>OX422209.1:565773442-567004798 GCA_949130495.1 Sambucus nigra
AAAAATCAGAAAAATTATTTTCAGAGTTTTTATTTTAAATAACTATTTAATTTTCCGGATTCTCCAAATTTTCATTTCAACATTTTGGAAAACAACCATATTTCCTACAACTAAATAGGTCATTATTATTTTAGAAAAATAAAAAATATACGAAATGACGTAGTTTTGTAATTGGTGTATTAAAATATCTCGCGTACAAATAGTGCTAAATAGCGTCAATAGCACAGAAAATCATCAAAATCACAGGCCACGTCATCAATCGCACGCTATTTGTACTTTCCGTAAATCAAAGTGGGCTATGCCGCGTTTTTGCAAAAAAATCGCAATCACAAGCTATGTTGCGCACTTTTTTAAACATTGGTTTCAATCAATTAGTGATGCTTTCATGAGATTTTTTATTTCAATGCATAGGTGGGAATTTTTTGATTTATTTCATTTTTTATCGTGACTGGGACTGGATGGCAGAAAATATGTTATGGATGACAACAGTTGCAGAACACAATAGATACTAAATTTTAAGAGTTAAAAAATAATATGACATATTTTAAATCGAACATCAAAAGGCTTAAGAACAAAAATTTTGAAAATATTAACTCACATTCAAGAATAATGAAAAATTTTAAAGTACCCAAAAAATATTATTCAAAATATCTATTTTTTCTATCAACAACAACTCTCAAGAGGCTAGCCAAAATCCAATAGTTCACAATATCTTATTATAAATTCCGGGCGTTTTTCATATAATTGGTCAATATTTTCAAATTCCGGGACTTTTTTCCCTTTGTAAACCATGCCTTATTTCTAGTATAAAATCTTTATAATAATTCTTTTAATAACCGATCAAAAGAAAAAACCACTTATGCAATATCACCAACAATTTTATCAATAAATACTAAAATCACGACACATATATAATTGTACTATACAATCAATATGGATATATGTATATAAAAAAAGATAAGAAATTTAACACACGGATACACACACTGAGAGGAAATAAAGAGAGTAATTCTGACCTGGGTACCTTCTGCAGAAGAAATCCAAATGATAAGATCAGCAAAAATTAGGAACAACCTAGCCTTAAACATCCACCCCATCTCACATCCCAAATTCAGTAAACACCCACAAATCTGGCCAAATTAAAATTAAAGCTAAGTAGTGAAACTAAACAACTGAGTGTTTGATCTTACCCGGATTTGAATTAAAAAATCAGAAAAACTATTTTTCAGAGTTTTTATTATAAACAACTATTTAATTTGAACAGATTTTCCAGATTTTCATTTCAACATTTTGGAAAACAACCATATTTTCTACACCTAAATAGGTCATTACTATTTTAGAAAAATAAAAAATATACGAAACGACATAGTTTTGTAATTTGTGTATTAAAATATCTCGCACCCAAATAGCGCTAAATAGCATCAATAGTGCAGAAAACCATCAAAATCACAGGCCACGTCATCAAACGTGCGCTATTTGTGTTTTCCGTAAATCAAAGTTGGCTATGCCATGTTTTTGCAAACAAATCGCAATCACACGCTACGTCGCGCACTTTTTAAAACACTGGTTTTAATCAATTAGTGACGCTTTCATGAGACTTTTTATTTCAATGCATATGTGGGAATTTTTTGATTTATTTCATTTTTCATCGTGACTGGGACTGCATGGCGGAAAATATGTTATGGATGACAACAGTTGCAGAACACAATAGATACTAAATTTTAAGAGTTAAAAAATAATATGACATGTTTTAAATCGAACATCAAAAGGCTTAAGAACAAAAATTTTGAAAATATTAACTCACATTCAAGAATAATGAAAAATTTTAAAATACCCAAAAATATTATTCAAAATATCTATTTTTTTTTATCAACAACAACTCTCAAGAGGCTAGCCAAAATCCAATAGTTCATAATATCTTATTATAAATTCCATGTGTTTTTCGTATAATTGGTCAATATTTTCAAATTCCAGGCTTTTTACCCTTTATAAACCATGCATTATTTTAAGTATGAAACCTTTATAATAATTGTTCTCATAATCGATCAAAAGAAAATATAATTTATGCAATATCACCAATAATTTTATTAGTATATACTAAAATCATGAAACATATATAATTGTACTATAGAGACAATATGGGTATATGTATATAGGAAAGATAAGAAATTTCACACATGGATACACACAGTGAGAGGAAATAAAGAGAGTAATTCTGACCTGGGTACCTTCTGCAGAGGAAATCCAAATGATAACATCAACAAAAATTAGGAACAACCTAGCCTTAAACATCCACACCATCTCACATCCCAAATTCAGTAAACACCCACAAATCTGGCCAAATTAAAATTAAAGCTAAAGTAGTGAAACTAAACAACTGAGTGTTTGATCTTACCCGGATTTCTTAGATCCAATAAATAATCCAAATCTATAACAAATTAAAGAAGCGCCAAATTAGTACATGAAAAAATAAAATAAACTAACAAATGAGCCCTAAAATTGAATAAGAAATTCTGTTTTTGGAGAGAAAAAAAAGGAAAAGAAGAGAAAGTGTGTTTCCTTTCCTTCGTTTGGGAGTTTAAGTAGAAAAGAAAGTGACTTTCTCTCGTTTGGGAGTTTAAAAGGAGAGAAAAGAAAGGAAAATTTTTAAAAAAATTTATCTTCCTTTCTCTCCAAAACTTTCTTTCCAAATCGGAAAGAAATGGAGAGAAAGGAAAGTTTTATAATGAATTGTTCCTTCTTTCTCATAAAAAAATTATTTTCCTTCCAAACTCCCAAACGCAAGAAAGAAAATTATTTTCTTTTCTCTCCCAAACTCTTTTCTCTTCTCTTCTTTTCTTTTCTCTCCTATTAATTTTCTCTTCTTTTCTTTTCTCTCCTAATAAAATTTTCCTTTCCTTTCTTTTCTCTCCCAAACTCCCAAACGAGGCCTAAAAGAAATTTGAACTCCAAATATCCGCAAAAAAGAAAAAACTCAAGCCATAAACACCCAAATCCAAACAAAGATTTTGAATCTCAAATTTTAAGCCCATAGAATTTAATTATTGTCTAATAAGTATTTCATGAAAAAAAAATGAATTTACCTGAGGTCTTCTCCTTGATTTTTGGAGGTCTTTGAAATTTGTGGGTGAATCAAAACATGGTTAGATCTGAAAAATGAAAATAAAATTAAGTGCCAAATCAATTTTGTTTTTTTGTTAAATCTCACCATAGTTGTGAGCTATGAAAAAAATGCAAAATCACACCATGGTTTGAGATCCCCAAAACCTCTCTTAAGTAACGAAATCTGATCAGATGTACCAGAAATTATTCAACATTCATGGCACAATGGGCTCGGTTAGTATCCTCCCTTACCTTCACTAAAAAAAATATTTTATAATCCATAGAATGCTCAACACTTTGGCACAATGGGATCTTTTCCATCTTCAGTAACTTCCGAAATGGATTCCATGCCTCCGTTTCCCTTCTGAAGGGTTTATTCCACTTTGGTCCGTAGTTTTTTCGCTTTTTCAAAATTGATCTCCATTCCGGGGACACCTTGACGCTCTTTGCTCTTGGACCACATCGTTTGAGCCATGTAAACCCCCAACACTCCAATTTGCAATAAACTTTTTATATATTGAAAAACTCACCCGTAAATATGGAAGTCGGATAAGCTTATTGATAACTGAAGAGTGAAGAGTTTTTCTGAATTTTTTTATATATTGAAAAACTCACTCGTAGAAATGAATGGAGAAGTGTATTTATTAGATCTCATTAACCTATAATATTATTGTATTAGAGGTATAACTAGTATACAATCCGCGCGATACTAGAGTGCTTTGAGAATCTTTTACGATAATTTATAGATAAATATATATGTATATATTCTAAAGCTATTTACTTTATATTAGTTAACGCATATAAGAGTTTAGTCGAGAAACTAAAATAATCTTGTGAAAAATAATTTGTGTAGGGTAATGACTTTGTGTTTTTCTTTGTAAAGAACATTTTTCATATGATTTGAACTCTAAAATTTCTATTTGTAATTCAAATAATTACTACTAATGACACGTGTAATAAAAAAAATTAAGCAAAGATATTAGTTTCTAACAAAGAAGGGAAATGCTATTGTCTCCAAAAAAGTGTATTAGCCATATTTGGCTTTACATGAAAATAAAGAACAAAAGTTTCAATCCCAATAATTATTGAACATGAAAATTTTGTCTCATGTATGGATGGAACCCTATGAATATATAAGAAGATCATATTTTATATATGGAGATTAAATTAATAGGATGTTTATAAGTTAAAGTAAAAAGATTAGAGGTTTTAAAAAAAAAGTTCAGCATCCATTCAATTTCACAGTGATTAAAAAAAATTATATTCTTGATACAGATATGGAGATCTAACATCATGAACAATACTATCATTTGATAAAACCTTACCTTTACTATCATCCCTATTTTTCTTAATAATAGTAGAAGAAAACATATTGTAAATCCTTTGCTTACCCTTTAAAGCAACAACAGTTAAAAGAGAAGAGGGCTTTATAGGGGAGGTTCTTTTTTGTCAAGTTTTTTCTTTTTCTTCTTATCTGATTCTTTGACAGATTCATCTGAGGGTAAAGGGCCACCAACTTGAGACCAATATTCTTTTGTGCCTTTATCTCCGTACATGAATTGAATATAAAATATGAAAAGACATTCATACCCAAACAGTACAAGTGGATTTGGATCAACCATGATGCTTCCATAATTATGGTAGTCTGTACACTAAAAACATGGAACTGAAACAAATACCTCGAGATTTATATGCACATATGGAATTTTTTGCGCTTGTTGCAGAGTTGATCGATCTAACTTCTCAAACATCTTTCTTCAAGTTTATAATTCAAAGCAGTAATTCAATGGTTTATATAAATCAACACTTTACCAAAAATAGCAATCTGGCACGGTTTAAAACTATGCCAAATTAAATGTAACACGATTTTGAATTCTGCCAAAATCAGGTGTTCCAAAATGGCTATTTTTTTTCTGGCACGATTTAAAAGTGTGCCAGATTTGACCACATATGAACACTTCTGGCACACTTTATAACTGTGTCAGATCAAATATGTTTTGGTACACTTTTGGTATAGTTCAAAACCATGTCAAAATTTGATACACTTTTGACACGGTTTTGAATTGTGCCAAATTTTTTGAATCAAAGAAAAAACTTAATTATTTGAAAACAAAAAATATTTCAAATTGAGAATCTCGCAAGTTATTGATAAACTAATGTTCATACAAACTTCAAAATATTACAAGTCTTAATAGTTCACAGACTAAAAAAATGGGGCAGAGTTTCCTCTATTTTCTGGACATTATAAACCCTGTTAATATAAAACCTGCATAATGTAAAGGTCACACGGATCTTAAATATAACAACCAAATTACAAAAGAACGCACGATCATGAAAGCTAATAATAAAACTACAAAAGACCGCACGGCCATAACAAAAAAAATAGAATCCTGAATATTAATGACATTAAATAAATAAACCCCTTGTTGTAAGCCATTGACTTCATATGTTCTATGCGAATAAAAGCTAACGATAAAATGTTATCTAGCAAAAAAAAGGATACAAAAAAGTGATTATATTAGTAACCAAGTAATTTTTTAAAAAAATCTTATTCAAGCTGAAAGTTTGCATATACGACTTACGATTATTATTATATTCTCAAATTAGAAGTCTTGTGACTATGTAGTCAGCTCCTACGAGTTGCATTACTCCCATGCCAGATTTAGTGTCTCTTACGAGACCGTTTGAGTTTTCACCCTTAAACGACATCTTTTTAATAATAATCTAAATATTTTTAAATTATCATCATATTCTCAAACCGAGAGACCCGTTACTACACAGTCAGTTCCTATAAGTTACATTTATTCCATGCGAGGTGTTTCTGCCTCTTAAGGGGCTGATTTGGGTTTTCACCATTTAACAACATGTTTTTAACCTAATCTATATATTTTCAAATTATCATCGTATTCTCGAACCATATTACTCGTGGCTATGTGGTCAATTTCTACGAGTTACATTAGTCCGTGCGAGGTGTTCGTGCCTCTCACGGGGCCATTTGGGGGCTAGTTTAGTTTTTCACCCTCAAACGATGTGTTTTAACCCAAAGTTTAGATATTTTCAAATTATCATCGTATTCTCAAACTATATGTCCCGCGACTATGCGGTCAGTTTCTACGAGTTACATTAGCCCCGTGCGAGGTGTTAGTGCCTCTTACGGGACCGTTTAAGGACTGATTTGAGTTTTCACCCTCAAACGACATGTTTTTAAGAATAATTTAAATATTTTTAAATTATCGTCATATTCTCAAATCGGGAGACCCGTGACTTCGCAATCATTTCCTACGAGTTACATTGGTTCAGTGCGAGGTGTTCGTGCCTCTTATGGAGCCATTTGGGGGTTAGTTTAGGTTTTCACCCACAAATGGCATGTTTTAAGCCAAAGTCTAGATATTTTCAAATTATCATCGTATTCTCAAACCATATGTCCCGTGACTACGTGGTCAGTTCCTATGAGTTACATTGGCCTCGTGCGAGGTGTTAGTGCCTCTTACGGGGCCGTTTAAGGAATGGTTTGAGTTTTCACCCTCAAACGACATGTTTTGAAGAATAATATAAATATTTTAAATTATCGTCATATTCTCAAACCGGGTGACCCGTGACTACATGGTCAGTTTCAACAAGTTACAGTGGTCGTGTTCGAGGTGTCATGCCTTTTACGGGACCATATGGGAACTGGTTTGGGTTTTCACCCTTTAATGACTTGTTTTAAGCGTAATCTAGATATTTTTAAATTATCATTATATTCTCAAATCGGGTGTCCCGTGACTACGCTGTCAATTCCTATGAGTTACATTGGTCCCGTGCGAGGTGTTCATGCCTCTTGCGGGACCAATTAAGGACTGATTTGATTTTTCACCTTCAAACGACATGTTTTTAAGAATAATCTAAACATTATTAAATTATCGTCATATTCTCAAACTGAGAGACCCGTGACTACACGGTCAGTTCCTACAGGTTACATTGATGTTGTGCGAGGTGTTCATGCTTCTTACGGGGCCGTATGATGACTGCTTTGGGGTTTCACCCTTTAAAAACTTATTTTTAAGCCTAATCTGGATATTTTCTAATTATCATCATATTCTCAAATCGAGAGATCCGTGACTATGCGATCAATTCCTGTGAGTTACATTGGTCTCGTGCGAGGTGTTCGTGCCTCTTACGGGGCTATTTGGGGGCTACTTTAGGTTCGCGTCAATTCCTATTATCATTTTCATTTGTTTAAGTATAAATGATTTTTTTTATTAAACATGTATGTTTTCTAATCTTTCTAGCTCTTTTAATCAGACAACTATAACCACAAGATGAATCAATCGAACATGAACATAAAGAAATTTATAAACCTGTAGAACCGGTGTGTCGATTTCAACTATTATCATTTTCATTTGTTTAACAATTTCGAGGGTGGAGCCTCTACATATTACCTATATGGGCTACACATCATTAAGCCCACTTGTGCCGACGTGTGGTTTATAACCCGATGCTTGAACCCCTGAGCCGATAGGACTGTCCACTAGTATGTCCACAGACATATATATAACAGTGCATATTATTATCCCATATAACATGAAAGGATAATTACTACATACTTACCATAAAAATTCAACCAAAGTCCACAACATTTTTCATTTATTAATAATTATTAATTCCATTCCATAAAATAAGATAATTATTTAACCAACTATTAATTGTACTTTCCCTGTTTAATGCACATCCGTATTTTTAAATAAATTAATTATTTTCCAAACCCGAATCCCCTCACTCGCTCGATCTCGTAAAAGTGCTGACAACCAAAATCCCAGGCCCAATACCCTTGTTCATGATAATATTCCTCAATACCCCAAAAATTACAATAAGATCCCAACTAAATTCAACAATAATTCATTAGAAAATAATTCATCGTCTAATAGTTTATTAAATCCCATCCCACAAAACAATTACTTAACATCCTATTATTTGTAATTTCTCTAACTTCCTGTGGGTACAATTATTTTTAATAAATTCATTATTTCCCCAAACATGGTTCTACCCACTCGCTTGGAATTCTAAAAATATTCATAACCAAACCCAAGGCTTGACTTGATCTTCCCTTCGGGTTGAATCAATTCGGTTCCTGGTCAAATTGATTTGCTCCCAGGCCGAATTGATTCTCTCAAAGCCGAATCGATTCGGACCTGAACAAAATCCCAAATCTGTTCTTTTTTTTTTCAGTATGGAATTTCTATAACTATTTCTTAATCCACTTCCAAAGGGTTATTTTACTTCATAATCATCTAGTTGTGTCCCTCCAACTCAGTTAACCTTATTGGGATCATTAATTATACTAATTAGTCCAAAATTCAAGCCCAAACTCCCTCAAATTTATGAACATCTATTATTCATCCTAAATCAGATTTCAATCCCAATTTCCTCCACTATTTAATTTATATTATGAGACATATATAATGAGATTTCCTTCCTGATTTCAGTGCATAATTCACCATTTACTATTATCTAGTTTAAACATCAAGTTATCCCCAATTTATCATCAAGAACTCTAAGGGATGAAATTTCAATTCTAACAATACTACACCTAATTTCTGGAAATAGTCCTACAATAAAGATTCAATCCTCTACATATGTTATTTATCATCAAATCAAGCATACCCAAGATTAATTTCCGTAAATTTATGGGAATATGTATGATGCATTGAGAAATACTTTTAAAACATAAGGTAACCAAAAAAATTCTTACCTTAAAATGGTAGAGGAGATGTCCCTTGAATCCTCATTGATTTTTCCTTTTGTTCTATCCCTTTCTCTCTTATTTAGTGTCTCTCCCAATTCCTCCAATAACTGCAACTCTTAGGTTTGTGGAATGATAGTGGGGAGTGGTTTACCCCCACTTAAACTCTGATTAGTTGTTTAAACCCAAGTTGGACCCTGAGCCCAACTAGACCCGAACACAAAATCTAATTAGCCCCAAATCTCCAAAACTTATATACTTATGACCTGGGACCAATTCTAAATATTTAAAACAATAAACCGTGTCTTTAACTCTCCCCAAAATGCATCCCAATTATTTTGATTTTGCTATGACCTTTTTATTATGCTAAAATGACACTAGCCCGAAATATTATTCATGTGTTATTTATTTTTCACTCGCAAGCCCCTTACATCCAGTTGATTTTTATTTTTTCTATATAAATCATAATGTTTACTAAAAAAAATTACCCGCTTAAAGTTTAAATCTTTCCAATTTAATTTATTCTAAAAAATAAATCTGAAATCATTAAATCCTGTTATATCGTTCTATTTTATTTCTAAAAATTACGGGGTATTATATATATATATATATATATATATATTGTGGTGTACCCGTGCCGATGGCACAGAGATAAATTTATTCCCGTGATATTTTATACTCGTGCCGATGGCACAATGATAAATTTGTTATCATGTCACCAATATGCAAATATAAATATTGTTGGTCATCCCATGGTACACTTACGACATTGTTATGATTTTAATATGGCTCATTTGTCTTCGGAACATCTCGTTTAGATTTGCAATTTAGGTGTGCCTGCACAGAGGTGAAAAAAAACTATTTTCCACATTTCGATATTATTTTGTGAGAAACATTCATGTATGATATTATAGAAACAAAGTTTATGTAACAAACAAAATCAAACTCAAATAATAAATATAGTAATGAAAAGTTAAATAGTAAATTATAAAGTTGTAAATAATTTTCCAAATAACAAAATAATTATTAATTTTTTTTAGTTATTGAATATTTTAGACACAACTTATACGAATAGTAACAAAATTTTGTTTATATTGAACTTTTGTGATGTGAAGACATGTTGCGTTCCACATAATTTTGATTCATTTAATATTTTATTATATAATCGATTACCTGTCTAAGTAAATATTAAATTTTAAAGTTGAGACCAAAAAAGGTTATTTTAAAATAAACACTTCTAATAAAATTTAGACACGACTGAAAGTGGACATAGTACGTGATGCTAAAAAATCATTTACCATACCTACATGTCCCAACAAATCCTGTACGTCACATAAATTCAATTTCACCATTACCAAATTCCTTCTATTGCATCCAACACATTCCATACTTGTAAGTAGCATATTTAACAATGGAATTAACCTTGCACAAAATCAAAGTTTAACTTGGGCAAGTTTACAAAATTCATTAATTTTCTTATATTTAGAAAATTCAAAAATCAAAGATCATTAATTTATCAAGTTTACAAAGTTTTTAATTAAAATATTTGTGAACCCCAACATGTCAAGTTTACAAAGTTCTTAATTAATTTAAATTAATATTATAAGTTGTTTATGATGAAGTTTTCAATAAATGACCTTCCCAATTTATTAACATTGATGTATCATATCCAAAAAAAAGTTTTGCGATGAAAATGTTAATTTGGGACAAAATAATCCCTATCGAACGGGAGTGACAAAAAAGGGTAAAGAACCAAAAACAGGAAATTGATTTTCTAAATTTTAAGATAATTTTAAATTTTTCTTTGATTTATTATTAATATAGTTATTAGATGTAACAATTTGAAAAATGGTACGAAACGACACGTAACTAATACTATTTCTTTTATTTTTGTAACATATTTTTACACTATTTATCACTTTTTAAAATACATTTTGATGTGTACCACACGAAGACCTAAAAAATATTAAACATATTTTCTAAAAAAAATTATCCCCTCGGGTACTGTCATTCCATCCACACGTGTAAAATAAATTTGGACAAAATAATCTTTGGTCAAATCATAAATATAAAAGATATTTTAAAATCTCAAAGCCATTTTGATTAGGGGTGACAATTTTAGAAACGACGCGAAAAAACGACACGAAATTGACCCAATATGTCGTGTTCGTGTCGTGTTTTTTTTTTACACGAAGTCTTGTCGTGTCTAAAATATCAAAGTTTGCTTAGCAAAGGAAACTATTTATCCAACGACGTCTTTGTCTAATAAAAAACAACAAAGATACAAAAGAACATTACTCAAGTAATGATGTTGTTAACATAAAAGTGGTGTTTAGATAATTACAAAACAAATTTAATACTTTTTAAATAATTAATTAACTGAATATTAACAATTCAATTATATTTTTAAAAAATGCATCCTAATGTACAACACAAAACACAATGACAAACCCAGTTATGAGAGAGTGAAGCTAGAACAACTGAGAAATAAAATGAGTAGAGTAGAAGTGAACTAACGAACCCAGTGACAAACCCAGTTATGAGATTGTACATACCATTGAAAAAATAGTTTATTAGGAAAGGTAAAATACAAACTCAAAAGCACATCCTTCTTGCGAAAGCCCTCGTCACTAAGCATAACATTTACAACAGATTTGCAAAACCACACATGTTGGAGCTCCAAATAAAAATACAAAATCATTTTTAATTGTGTATTCATGGGCTCACTCTTCCCTTTAACCTACAGAGATTTAAGGAAACAAAAATTTCAAGACAACAAAACCGTTAATAGATCTGTTATTAGGAACCCAGATTTGTGTTATAGTGAGAAACAAAAAAAAAATACTCACAGCACATAACCCAAACAAAGGGTAAAACCCTTTTTTTCTTAAACATAGTTATAATTTGTTAACACCAAAGAAAAACACCACAATGCGAATAGTTACTTGTGTGAATACTACCTATAGCTAGCTTTTTTTTATGTCCCCATAAAAACCAAAACCAAAACACGACAAAACCTTAGCGATTTAAACAAACTGGGTTCAGATCTAAGGATATCCAAGGTCGGATGTTTAAATCACCTGCTGATAAGGATATAATCATCAAATCAGACAAATCCCGTCTAAATCACCTATTGGTAAGCATATGAGCATAGAAAAAACCCAAATTTGTTTCATTATCTTTATGATTTTTCTGAGAGGAAAAAAAGAAATCAACAATTTCAAACTGTAAACCCAAAACAACCAAATAGGTGAAACCAACAATTACAATGAGGGAAACAAAACAAAGTAGATCTGACAGTGTTGATGCCAGCTTCTGGGTTTGACGCATATACTCACATAGTTAGAAATAAGAACTACGCACAGGGCCGTGAAAAGTTAGAAATAAGAAACATACGAAATCCAGAAGTGAAGATGAACCATTAATAAACATAACAAACCCATAAGTAATGGCCTTTGGAGATATGGAGAAGATTACAGAGTTGCGAGTCTCAAATAGGGCCGGAGGTAGACGGAGATATGCGTGAGATTTAAAAAAAAGTACAATGAGTTGTTGTTCTTAATGGGGAGAGAGAACTGATGACTCTGTGTTGAGTTTGGGCGTGGGAAAATGAGGGATCCGCAACCCAAAGGTTCGATTATGATGACTCCTTCGTGTTGGGTTTGGGCATGGGATAACGGGAGAGAGAAAAGTGAATGAGAAAATGGGTAGAGTAGGTAAGATTAGGCGGGCCTGGTATGTTAGTACTGGAAAAAAATTATCGAGCCTTGTGCTCTAATATGGTGTTATGTCCCAGATCATTTTAAACATGGCATACCATTGAATCATTAGATTCAACCCTTAAGACTTGCTCCCAAAACCCACCCCTAGTTGGTTAAATCAGAGCAGTTAGATGATAAAGAACAAATTGATCAACTTTCGATCTCAGGAGACCAAAAGTCCCTCCTCCTTTATTTATATATATATATATATATATATATATACACCTTTAAGGTGAATGGGAGTAAGTTTATGTATTTTAGATATCTTTATACATCAGTAATAAATGACAAATTAGAGAAATAAAATATTTTTAAGAGTATGATATAATGAAATATTTAAAAACAGTATCCTCTCACACTTATGAAGACTATTTATTTAAAGATGATGAGTTATTGCATATAGAATTTTAATAGCTTATGGATGAATCTGTCTCAATCTTATTATGTGTATCTATTTTAGCTAAATAGTTAAAATTATGAAAGAGTGCAAAATAATAGTTCAACTTTTTATGATTATTATACTGAGTTTGTAGCATGCTTTGAGGCTACAGTGTAGGGATTATGACTACGTAAATTTCTTTGGGGACATGGAGATAATGTCGCTGCAATCTTCGTTATGAAAAACTAATAGGTGTTTCGAAGAACCAAAGCACCATAAGATATAATACCTATCTTTCAGTGATGATGTTCAGAATTAAAAAGTGTCCGTTGAAAACACTTGTACAAGTATTGATACAATATATCCACTAATAATTGTGCTATCACCAAAGGACATTAATAAAGCTTACTTAAGATATAAGTCTTGAGTGTGGCCAATCAGGTACAAGTGTTATGAATTGTTTGCTTCTTAATTTTTACACTATATTTTATATCAATTAAAATATATACTAAAATTTCAATTTATGTCTTGCAATATAAGTTTACATGCATGTGAATTGATAAATGTGACATAAATAGTCTTTTATATAAAAATTTATTGGACCACTATGATAATCTGTATTATACACCTTGTTAAATAAAAATGTTAATGTTGTAGAACATATAGGAAACCATACTTTTGAATTGGTATGGAGCCTCTATGACTCACATTGATGTTTTAATTGATTTAGGTGTTTACGAAAAATCATTTAAGGTTAACTTAAAGACTTTTGCGTTGTGACACCCCGCTTATTAAAATAAGAGGTAGCCAACCCGATATTCAAATTAATACATAAATCATAGATGGTCCATTCTTAACATCACTGTCATTAAAATAATTATACGAGATAACCACCAATTGTTTTAAAAAATGGATGTCAATTAAATTTCAAGTTTAAAGAAAAATCCTTTAGACAATATGATATAAAAAGATGGTGGTAAGTGATACAAACAAGTAACTATACATGCCTTCACCATAAAATAATCGAATAGGATGTCGGTTAACAGACCATTATAAGAAGGTTACACCGAGTATTAAATAATTACCACAATATTTTAAACATGTACAAAACTTGGGCAACACGCCCAAATATGTAAACTGGTCATGGATAGAGTACAAAAGATAGAGGCGTCTATAACAAATATCCTATAACATCCGCAAAATGTTAGAGCTCCATGACAACTTGGATGTAAGGGTCATTGCGGAGGAGCATCTGGGCGTGAAGAGAATTCATGCAAAAATAAGAGATATAAATGGGTCAGGGTCCGAGTTTGATAGATCACCGTGTGGATAAAATGCAGTCACGAATATCAATCATCATAAATCAGCTTAACTCGCTCTCCACAATTAATAATAATAATAATAATAATAATAATAATAATAATAATAATAATAATAATAATAATAATAATAATAATAATAATAATAATAATAATCCTCACCTCTCAAACTAAATGCACAACCTAGCGCAATATCAAATGCAGGGATAATTATTCATTTATGCATGAAATATAACTCAATTTCACTTGATAAGATTTCATTTCAGTTATGCTTATTATGACTATACAAGTCTATTCCTCATTTGGAACTTATTTCAAAACAGTGTAATTCATAAAATGATTTACCATTTATAAAATATCACTTTCATAAGAATAGTTATAATCACAACATATAACGATTCTAAGACCATCCTTCCAGGAGTTACCCCACTGGATGCGCCCCTAAATAGCTATCATCTTCCAGGTCCTAACACCAAGACAACCCGGGCATCCTAAATCGCATAACGTTGGGAATCGGCCATATACCTTCGACAGTGAGTCATAACCATACCCAAAATTACCTCACTTCGAAAAACAACAACACAATATATAACAACCGGTCCTATGGCCAAGGACTATATTCAACCTGCATTCATTATCCAGGGAACTTTACCTCTTACGCATAACTTCCCTTATGATAGAATTTAGAGAGGTATGTATATACAATTCATCATTCACAAAATATGCCAATTTATAAGGTACATTACATTTTATCCGAAGCCATAAGCTTCTCATGCCATAGTTATAAACCGCAACGTTTTATTCATCTCCCTAATAGTCTCCATGAATTAAAGATAGTCATTTAAACCATAATGTATGATATTACTTCAACTCAATTCCATAAGTCCAAAATTTTATCACTCTAATTCCTCCTAGACCTATATGAACTCATTATGTAAAAATAATCTCTTACCTCCCTCTAACAACTAACAAATTAATTCCCGGTCTAAGCCCCAACTCTAGCTTCTAGCTTAGGTTCCTAATTAAATTTAATACTAGACTCTAATACTCTAGTTTTACTTCATTCAAGAAGGTTCCTAGGTCCCTACCTTAAAAGAAAGGAGCTAGAGTAAACTAAGGATTTCAGGAGAAGAACAGGGGACCGGTCGAACGGGCTTTGGACCACGGTCGACCGCGCCTATGAATTTTTTTATTAGGGAAAAATGTAGTAAGCTCAATTTGAAGGCTCGGTCGATCGGTCATGGGATCGCGGTCGAACACACTTTAAAATTATACCTATCGAAGAAAGTAGTAAGCCTTACCCTTAAGGCTTGGTCGACCGGTCTTTGAACCATGATCGACCGCGCCTATCAGACCCACGGATAAATTTTCTTCTAAAACCCCAAATCCAAATCCCTAACCCCCTATTCTTTCACCTCCTTATTCTCATCAACCAAAACAAAACCGCAACAATACTACCCAGCAATAGGCCAATATAACCAACTTAATTCATACAAACAATCAATACTAGGGGCTAAATTCTAAAACTCATCAAAACCTACTATTTGTTCAAATCTTCCAACTACACAACTATCACTACAATTTATCCACATAAGATCATATATTTGCAAGTAAAAACTTGCCTTAAGGCTGAAATCTCGAATTGTCTTCCGGTAGATACAAGATCAAGCTCAATTTCTTCACTTCGCTTCCCTTTCTCTCCTTTTCTCCACACTTTTCTTTCTCTCTCCGTCTCTCTAGGTTTAGGAACATATAATTGGGGATAAAAAGGGTTGGAAGACTTAAACATTTACTTAACACTAAATTCCATCCTTAAATGTTATTACACCATTAAAATGACTCATAACAACATAATTAAGCCGTAACCTGTCAAAAGTGCCCATAACCCAAAAATACAATATGACACTTATTTTGACTATCTCAATCATTTCAGGAATAACCGCGCCCTCTAAATTGGCGTCTGGAATACCATAAATTATATCATGTTCCAACATCATTTTAAACCGTAACTATAGTTTATAGCACAACGACGCAATAAAACATAACACAATACTATTTACATTCTCTTAATAGTAAATATGCAACATTTAGTAAACATTATCTTTGAAGTCACTTATAATAATATTTACTCCAACTTCCATCATTTTATATAATTACCTCACATGGAATTTTTTTATAAAAATAATTACTCAAAAAATGAGGGTTATTACATGCACGCCTTATGATAATTATGGATAAAGTGGGAGATTATTAGAATTATTTGAAATAATAGTTCACCATAATGTGTTCCATAATTATATTAACACTAAAAGTCACTTTGGAGATTAGGGCCTCTCCCTACCTATAAATAAGTGATTGATATCCATCAATCAGATACTACAAATTATAACATCAATGAAAATAGGTTAAGGGAGAGAAACACCACAACTCCAATCATCCAAATGATGATTACTAATTCATATGGAATATAACACCAACAACTTCAATCATCAAAATGATAATTCCATATTCAAGTTGATGATAATATTTCCATCTTCTTTTTCTCAGATAAATTTGGATCAAGATATGACTCTTGATATTTTACCTTTAAATAGGATGAAGTTATGATTTTTGATATTTTAGTTCACACAATTTGTGATAATCATGTAGGCCTAAGATACTAACTTTAAATATATAATACATAACGTTTTGTATGATTGAAGAACAAATAACATGTATAATTGAACATTCATGTGTTGGATTTATAGATCTATATAAAATTATTAATTATGTGTTCTTTTGATTATGTTTATATTTCCAATTAAAAATTCTCTTGAAATACCTACAAAGCAGAATAAAAAAATATTACAGTGGCAAGTAAAAATGAGAAACAAATTTAAAAAAAACAGTGGCACACTATAATTTAAAATAGTGAACTCAAACTCTCAATATAAATCTATTACCAAAATCTTATTTTTCCCACTCAAGCACTCTCTAAAGATGAACAAAAACTACATAAAAAATATGATTTCACTCAACTCTCGAAAGCTTTTATGAAATGTCAAGTAAAGCCCTCTAAATAAAGTCCTCAAGTGTAATCCATAATGTGATTCCTCCCTTTGTTTCATCCAATATGTAGAGGTTGAAGTTGACTTTTGGCTGCACGCAATTGGAATGTGTAAGTGAAATAAAATGGGTATAGACATGGTTTTGACAATTTAAGCTAAGAAAAATGCAAGAGGGTGGTCACAGGTAGAAATGAGAGAAAATAATTATCGATTAATATGTATATATAACCGAGAATATGAGATAGAATAAAGAGTTAGCAGGAAAGCTTAACACCCCGTAATTTTAATGATTTTTATATTGGGATTAATTAAATTAAAATGAGAAATTAATTCGGACTAAAATAAATATTAATAGGGAGACAGGGGTTAATATTTATAGGTATTGAATATTACTTTGTGAAAACTTAATAAATTGATAAGAATATATTATGATTATGTGAGTAAGAAATACGGCTATTACGATAAATTTAGCCGGGGCACGCGTGTCAGGACATAATTTTATGAAATAAAAGAAAATTTTATTTTAGATAACTCAAATGGTCATTTATAGTGCTACAGTGTATCCGAAAGGGTAGAAATAGTCAGAAAAGTGTACTCGGGGGTATTATAGTCTTTTAAAATTTTGGGGAAAAGAGGCCTACAAATTTTTGAGTGTATATCTACAGTTATGTTGGAAATAGGGTAGAAGTTACAAAACCATATACATGTGACAACCCGCTCCAAATAATAACGGGTGGCCAGCCCTATACTACATAAATCAGGTATCTCAGATGGTACAGTCTCAACATCAACAACTAAACACTATAATATAAGGCTAACTACCCACAATCATTTAGTGCGAATTGACAAAAAATTTAAAACTTTGATTTTTAACAACAACAACAAAACCAATAATGCACACAACCAGCAATATACATCTAACTATGATGTGGAATGTGCATGCTCCAATAATAAAAGAGTACAATACATTGTACAACAAAAATCTCAACAATGAAATACCCGAATATGCTGTCGAGCAACAGACAATACAATAATCTGATAAATAAAATATGAAAGTGTTAATCTACAACACTTGAATACTAACTCAATACAACTGAATCCTAATCTAGATGAACAATAGGTAGGAATCGACTAAAGCAAAGTGCCGCAACAGTCCGCTACTGCCACAGCTCCATAACTCCTGAATGGAGGGACATCAAAGGCGTCCTTGCGGAGGAACACCTAAAGTAATACAATATATATACATAGAAGAGTAAAATATAAACGGGTCAGAACCCGAGTTTGAAATTTTTTTTATAGAAAGTGTATTAAAATGCATAATAATTATAAATGCATTATTACATGATTTAGTTGGAATCGAACACTCCATAAAAATTCAACTCACCTCTCATCAAAAGCGCGCACTAAGCGTATGCACGTGTCTCCAAAAGGATGTCCGATTCTAATTAGGTAAGAGGATTCTAACTTAAACCCAAATAAAGTATTTAAGTGAAACCATCTAACCTATCTCCAAATTCTACATTTATCTCAATTATCTTTAAGTTAAGTGCTTTAACATTAATGTAATAGTTACAGTTATCTTTATAATGTTCATTTGTTTAACATATAAAGTTACATGATCCAATCATGTCCACATCATCACAATACATCAACAATATCATTTACTAGAATTTATATTCTAGTGATGCCCATATAAGGCATGAAACCATTATATAATTATTATAGATGAGTTATTAGCATCAAGAGTTAAGAACTAAACTCCTCCCGATTCTCAACACGGTACTGCGTTTCATGCATGGGACGTCTCGCCGAAGCGAAATCCAAACAAGGAACCCCCCCCCCCCGTTACACTACTCCTGACCGTATCAATCCTCGGGGCTCATTCTGCCCTCAATGCAAGATGCATGTAACCCAAATGATTATTATCCAATTTTAATTAATTAATATTCCCAATTCTCAACAGTACACGGCGTTTCATGCGTGGGACTCCTCGCCAAAGCGAAATCCAAACAAGGAACCCCCCCGTTACACTACTCCTGGCACTGTCGATTGTCGGGATAGGTGATATATATGTATATATAATTATGAGCATTAAGGACTAAACTTATCCCCAAGTTCCAACATTACACTGCGGTTTGTGCGTGGGACGTCTTGCCGAAGCGAAATCCAAACAAGGAACCCCCCCGATACACTAATCCTGGCAATGTAGGTCGTTGAGGTCCATTATGCCCTTGACACCCAAGTACAAACACAAGCAATAATAACCATCCAACCGAGCTATAACTCGAAGGACGCAGGCTCACATGCTTTCATCTTCCAGCAGCCCATATACGTAGCAAACTAGGGCCACCTGGTGGGGTTCAACGATACCCACCTCGTGATCAACTCACGCACACGACGTCCGGGAAGCGGTCATAGTTCCTAACCGGCAAGTGAGAGCGTCACATACCCCCGACCTCTCACCCCCAAAATAAATAGATATATGTATCATAAATGTCATTTGCTGACCACAAAGGACGACTATGACCTCGGGAATATCCACATCCTGCTTTTCTAGTCAGAATGCTCACCCTCTACGCAAGAAACTTCCCAATGATAGCAAGGAGGGGGTATGCTTAACATGTATATACACCATCATATAAGGTATACATACATCCCACATAATAAAGATATACCATTTTATATAAGGTATACCTGCAACATCATATTCATTTTCATGTTCATTATACGCTCTTAGGCGTAAATTTGATTAACATCATTATTTAGTATATCTCCCTCTTATGATACACTAACCGTCAATACTCACACATTTACCCCGCTTATTATATGCTATACTAATTCTCGCTTGAAGCTCTCATGTCGCTTCTATTATGAATTGCCTTTAAATTCTATTTAAGTTAAGGATATCTTATATCCTATTGCACCTCAATTAGCATTTCTCATTGTATGAGATATCTCCTAAGTCAATCATCTATAAGGATATTTCTATATCCATTTGCACATCAAATAGTATTATAATTCTCCATCTATTATAAGGTTCAATATAGTTTATAAACCATTAAAGTTATCCCAATTGGGATTGGATCCTAAGATCCGGCACCTCTAAGTCAACCTCATTTTCAAATCGTGTAGTTGTTATCATCACCAAACAAACCTCAAATAAAAGTGGGCTTCCCCACTTAGAAAAATACCAAAGTCTCTAATCGGTATTCCTCAAATTTAGTCAATATGACTCCAAAATTTCTTTTAGGGGAAACTCGCTAAAAGTCTCCAAAACCTGCTCCAAATATCTCCTATAGAGATCCCCAATCGATAAACTCGAACAAAACGGGATGAATTTCTCTTTAGAAAAACAATCCCTCCAAAAGCCCTATTTCCGAATCGATTCGGGCTTATTCCGAATCGATTCGGCCCAGCGAATCGATTCGGCCAGGAAGGCGAATCGATTTGGGTCATCAGACCTGGGACTCTGTCTCAGGCCGAATCGATTCGGCTGGAGTCCGAATCGATTCGGTCACTCAGACCTGGGCACCTGCATATTTCCGAATCGATTCGGCTAGGGGGCCGAATCGATTCGGCCTACCTGGAGGCTCGAAAATGGCTACTTTTTAGTAAGCCAAAAATACCCAAAATTCATTTTAATGGTTTTATCTCCATTTCTTTTCAACCCAATCACAAATATAACATCAATAATCATCCTAGAATACATATAAACTAATTTCTAACCTTAAATCCATTTATACACTATAAATCTAAAGTTTTTCCCAAAAGTTAGGTTTTTAACATTTTAAACCTAAAACCCAAAATTCAAGCCACAAATCATGCAATAATTGATACACAACAATTATTTAGCAAGTTTAATCACTTGCCTCGGGTTCGTAGGGTCTGAATCCGCCTTGAAATCGCGTATTGGCCCGAAAATCTCCACTTTCTCTCCCTTTTCTTCTTCTTTTTTCTTCTTCTCTCTTTCTTTCTTTCTATTTCTCTTTCTCTCTTTTGGAGAAATATCTACCGTAGGCTTTTTTAAGCCTTAACTCCCAATGTACACATCTTTAAATGATAATACACACTTTAAATGACTCGGTAACTTTAATTCGAGTCAAACAGTCCTAATTTATTTCGGAACCCAAATAGACCCCAAGTACAGTCATTTCGACTTTCTCGACCCTTTCGGACACTATGGTACCCTCAGAATTTCCATTCGACACTCTTTCTAACAACTCTAAAATTGACCTCAATTGCCAATTTAATTATTTCTCCAATAAAATATTATTTATTTCTCCCAAAATAAATAAATTGTCGACTCCAAAACCTCGGGTTGTTACAAACTTCCCCACTTACAAAAATTTCGTCCTCGAAATTTAGCTAAGCCTAATTCTCCAAAGCTCAACTACTTCTACTCTACCCATCATCACTAATCCTATCTCCAAACTTCTAACTTCCCACGACGAATTAATTTATTTTATTTTATTTTAAGTTGATTATGAATTAAATAAAACCAGTTTCCACAACAAGGGCGACCATACACCCTTTATAATTGAGCTTTGTGCTCACAACAATCATAATGAGGCTTTATTTGCCTCGAAAGTTCCACATTTCCATAAATATAAATAATACTAAAATTTTAATGGAGAAGAATTTGAATGGTCCAAAGAAATAACTCCTCTCAATTCCTGACAATCGTCACTTTCGTGCGGGGGACGTCTCGCAAAAGTGAAATCCAAACAAGGAACCCTCCCAATACACTACTGTGTGGCGACGTCGGGGATTGAGAGTTTGTTAAATTCGGACTAGAGTTTGAAAATATTTTAGTGAAAAATTTAGTTTGAAAGGGCCCGAAGGCCGATAAAAGTTTTATTTTAAAAATAGTTTATTTTGAAAACGGCTCATATATTATAATATAATATAAAATGCCTTATGTCCAACACAAGGTCTTTATAGATCATCATCTATATAACATGTAGCTCAGAAATATTATCATATTCATGAGCTAAATTTTTTTTTTACCTGCGTCCCATCATTCCACAATCACAACATTCAAACATAAACAACATCTCACATCATTTCAACATATAGCCTTTATATAAGGAAAATCCATATTTGGAATACAACCATCATAATAGTCTATCATGACTATATAAAAAGAAGTAGCTTTTATCATTACTACTTATCACCATTCCCATTCTTACATTAACTACAAGGTTTAAAGCTCTTTATGAGCACCTTGCAAAATCCTCTATCCTTTACAAAATAATAGAATAAGAGTCTATCTTGCTCCAAATTTCCCCTTAGGGTCATTACATACCATACATAAACAAAAAGGGCTAAAGCACTACCCGATCCATATATATCTCCCATACGATATTTCCAAAACTTTACATATTAATAATCCTATTTATAAAGGAAAATTAACTTACCTCATCCATCTCTAGTCCGATTTCCCTTCCTCATCAATGGGCTCCCAAACATAGTCCTCGGTCTAAAGCGACCTGGAATCCGCTGTAGGGGTTGCACTTCCAAAATTTCATCAAAACATGGTCCTTTACCTCTATTAGGACAATCTCTCTTTTATGACCTATTTCTTTACAGAAGAAACACTTACCCATAAACCCTTTCTGCCCACTCACATCACTGGCACTCTCTTTGCCAAACTTACTTGATGAACTCGAATCTCCAAAGTTCTTACTCTTTTGAGAACGAAAACGATATTCACGACACTTTAATAGTGTCGCATTCACTACCTCGATGAAAGTCATTAACTTAGGACTTTCTAACAAATGTTGTTGGATTTTCCAATCTAAACCTCGAACAAACTTCGATTTACGTTTCTCTTCCGTATTTACCTCATTAGGTACTAATCTTGCCCATAGAGAAAAATCTTCTTCATATTCTTCCACCGTCTTATTTCCTTGAAAAATCCCCATAACTTGAGTAGGGAAAGAAAAATACCTTCGATCAAAAAGTTCCCAAAATGTTGCTATAGGTAAAGTATCTCTCTGTTCAGATGTGGTGACTGACTCCCACCATTGAAGAGCTGCACCCGATAACTTAAAGGTGACTAAAAATTGTTTATACACCTCACTACACTCAACCATATGAAGATGCCTCTGCATACTATTCTTCCATTGACTTGCAGCCATTTCATCAACTCCCCCTGCAAACTCGGGAGGATGCCCCTTACTAAAATCTTCTTTCACTCTCTCCTATAAGGACAATTCTACGTGGGGTGGGGCTGCTCGAGCGGCAGATTGCTGAGCCATCGTAGAAACGGCAGCAGTCACTGCTTGTGCCACTATTTTGGCAACATCCTCCGTAGTCATGTTCCTTTGAGGAATTTGGGGTTGTACATTCCCTTTATTTGCCCTGACTGAACGACTTCCCTTCGGTGGCATCTGAAACAAGAACAATTGTATCAGAACGCCTTTCAAATATTTTCGATCCACAGAAAGATATGGACGTATGAATGTAATCGTCCTAAAGATAAGGCTCTACATCAAGAACGCCTACGGAAGATCGTAGTAACGCACACAGATCCTAAAGAAACTAGAACCTAATGCTCTGATACCACCTGTGATAACTCGCTCCAAATAATAACGGGTGGCCAGCCCTATACTACATAAATCAGGTATCTCAGATGGTACAGTCTCAACATCAATAATTAAACACTATAATATAAGGCTAACTACCCACAATCATTTAGTGCGAATTGCCAAAAATTTAAAACTTTTATTTTTAACAACAACAACAAAACCAATAATGCACACAACCAACAATATACATCTAACTATGATGTGGAATGTGCATGCTCCAATAATAAAAGAGTACAATACATTGTACAACAAAAATCTCAACAATGAAATACCCGAATATGCTGTCGAGCAACAGACATCAAATAGTATTATAATTCTCCATCTATTATAAGGTTCAATATAGTTTATAAACCATTAAAGTTATCCCAATTGGGATTGGATCCTAAGATCCGGCACCTCTAAGTCAACCTCATTTTCAAATCGTGTAGTTGTTATCATCACCAAACAAACCTCAAATAAAAGTGGGCTTCCCCACTTAGAAAAATACCAAAGTCTCTAATCGGTATTCCTCAAATTTAGTCAATATGACTCCAAAATTTCTTTTAGGGGAAACTCGCTAAAAGTCTCCAAAACCTGCTCCAAATATCTCCTATAGAGATCCCCAATCGATAAACTCGAACAAAACGGGATGAATTTCTCTTTAGAAAAACAATCCCTCCAAAATCCCTATTTCCGAATCGATTCGGGCTTATTCCGAATCGATTCGGCCCAGAGAATCGATTCGGCCAGGAAGGCGAATCGATTCGGGTCATCAGACCTGGGACTCTGTCTCAGGCCGAATCGATTCGGCTGGAGTCCGAATCGATTCGGTCACTCAGACCTGGGCACCTGCATATTTCCGAATCGATTCGGCTAGGGGGCCGAATCGATTCGGCCTACCTGGAGGCTCGAAAATGGCTACTTTTTAGTAAGCCAAAAATACCCAAAATTCATTTTAATGGTTTTATCTCCATTTCTTTTCAACCCAATCACAAATATAACATCAATAATCATCCTAGAATACATATAAACTAATTTCTAACCTTAAATCCATTTATACACTATAAATCTAAAGTTTTTCCCAAAAGTTAGGTTTTTAACATTTTAAACCTAAAACCCAAAATTCAATCCACAAATCATGCAATAATTGATACACAACAATTATTTAGCAAGTTTAATCACTTGCCTCGGGTTCGTAGGGTCTGAATCCGCCTTGAAATCGCATATTGGCCCGAAAATCTCCACTTTCTCTCCCTTTTCTTCTTCTTTTTTCTTCTTCTCTCTTTCTTTCTTTCTATTTCTCTCTTTTGGAGAAATATCTCCCGTAGGCTTTTTTAAGCCTTAACTCCCAATGTACACATCTTTAAACGATAATACACACTTTAAATGACTCGATAACTTTAATTCGAGTCAAACAGTCCTAATTTATTTCGGAACCCAAATAGACCCCAAGTACAGTCATTTCGACTTTCTCGACCCTTCCGGACACTATGGTACCCTCAGAATTTCCATTCGACACTCTTTCTAACGACTCTAAAATTGACCTCAATTGCCAATTTAATTATTTCTCCAATAAAATATTATTTATTTCTCCCAAAATAAATAAATTGTCGACTCCAAAACCTCGGGTTGTTACAATACATAGGCCACTAGAGGAGGAAGATAGGGAGTTTCAAGGCCATTCCACACCATTCTTGCACCACCACCACGACTACCGTTGTGTAGATCAGAAGGATAAGAACACCGCCCTACCACTAATCTGCAAAATTTCAGACTTACATCTTGAGATAAGTATTTATCTTGCTAAATTCTAAGCATATATACCATCCATGTTAGTGTATGATGAACATATTCATGAATACATAAAGATTGGTGTTAACTGGAAAGATTTAATTCATGTTCTTGGGTTGCAATTATGATATGTTAAATCTCTTTATGTATGTAGAATGAATTTGATGAATTAGTAATGTTAACCTAGGAAGAAATCTATGTTTTATTGAGGATCTTGAATAAAAATGATAAACTAGGGCTTTTAAGGATTAATCTTGAATTAATTCTATTTAAAGGTGTACTTTGTCAATTTGATGATTATATTATGTTGGAAATCATGTATATATGTTGGTATAACATTTCGAATACTTTATTGGGAGATTGGTGTTGAATCATGAAGGTTTAATGGTTAACAATGGTAAATTTTGTAATTGCTGTCAATGGAGAAGATGAGACCTGTTACAAGCCAATCGATTTAGGTCCTTATCTGAATCGATTCAAACCAAGGCAGAATCGATTCAGTTACCTAGATTTTAACTATTTTCCCCTTTTTGTTTAGAACTTGTGGGAAACAATCGAGTTAACTTTTGAAGAAATTTTAAAATATAATGATAGAGGCTTTAATTACCAGTAGGCCAATGTTGGGATTGAGACTCAGTCACATGAGGGGATTTAGGGCTAAAGTTAATTAGGTTTAATTGGGTAGTAAAAACCTAATTCATAGAATGCTATTGTGTCATGGGAAATCAAGAGATCCTATGACCTAGACCAATAGGGTATGAGTGGAGGTATTTACTGAATTGACTTAAGGGACAATTAGTAATCTTTCAAGTTTTGGGAAACATTCGGAGTTAGATAACGAGAAATATTATGGTAAAGTAATGATACGTAGAATATTTAAGAGCTATTATAATACGTACGGGGCATATATTATAGGTTATGTGTATACCTATACTGAATATAAATGTATATATAGGTGGCATGAATACCTATTTCTTGATTTATTATGTGTGAACAAACCTAGGCTACTTGCTATCACCGGCGCTTCCGTGTCGTGGACAGTCTTATCCTGAGGAGCCCATTGGGGGGATTTTGACTTGTATCTGAGAACATAGAACTTAGGGATTGAGAAACACTTGTGCGAATGAGGGTGTGACCGATCATTTGGGTGTGTTAGGTGTGTTCGTAGCCCAAATGCTTAAAACAATGTTCGCATCCAAATTTGTGTGAATTGTGAATGCATGGTTCAAGAGTGAATCCGAACAGGATGTCCTTTACTTAATAAGTGATGTACCTGGACTAGATAAAAGAGTATTCCCACATTACATGTCTCCACCTAAGGATGCCGTATCCATATATATTATAAGAGTGATGTAAATATATATACGTGTGACTGATTCTACTACGAGTGTATTAGTAGATAAGATGGATAGTGATATCTAAAGTGCTCAATGTAAATGTGAACTTAATCATAAGTTGATGACTCTTATTAAATAAAAGGGATTGAAAATTTAGTAACGTATTGTATGGGCAATACGGGTGGGCACAATGAATTATTTGGTGGGAAGAGATTTAAGTTAACTAGTTAAGCGGGGTAGCATAACTAGGTACGTTTAGAAGAGTACGCTAGGTATGCATAATAGGGGAGAGTTCAGAATCTCAAGTGAGAGCATGGGAAGTTAACATGTATATAATATGTACTCTTTAATGCATTTTAAATACTTGCGAAAATGTTTTCAAACTGTTTTACTTGGACTCTGGCCCATTTCAAAACCAATTTTGTAAAAACATTTTAGGTGCCCAACCATAGTGATGCCAGGCTTAGGAGTTCCTTCATTTGACGTTCTGCAGCTACTGTGGAAGTTACAGGATCTTGGTAGTAAAAACATCCACTCCTATTTATCACTTTATCTATATTAGTCGGGAATATCTCCCACCTCTAGCTAGTTATTACTTTGCAATGACTTTGTATTTTTATCTGGTTTCTGTATTGGAGTTGGATTATCATTATGGATTATTGTATTCAGATTTTTATTTGGAGTGTTATTCCAGGCCTATTTATTCATCTCGTTGTGTTATCATTATTACTATGTTTATTGGAATGATGAATGTAAAATATTTAGTTTAAACTACATCCATGTTAATAATAAGAATTAAAATTTTGACATCGGGCCATCTGGGTATTAGTAAGTTAATCAGATTTCAACAATGTTGCTAAGAATGAAACCATTAATGATTCCTATTTAATTTAATAATGGACTGATCACCCAGGATTATAATAGGCGAGGTGTCACACATGTTATCGAAGCATCAGGTTCTAGTTTACTTTGGATGCATATGGACTTATTACGTTTCAAGCATAGCGTTCTTTGATATAAATCCCTATTATTTATATTATTGTATTCATGATTACACATTTACGTCTTTAGCTATTTTAAGATATAATGAGTTGTGCACTAATAGAAAATTCTTTGTGGTTTAAGATACCTCCTCGACGTGCACCACGATCCACCTAGAGACTCTACCCAAGCTGCATCCAGCTCTGGCCCAAGGGACTATGAATGTTGCCGAGGTTACCGCCATTATGGCACGGGCGGGTAATAAGGCCTTGAACAATTATGCCCAGCAGGCACCATAGGTTCCACCCGAGCCTCAGGTTGTGGCTCCGGATCATGCACACTCATTTCCTTCTTCCTGGGAGCGAGTTCGAGATTCCTTTTAGAAGGCTCACCCTCCCAAGTTTCAGGGGAGCTACATTATAGTTGTGACATGCTAATGGAAGAAGGATATCCAGAGGAATTTGAGGCTGTATGAGTGCACTGACGTATAGATATAGATACTAGCTACCTTTAATCTAGTGGGTGAAGCCTTACAATGGTGGGAGTTTCTTACCACTGCACATGTGAGAGACACCTTGATGATTCGAGAGTTCTGGGAAGAGTTTGCCCGCAAACACTTTCCCACTGCCATTCAGACTGAGCTAATGTGGAAATTCTTAAATGTGTTACAGGAGGGGAGGACTGTAGCGGAGTATGAGGAGGAATTTACTAGAATGGGAAACTTTGTCCCCGAGGAGGTGAGCACAGAAGATAAGATGATATAGTTGTCCGTGGATCATCTTACCTAGAGGATCTGACAACATTTGTTGGGTAACCCATCTTTGAAGACATATACGGATGTGTTGAATGTTTCTCTACTACACTGTCAGGACCACCACTTCCATGTTAAGGGAAACAAGAACTCAGGAGTGTAGATCCATCAGGGAAGGATTGGGGGTAGTAGTGCCAGTGGGGCACAATCGACTCAGAGTCAAATGAGACAAAGTAAGCAAGGTTCCCACCGGGGGGATATTGCTAAGCATTTCTGTTTAGGAGATTACAGGCAGGGATAGGGTGGATTTAGGCATGGCCATCTAGTCCATTCGGGCCAACAACATTTTTAACAGGGCCAGCAGGGGCAAGGTAGATTTGGTAATGGCCAACAGGGCCATAGGGGAGGAAATTTCATTGGCAGGTGTTTCATATGTGGCAAGAATGGCCACAAGCGTCAGGATTTCCCTTACAAGGTAAAGGGTCAGCATCAGGAGGACGCTCGTCAGGAGCCCCGGAAGCCAATTTTTCCCACTGCCCTCCCAACACCAGCACTCGTGCCAGCATTGCCTGTAGTACCAGTCGTTCCAGTAACCCCACCATAGCAGGGGAAGTTGTAGTACGAGCCTGTGTATAATGTCCAATAGGCTAGGCTACAGTTCCACAAGATCCACCTACAGTTGGGGGTATGTTTCTTATATATGGGATTTAAGGGCACATTTTATTTGACACTGGAGATTCACACTCGTTAATGGGTACTAGATTTGTGAGCAACAGTATTATTAGATACGACCGATAGTACAGTCACGTGTGTAGACTCACCACTAGGTAGCAGGACACTTATCTTCTTTATTTGTTGGGGTGTGAGTATAGATATTGAGAGACTTATTTTTCCTATCAATATGCTTGTGTTAGATATCGTAGTATGACGAAATTATTGGCATGGATTGGCAAGCTGCATATAGGGTTGTGATGGACTATTATAGTAGAAGTGTTTGTGACTCCGAGCCAGAAGATGTTATCAGTGGCGATGCCTCATCCCGAAGGAGTATCATTTACTCATTTTTATTATATAGAGGAGGAGACCTCTCAAGGAGTAGATATTTCCCTGGATTCGATCCCAGTTGTGTGTGAGCTCGTTGACTTAATTAAGGAGATACCAGGATTGCCTCATTGTAGAGAGATTGAGTTTGTCATTGATTTATCATTGGGCACTCGACCAATCGCTCATCCACCTTATCATATGGATCCTATGGAGGTGAAGGAGATACGTAATTAGATTGAGCAGCTATTGGATCAGGGCTTTATCCATCGGAGTACTTCTCCTTGGCGTGCTCTAGTGCTATTTGTGAAGAAGAGAGATGGATATTTATGCCCGTGTGTGGACTACCTGGAATTAAATAAAGTCACGATACAGAATAAGTATTTGTTTCCCCGAATCTATGACTTATTCGACCAATTAAGAGGGGCCACCTACTTCATAAAGATATACATGCAGTTGGGATATCACCAGTTGCGCGTCCGGGAGAAGGATGTTTATAAGACTACCTTTCGGATGATATATAGGTCTTACCAATTTCGGGTTATGCGATTAGGGCTAACCAATGCGCTAGCTGTATTTATGGACTTGATGAATAGTGTGTTAAGAGAGTTCTTGGATCAATTTGTCATTGTCTTTATCGATGACATTCTGGTTTATTCTCAGTCTAAGGAAGAGCATTTCGATCATCTGTGCCATGTTTAACAAACTTTGTACGAGCACCAGTTATATGCCAAATTGGAGAAATGCGGGTTTTGGCTGCATGAGGTTCAGTTTTTGGGTCATATCTTATCTGCCAAGGGGATATCAGTGGATTTTAGTAAAGTGTCAGCGGTAAGGGAGTGGGTATAGCCCATGACACCAATAGAGGTGCTTAGTTTCTTGGGGTTAGTTAGGTACTACAGACGGTATATATAGGGTTTTCGAAGATTGTGGGTCCATTGATCAACTTGACTCGCAAAGGGGTACCGTTTATCTAGGATGACGCTTGTAAGTTAGCATTTGATGAGCTGAAGGACAAGTTGACTTCAACACCCATACTCGCATTTCCCAAAGCAGTAATATAGTATCTTGCTTTTACTGATGCATCTCTATAGGGACTTGGTGGTGAACAACAGGAGGATCAGGCTATAGCTTATGCTTCCCACAAACTTAAGACTCATGAGATGAATTACCCCACCCACGACTTGGAATTAGCTGAATTGTTCTTTGCATTACGAATTTGGAGACATTATCTGTCGGGGGAGAAATTGTGCCTATTCACAGATCATAGGTCACTGTAGTACTTGTTCAGTCAGAGATAGCTAAATATGCATAGGTGGCTAAAATTTACGATAGATTATTAGTTTGATATCTAGTATCACCCGATAAAGGCTAATGTGGTGACAGATGCATTGAGCCGCAGGCCAGTGGGGGATGTAGCTGGAGTTTGGAAGGTGAAATGGAAGGAGATGGGACATCAGGATTCATTTGCAAGATCCGTTATGTCGGTTATGACTGTCACCCCCAAATTGTCACGAGGGTGGTGCAGGTCCTGACAGTGGATTCATTTTGTCAGGATCATATATCCATTAGAGATTCCGATGTGGAAATAGGAGAGCCTTTCCATAGATATTATTACTGGGTTGCCTAATTTACATAAGGGTCATGATTCCATTAGAGTGATTCTAGATCGGTTGACCAAGGTGGCCCACTTTTTTTCGATTCACACGGATTATACTACGGGACAATATGCCCAGATTTTTATTGCTGAGATAGTGAGATTGCATGGGGTGCCACTCGATATTGTGTTCGATAGGGACAATATCTTCGTATCTCGATTTTGGGAGAGTTTTAAGGAGGCCATGGGTACCGAGTTGCAGTTAAGTGCAAAATATCTCTCCCAGATGGACGGGCAGATAGAGAGGACGAATCAGATGTTAAAAGATATGGTACGAATGGGGGTATCTTTGATTTTAGAGTAGCATCTTCCATTGGTGGAGTTTGTGCATAATAACTCCTATCAGTTTATGATTGGCATGGAACCATTCGAGGCGTTTTACAGTAGACCTTGTCATTCGCCCGCTTATTAGTTAGAGATGGGGGACAAGAAGTTACTTGGGCCATAGTTGATTCAGGATACGTCGACCAAAATTGAGATAATTTGGAGTAGTATGCGGATAGCACAGGACAGATAGAAGAGTTATGCCGATGTTAAGTAATTCTTCCTAGAGGGACAATATATTACTGCATGTATCTACTATGAAGGGAATAATGAGGTTCGGGAAGAAAGGGAAGTTGACACCAAGTTATGTGCAGTCATTTCCTATCATTGAGTGGATTGGTCCAGTTGCATATAGAACAGGTTTCCAGAGCACTTGCATCGGATTCATAATGTATTTCACATTTCTTAGCTGAGGCGATATCTATGAGATAAGGTAGCTCCCTCTCACATTGCATTGGAGGAGATTGATTTGCAGCCCGATATTTCATACAAGGAGAGGCCAATTGTTATCCTAGACCATAGTGAGAGGATATTGAGGTCGAAGGTAGTTCCACTTGTACATTTTCAATGGGGGTGTCATAATGCCGACGAGTCTACTTGGGAGCGCGAGGATGACATGCGCGATAAATACCCCGAGTTATTTCTACCAGGTATTCTTTTCTTCGAATTTCGGGATGAAATTCCGTTGTTAGGGGGAAGTATGTAACACCCCGTAATTTTAAAGATTTTTATATTGGGATTAGTTAAATTAAAATGAGAAATAAATCCGATTAAAATAAATATTAATTAGCAGACAAGGGTTAATATTTATTATTATTGAATATTACTTTATGAATAAGTAATAAATTGATAAGGATATATTATGATTGTTGTGAGTAAGAAATACGACTGTTATGGTAAATTTAGTTAGGACGCACGTGTCAGTCGTGTCGGGACTTAATTTTATGAAAAAAGGTATTTTTATTCTAAATAATTCAAATGGTCGGTTCGAGTGCACCAGTGTGTCTGTAAAGATCGAAATAGTCAGAAAAGTGTACTCTGGAGTTTAGTTTGGGTATCGGGACATTTTTAGGACAAATTGGCACCTCGGAGGGGTATTTTAGTCTTGTAACATTTTGAGAATAAGAGACCTACGAAGTTTGGAGTGTATATATGCATTTACCCTGAGGAAACTAGGGTAGAAGTTAAAAAACCATATACAGAGGCCACTAGAGGAGGAAGATTGGAAGTTTCAAGGCCATTCCACACCATTCTTGCACCACCACCACCACCACCACCGTAGTGTAGATCGGAAGAAAAATAACACCACCCTACCACTAAATTCTGAGCATATATACCGTCCATGTTAGTGTAGGGTGAACAAATTCATGAATACATAACGATTGGTGTTAATTGGGAAGATTTAAGTCATATTCTTGGGTAGGAATTATACTAGGTTAAATCTCTTTATGCTTGTAGAATAAATTTGATGAATTAGTAATGTTAACTTGTGAAGAAATATGTGTTTTATTGAGGATCTTGAATAAAAATGACAAACTAGGGTTTTTAAGGATTAATCTTGAATTAATTCAATTTAAAGGTGTTCTTTGACAATTTGATGATTATATTACATTGGAAATCATGTATATATATTAATATAGCGTTTTAAATACTTGGTTGGGAGATTAGGATTGAATCATTGAGGTTTAAAGGTTAAGAATGCTGAATTCTGAAACTGCTGTATATAGAGAAGATGAAACCTGTTACAAGCAAATTGATTTAACTCCTTGGCCAAATCTATTCGGAAGGCGAATTGATTCGGACCAAGGATGAATCGAGTCGATTTTTTAGATTTTGACTATTTTCCCCTTTTTCTTTAGAACTCGTGGGAAACGATCGGGTTAATTTTTGAAGAAATTTTAAAATGTAATGAGGGATACTTTAATTACCAGTAGGCCAATGTTGGGATTGAGAATTAGTCACAAGAGGGGATTTAGGGCTAAAGTTAATTAGGTTTAATTGGGTCATAAAAACCTAATTCATAGAATGATACTGTGTCACAAGAAATCAGGGAAACGTATGGCCTAGACCAGTAGGGTACGAGTGAGGTATCTACTGAATTGACTTAAGGGACAATTGCTAATCTTTTGAGTATTGGGAAACACTCAGAGTTAGAGAATGATAAATATTATGGTAAAGTAATGATACGTTGAATATTCAAGATATATTATACTATGTACAGGATATATATTATAGGTTACGTGTATACCTATTGTTTGATTATTATTTGTAAACATACCTAGGCTACTTGCTATCACGGGAGGTTCCGCGTCGTGGATAGTCTTATCCTGATGAGCCCTTTTTGGGGGATTTTGACTTGTACCTCAGAATATAGAACTTCGGGATTGGGCATCACCACTTGTGTGAATGAGGGTGTGATCGATCATTTGCGTGTGTTAGGTGTGTGCATAACATAAAGGCTTAGAACTATGTTCGCCTCCAAATTTGTGTGAATTATGAATGTATGGTTTGAGACTGAATACGAACTGAATGTCCTTTACTTAGTACGTGATGTACCAGGACTTGATAGCAGAGTATGCCCGCATCATCGGTTTCCACCTAGGGATGTCGTATCCGTATATATTATAAGAGTGATGTAAATATATATACATGTGACTGATTCTACTGTGGGTATATTAGTAGATAAGATAGATTATGATATCTAAATAGCTCTAAGTGCGTGTGAACTTAATCATGGGTCCGTGACTCTTAATAATTAAAGAGATTGGAAATGTAGTAACGTATTTTATGGTCAATACGGGTGGGAACAATGAATTATTAGGCGGCGCAGCGTAACTAGGTGGGTTTAGAAGAGTACGTTCGTCGTGCACAATAGGGGAGAGGTTAGAATCTCAAGTGAGAGCACGGGAAGCTAAATTGTATATAATATGCACTCTTTAAGGCATTTTAAATACTTGCGAAAATGTTTTCACATCATTTTACTCTAACCTGTTTCAAATTCATTTTGGTACAAACAATTTAGGTGCCCAGCCATAGGGACGCCAGGCTTAGGAGTTCCTTCATTTGACGTATTGCACCTGCTATGGAAGTTAAAGGATCTTGGTAGTAGATGCCTCCACATGTATCGGTTCCTATTTATTACTTTTTTTTATCCTAATCGGGCACATCTCCCATCTCTATCTAGTGATTACTTTTCAGCGTCATTGTACTTTTATTGGGTTTCAGTATTGGAGTTGGATTATCATTATGAATGATTGTATTCGAATTTTTGTCTGGAGTGTTATTCTAGGCCTATTTATTCATCGCATTGTGTTATCATTATTACTATGTTTATTGGCATGGCGAATGTAAAATGTTTAGTTTAAACTACAAGCATGTTAATAATAAGAATTAAAATTTTGACACCGAGCCATCAGGGTATTAGTAAATTAATCAGATTTCGATAGTGATGCTATGTATGAAACCATTTATGATGCTTGTTTAATTTAATAATGGACAGATCATGCAGGATTAGAATAGGCGGGGTGTCATAGAAAGTTGAAAAGGATAGGGAGGTGACGAGATAGAGAAATCAATACGTTGGTATAGGGGACAACTAGATTTTAGTGAGAGTTATGGCTTGTGGGATAATGGTTGTGTACAACTGAGGGCGCAACAACAGGTTGTACCGACTTAGGATAAATATGAGAATAGTAATGAAAATATAAAATAGGGAAAATAGGGGATGAGGTCGGTAGATGGGGGCTTAAGTCGGATATATATTAAATAAAAGAACAGGGATATAAGGGAGTATGATCATGAGAGGAAAGGGACAAGGCATGACCGATTTTGGGGTCTGCTAGGTTGGTGGAGTAGCATGGGCTTAGAAATTTTTGTAAAGGGATGTAAGTGCATTTTGTGAATTTACATTACGTCATTCATGTGTGTGTGTGTGTGTGTGTGTGTGTGTGTGTGTGTGTGTGTGTGTGTGTGTGTGTAGTGTATACACATAAAAATATAATATCTGTTACATGAAAGACATACTAGTTAGATATTAACTAAAAGTATATACACACACATTTTTTTACAATACATACTTAAATTTTTTTGTTTTTTCATAAAAAGGGACAATTCCCCACTGATTTATTGATAAATAGGCAAATGATCAAAATAGCTTACAAGAATGAAGGATGACTTTATAAATATCCACCTTTACAATGAAAATTAAACTAATTAGGATCTGAAATTTGGGAAACCCCAAGCATCTAGATTAATCAAACCTTTTAATTCTTTAGGGAAATCATCTAAATAATTAGAGGTTAGATTTATTTGGGAAGAAACTCCATGATTAGCCAGGAAATCAGCACATGTATTTCCTTCTCTGATAATATGGTAGTAATGCACCTTTAAATTATGAGACTTGTTTTGAATTTTAGCAATAATAGGCATAATACTCCAAGGGCTCGGCATCTGACCATTCAACACTTTAATAACAGATAAGGAATCAGATTCAACAATTAGACCTTCCTTCACTTTAGATTCACATAATTCAATGGCTTTGAGAATTGACAAGGCTTCTGCCATCACATTCGATCCAAAACCAAACCTACAAGCAAAGGTAGTGATAAATTTCCCGTTAGAATTTCTTAAAATACCTCCTCCTCCCATAGGCCCTGGATTACCTTTACAACTTCCATCTACATTTATTTTGACCCATTTGTCTTCAGGAGGTCTCCACTGAACACTTCTAATAGGCTTTTGCCGATTCGGCCTCTATATTTGAGACGAGAAAAGGTTTATATTTAGCTGGAGATGAATAAGAGAATGAATGTCCATAATGGTTCTATCTTCCACCATTCTAGAGTTTTCAAACTTTCATTTGTTCCTCGCTTTCCACAACCCCCAATAAATAAAGGCTGGAATAACTGTCAATAGGTTGCCCCACTTAGATTTTCTCAAACTGGTCCACCAAGCTATTAATCTACCTCTGATCGAGACATTTAAGATCTTGATTCCACACAGGTCCTCAAAATGCTTCCATATTGAAATTGCAAAATCACTCTGACTAAACAAATGCTCTGCAGATTCAACATTTGGGCCTAGGCAAAAACCACATTTTGAAGGACATCTGATACCAATTCTCATAATAATTGTATCCACCGGTAAGCAGTCGCGCAACAGCCTTAGAAGGAAGAAAGAAATTTTTGAGGAAATCAATTTATTCCAAATGAAAGTGTTAGTCCAGGACTGACATTTGGACTTCCTTACTATATTCCATGCTGAAGAGATCGTAAATGAACCATCGTATGAAGGCATCCATACCAATTTATCTTTGTGATTATTTCCCATGACTTCCACTTTAGAGCAAGTAAACAAGGAATTGATAGGAAACAATCTGTTAACTTTATAATGATCCCATTCTCCTTTATTGTCTAGTAAATCATAAATTTTAATGTTCTTTGCTATATCTGTAGAGTCGAAAGAAGCATTACCTGTCCAGTTGTCCCATTTGACATATAAATTTCTTTTCCCAATAATACATAAGCAATTGTTATATGCCATCTCTCTATTCAAAACCATTCTTCTCCAAATGTGAGATCCTCTAGCCTTTGCAGCCATAGGATAATTAATCCTGCAGTATTTTTGAAATAGAAAATGGGCCCAATGAGATTCTTGCTTCCTGAACTTCCACAAAAGTTTAAGACTAAAAGCTTCATCTATATCCTTTAAGTCTTTGAACCCTACACCCCCTCCACAATTGGCCTACATAGGTCCTTCCAAGCAATCCAGTGGTGTTTGTTCCTATCCTCATTTGATCCCCATAAGAAGTTTGCCATTATTTGTTCAATGACAGCAATAAATTTCTTTGGTGGTTGCATTGCAGATAGGGTATAGATAGGAATCGATTGAAGAACGTGCTTGATAAGAGTCATTTTCCCCCCTATGGATAGCATCTTAGCCTTCCAACCAACCAGTTTGCCCCTGATTTTAGAAATTAACTTTTCAAAAAGAGAGCACTTCAACCTTCCAACATATATTGGACATCCCAGGTACACAAAAGGTAATTTTTTAATGGTCATATTCATAATCTCATAGAGTTTCTTTGATTTAGCTTTGTTGTTGTCTTAGAGCAATAAATGAAGCTTTTTAACCTGTTAACACATACACACATACACATACACATACACACAAATATTAAACACACATACACACAAATAAATAAATGGAAATAATAATATGAAAACATATATACTATAAAGTATACCAAGCACATACGTATAAATAATAGGAAAATACACAATTACTATCTTATAAATAATAATACACACATAATAAAAAAAACATATTAGACACGTATATAATAAAAAGACGTGTGCACTTACCTAATAATAAACTCCAAACACATAAAATAAAATATAATAATAAAAATAATAGTCACTAACACACATAACATGCACACATAAACATATATATATATATATATATATATATATATATATATATATATATATATATATTAACACACACACACACACACACACACTCACACAAAGACAAAGGAGGTTAGAAATTAGGGAATGCTAAGGAAATGGTTTAGGAAGGGATTTATGGATATTTGGTGTCCCAAGTCATCCCAAAATATGTTCATTGACACTTTTGACCACATTTTGTCTTCAATTTTCCTAAATTAATCATTTCGAAAATGCAATTGCATATTAACCTAAAAGATAATCATTGAAACACATAAGGACAACATTAATGAGAAATAATAATTAAAATGAGTCTTCTTAGGGTATAAATAAAAGAATTTTGGAAAGTCTGCTACAGCCTGCCCTTTTAATGATGATCTGGGTTCATACAAAATATCATATTCACCGAGCTCTATTGCCCAATACATCAGTCTTCCTGGTTTTTCTGGCTTATGAAGGGCTTGTCTCAATGGCATGTCGGTATATACGACGATGGTATGGGCCTGGAAATAAGGCCTCATTCTTCTACTTGCTTCAATTAACGCCAATGCCAATTTTTCCAGCTTCGGGTACCTGATCTCTGCACCTCGGAAAGCCTTACTTGTGTAATAAATTGGCTTCTGGATTTCCATTCTCCATTCTGATCAATGCCGAGCTGACTGTATTCTCTGATACTGCTAGGTACAAGTACAACTTTTCTCCCATTACTGGCCTGGACAACAGTGGAGGCACTCCCAGATATTTCTTCAAGTCTTGAAAGGCTTTTTCACATTCATCATTCCACTCGAAAGTTTTTCGAAGTGTTTTGAAGAATGGGAGGCATCTATCAGTTGCTCGGGATACAAATCTGTTGAGCGCTGCAACTCGTCCTGTAAGACTCTGCACCTCTTTCTTCGTCGTTGGAGATCGCAACCCTAAAAGAGCTTTGATCTTTACTGGATTTGCCTCAATGCCTCGCTGGTTGACGATGTACCCGAGAAACATTCCTTCTCGTACTCCAAAGGTGCACTTCGTCGGGTTGAGCTTCATCAGGTATTTATCCAGTTGATCAAAGGTCTGACCTAAGTCAACTAGATGATCCACAACTTTCTTGCTCTTTGTCAGCATATCGTCGACATAGACCTCCATATTGCAATTGATTTGTTCGACAAAAACCTTGTTCATCAGCCGCTGGTATGTCGCTCCTGCATTTTTCAAACCAAAAGGCATAACATTATAACAATAAGTTCCTCTAGGGGTAATGAAAGAAGTGCTTTCCCTGTCTTCAGGTTTCATTTTGATTTGGTTGTAGCCAGAGTAAGCATCCATGAAGCTGAGAAGCTCGTGTCCCGAGGTAGTATCCACTAGTTGATCAATTTTGGGCAATGGAAAATGATCCTTTGGGAATTCCTTGTTGAGATCAGTGAAATCAACACACATTCTCCATTTATTGTTTTTCTTCTTCACCATCACCACATTTGCCAACCAGTCTGGATACTTCACATCTTCAATGAATTGGGCTTTCTGGAGCTTCTCGACCTCCTCTTGTATAGCTTGATTCTTCTCGGGACTAAATACTCTTCTTCTTTGCTTTACAGGCTTGATCTCCTTATTCACATTGAGCTCGTGACATAAGAAGTTTGGATCTATTCCTGGCATGTCTTCATGACTCCACGCAAAAGTTTTCTTCCTGTTTCTCAAGAAAGTTATCAACTCCTGTTTTATTGAAGCATCTAACGACGAACCTATCTGGGTAACTCGTTCAGGATGCTCGTCGTCCAGAATAACATTTTCTGTAGATTCCACCACCTGTCCTTTTACAAGTTTTGATTCATCTCTAGGATCGAGTGTTTCGATTTCTGTACCTTCATCCACCTGGTAGGTAGTAGTCTTTTTCCTTGATTCTTCAAGCTCCTCTTGCTCGGCAGACGAATAATAGCATTCCCGAGCTACTTTCTAATCACCTTTCACAACTCCTACTCTGAAATTTGTAGGGAATTTTAAGCACTGATGTACTGTAGATGGGACTGTTTCGAACTTCTTCAAACCAACTCTTCCCATGATGATGTTGTAAGCTGACTGCACATTCTTATCCATCACAAAGAAGCGTATTTTTTTTGTTCGACAAGAAGGACAAGTTCCAATGAATATATCCAACTTGATCGTCCCAAGTGGAAAGACTTTCTCGCCAGCAAAACCCAATAGAGGTCTGTGATAAGGTTCCAATTGAGATAATTTCAAATTTAAACTGTCAAAGCATGAATAGTACATGATGTCTGCCGAACTACCATTATCTACCAGCACTCTTGAAATCACTACTTCTTTCATCCTCATTTTGATCACCAAAGGGTCGTCGTGAGGGTAAAGAACACCTGCAAGGTCATTTTTTGAAAAATCGATGACCAGCTTTTCTTTATTTACCTTCCTCGGGCGATCCTCTTCAGCCAAATTTATCCGTTGAATGTATGAGCAAGCCTGAGCCTCACCAAGGTAAGCTTTTCTTTCTGCAGTAAGGTCTCCTCCTCCCGCATCTCCTCCTGTAATGACATTACAATCAAATGACCCAAAGCGTATTGAAAATACCTCTCGTTCTGGCTGTTTTGGTTTCTTGGGAAGATCGGGGTCATCTTCTGTATCATCTTCATGATCCCTTTTCTTTTTCTCCTCTGCTCGACGAGGAGATCTAGACCTTTCTCTAGTTCGGTCATTATTCCTTCTTTCGCCTCCCCGATCAACATACTTCGCTAGCTTCCCTCTTCGGATGAGTGTTTCAATCTCGTTCTGAAGAGCTATGCAATTTTTGGTCATATGGTCGTGATCCTTATGGAACTCACAATATTTCTCCCTATTCCTCAGGTCAGGGTCTGACCTCAGTTTCTTTGGCCACTTTACTTCCTCGTTATTCTTGATTTCTTCCAAGACATGATTAATACCCATTTTCAAAGGAGTATAATTATCGAATTTTTTCAGGACTTCCCATGACGATTTATTATTCTTGGAATGCTTGTCACCACCATTGCCCTTATGCTCTTTCTTCTTGGATTTGTCGTCTTCCACCTTGGTTCCTTTATCCATATTCTTCTTCGCAGCCATTACCTCCTCGGCATTCATGATTTTGGCCGCTTTCGCCATCAACTCTGACATAGTTGTAGGTGGATCTTTAGCCAAAGTGTAATACAACTTGTTAGGCAACAACCCACTCATCAAGGCGGTGATTGCTGTCTTTTCTTCATAATCTATGACTTCCAGTTTCTCGTTATTGAAACGAGTTATGTAATCTCTAGTACTCTCACCAGATTTTTGTCTAACACTTAACAAGTGTGCTACTCTTTTTACTGGCTTTGCCCCAAAACAGAAATTGCCGATGAACAGCTCGGCCAACTGAAAGAAAGTTGAAATCTTACCCCGAGGAAGATTGATGTACCATATCTGGGCAGATCCAGTAAGAGTTCCGGAGAATGCTCTGCATCTCATCTCGTCGGGGACAGCATAAATGTCGGCAGCAGCTTGATATTGCTCTATGTGTAGAACAGGATCTGTCTTTCCATCATATTTGGGGGTCACCACTGGTGCTTTAAACTTTGACGGGGTAGGAAAACCCACAATGGCCTGGACAAAAGGTGTCCCTTGAACAAAAGTTCGTTGTAATGGATTCTTTGCCTTAGCCATTTCTCCCAATCTATCCTCCAAGCACTGAATGGAACCCTTCCACGCATCGTTTCCTTCCTCGGGCTTATTAGTTCGAGCAATTGATTGTTCTGATGTGGCCTCTTGAGATCTATCTTGACGAGCAATTGGTCGTGATTGTGCTGATCCTTCTCTTAGATCTGATGGTCGTCGAAAGCTCCTCGACATGGTCTTAGGTGGACTCCTATTCCTCCTAGGGCCTAATCGACTGAAAGGAGACACCCTACTCAGTCTTTCCAAGGCACTAGGTCTTTCTGGAGAGAGAGTGATACGTTGATCAGTATCTGTAGCCCTTATTGACGAAGTTCGCCCAGGTTGATAAGAAAAATCATCAGATTCCTCATTACGATATGACTCAGTACGCCTGGATCGTGAAGGATGTAAATAAGTTTGCCTCTGACCACTTCTTTGTCCTGAACGTGCAGGTACACCGCCATGAAGGGTCTGTATGAGTTGCCTCATTATTTCCTGCATGGCGGTTTGTCCTTGAGCCAGATTCGTCATAATCCCAGTCAGATCTAGAGGTGCAGAGGGATTTGGAGGATTTCCAGCATTTCCAGCGTTTCGATTGCTGGATTCCGGGTTATCTGCCATTGATGATGAATGATTTTCGGTGAAAAACGATAATAACAATCGTTCCCACAGACGGCGCCAATCTGTTGATGTAAAAAATTATATTACTCTAATTATTCAATCACAGATAAATAAATGAGACAAAAGATTTTAAAGTGGTTCAGCTTTATATGAATGGCCTACGTCCACTGTTATGTTATTGCTGAATGTTTGGGAATTCTCGATTACAAGTGCTATCAAGAAATTCCGGTCCCTTTGAATGAGGGTGATACAAGGTATTTATAGCCCTTAGACTGTACATGAAAGGGTGATACATTAAATGATATACATATGAAAGGGTAACTCATTTAATGCTCTTCAAGCGTGTGCGTCAAGATGATAAGCATTCAATGAATAGTTGAACTATTTATTATCTGGCAATCAATGCTGTGGTCGAGATGCTGCTCGAACCGCCTTAGTTGCTCATCATCCAAGAGTTCCTCGGAGCACTGGAGTTCCTCGGAGGACAAGAGTTCCTCGGAGGACAAGAGTTCCTCGGAGGGTTGGTGTTCCTCAGAGTACACCTGTTGCTCGGAGTGAGTATGTTGGTCGGGAGAATGATCTTCCTCATTACAATTGTGCCACGTAGATTGACACGTGTCTTCTTATTATTCGTCCACATCAGCATACTAATTTTGGACTCGAACCGCCTTAGTTGCTCATCGTCCAAGAGTTCCTCGGAGCACTGGAGTTCCTCGGAGGGCTGGTGTTCCTCGGAAGACTGGTGTTCCTCGGAGTACACCTGTTGCTCGGAGTGAGTATGTTGGTCGGGGGAATGATCTTCCTCATTGCAATTGTGCCACGTAGATTGACACATGTCTTCTTATTATTCGTCCACATCAACATACTAATTTTGGTATCAACATCCACCATTATTCATCATTTCATTTAAATTTCTCATTCCTTAACAGGAATATAATTACCATCATATGCACTTATGGTATTTCACATATTTCAAGTCCCACTTGAATTTAGAAAGGTTATATTCTTATACATATAACGATTCTAAGATCGCCCATCCGAGTTTCCCCACTGGGAGCACCCCTAAATGACTATCATCTTCCAGGGCCTATCGAACAAGACAACTTGGGCACCTAACGCACGTCGAGAAGTGGCCATATACCTGCGAGCAAGTCATAACCACACCCGGAATTACCTCACTAGCGCAGAATAAAACATATAACAATCCCGCATATGGCCGAGGGCTATAGTCTCCCTGCATTCACTAGTCAGGGGATATCACCTCATGCGTGAGCTTCCCTTATGATAGCATTTAGAGAGATGTGTTTAAGTAAATTAGCATTTACCATTTCAATCTCATTTTCATTTCCATTATCCATATGTATGGTTCATTTTATTCGAAACCATCATCATTGAATATTCTCATTAATATTCATCATATTTTAAGTCCCGAATTATCATCCAAGTGGTCACAATAATTGTACAAGTCCCAAGGTTTTATATACCTCCAGTGAGCCCCTAAAGTCTCCAAGTATGGGCTTACAACCCCTAAACCCCTAATAATGTACTAAAGGAGAGAAATTCCCCAACCTCAATCGGTACCCCTCAAGAACAAGCCCATTTTTAACCCATTCCTAACGTAGGGTAATGACTCAACTCAACTAAAAATCTAGGACTCTAAGTTTACTTCATACAAGAAGGTTCCTAGGTCCTAATCCTAAAGAAAATGAATTAGATTTGAGTTATAAAACTAAATAAAAAACAACAGGAAAACGAATCGATTCTCCCCAAAAGCGAATCGGTTCGGACAAGAAGACCTGGGATTCTATAAACTTCCGAATCAATTCGGCTTGGCTGAATCGATTCGATCCAAGCAGACCTAGAAACTCCCCATTGGGCGAATCGATTCGGACATGGCCGAATCGATTCGGCCCTGCGAATTTTCCAAGTTTGGCTATGGAGTCTAGGACTCCTAAATTTCCCCAACTCCAATCAACTCAAACCAAGATCATTTATTGCCACCAACTGATTATTAATGCATCAAATAACAATGATTTACACCAATACCCATCCAAATCAACCTCCAAGGATTCAAAACCCATAAATCCATAAAAACCATAATTTTGTTAACCATAAATAATCCACAACTATCAATACTAATTATTCATCTTAAATCTCATAGTAGCAAGTAGAAAGCTTGCCTTAAGCTTGCAAATTCAGATTTGAGGAAGATGGATGCAAGATCAATCTCCAAATCTTCAATCTCTCTCTTTCTCCACAAGTTCTCTTCTTCTCTCTCTCACTCTAGGTCACTAAATGCACTTAAGAGAAATAAATGAAAGGCAAGACACAAAAATCATAGTTTAAGTCTAAATTCCAACTTAAATGATTAATACCGCGATAAAATAACTCGCAACTACACATTTAAGCTATAACCAGTCAAAAGTGCCCGAAACATCAAAATACAATATGGCACTTATTTCGACTATCTTGCACCTTTCGGGACTAACTACACCCTCCAAATTATCATTTGGAAATTTTATAACTCATTTCAAGTTCCGGTTTCATTTTAAACCGTAATGTCATTTTAAATCTTATGACACAATAAAACACAACATGGTGACATTTACCTACATATAAGGTAAATATGCAACATTTTAGTAAATATTAACTTTTATCTTCATTAAATTAATACTTACTCCATATTTCAACATTTTATTTAACTACTTCACACAGTAAGTAAATATAAAATAGGTACTCAAAAGTGAGGGTTGTTACATACACATTCAAAAATTAATGCTCTCTCACATGTTAACCATCAACAATTGCATAAACACAAAAGTGAAATCTGAAAGAATTTAATAAAATGAGCTAAATTGGGTGTGGCAGATCGCATTATATGATTTTAATTTAATACAATTATGAGACTTTAAGGTTTAAATGTCATAAATCAAAATGCATAAAAAATACGAAGGTAATATGTGGTGCCCTTATACCTTAAAATATTAGATTGTGTATAATTTTATAATGTATTTCAATATAAAAAAAAAACTAACGATATCTCCAAATGAAAATATATAATAGTAGACCATGTAAAATTGATGAAATGGGAAGAACCTACTAATTCATCCCCACCATTTTGTATTACTACTAAAGGGTGTATAGCTCAATTTGTATTACTACTTAGCTCTTTTACTTGACCATGAGACTAAAAAATGCACTATGTGTTCGCCCTTACCATACAGATAAGCCATTGTATATTTTTAAAAGAAATAATATATGCACTGTAAGAGAAGTGTCATGTAATTATCCTCACTCAATTGTGAACCATCCATGTAAAACTATCTTAATAATCCACGAAAACCTGTAATCCTATTTCTACATCCATGTATTCTCCCCTCCAAACAAATTTTATGTAATTATATCTCAATTAAAACATTACATAATTAATTCGAAGGGAAATCCTATGTACATTAAAAGGTTAAAATTAGTAGACTTCTTGTCATCTTAGAGATGCTACTAATTTCTCAAAATAGTACCAAAATTCATAATATTAATATAAAAATGAGGCAACAAATAGAAAAAAAAAGACTTAAAATTGAAATATGTAAAAAAGAATAAAGGGCATATACCAAATAGTCCCTCGAATTTTTTTTAATACACGTTTAGTCCAAGCCTTTTTATTTTGCACCAAAAAGTCATTCACCATGCCAAAAACGCTTTACCATGCCACTGGCACTGACCTTTAAAGATAAGAGAATGAGGGACTTTTTGATACAAAATAAAAGTCTTAGACTAAGTGTGTATTAAAAAATGTTTGAGGAACTTTTTGGTATTTGATCCAAAGAGTAATACTTACTTATCGGGCGTATCTATATGATGATGAAAGCAGTCGATAGATTATGCCCCTAGATATGATAACACAATGATGTGAATGTAAAAAAATACATCAATTTTCATCCATTGTAAAAGGGCATTGGAATTAATTTGCATGCCACGTGGCAAACTCACACTTGAGAACACCGAATTGTTGAGCTTGCTTTATGAGGAATTATAGTTGTAGAAGTGTGATAAGAAAATATAGCATCTTTAAACTATCCAAAAAATTAATCTCCAAACCTAAATCCAATGGACCAAATAAATTAAATGTTTAAAATGAAATATCTCAATTATTTTGTTTTCTCAACTAACAGAACTCCCTAACCCATTTTTTTTTAAATATAATTCGTAGTATCTATTTATTCAAGGTAGAATGAAATAACTTGATTGTGTTATTCCAAATATATAATTTAGATCAGTGGAGTGAAACTAGAACTTGATAAACTGGGCATTCATGGGTGGTGCATGCCTGTAACTAAACATCAGAGTTCAGTTAATGATTTCAAGAGAGACTAAAATAATGAAGATATGCTAATGGTAAATACGTAATTGATTTTCTTTCCTAGAAAGGCGGAAAATCCAAGAGAAAGAGAGAATAAAGGGTTAAGAAATTAACAGATGGACTAAAGATGGGGAGGAGACAACGTTGAAATGTTAGAATTATTTTATATAATTCTCCATTATGTGTTCCATGATTATATTAATTCTAAGAGTCACTTTGGTTAATGAAAGGGTACTTTAAATACTAAGAGTCAAAATGACTCTTGGACATCTACCTTGATAGACGGTTGATATTTAAGTGACTGTTGGAGATTTAGATTTCTCTCCCTTTCCTATAAATTCAATATGTTATCATTTTAGACTGTCTGAATGATGGAAATTAGTCACTTATTTATAGGCAGGGACATGACCTAAATCTCCAACAGTCACTTAAATATCAACCGGCCATCAAGGTAGATGTCCAAGAGTCATTTTGACTCTTGGTATTTGGAGTATCCTTTCATTAACCAAAGTGAATCTTAGAATTAAAATAATTATGGAACACATAATGGAGAATTATATAAAATAATTCTAACAGTCTCCCACTTGATCAATAATTGTCATAAAGTGCGCAATAATCATTGAGTCATCCTTAAATGGTTTTCCATAATCACCATCATCAAAAAAATCATTAATGCGAGTCATGGCGCTCACACACTAATTCAGGAGCATGATCGCTTCCATGTACCACAACATTAACAACTCATCCAATAAGGTGTGTAAATAGGTATTCCATAATGGTCCAATAATGTCTTTGTAAAAGACTATTTCTATCACATTCTTTCATTCACATGCACGTGTACAATAACGACAGAAATAAATGATTATGAAACACTGTATGATATCATATGGTAGTGTCAAAATAAGTATTAAAAAATCCACCACATCAAGATTCTATCGGCTATACTTTAAAGACTCGTATCTTAAGCATGCTTCGTTAATGTCTTTCACGATAGCCCAATCATGTGGATTTTGTATATTAACACTTATACAAATGTGTTAATTGACACTTATTTCAGAATTTCTTCTTTAAAAGGTATTTACATTCAATGTGCTTCGTTCCTCATATAATACCTAATGTATCCTAATAAAGAATATTACAATGACAATATCATAATATTTCAGTAACTTGGCAATAGTGTCGACAAATCCAAGTCCCAAAATTTAAATTACGTTGCCATAATCAATAAGTTGTAGCATCAAAGCATGCTACAGATTCGGATTTCCATAATAATCAATGAATTGTGTTGAACTCCTTCATTATATTGGTCGTTAAATCAAAATAAACAAAAGTAGATAAAAGTGAACTTCATATTTTCCACAAAACCAGTAAATCTAAATTGTAATAACTGTTCGCCCAAAAATGAATAGTCAACTTTAATGTGAGCATATCATATTTTAGTATCTCATAACTTCATCCATTACATATTGAAAATTTATATAACATTTTGTTTCTCTACTTTACAATAAATTGAATATATAAACTTACTCCCAGTGATCATAAGTTGTATAAATTGAATATACAATGATTAGAAAATAAAATGGTATTACTTTTGAAAATACCATAGGTGGGAAACTTAATTAAGTTTATACAATCATTTCTATATAACATGTGTAAAATATCATAAGAATAATAGTTTTCACCTACACTAAATGTAACTCTCATCATAATGATTTACTCACCTCATAAGAATTGTACGTCCTTAAAAAAATGACGTCCTTGGAAAAGGTAAGAAGGTTCATTTATAACCCTTTTCTCATTACACATAAAATGTTTGACTATAAATTCTTTATGACCTCTTCATACTCAACTTAAATGTAATTCAATGAGATCTCGTCCAGTTACTTCTTATGATTTGTGAAAACAAAACTAATTATTTATTTATCCTTATCCCAAATTCATATTCATGTGCATATACCACATAATAACTTAGAATAGTAGACTCCGTTTATGATCTTAGTAATACTATTCCTTACGATTTTATTTACATTTGTCTCATAGTGACGATACAATAATTTAGTGGTTGATTATTTATTTGTTCTTTGTTGTTTATGCAATCCAACAACTAAAAGAACAAATATTGAAGAAAGTTATCGATAATGGGATAAATACCCTACCTTCTTTTATAATCACATTTCATGATTTTCAACTCCCATTAATTTCACCATTCATAATGAATTTTTTTTTCTATAATGCAATAAGTACATGTTAATGACGATTATATGGTCTATGTATGTCCACTTTAAGGAAATTCTCAAAATCTCCCACTTGGACCACATAAGTCATCCTTGTATTAGATATTGTAATACCTTAAGTGCATAACTCGATGATCAATATTTATTAGAGATATTGCAAAAATCTTGTCCATAAAATTATTAAAAGAAGTCTAGATTTAATTTGGGACAAGATTAAAGAGTTTCATAAAAAAATATTGTGATTATGATGTAGGATTAAAACAATCTTTAAAAGAAATATATTCAAAACTTTATTTTATACAAAACATCACAGGAATACCATAACCTTTGAGAAGGACTTAAAGATGCCTTTAAAAAAATATCCCTCATAATCAAGTCCAGACAAATATTTTTCAAGAAAATTGGAAGCATTGAGGGTTTATGAAAAGACAAATGACTTGATTCCCCAAAAATGAAAGAGAAGAAATCTTATTTTCATTTCTAGTTTGTTTTGTAAACAATCCTTGCATCAAAACTAAATACTTTATGTAACACAATAAGTTTAACTGGCAAACTGTACAAAGATAAAACTCATTTCAAATCATAAAAGAAATATATTATCTCTATCATTATTAGTTCGAGTGTACAATAGGTAAACAAACTTAATTTGTCTTATTACTTCAAATTTTATATGAAGTATTCTACACAATATTGATCATCATTAGTGGGCTTAGAAAAAAAACATAATAATCGAGAGAAACAAAACTATATCACAACATGTGAAAGATATGAGATAAATTGCTCACTACATTCATGCTTTGATTTGACAACACATACGTTAATATCTCGCTAAAACCTAATGTGCATTTTATTTTACTCATTAGTAACCATTGATTATCAATTATATGACGCTTGTAGATACTGGAGTACTAAATATACATGATATATACATTAATAATGTATATGATATGTAGGGTTCATTCAATATTTTAGAATAAATTACTTGTAAGGAATAATCTTTTGTGATGATTAAACTCAATATACTCCACATTTGTAAGCATCAAAGGTTACTATTGCTATCATCTTTACATTTAATATTCATTTTCATTATAGTTGGGTCACTGTGGTGACTACCAAATATTTCATAATATGAATATTATATTAAGTAAAGACTTATATACACAAGTCAAATTATTCATGTTTGGGTTTCATACACTTAATTGGTGATATCATAATGAAAGAAATAATGACATCTGCATTTGATGACCATTATTGGCTTCCCAAAATATATATATCACCACTTAGTTTTTGCTCAATAATTGTAATTGGACCTGTAGGCTACTAAATCACAATAATTGAATACACAATAATATGTATCCAACATCATAAATCTTAGCATTCAATATCATACATGGACCCATAGGCAATCCAAAATATGCATGATATCAACGCATTAGTCTAATATTTATCTAATATGGAATTGAGTACTTTAACGAGCACCAATCCTTACATTATATAAATATTAGAGATAAGCATACATGTCTAAAATACCCGCAATACATGAATAAATTTTATAATTGTCTATTTAATTTGAGATTCACAAAAAAAGCTATACTTAATGTGAAAATCAAATAGACAAGAAGTTCACATGAGATATTACACGAATAATAGTAAATGAAAAACATGAATCATTTACTTTCGCTTTATCACTTAAGTATGAGTAACAAATCAGAAATATTGACCCAAATCATTCATGGTCATACTAATGCACAATACAGTTATAATCACAACTACCACACTAGTGGCATCTGTAAATATGACTATATAACTTTTGATGTCAATTATTTAATATTCACAAAAATTCCAATATTTATTTGATTCAAATATCAGCATGTGTTGCGCTTCAATTTAATCTTGTAACAAACATTAGGATAATCTGAAATGACTACAAGTATAATATCTTCACATGTAATCTCAGCGTGTATTTGAACTTTGATCAAACTGAATGAATACCTACTTATAAGTCTCAAAATTTTAAGCCATGCTTTCAAATATGCATGCATGCAATGAAATCATAAGTTTAGTATCCGCACACATGAATTGTGGCCTAGGTTTGGCATTTAATTCAACTTAATTGGAGTACTAGCATTAGAATAAACAATAATTATGATATTCAACTACATGAATCGTTGGCATGTGTTTGGCACGAAACGCATTAAAATTCGAATATTAATAATAACATAATATTCAATAATATGACTCATTGGCCTGTGTTTTGCACGAGACTCATAAAATTAAAAAAAATAATATTCAATGTTATGAATCATTGGCATGTGTTTTGCACGATATTCATATAAATATGAATAAAAAAATTTAATATATTTAATATTCAGTGTTATGAATCATTGGTATGTGTTTTGCACGAGATTCATAAAAATATGAATATTAGTTATAACATAATATTCAATAATATGAATCATTGGCCTGTGTTTGGCACGAGATTCATCAAAATATGAATAGTAATAATAACACAAGTCTAATATCCTACCATATAAAATATGTTTGACTTGTGTTTGGCATTTAAATGCACGTAAAATATGAATATTAGTCTCAAAAATATATTCATACATTCAATATTCACGAAATGATCATAACATGTGTTTAGTTTCTAATCCGACACGAACATACATTCATGAATAAATAATACAATTCCCATAGTGAAAACACACGCATAATATATGACAAAATCGTAACTTTTGCCTAAAAAAATAGTTAACACTATGGGATGTAGATAATTACTACAAAATCTGAAAATAAATTGTGGAATTCAAAAATTAATTTTCTGGAACGAGATATTGTCGTAAACATTATGTAAAATTAATGCCCTCAAAAATATTATACTCAAAACTTTATGTATAATTAAGGGTCCAAATATAAATGCATACACAATAATAGAATATTTATATTTACAATTATAGATTAAGACACTTTAATGTCTTCCCCATCCAACATCATATAAATATTATTGTTGAAACATCAATTCGGACATTTGAGCCACCAAAAATAGATTACGCACAATAATCTAATTTACCGAAATATTATTGTCAAACCCATAATCATACATCTAATATTCAAATATTTATATTGAACGTTTTGGACAATACAAATAATACATAACATGAATATTAGACAAACCATGAACACAGAAAACATCCCCCGTGATGGAAAAATACATAATATTTGGAAAAATCGTAATTTTTGCCAAAAATGGAAATTTTAAGTTAGCACCTGAGGGATGTAGAGAATTACTCAAGGATCACTCTCTAATTTGAGGAATCACAAAATCAAATTTTAAACGAGAGTTATAAGCGTTGACATTATTACCAAAAATGGCAAAAACGCATTTTTAAAGGTCTAAACAACGTTAAAACGCAAAACTGGGGTGGAGCCCATTGTGTACAATGGGTTTTGTTTATTTCAAGGTTCTAAAAAATGCGGGGCGTGATCGAGGCGTGGAGGACAAGCCTTAAGCCTTTTTAATATATTTTATGTGCATTGTTGTTTAGGCCTTTTTAATAAAGCATTGTTGTTTTTAGAAAAAAAAAAGTACGCCTTAAGGGTTTTACCAAGCATAAGGCGTCAAAATCTTAAGGCGAGGCGTTTCTCCCAAGCCTCAAGCCTAGGCGGAGCCTAGGCGGGTTTTTTAGAACAGTGGTTTATTTTGACGTTTCAATCGACCATAGGAATTTCAAAAAATTCCAATCAAATTTTTACCTTTCTCATTCCGATTAGTGGGTATAGGCGACAAAAAAAATGTCACAAAAAAATCCTATAGACTCCATTATGGGCAAACACTAATAAAGGAAAATCATGAGATCTTAAACCTGGCTCTGATGCCACATGTAAAAACATTTTTAAGAACAACATAATATTATTCAATGATACATTAATTTGATTAAATTTTCATATACAAATGTTCTTAATAAAAGGACCGTGGATCTTCTTGATTATCACATATAAGCATTATGCGAAACATAAAAAGGTGTTAAAATAACATGAAACTGTTGTTACTTGATATTCTCTATGGGAAAGTGAGAGGTGTTGAAATGACCTTAAACGAATTAATTCAATTAAAAGAACAAGTAGAAGTATGTGGGAAAATGAGAGGTCTTGAAATGATCTTAACCATGTGAATTGGAGTGAAAGAAGAATTCTAAAATAGTCATTTATTAATTAAAAAGAGGTTTCATCCATTGTAAAAGGGCATTGGAATTAATTGGAATGCCAAGTGGCAAACTCACGCTTGAAGACACTATATTTATATATAAATATTAGAGTCAGTTTGATAGAAAACTTGGAAAATGCAAATGATTCCAGGACATTTGATTCCAGGGAAAACAATTCCAAGGCAAATGAATATTTTCCAACTTGTGTATGTTTGATACAAGTTGGAAAATCATCAATTTTCCACATTTTCTATCAAACGCAAAAGTTGGAAAATAGATATATATGTGGAAAATTTATTGGATATTGTACATAGAAAACAAATTGTGCTTAAGGGGTGTTGTACATAGAAAACAAATTCCAAATTTTCTTGGAAAAGACCAGAATTTTCCAACTATTCTGAACTTGCCTTGGAATTTGTTGGCTATCAAACGGACCCTTAGATAAACTCTCACCTACAAATAGAAAACCCACAAGTGCTAAACTAAATCCCATTAAAGATTTATTAAGACTGACAAAGAAGGATGGTGGTTGACGATGAGAGATAAGCCGTGAGAGAGAGAGAGAGAGAGAGAGAGAGAATAAAGGTCGCCAAAATTGAAGAAGGTGGCCAAAGGAGGTGTCAAGTTGATGGAAATGGGTCTTCAAAAACATGGGTGTTGAATTTACTTTGTTTCCTTTCCTATTTTTTTACACATATGTATGTATATATATGGATATATAGAGTTTAAATAGTGGTTCCAGACAAAATAGTAAGCTGGTAAAAAATTTTGAAGAATGAAGATGATGAACAACAACGTGATGGGAGTATTAATTTGGGACGAGAAGGAAAATTTCAGTTTTGTCTTAAAGTTTTTGCTGGGATGGCGCGGACAATTGAGTGACCATTTAGGTGGTTCGATTGATCGTAATAAATGTCCATACACCCGAGTGGTCGACACATGGGTAGTGCAAGTGTAATTTTTGGCTTGTCTGGATGGGTTTCGAATCGTGCAAAGTTTGGCTTACGCTAGTCGTAACAAAGTGACATCTTTGTCGAGCCATGCTTGGACTGATTTTCTACATGCTTCGGGTAGTCAAAAATAGTATTTGAGCTAACTGATATGTTGTTTGAACCATGCAAAACACATACGGGTGATGCACACCTATTTGCGCTTACCGAAGTGCGTATTTGAAGTGTCGAAAGTTTGACAAAATAACTAAGTTTATGAAAATCAAATTTTCGAGTTAAGTGTAGGCTTAATTTTAACACGTTTCGAGTAATAGAAAAATTAATGCGACTTCACCGACTTTGAGTCTGGATATTCGAGAGTCAATATGTATGGTTGGCAGTGCGTTCGGATTAGTCGAGACGTGCATTCTACTCGACTAAAGTTGTGTCGAGAAAGTTTTTTTTAATTAAAATTAGGGTTTTTTTCCCATAAAAATTCCAAAATAAATATGTTGACATATATTTATTTATTATAACTACATATATTAGGTCTTTGAAGTTATTTTTAATGTATGCGTAAATATTTATATATTCACTTACTCTTTTAAATTATATTAATTTTAAATAAATTTAATGATTCATAACTTTTAATCCAAAAACCTGAAATAATTATTTAAAGTACTATTAAATTTACAATAACACGTAAATTTTATTTGAACACCTAAATTACATTCTATTATAATATGCTATTTTTGGTGATACACAATTAATAAATCTATTTTATCAAGATTTCAAAAGCAACCCATATCAATATAATTTGACTAAAAGAATTACGTCATCTTATTTTATTACTCGACATAGCTATCATTAGTTTGTTTGATTTATAAACTAGTGATAAAATATGTGAGTGAAATGAATTAATTAAATATTAACACACCAATCCCCAAATAGCTGATACAACCACCTAATCAACACAGTCGAACATGACAAGTGCAACAAAGAACCAGTCAATCTAAGCTCCAAATTTTGATATGTTATGCCCTTTGAATAGTAATTTCAGCGTATTTGATATAACTGGTATTGATATCATATTGTGATCATAAACTATTCTTAGTATGTGCATGTTATGATACTGCCATGCGATATACATTATTAAATATCAATGATATATGAATATGGATCATTTATTTTAATTTAAACTCTTCTCTCCAAGTCTGATTTCATGAGGTTATTACAAATGATTGAATCTGTTCACCCAAGCATTTATGTTCTAAATGTGTTTTTTTACAAGCATCAGTATAACTTAAGGAGGACACTGTCGTGTTATCCCACGGAATTTTTCTACATGGCCTAGTGTTCTAAGATGTTTGAGAGCCTAGATTTATTGTTACATACATATGAGTTCCACTCTAGTTAGTGTGCCTAACTGGTTACTTTTTACAAAGGTTTTGGGTTGATATTTCCAAAGGTTTTGGATTATTATTTGGTTATACTAATATGCTTGATTCTTCTATACCTGCTAGTAAACTGGTAATTATGGGATTATCCACTTAAAAATCCTTGACTTTCTTCTCTATCTAAAAGAACTATTGCATACACTTACTACGTCACGTTTCTTCATTAAACGATTAAATCCACACACTCCTTATATATATATATATATACGTTATAGAATTGGTTAAAATCTACTCAGCAACTTTGTTGATTCCATTCCTTACAGTTTTTATGGACAGGTACCTATAAGAAACAATGAAAGCTTCAGTAGTCACTTGATACATAATACATATATAAGTCTTATATAGGGATGAGTTTTTAAGCTATAATTGTAAAACATTTGAGCATCAATAAATATCTCGAATATATAAGCATTCATGGCTTATTTTTGGTTTAACATTATTTTAAGATAAAACTCGCACCCAAGAAATCGGGGTGTGATAAAGTGGTATCAGATCCCGATTAGGTAACCTATGTGGAATATAGATGGAGAGTTATGGTTAGAAGTATACGGATAGTAGGTTATAATTTAGACATCAATATAGAAAGCTAACCTTAGGATCACATTAAAGACTATTATGACGCGATAGTTAGATTTGGATGTAAAAGAAAATTTGAAGGTTATATAGTAGATAAGATTAAGGACTCAAATACTAAATAAGACATTGTGAATTGTAAGTGTAAGATAATATATTTAAGAAAGTGATCATGGGTGTTGATACTAAATTTAGTCTGCTGACATGGACCAATCACTTGAAGACACATGTCAACCACATGGCAAATACAAATACTTTCAACGAGTAACTCATACACTCCGAGCAGCTCAAGCGTACCGAGCAGCCTAGGCACCCCGAGCAACTCAAGCGTACCGAGCAACTTAAGCGGTCTGATCTACTTAGCGTGCAGAGCATCCAAATCAAGAGAATAAAAAAGACGACTACGCATTAAATGCTCATTATTATCGTACAGATGTATATGTCTACTAGATAACAACGCATTGTCCTTTCACATGTACAGCCTCAAGGCTATAAATACATTGTAACCTCCTCATTAGAAGGGGACTTTGGATCTCTTGGTAAACCTATTATCGGGATTCCAAATAAACAGTCAGCAATACAAAAACAGTGGACGTAGGCCATTTTCCTCAGGCTAAACCACTTTAAAAATCCTTTGTCTTATTTATTCATTTTATTTATGATTGATTAATTAGAGATAATCTAGTTTTTTACATCAACAGATTGGCGCCGTCTGTGGGAAACGACTGTATTTAGCGTTTTTCACCACAATAATTCATCATCAATGGCCGATAATCCAGAATCCAGTAATCGAAATGCTGGGATACCTCCAAATACATTTACTCATCCAAATGTTTCAGATCTAGCTGGCATAATGGCTAATTTATCCCAAAGCCACACGTCCATGCAAGAAACCATGCGTCAACTTATACAAATTGTTCAAGGTGGATTGTCAGCCCAATCAAGACAACGAAGTGTTCAAATAAATACCCGTCTACCCTCTTCACGAACTAGGTGAATGCTATTCCTGGAGGTATCTCAATCTAGACACACCGAATCATATCGTACTGAGAAATCTGATGATCCTTCTTATCAACCTGGTCGGACTTCATCAGTACGAGCTAAAGATTCTCAACGAAACATCACTCTATCTCCAGAAAGGATTAGCGCTCTAGAAAGGTTGAGTAGAGTCTCTCCTTTTGATCGTTTGGGCCCTAAGAGGAATAGAAGTCCTCCTAGGATTGCGTCGAGGATTTCTCCACGACCATCCAATCTAAGGGAAGGCTCCGCCCAATCACGACCAACAGCTCGATCCCAAGAGGAAAACTCAATGCGATCAGTTGCTCTAACAAATAGGCCCGAGGTGGGAAACGATGCATGGAGGGGCTCAATTCAAAAATTGGAGGATAGATTAGGGGAAATGGCTAAGGCCAAGAATCCTCTACAAAGAACTTTTGTCCAAGGGACACCATTTGTACAGGCAATTGTGGGCTTTCCCACACCATCAAAATTCAAAGCTCCTACGGTGACGCCTAAATATGATGGAAAAACTAACCCTGTCCTTCATATAGAATAATACCAAGATGCTGCCGATATCTATGCAGTTCCAGATGAGATGAGATGCAGGGAATTTTTAGGAACTCTTATCGGATCAGCTCAGATATGGTACAACAACCTTCCTCGGGGAAAGATTACGACTTTCTTTCAACTAGCAGAGCTCTTTATCAGGAACTTGTGTTTTGGAGCGAAACCAATCAAACGAGTAGCACACTTGCTGAGTGTTAGATAGAAGGCAGGTGAAAGCACCAGGGACTATATTACTCGTTTCAATAACGAGAAACTTAAAGTAATTGATTATGAGGAGAAAACAGCAATCACTTCCCTAATGAGTGGACTGTTGCCAGATAAGTTGTACTACACTTTAGCCAAAGATCCGCCTAGGACCATAGCAGAATTGATGGCAAAATCAGCCAAAATCATGAATGTCAAGGAGGCTATGGCTGCAAAGAAGAATGCAGATACTAAGGAGACCAAGGTGGAAGATGGTAAAACCAAAAAGAAGGATCAGAAGAATAATGTTGGCAGTAGGCAGTCAAAAGGAAAGCAAGCACTGGAGCAGATGAGGAAATTTAGAAATTATACTCCTTTAAAGGTAGATATAAATCACATTCTAGAGGAGATCAAGAACAGCGAGGAGCTAGCCTGGCCAGCAAAAATGAAGGCAGATCCTGATATAAGAGATAAGTCCAAATATTACGAATTCCACAAAGACCATGGTCATATGACCAAACGTTGCATAACTCTCCAGAACGAAATTGAAGCACTCATCAGACGAGGAAAATTGGCTAAGTATGTTGATCGCCAAAATGGTGGGAACACCAGCGACTGAGGAAGGAAAAGATCTAAATCTCCTCATCGAGCAAAAGAAGATAAGAAGAGAGACCACGATAATAATCCAGAAGATGATCCCGACCTTCCTAAAAGACCAAAACAGCCAGAGCGTGAGGTATTTTCAATCCATTTTGGATCATTTGAATGTAATGTTATTACAGGTGGAGATGCAGGAGGTGGCGATCTTACTGTGGAGAGGAAAGCTTACCTCAATGAGACTCAAGCTTGCTCGTATATATAGCGAATAAATTTGGCTGAAGATGATCTCCCGAGGAAGGTGAATAAGGATAAACTGGTCATTGGTTTCTCTAAAAACAACCTGGTAGGTGTATTATATCCTCATGATAACCCATTGGTGATCAAGATGAGAATGAAAGAAGTGGTGATTTCACGGGTGCTGGTGGACAATGGTAGCTCTGCAGACATCATGTTCTACCCATGCTTTGATAGTTTGAATTTGAAGTTATCCCAATTGGAGCCCTATCATAGGCCCCTCCTTGGTTTTACTGGCGAAAACATTTTTCCACTTTGGATGATCAAGTTGGATATGCTTATTGGTACATGGCCTGATTATCGAACAGAAAGAGTACGTTTCTTCGTAATGGATAAAAATGTTCAATCGGCTTACATTATCATCATGGGAAGGGTAGGTTTGAATAAGTTCAAAGCAGTACCATCTACTGTACATCAATGTTTAAAATTCCCAACCAATTTTGGAGTAGGAGTTGTGAAAGGCGACCAGAAAGTAACTCGGGAATGCTACTATTCATCTGCTGAACAGGAGGAACGTGAAGAATCCAGGAAGAAGACTACTACTTATCAAGTGGATGAAATAGAAGATGCAGAGATTGAAAAGTTAGACCCTAGAGACGAGTCTCATCTCGTGAAGGGACAGGTCATGGAGGCTACCAAAAATATCATTCTGGACGACGAGCATCCAGAACGAACAACTCAAATTGGTGCATCACTGGATGTATCGATAAAACAGGAATTGATATCATTTCTATGGCCCAGAAAGCAGACTTTTGCATGCAGTCATGAAGACATGCCAGGCATAGACCCGAGTTTCCTGTGTCACGAGCTCAATGTGAACAAGGAAATCAAGCCAGTGAAGCAGCGAAGAAGAGTGTCCAGTCCTGAGAAGAACCAAGCCATAGAGGAAGAAGTAGAGAAGCTACAAAAAGATTTTTTTATTGAGGATGTCAAATATCCTGATTGGCTAGCAAATGTGGTGATGGTAAAGAAGAAAAATAACAAGTGGAGGATGTGTGTAGACTTCACTGATATTAATAAGGCATGCCCAAAGGATCATTTTCCTTTTCCCCGAATTGATCAACTGGTGGATGCTACCTCGGGGCATGAATTATTGAGTTTCATGGATGCTTATTCTGGTTACAACCAGATTAAAATGAAGCCTGAGGACAGGGAGAGTACCTCTTTTATCACCCTAAGGGGAACTTATTGCCATAATGTTATGCCTTTTGGACTTAAAAATGCAGGTGCGACATATCAGCGGCTGATGAATAAGGTGTTTGCAGATCAAATCAGTCATAACATGGAGGTTTATGTTGACAATATGCTGACGAAGAGCAAGAAAGCTGCTGATCATCTAGTTAACCTAGCTCAAACCTTTGATCAACTAGAGAAATATCAAATGAAGCTGAATCCCACCAAATGTATATTCGGAGTACGAGAAGCCATATTCTCGAATATATTGTTAACTAACGAGGGATTGAGGCGAACCCTGAAAAGATCAAGGCTCTATTGGAGCTGCGATCTCCAACCACGAAGAAGGAAGTGCAAAGCCTCACAGGGCGAGTTGCAGCACTTAATAAATTTATGTCACGAGCAACAGGCAGATGTCTCCCATTCTTCAAAATAGTCCGAAAAACTTTTGAGTGGAATGATGAAGGCGAGGAGGCCTTTCAAGAATTAAAGAAATATCACTTTTATTGTTATCTAGACCAGTGATGGGAGAAAGACTATACTTGTATCTAGCAGTTTCAGAGAATGCAGTTAGCTTGGCGTTGATAAGAGTGGAGGACGGAGTACAAAAACCAGTCTATTACACCAGTAAGGCCTTTCGAAGAGCAAAAATCAGATATTCGAAGTTGGAGAAGTTGGCACTAGCACTGGTCGAAGCAAGCAGAAGGATGAGGTCATACTTCCAAGCCTATACTATAGTGGTGTATACTGATATGCCATTGATACAGGCTCTGCATAAACCGGATAAATCAGGAAGATTAATGTATTGGGTAGTAAAACTTGGTGAATATGATATAGTGTATGCGCCGAGATCATCATTTAAGGGGCAGGCAGCATCGGATTTTATCGCAGAGTTTACTCAATCTGATACCTCCGAAGAACGGGAGTTTACTACAGACCAACCCGTGGATGTTACGGGATCATCAAACTTAACCCTTGACCAACCTTCATCCTTGGACGATCAAGAGAAGATAATCAATGAGCAACGATAAGTGTTGGGGGAAGACAAAAGGAAGCATCAAATATTCGATCGAGGAGCTCTGTCTGACCAAGAGTTTGATAACGAAGTACCCGTATGGAATCTGTATGTGGATGGATCTTCGTGCACTACAGAAAATGGAGCAGGAATTATTTTAAACAGTCCGGATGAGATTGATATGGAGTATGGTCTGCGCTTTCAATTTAAAGCTTCAAATAATGAGGCCGAATATGAAGCTATGATTGTGGGTCTAAGTCTGGCCAAAACCATGAAGGCATAACAGGTCGTTGTATTGAGTGATTCTCAGTTAATCGTAAATCAAATTTTGGGGGTGTATGTAGCGAAAGGAGAGTTAATGATCAAGTATCATGCAAAACTAATGGAGGTTGTATCTAATTTTATTGCAGTTCAGTTGATTAGAATATCGAGATTGGAGAATGCAAGAGTAAATGCCCTAGCTCGGTTAGCATCAACCACACGCACCGAGCTACGAAGAACAATACCAATAGAAATAATGGATGGTCGGAGCATAGATGAAGATTTAATGATGAACTTCATTGCCCTTGACTTGGGACCATCTTGGATGGACCCCATCAGGGCCTATATTGAAGAGGGGGCTTTGCCAACTAATAAACTCGCAGCCAAGAAACTGAAGTTTAAAGGTGCTCGTTATGTATTGACCAATAGCATTTTATATAGACGAGGAGTTATAGCAGGGCTATAAAGATGTGTCCATCCCTTCGAAGTGAAAAATTTGATCGAAGAGGTTCACGAAGGATCTTGTGGAGCCCATGTAGCAGGTCGGACGCTTTTGCAAAGAATAACAACGCAGGGGTATTACTGGCCAACAATGAGAGCTGATTGCGTAGCTTATGCCAATAAGTGCGATAAATGCCAACGTTTCTCCTCCATCCGAAGAACTCCCCAAGCACTATTAACACCCATCACATCCCCTTAGCCATTCGCCATGTGGGGGATAGACTTGGTCGGGCCACTTCCAACGACCAGGGGAAGATTCAAATACCTCGTGGTTACTGTGGATTATTTTACTAAATGGGTGGAAGCTGAGCCTCTCATGATATGACATATGATAAAGTCTATCAATTTATTTGGAAAAATATTATTTACAAATATGGTCTCCCACATGCATTCATTACTGACCATGGAAGCCAGTTTGACAACGAGGAGTTTGCTGCATATTGTCATCAATCCAATGTACTAAAGATCCACTCTTCACTAGGCCATCCCCAGAGCAATGGGCAAACTGAGGTGACAAACAGAACGCTGCGAATGGCTTGAAAAAATGACTGGATGATGCAAAGGCAAATTGGATTAACGAGCTACAATCTGTGTTGTGGGCTTATCGCACCACACCAAGAATAGCAACGGAAGAGTCCCCATACATGTTGGCATTTAGGAGTGAGGATGTTATACCTGATGAATTGGGTCTACCTACGCATAGGGTGATTAATTTCAATTCTCCTATCAGTGACTTGACAAGAAGATTAGACCTGGATATGCTCGAAGAAGTTAGGGAAGAAGCAGCAATCAGGAATGAATCATATCAATAACGAACAACTTTGTTCTACAACAAAAGAGTGAAGAAGTGTGATTTAAAGGAAGGGGATTATGTGCTGAATAAAGTGATCCAAAAGCATAACAACTAGCACGGACCCTATAGAGTAACAGAAGTTGTTCGTCCAGGGACATACAGGATTAAAACTTTGGAAGGAGAAGAATTCAAGAATGCATGGAATGCAGAGCATCTGCGCAAGTATTATCAGTAATTGAAATTCCTATGTAATGCAGTTTCTTCAATATGAATAAAGTGATGTTTCACCCATTTTCTTTCTTTGTTGAAATTTTTTCGAAATATTAGTGCTACACACTACACAAATCCAAATTCAGAGCAATATACCACTACATCACCAACTCCGATTGGTCGACAATTCAATTACCACCAACTCCAGTTGATCGGGAACTCTATACCACCAACTTCGGTTGGTCAGCAATTCAATTACCACCAACTCCGGTTGGTCGGCAATTCAATTACCACCAACTTCGGTTGGTCGAGAAATCTATACCACCAACTCCGGTTGGTCGGAAATTCAATTACCACTAACTCCGGTTGGTCGGGAACTTAATACCACCAACTCCGGTTGGTCGATAATTCAATTACCACCAACTCCGGTTGGTCGGGAACTTTATACCACCAACTCCGGTTGGTCGACAATTCAATTACCACAAACTCCGGATGGTCGAGAACTTAATACCACCAACTCCGGTTGGTCGGCAATTCAATTACCATCAACTCCGGTTGGTTGGCAACTTAATACCACCAACTCCGGTTGGTCGAAAAATCAATTACCACCAACTCTGGTTAGTCGATAAATCAATAACCACCAACTCCGATTGGTTGGTACTAAACTAGGCAAGAAGCTGGACGACCTCCCGGGGAATCCACTGTCTAGGAAATAAGGTAATCCATACGAGATTACTACAACTAAGTAGGAACATGGGATGCAAATCATTCCATTGCTTAGGCCCAAAGAGTGACAAGTCACTATAATCAAACAACAAATGGGATAAGTATAGTATATACATATATACTTACCAACCAACAAGCAAGGACATTCTATAAATTATTTAGAAGAAAATGAAATGGCAAAAGACTAAAAAATTCTTCATTCAAATCAAGTAAAATTACATATGATGTGAAAAGTCTGATTCATTACATAAGAATATCCTACTCCATAGGTTTCTTCCCCTCTGCTTTTGAAACAGGTTCTACCCCGGTTGGAGGATCATCTAATGCATAAAGAGAATTTATAGTTTATATCTCGTAGCATTCGAACATTCATTATGGAGGGTCGCTCAAGCAAGTGCTATGGGCGAGATATCTCAAAGTTTGCATGAAGACTGTAATCGTCGAGATACTTGGAAATCAAGTATTAAGGAATTGCACGAGCAGGAATCCAACTAATATCAAGCTTAAGAGGAGGCACGAGCAAATCGAGCACTCCATGATCATAATAATCCCATAAGTAGTGGCCCTGCTCCAATTTTAGCACACACAAGGCATTCAACCACCCCTGCTTGTATCCCTTATTATTTGACTGCTACAATCGAGCATCGAGATGATACAGAGCTTCGTTATACCCAACCATCCAAAATTCCCTGGGCTTCTTGTGGAACTGATAAGTTAACCTCTCAACTTGCTCATGGAGTTTCTTCACTATAATTTCTTTACTTTCCAGAGCAGAGCTTTGATTAGAGAGTTGTTCGGTGAAGTTCAGAATCTTCTTAGACATTTCTTCCAAGGATTGGTTCTTCGCCATCAACTGAACGGCTTGATTCTCTAAAGTTGAATGCGTTCTCGCTTCTTCAATGGTGATCCGACCAGCCCTTGCTCATCCACGAGAAGATCTTGCTCTACCACGAGTAGATGTGGGCGGTCCAGCTCGTTTCAAGGTTTTTAACTCATCCCTTGAGTTAGCATTTTCTACTTCGAAAAATGAAAAACCATAATCATTTACTGGGACCAAGGCTCCCGAAGAAGAAGCAGCAGATTTTAGTTATTTTATTTCCTCTTGCAAAGCAATGTTCTCCTGCTCCAGGAACTTGGCGATGTGTCTATGCTCTTCAATTTCAAGCTTTATAACACTCTCCTTCTTCTCATGAGCAGATATGAACTTATCATATCCCTTATCAGCACTCAATTGCTGGTACTTTCTTTCATAATCTTGATATAAAAGTGTGGAAGACTCTTTGTATTACTACTGAAGTTCCTCGATCGTTCCTTGGAGATCTTCAATCATCTCATAGTAGGCCACATTATTGGCAACAACACGATTGAGCAAGCACAGCAGGTATTGGTAAGCTTCAACTGCTCGGTTAGAAGCACCTAATCTGAGGATGTCAGTTATCTGGGCCTCATTAAGATCTACATGACCAATTTTAAAATAGTCATTGCATTTATTCATCAATTCTGTATCATGAGCTGATAAGAGCTCTATCCTGGTCACAAACTATCAAAGAGAAGAAATAAAAAGAATCAATAATGATGCAGACAAAGCAAGTAAAAGAGAAATTCAAGACGAACAACCAAAGTTCGAATTTTTATTCATTATAAGATGAGATACATAGTTCCAAGTTACATTCAAGAAAACAAAAAAAAAAAAAAATGAACAACTTTACACCTTCTCCTTGTTTCTTACGACTTCCTCATAAGGTTTGGATGAAGGGGCTGGTTGCTCGGAGGACAATGGTAGCTGCTCAGCAGAAGTGCTGGTTGGTTGGAGTTGCTCGGAAGGTTAAACAACAGGAACAGTAGGGACCTGATCTCCAGTCATCATGGAAGATTTATCTGAAGCTGCTTTATTTTCTTCTTCTTCTTCTCCAAAAGAGGGAGGAGGGCCATGAGAGTGCTGCTGGAACATTTCAGAGTTCTCAGCAACCTTCAGCTCCTTTAAGGCTGGTACCCATCCATATCTGAAGTATTTGACACTGGCATACTCCATTTGAGAAGACATCACAACCAAGCCCTTGTTCCAGCCTTTGTCCCAACCAGCACTAAATAATTTTTTAATTGCAGCTTTCCTTTTTGCCTTCTCCGAGGAGGTCCTATCCCTAAGGAGCTCCTCGACAGACTTCAGCATTTCTTCCACCTCCATTTTCTGTCGCTCAACATCTTGAAGTTTAACAACTTTCTCTTTAGCAGACTTAAGCTTAACCTCAAGCCCCTTGTTTCTCTGTTCAAACTCCTTCAACTTCTTCTATAATTCCTTGGAGGTATTCACATCTTGATCTTTGTCTAGCTCAATGGACTTAAATTGCTTATCCCAAGACCTTTATCTCCTCATACTTTTGATGAGAATCTTTCAAAGATTGGGTCAACCCAACAAAATCTTCCTCTACTCCACCCAATGAGATTGAAGCCCTAATAGCTTAATACTTCTTCAAAATGTTGTTGAAACACGTCACCAACTGAAAAAAGAAGTAACTTTAAGTCAATACATGAACATAGTATTAAAAAATAAAGGGGCCAAGCTAAAGATACTTACTGAAGAAATGTGTTGAGCAGCCAGTGTAGTAAGTTTCTCGCGAGAAAAGGTGTCTTCAACACCTTAAGATTCTGGAACAGTCCAGGATCTTACCAAGCTCACAGCAGAGCTCGGAGCAACAAGAACTGGAACACTACCTTCAACATTTGAAGGTTGAGAGATAGGTTCAGAAGGTCTCTGAGAAGAACTTTTTTTTAATCTCCCCAGAGGAGCAGGAGCATTTTCAACTAAAGATGTGGTCTTTATTGGTGATATGACAACAACATCGCTCGAAGGAGAGATAGCAACAGTCTTACTCGGAGCCACTGGGGGCTTCTTGCCAGCTTCCTTGGCAGCAGTGGGAGGGGGTACATCTATAGTCTTTGTCCCTTCTTCTGGGAGATCTTGTTTAATTTTCTTTGCCTCCACAGTGGCAGAGGCAGACTTGTCAAAAAAGGCAGGAGCTCTTCTCTTCTTCATCAGATCAATGATAGGAATATTCGATTCAGAAGAAGAACATTCCACACTAGTCTCAGAGGTTGGTACCTGATCAAGATCAACCACCACTGGACGAGGACGAGCAATGAAAGACGAGGTGTAGATTTTGTATTGCAATAAGTAAGAAGCAAATCTAATATTCTCCCCAGCAATAGATTGATGCAAACCCCAGATAAGTTTTAAATGCTTTATATTAACATCAGTCTCTTTTGGAGGTTTTCTTTTACTGTCAACTGTAACAAATAAAAACAAATGTCAATGATGCATTTTATCAAACACAAAGAAAACAAGATTTCAAAAAATAAAAACAACCTATCCCATTGCCATAAGGTGGACACCTGGGACCTTGGTATACATCATCTCCATTTAATGGAGGGTGTTGCCAATTTTTCATCATAACCCCATGATCAAAATAGTCCCTATTGGCATCAGGAAGATTGACAACTGTTGATACCAAATTTAATCTGCTGATGTGGACCCATCACTTGAAGACACGTGTCAACTAACGTGGTAATTACAAATACTTCTACCGATCACTTTACTACCATTGAGCTGCTCAAGCACTACGAGCAGCTCATACATTCTGAACAGCTCAAGCGTATCGACCAACTTAAGTTCCCCGAGCAACTCAAGCATACCGAGCTACTAAGGCGATCCGAGCAACTCAAGCATCCCGAGCTTCTAAGGCGGTCTGAGTAGATCAAGCGTGCCGAGCTACTTAGTGTACAGAGCACTCAAATCGGGATAATCAAAGAGACGTTTGCGCATTAAATACTCATTATTATCATACAGATGTATATGTCTACTAGATAACAGCGCATTATCCTTTCACATGTACATCCTCAAGGCCATAAATACATAGTAACCTCCTCATTAGAAGGGGACTCGAAATTTCTTGGTAAATCCATTATCGAGAATTCTAAGCAAACAGTCAGCAATAACAAAAACAGTGGACGTAGGCCATTCTTACAAGGCTGAACCACTTTAAAAATCTTTTTGCATTATTTATTTTATCTGTGATTGATTAATTAGAGATAATTTAATTTTTTACATCAACAGATTGGCGCCGTCTGTGGTAAATCGACTGTAATTAACGTTTTTCACCAAAACAACTCATCATCAATGGATGATAATCCGAAATCCAGTAATCAAAATGCTAGTATCCCTCTAAATCCATCTACTCCCCCAAATTTTTTGGATCTGGTAGGTATAATGGCTAATTTAGCCCAAGGCCAGATGACCATGAAAGAAACCATGCGTCAACTCAAGCAAACTGTTCAAGGCGGAGTGCCAGCCCAATCAGGACAACAAAGTGTTCAGAGAAATACTTGTTTACCCTCTTCAAGAACTAGGCGAATGTTATTTCCAGAGGAATCTCGATCCAGACGCACCGATTCCTATCGCACTAAGATATCTAATGGTCCTTCTTATCAACCTGGATGGACTTCCTCGGTACGAGCTACAGACACTCAGTAAAACATCACTCTATCTCTAGATAGGACAAGTGCTCTTAAAAGGTTGAGTAGAGTCTCCCCTTATCATCGTTTGGGTCCTAGGAGGATTAGAAGTCCCCCTAGGATAGTGTCGATGAACTCTCAACAACCATCCAATTTAAGGGAAGGCTCTGCCCAATCACGACTAACTCCTCGTCATGAAAGATCCCAAGAGGCAAATTCAACACGATCAGTTGCTCGAACCAATAGGCCCGATGAGGGAAATGATACATGGAAGGGATCTATTCAGAGATTGGAATATAGATTAGGGGAAATGGATAAAGACAAGAATCCTCTACAAAGAACTTTTATCCAAGGAACACCGTTTATACAAGCAATTGTGGATTTTTCCACACCGTCAAAGTTCAAAGCTCCGGTGGTGACACCTAAATATGATGGAAAAACTGACCATGTCCTTCATATATAACAATTCAAGCAGCTGCTGATATCTATGCATTACCAGATGAGATGAGATGTAGAGCATTCTCAGGAACTCTTACCGGATCAGCTCAGATATGGTATAATAATCTTCCTCGAGGGAAGATTGAGACTTTCTTTCAATTAGCAGAGCTCTTTATTGGGAACTTCTATTTTGGAGAAAAACCAGTAAAAAGAGTAGCACATTTGCTAAGCGTTAGACAAAAGGCAGGTGAAAGCACCAGGGATTATATAACTCGTTTCAATAATGAGAAACTTGAGGTAATCGATTACGAGGAGAAAACAACAATTATTGCTATGATGAGTGGACTGTTGCCCAATAAATTATACTACACTTTAGCCAAATATCCACCCAGGACCATGGCAAAATCATGAATGCCGAGGAAGCCATGGCTGCGAAGAAGAACGCAGACAATAAGGAGACCAAGGTGAAAGAGGGTAAAACCAAAAAGAAGGATCAGAAGAACAATGGTGGTAACAGGCAATCGAAAGCAAAGCAAACACTGGAGCAGATGAAGAAATTTGGAAATTACACTCCTTTAAAGGTAGATATAAATCACATTCTGGAGGAGATAAAGAATAGCGAGGAGCTAGCCTGGCCAACAAAAATGAAAGCAGATCCTGATAGAAGAGACAAGTCCAAATATTACGAGTTCCATCAAGATCATGGTCACACGACCAAAAATTGCATAGCTCTCCAGAATGAAATTGAAGCACTCATCAGGCGAGGAAAGCTAGCTAAGTATGTTAATCGACAGAATGGTGGAAAAACCAACGATCGAGCAAGGTAAAGATCTAGATCTCCTTGTCGAGCAAATGAATACAAGAAGAGAGATCACGAGGACGATCCAGAGGATGATCTCGACCTTCCTAAAAAACCAAGGCAGCCAGAGCGTGAGGTATTTTCAATCCATTTTGGGTCATTTGAATGTAATTTTATTACAGGTGGAGATGCTGGAGGTGGAGATCTTACCGTAGAAAGGAAAGCTTACCTCAATGAGGCTCGAGCTTGCTCGTACATTCAGTGAATAAATCTAGCTGAAGATGATCGCTCGAGGAAAGTGAATAAAGACAAATTAGTCATTGGTTTCTCTAAGAACGACCTGACAGGAGTACTATATCCACATGATGACCCATTAGTGATCAACATAAGAATGAAGGAAGTGGTGATTTCGCGATTACTGGTGGTTAATGGTAGCTCGGCAGACATCATGTTTTATTCATGCTTTGACAGTTTAAATGTGAAGCTAGCCCAGTTGGAGCCATATTATAGGCCCCTACTTGGTTTTACTGGCGAGAAGGTTTTTCCACTTGGGACGATCAAGTTGGATATGCTTATCGGTACATGGCATGCTTGCCGAACAGAAAGAGTACGCTTTTTTGTAATAAATAAAAACGTCCAATCAGCTTACAATATCATCATGGGAAAAGTGGGCCTGAAGAAGTTCAAAGCAGTACCATCTACTGTACATCAATGTTTAAAATTCCCAACCAATTTTAGAGTGGGAATTGTGAAAGGCGACCAAAAAGTAGCTCGAGAATGCTACTATTCATCTACCGATCAGGAGGAGCGTGGAGAGTCCATGAAGAAGACTACTACTTATCAGGTAGATGAAATAGAGGATGCGGATATTGAAACTTTAGACCCAATAGGAAAGGCCAGGTCATGGAAGCTATTGAAAATATCATTCTGGATGACGAGCATCCAGAACGAACAACTCAAATCGGTGCATTACTAGATGTATTAATAAAATAAGAGCTGATAGCATTTTTAAGACGCAGAAAGCAGACTTTTGCATGGAGTCACGAAGATATGCCAGGGATAGACCCAAATTTCCTGTGTCACGAGCTCAACGTGAACAGGGAAATCAAGCCAGTGAAGCAACGACGAAGGGTATTCAGTCCCGAGAAGAACCAAGCCATACAGGAAGAAGTAGAGAAACTGCAAAAAGCCTTTTTTATTGAGGATGTCAAATATCCTGACTGGCTAGCAAATGTGGTAATGGTGAAGAAGAAAAATAATAAATGGAGGACGTGTGTGGAATTCACTGATCTTAATAAAGCCTGCCCAAAGGATCATTTTCCTTTGCCCGAATTGATCAGGTGGTGGATGCTACCCCGGGACATGAATTGTTGAGTTTCATGGATGCTTATTCTGGGTACAACCAGATTAAAATGAAACCTGAGGATAGGGAGAGTACCTCTTTTATTACCCCAAGAGGGACTTAGTGTTATAATGTTATGCCTTTTGGATTAAAAAATGCAGGTGCAACATATCAACGGCTGATGAATAAGGTGTTTTCAGAGAAAATCAGTCATAACATGGAGGTTTACGTTGATGATATGCTGACGAAGAGAAAGAAATCTGATGATCATCTAGTTGATCTAGGATAGACCTTTGATCAACTAGAGAAATATCAAATGAAGCTGAATCCCACCAAATGCATATTCGGAGTACGAGAATGTATGTTTCTCGGATACATCGTTTATCAATGAGGGATTGAGGCGAACCCTAAAAAGATCAAGGCTCTATTAGAGCTACGATCTCCAACCATGAAAAAGGAAGTACAAAGCCTCACAGGGCGAGTATCAACACTTAATAGATTTGTGTCACGAGCAACTGATAGATGCCTCCCATTCTTCAAAACACTCCGAAAAACTTTTGAGTGGAATGATGAATGCGAGAAAGATTTTTAAGAGTTGAAAATATATCTAGGGACACCTCCATTGTTGTCCAGTCCAGTGATGGTAGAAAGACTGTACTTGTATCTAGCAGTCTCAGAGAATGATGTTAGTTCGGCATTCATAAGATTGGAGGATGGAGTGCAGAAACCAGTTTACTACACCAGTAAAGCTTTTCGAGGAGCAGAAATCAGATATCCAAGGTTGGAAAAGTTAGCACTAGCGTCGATTGAAGCAAGCAGAAGAATGAGGCCATACTTCCAAGATCATACTATAGTGGTGTACACCGACATGCCATTAAGGCAAGCTCTGCATAAACCAGAAAAATCAGGAAGATTGATGTATTGGGCAGTGGATCTCGATGAATATGAAAGGGCAGGCAGTAGAAGAATTTATCGCAGAGTTTACACAAGAAAATACCTCCGATCAACCTGTGGATATTACAGAATCATCAAATGCAAACCTCGACCAACTTACGTCGGTAGGCAAGCAGCAAAAACGGACAGTCGAGCAGGAAAAGATGACTGATGAGCAGCGAGAAATACTGAAGAAGGACAAAAGGAAGCACTACACCAAAATGACAAAATTGTCACCTTTCAGCCGGTCACCCTTGTGAAGGTCATTGACCGTGACAAAAAAAACACGCGTTTTGTGTCACGGTCATTGACCTTGACACGACCGTGACAAATAATAATCACGGTCAATGACCGTGACAATTCTTTAAATAATTGTCACGGTCAATGACCTTGACACGACCGTGATAATGTTTGCTGTAAAAACCCTTTCCCCCCTTTTTTTTCCCTCCCGTCGTTCCCTCTCTCTCTCTCTTCCATTTATATATATGTTTGTGTGTATATATATGTGTGTATGTGTGTATATATGTGCGTGTGTGTGCGGGGGTAGGGGTGGGGCAGGGTGGGGGTAGGGGGTGGGGCAGGGTGGGGGTAGGGTGGGGGCAGAGTGGGGGTAGGGGTGGGGTAGGGGGTGGGTAGGGGGTTAAAAATGTAATATTATTTTTATACAACATTAATTTGTGTATGAGTTTCATAATTATAAATAATATCCAAAAATATTGGATAACAATTTATTTTCATTCAAAATAAATAAGTAATTTTCTACAAATTTCATAAAAAAATGAAGGCCGGCTCAATATGTGATTTAAGTGTGAAATAATCGCTATATACTTATACTAATGGAGAAAAAAACCATATATGGCGTTTTTTGTTTTTATTAGATGCAAAACAACACATATAGGTATCACATGATTTTATATCCATCAAATAAAATTTTACCATAAAATATCATTTTGTGGAAGACAAGATCTATTACAATATATTTACATACCTAAATGATTTTTTTTTAAATGACATTACAACAAAAAACTACAATAAGGGTTAAAATGGCATCCGAAATTGCTAAAAGCATGAAAAATAAAATATCATTTAGTCTATGTTGTTGAAAAATTTGATCAAATTGGTGAGCCCTTCATATTTTAAAAATGTTGTTTTTATTCCTATTTAACTTTTCTTTCTATACACCCTTAATTATATTTAAAGTTTAATAAAATAGGAGTTATAGAAAGAAAAGTGGGGTTTAAATAAAAACACTTTTTTTTAATTTTAGGTTCTGGTGCATAATCTTACTTTGTCACAATTAATTTATATGCCTCAAAGTTATTTTGTCACTCTTAGTTTATATTTGTGATAATACTTTATGAACCACAACTTTAGGTTGATTATTTTAGAACTTAAACTTCAAGATACAAAAAATAATTCTATAGAACAGCTTAGATATCTTAACAAAACACATATCTAACATTGAATATGATTTATAAAAAGCACAAAATAATAGTAGAAATTCAATACATGAAATTAACATTGAGATTATTTTAAATAGACAGTCACTACTGTGTGTGTGTGTGTGTGTGTGTGTGTGTGTCTGTGTGTGTGTATGTGTGTGGTGGGTGGGGGGATATTGTGTGTGTGTGTGTGTGTGTGTGTGTGTGTGTGTGTATGTGGTGAGTGGGGGTGGTGGTGTGTGTGTATGTGGTGAGTGGGGGGTGTGGAGGGAGGTGGGTGTGTGTGTGTTTGTGTGTGTATATATTTGAATTAACCCATGAATTTGTATTTTTGTATTTGAATTAACCCATGAATTTATTTTTGTATTTGAATTAACCCATGAATTTATTTTTGTATTTGAATTAACCCATTATATGAAACATACTTGAAATTAAATATAGTGCGCATAGATACTAGCCTTCTAGTTCTTATGCGTACGCATTCAATAGCCCTTAGACCCGTTCGAGAGTCATTATCCCTGTAATGAGATCTCTCGAATTGTCCCGTTTGGACAGTTTGAGACTGTATAATTTCTGTATAATATTCTTATTGGCTTAAAGTTGTTACTTTTGGAGGAAGTTCTGCAGTCGTATCTTAATGTTCTCTGGGTAGATACTAGATTGACAAGTGTGACTGTTATTTAAATTGACCAATTGAAATAACACTCACACCTGCCAATCTACGTCGTGTACTTGGAGAACTAAGGGGATATGCTGTCGATTTTTTTTCAAATCGTAACAATGTGCATGAGCTGTTAAGTATATTACAGAAAAATGCAGTTTTGAATGAGATAGGACCACTTACCCTTTAATAGGATAATTAAATGATGGGATAATTAAATAAAACATACTATAAATCTAAGTTTTGTTTACCTTTAATAGGTGTTTAGTTGTGGTAATGACTTGGCTGCTCCTACCGAATATCAATCCATTTTTTATGATAACCCGAATTTGAAACAATTTTTCAATTTGTAATAAATATTTCAATTTGTACCGAAACATCCATTTTTAATGCTTTTAATTGATCTGCACTTTATCATTTTCACTCTTGTGTAGTGTGCGTGTGTGGAGAGGAGATTAATACATAAATACTCCAACTACATCTAAGTTTTGTTTATACTAATCCATGAATATACGCTTCTTACCTTTAATAGGTGATTAGTACATAGTTATTTGGGGTGTCCTATTTGTGGAGAGGAGACTGAATCTCTTCGTCTATCCGAACACTAAGAAATGCCATAATCCTATGGAGTGATGCTCTGCAAATTCCTCCCAACCGTTATGTAGCCAAACATCACCAGTTGAAGTTGTCAATTCCACTTTCCATACCCCACCACTTGGAACTTCTAGCAAAACATGGGAGACCATTGAAAGGTGGAATTGACAACTTCAACTGCTGATTTTTGGCTACACAACGGTTGGAAGGAATTTGCAACGCATAACTCCATAGGATTATGGTATGTCTTAGTGTTTAGATATGAAGAGAATTATATTTGACACGATTGCCCGGGGTACATTAGTTGGAAGGAGGTGTCATATGAGCTCAAGTTAGTTGTTTGAGTGAATACACAGGTAATGTATTTATATTTATATGTCAATTTCGATTTCGATTTCAATTACGATTTATATTTATCTATATTTGAGGGTCAGATACTAATTTTACTTTATTTCAATTCAGGGGACAGGGAGTGGACCTAAGGGTAGGCCACATATGCTCTATACTTATGTGGCTATTCGGACGAGAAGGGAAGGATAAGGAGGTGTCCCCGAGCGTCACGGTACAAAATCTCTTTTCCATGCAAATAGTTTGTAGATTTGAGATAATTGATGGTGATGTTGTTTCTTCTTAAATAGTTTCTATTTTGAATATATATTTGCATTATCTTTAGTTTGTTTGGATATATGATGTTCGGAACAGGTACAACGTTGCTATACCAGGTACAAATATATTGTTGGGCAGTGGCAGTGGCCATATTGCCCATCAGATTTTTTTTAAATTCTTCCCAGAATTGTCACGGTCAATGGCCGTGACAATTTTTTAAAAAAGGGTCACGGCTTTGTCACGGTTTATAACCGTGACAAACGTGTCTGGGTCATTGACCGCGACACGACCGTGACACAAAACTCGAGTTTTGTGTCAAGGTCAATAACCGTGACACGACCGTGACAAAAAAAGTTATCTCGCCTCGAAATGTCACAGTCATTGACCTTGACAAGTTGGATTTGTCAAGGTCAATGACCTTGGCAATTCGGCAGATTTGGTGTAGTGAAGTACCAGATATTTCACCAAGGAACTCTCTCTAATCAAAATTTCGATGATAAATTAACCATATGGAATTTGTATATGGATGGCTCTTCGTACACTGCGCAGTGGAGCAGGGATTGTTTTGAAAAGTCCGGATGAAATTGATGTGGAGTATGCTCTGCGCTTTCAATTTAAAGCTTCAAATAATGAGGCCGAATATGAAGCAATGATCGTAGGACTAAACTTGGCCAAAACCATGAAGGCATAGCAAGTCGTTATGTACAGTGACTCTCAGTTAATTGTAAATCAAGTTCTCGGGATGTATGCAACAAAAGGAGAATTAATGATCAAGTATCATGCCAAAGGAATGGAGGTTGTATCAAGTCTTACTGCAGTACAGTTGATTAGGATACCAAGATTGGAGAACGCAAGAGCAGAATCATTAGCTTGATTGGCATCAGCCACTTGCACCGATCTACGAAAAACCATCCCAATAGAAATCCTAGCTAGTCGGAGTATAGACGAAGATCTAATGATGAATTTCATTGCCCTCGAATTAGGACCATCTTGGATGGATCCCATCAGGGCCTATATTGAAGTTGGGACATTACCAACTGATAAACTCGCAAACAAAAAACTAAAGTTTAAAGCTGCTCGTTATGTATTAATCGATGGCATTTTGTACAGATGAGGAGTTATAGCAGGGCTACAAAGATGTGTCCATCCCTCTGAAGTGAAAGATTTGATTAAAGAGGTTCATGAAGGGTCTTGTGGAGCCCATGTAGCTGGTTGGACGCTCTTACGAAGAATAACCACGCAGGGGTACTACTGGCCGACAATGAGAGCTATTTGCGCAACTTACGCTAAGAAGTTTGACAAATGCCAACGCTTCTCGTCCATCCGAAGAACTCCTCAAGCATTGCTAACACCCATAACGTCCCCTTGGCCATTTTCCATGTGGGGAATAGACTTGGTCGGACCACTCCTAATGACCAGGGGAAGGTTCAAGTACCTTGTGATTGTTGTGGATTATTTTACAAAATGGGTGGAAGATGAACCCCTTATTGATATGACATACGACAAAGTCTATCAATTCATTTGGAAAAACATTATTTGCAGATATGGGCTCCCACATGCATTCATTACTGATTATGGAACCCAGTTTGATAACGAGGAGTTTGCTGCATACTGTCATCAATCCAATATACTGAAAACTCATTCTGCACCAGGTCACCCCAAAATCAATGGACAAACTGAGGTGATAAATAGAACAATGCTAAATGGATTGAAGAAATGACTAGATAGCGCAAAAGAAAATTGTATTAATGAACTACACTCCGTGTTTTGGGCTTATCGCACCACACCGCGAACAGCAACTAGAGAGTCCCCATACATGCTAGCATTTGGGAGTGAGGCTGTCATACCTGCTAAATTGGGTCTACCTACGCATAAAGTACTAAATTTGAATTCTCCTGTCAGTGACTTGATGAGAATATTAGACCTAGATATGCTCGAAGAAGTTAGAGAAGAAGCAACAATCAGGAATGCAGCATATCAACAGCGAACAGCTTTGTTCTATAACAACAGAGTGAAGAAGTGTGATTTGAAGGAAGGGGATTATGTGCTGAAGAAAATGATACAAAAGCACAACAAACTGGAAGCCAAATGGCACAGAGTAACAGAGGTTGTTCGCCCAGGGACATACAGGATTGAAACCTTGGAAGGAGAAGAATTCAAGAATGCATGCAACGTAGAGCATCTGCGCAAATACTATCAGTCATTGTAATTCATATGTAATACAGTTTCTTCAATATGAATAAAGTGAGGCTTCATCCAGTTTTTTTCTTTGTTGAAATTTTTCGGAATATTAGTGCTACACACTACACATCAAATTCAAAGTATTTACCACTAACTCCGGTTGGTCGGAAACTTATTTACCACCAACTCCGGTTGGTCGGAAAGAATTTACCACCAACTCCAGTTGGTCGAAAACTTATTACCACCAACTCCGGTTGGTCGGAAACTTATTTACCACCAACTCTGGTTGGTCGAAAAGCATTTACCACCAACTCCGGTTGGTCTGAAAATTATTTACCACCAACTCCGATTGGTCGGAAACTTATTTACCACCGACTCCGGTTGGTCGGAAAGCATTTACCACCAACTCCGGTTGGTCGGAAACTTATTTACCACCAACTCCGGTTTTTCAGAAAATTATTACCACCAACTCCGGTTAGTCGAAAACTTATTTACCACCGACTCTGGTTGGTCGGAAAGCATTTACCACCAACTCCGATTGGTCGGAAACTTAGTTACCACTAACTCCGATTGGTCGAAAAGCATTTACCACCAACTTCGGTTGGTCGGAAACTTATTTACCACCAACTCCGGTTGGTCGAAAACTTATTTACCACCAACTCCGGTTGGTCGGAAAGCTTTTACCACCAACTCCGATTGGTCGAAAACTTATTTACCACCAACTCTGGTTGGTCGGAAAGCATTTACCACCAACTCCGGTTGGTCAAAAACTTATCTACCGCCAACTCCGGTTGGTCGGAAAATAATTAATTCAAATTAAACAATAAATGGGATAAGTATTATATATACACATATATTCCACAGATTATTTATAAGACAATGAAATGGCAAAACAATTTCATTCAAAACGAATAAAATTACACATGATGTGAAAAATATACTTCATTACAATAAAAATCTTATTCTATCGGTTTTTTTCCTTCTGCCTTTGAAACAGGTTCTACTCCAGCAGGAGGGTCTTCTAAGGCATAAGGAGAATTTATAAAATTTACATCTCTCAGCATTCTGACATTCATCACAAAAGGCCGATCAAGCAAATGCTCTGGGCGAGATATATCAACGTTGTCATGAAGACTGTAGTCGCCAAGATATTAGGAAATTAAGCATCGAGGAATTGCCTGAGTAGGTATCCAATTCAAATCAAGCTTAAAAGGAGGCACAGGCAAATCGAGCACTCCAGGCTCATAATAATCCCATAAATAGTGTCCTTGCTCCAATTGTAACACACACATAGCATTCAGTCATCCTTGCTTATACCCCTCATTATTCGACTGCTGGATCCGATCATCAAGATGGTAAAGAGCTTCATTGTACCCATCCATCCAAAATTCTCTGAGTTGCTTATGGAATTGATAAGTCAACCTCTCCAATTTCTCGTGGAGATTATTCACCAAGATTTCCTTACTTTCTAAGGCAGAACTCTGAGTAGTAAGTTGCTCGCTAAGACTCAAAATTTTCTTGGACATTACTGCCAAGGCCTGGTTCTTCTCTACCAATTGAAAGGCCTGATTCTCCAAGGCTGCTTGAGTTATAGCTTCTTCAATGGTGACCCGACCAGCCCTTGCTCGTCCTCAAGAAGAAGATCTTGCTCGTCCACGAGTAGAGGTGGAGGGTCCAACTCTTTTCAAAGTTTCCAACTCATCTCGCAAGTTAGCATTTTCTACCTCCAAGAAAGAGAAACCTTCATCATTAACAGAGACCAGGGCCGCCGAGGAAGATGCGACAGACTTGAGTTGTTTAATCTCTTCTTACAAAATAATATTTTCCTTCTCCAACAACTTAGTAATATGCCTATGCTCTTCAACCTCAAGCTTCAGAACGCTCTCTTTCTTCTCATAAGCAGAGATGAATTTATCATATCCTTTTTCAGCACTCAATTGCTGAAATTTCTTTTCGTACCCTTGGTGTAGAAGTGCAAAGGATTCTTTGTACTGCTGCTGGAGTTTCTCGATCGTTCCTTGGAGGTACTCAATCATCTCATAGTAAGCCACATTATTGGCAACAGTGCGGTCGAGCAAGCACTTTAGATATTGGTAAGCTCCAACTACCCGTTCAGAAGCATCTGAACCCAGGATATCAATGATTTGAGTCTCATCAAGATCTGCATGACCCGCTTTAAAATACTCATTGCATTTTTTCATTAATTCTGTATCATGAGCTGATAAGAGCTCCATCCTAGCCATAAACTAGCAAAGAGAAATATAAAGAATCAATAAGGATGCAGACAGAGCAAGTAGGGGAGAAATTCGAGATGAACAATCAAAAATTCAAATTTTATTTCATCATAAGAAAAGATACAAAGTCTTAGATTACATTCAATAGAACAGCAAAATAAAAATTCGAGCAACTTTACACCTTCTCTTTGTTCCCTATGACTTCCTCAGAAGGTTTGGATGAATGGGCTAGTTGCTCGAAAGACAATGATAGCTGCTCGGTGGAAGTACTGGTTGGTTGGAGTTGCTCGATAGGCTGAACAACTGGAACAACAGGAACCTGATCTCCAATCATCATGGAAGACTCATCTGAGGCAGCTCCATCCTCTTCTTCTTCTCCAGGAGAGGGAGGAGGGCCATGATTGTGTTGCTGGAATAATTCAGAATCCTCAGCAACTTTCAGCTCTTGCAAGGTTGCGACCTATCCGTCCCTAAAATATTTAAGGCTGGCATACTCCATTTGAGAAGACATGGCAGCCAGGTCATTGTTCCAGCCTTTATCCCAACTAGCACTGAAAGACTTTTTAACTGCTTTTTTCCTCTTTACCCTCTCTGAGGAGGTTCTTTCCCTAAGAAACTCCTCGATAGCCTTTAATTTCTCCTCCACCTCCTTCTGTCGCTCAACATCTTTAAGAGCAACAACCTCATTTTCAGCAGCCTTGAGTTTAGCCTCAAGCTCCTAGTTGTTATGTTCAAGATTTGTGTTGCTCAGAACAAACTCTTTTAACTTCTTCTCCAATTCCTTGGAGGCATTCTTAGCTTGATTTTTCTCCAACTCAATGGACTTGAGTTGCTTTTCCCAAGCAACCTTATCTTCCTCGTACTTTTGACAAGAGTCTTTTAAAGACTGGGTCAGACCAATGAAGGCTTACTCTACCCCTCCTGAGGAACTTGAAGCCTTGATTGCTTCATCCTTCTTCAAAAGGCTGTTGAAACATGTCACCAGCTGAAGGAAGAAATAACGATGAGTCAATATATGAACATAATATTAAAAAGTGAAAACTCAGACTAATAATACTTACTGAGGCAATATGTTGAGCGCCAAGGTAGTGACTCTGTCAAGAGAAAGAGTGTCTTCAATACCTTGGACTTCTGGGATAATCCAAGATTTCACCGAGCCCATAGCAGAGCTCTGAGGAACAAAAGTGGGAACACCACCTTCAACATTTAAAGATTGAGAGACAGGTCCAATAGGTCTCTCAGAAGAACTTTTCTTTAACCTCCTCGGAGGAGAAGGAACATTCTCAGCCAAACACGTTATCTTTATGGGTGATATGACGATAACCTCACTTGGAGGAAAAACAACAACAATCTTGCTCGGGGCCACTGGGGGCTTCTCAATAACTTTCTTGGCAGCAGCAAGAGGAGGTGCATCAGTGATTCCCGTCCATTCTTCTGGGATATCTTGTTTTCTTTTCTTTGCCTCCACATTAGTAGAGGCAGATTTATTAAAGAAATCAGGAAATCTTCTTCTCTTCATTAAGTTACTGATGGGAACACTTGATTTAGAGGAAGAACCTTTTACACTAGCCTCAGAGACTGGTATTTGGTCAAGATTAACCACCACTGGACGAGCAGTGAAAGATGAAGTATAGCTCTTGTACTGCAACAAATAAGAGGCCGATCTAATATGTTCCTCAGCAACAAATTGGTGCAAATCCCAGATAAGTTTCAAATGCTTTAAATTAACGTCAGCTTTTTTTGGAGGTTTCCTTTTACTGTCAACTGTGACAAATAAAAATAGATGTCAGTGATACATTTTATCAAACACCAAGAAAACAACATTTTAAAAAATAAAAACAACCTATTCCATTGCCATAAGGGGGACACCTGGGACCCTGATATACATCACCTCCATTTAATAGAGCATGTTGCTAATTTTTCATAATAACCCCATGCTCAAAGTAATCCCTATTGGCATATGGAAGATTGACAACTAAAGCCATATTCAAAAACCTAGTTTTTAAATAAAATGTGGAATCACTGACAACCCATCTATAGCAGTACATCCCATGGAGTTGGTTTAATATATGAACACCATTAACTATCCTCCAGGTATTTGGAGCTATTTTTGCATAAACAACGTCAAAATATTGGCAGAACTCTAAACACAGAGGGTTTGGTGGAAAAGAAGAGCCACATTCGGCCACAAAAAGACTTGGGAACCAATGTCCCTCAGCCAAAGAAAAATAATCAGAAGGTTCAGAAAGCTCCTCCAAAATGACACATGAAGGGATTAAAAATTCATATTGAAACTTGTCCAATGACTCAAAAAGATAAACCGTGATGAACAAATCAAAATAAAAGAAAGGGGAGAAAATCTTACAAGGAAAAGAGATCAGGTAACAATGAACGACGGAAAGAACGAAGGCTCGATACAGAAAGAAAATGAAGGATTCAAAGATACAGATTTGAAAAGTGAAAGACGATAGGATTTCTGCCGCGCTTAAATACTTTACCTCGGGAATAGAGAAAGCAATGATTACAAGGGAGGACGTTTGCTTATCCAGCAGCTAAAAAGAAGAAAAGGGGCACAAAAATCGAAGCGGTTATGGAAATTCAAAATACTTTAAAAGCCTGATACTATGCACTCAAAAAAGGAGTTATATACAACGAAAGTTTGCCTAAAATCTATAAAAACCAAAAATCTAAGCAGTAGAATGTTCCATACTTTTCTTTAACATTAAACTACGAAACATTGGGGGCTTCTGTTGATATCAAATTTAATCTGCTGATGTGGACCCATCACTTGAAGACATGTGTCAACTAACGTGGTAATTACAAATACTTCTACCGATCAATTTACTACCACCGAGCTGCTCAAGCTCCATGAGCAGCTCATACATTCCGAACAGCTCAAGCATATCGACCAGCTTAAGTTCCCTGAGCAACTTATGGGCCCCGAGCAACTCAAGCATGCCGAGGTACTAAGGCGGTCCGAGCAACTCAAGTATTCCGAGCTGCTAAGGCGGTCCGAGTAGATCAAACGTACACAGCACTCAAATCAGGATAATCAAAGAGACGACTGTGCATTAAATACTAATTATTATCGTACAGATGTATATGTCTACTAGATAACAGCGCATTGTCCTTTCATATGTACAGCCTCAAGGCTATAAATACATAGTAACCTCCTCATTAGAAGGGAACTCGAAATTTCTTGGTAAATCCATTATCGAGAATTCCAAGCAAACAGTCAGCAATAACAAAAACAGTGGACGTAGGCCATTCTTACAAGGCTGAACCATTTTAAAAATCTTTGTGCATTATTTAGTTTATCTGTGATTGATTAATTAGAGATAATCTAATTTTTTACATCAACAACAACTAAAGCTCTATTCAAAAACCTAGTTTTTAAATAGTTAGTGGCATCATTTACAACCCATCTATAGCAATACATAATCTCTGGAATCCCTAATCGAGTCCTAAGAAGTTGACTTAACCTATGAACGCCATTAACTACCCTCCATGTATTTGGAGCTACTTTTGCAGGTACAATATCGAAATATTGGCAAAACTCCAAACACAGGGAATTTGGCGGCAAAAAAAAGCCATATTCGGCTACAAAAAGACTTGGGAACCAATGTCCCTCGGCCAAAGAAAAATAATCAAAAGGTTCAGAAAGTTCTTCCAAAATAACCCACGAAGGGATTGAAAATTCAAACCGAAATTTGTCCAGCGATTCAACAAAGTAAACCATGATGAACAAAGTAAATAAAGGAGAGGGAAGAAAATCTTACAGAAAAAAGAGAGATCAGTTGACAATGAACGATGGAAAGAACAAAGGCACAAGATTGAGAGAAAATGAAGAGTTCAATGATACAGATTTGAAAAGTGAAAAACGATAGGATTTCTGTCGCGCTTAAATACTTTACCTCGGGAATAGAGAAAGGCAATGATTACAAGGGAAGACGTTAGCGTTTCCGGCGACTAAAAGAAGAAAAGGGAACAAATATCGAAGAGGTCATGAAAATTCAAAATATTTATGAAGCCTGATACTATGTGCTCAAAAAGGAGTTATATACAACGAAAATTTTCCTAAAATCCATAAAAACCAATAATCTAAGCAGTTTTCAAGCTAAATGTTCCACACTATTCTTCAACCTCAAACTATGAAACATTGGGGGCTTCTGTTGATACCAAATTTAGTCTGCTGACATGGACCAATCACTTGAAGACGCGTGTCAACCACATGGCAAATATGAAAACTTTCAGCGAGCAACTCATACACTCCGAGCAGCTCAAGCGTATCGAGCAGCCTAGGAACCCCGAGCAACACAGAGCTCTGAGCAACTCAATCGTACCGAGCAACTTAAGCGGTCCGAGCTACTTAGCGTGCAGAGCATCCAAATCAAGAGAATCAAAAAGATGACTGCGCATTAAATGCTCATTATTATCGTACAGATGTATATGTCTTCTAGATAACAACGCATTGTCCTTTCACATGTACAGCCTCAAGGCTATAAATACATTGTAACTTCCTCATTAGAAGGGGACTTTGGATCTCATGGTAAACCTATTATCGGGATTCCAAATAAACAGTCAATAATACAAAAATAATGGACGTAGGCCATTTTCCTTAAGCTGAACCACTTTAAAAATCATTTGTCTTATTTACTCATTTTATCTTTGATTGATTAATTAGATATAATCTACTTTTTTACATCAACAATGGGAGTAAAAACTTGACATATGTGAGAAATTACATAGGCTTTTATATGGCCGATAGAATATCAATAAATTTTGGAGAATTAGAAAGGATGGAACTGAGTTAGCATTCGAAACCTATTAAGAAGAAGTACTTAGGAGGGGATTGTATACAGTATACTCCATAAAAAAATCTTTATAAATCACTATTTGTATCTCAAAGGACTCAACTTGTACTCTCTTGGAGAATAAATCTTTATTTTGAATTCAATTTTTCATCTTCAGACTTAATCACATATCTTTAACCTCTGGTTACCATTTTCTTCATCGTACACTTCCTGTATTATATATAAATCCCCTAAAGAGTGAGATGCCTAGTGTTAGAAAGGTACTTGTATAGGATTAAATTAAGCCACATTGGAGAAATTCATCAGTATGAATTAGGAGTGGTGTTGTTAAGCATATTATGTTTAACCATTCTACTTTTAGCACGTAACTACATTAATAATAGATTCAACTTAAACAGTCTAAAAACATAAACCCTATTATGAATACCAATATGTATCACTTTTATATACTCTGTGAGCTTCACCATGTTACTTTTTCCTTTATCTAGATTTATAAGATCAATATCTCCCAAACCATACGGTTTCGTGATAAACATATATGAAACTCTTACCCCAGATAGGATTGATATAATAATAGTCCCTTATTTGAATATCCAAGACCCCAAGCTTTGTGAATTAAGTTTCATACGATACAAGGCAATTTGTGATATAGATATTTATCTTAAATATTTAATTAATTTAACTGCCCTACCAAGTACATGAACAAAAGCAAACCTTTAACTAGAAAAATTATAAAACACTTTTCTCCTCCTTGTTTAGTAAACTGAATATTTCACTTAGCCACAACAAACAATTATATGTATAAATCAAGACAAGTATGTTATACCTCAACCCATATTTACAAACCTACCAAAGTATTATGAACCTTTACCCATGAACCTACGTTAAACCTGAAAGTTAGAATTAAGTAAGCATGATATAAATGTTTTATGAACCCAAAGACATGTTCAAAATATTCATAGCCCGATAAAATACGTCAGAACATATGGTATTCAAGTGATGTTTTAATAACCCACCATCTAAACTATGTACTCAAAATCTATTGATTAGGAGAAACCTATAAATTGATTCCTTAAATCTTGGTCTCCTCAAGAACAATTTTATCATGATTTCTTGTTCAAACATTATAGTCATATCATGTCAATATATGAAAAATAACACAACCATAACCTTGTACTCGATACTTACCCTAAACATTGTAAGCCTTTACCTCATTTGTATTTCATCTAGTATAGTTCCTATCGTGTGTCTTAAATTCTTACCTAACCTATACCTTACAACCGCAGTCTCTAAAAGTGTCAACATTACCAACCTCTTACTATGTAACAAGTCTTATCATCAGGTTAGAATTCAAATATTAGTAAGCTTATCTAATCCCTACCTAAACCTATGTTCCATTTCATGCTCGAGTTAGTACATACATGTTCTATTATATATACAGAGGATGCCAATATATAAGTTGTGAAATCTTCAAACACCTAAACCATACATTACGATTTATTATAATTCGTAAATATCCAAAACTCAAAATAAAACTTTTACCTAAATAGACTAACCATATTCCAAATTATTGAACCTAAAGACGATTTCTACCTTTAGATTGTGTGTGCTCCTACATAACCATAATCTCGTGTCAAGTGACATCGTTATTAGATACAAACATAACTAGGCTAACATAAAGTAATGTGTCTGTAGATTCCCACCTAATTACAATGAATTTTAATTCCACAATACATATTATAACCACTTATGTTTTATGATAATCCAATTAGTTGAATGTTTCCTATCATGGATCAAGTAAATTGGAATCTTAGAAAAAAAATATTTACATTTCTTATACAACCTTACTTCACAATAAAGTTACCTGTGTAATTAGAATCATAGACACACTTGTTTCTAATAAAATATATTACCAGCACTTAAAAAATTATAAACAAGTTCTATTAAGCTATATAAGAATCTAAAATTCTTAGGAGAATTACTATCAACTCAATAGATTTGTTAAATCAATAGCTCGAGATAAACATAAGTACACACATACATTGAAGTCTATCCCGAATTATACCATTCTCTTTTGAAATTAATTAAATCGAAATATATTTTATTATTTCTTATGATTTTCAATACTTATTTTCAAGAAGTTCGGAATCCTCAAAATATATATTTCAGATACCCTAAATGAACTAGGTAATATTTTATTTAAACACAAGATCTTATTATCCCATAAACATAATCCTATATGTATTGTCAATGTTCATAGAAGTATCCCTAGGAGTAGTCAACCATTCATACTTTTGGTACCCAAACCCCATTTTGACACTCATTTAGAAGCAAGAATTCTTTCATCCCGTATTTACTATCCTAATGATCAATAAGACATAAAACTCTACGAACCTTTTCTTAAAAACTACCAGTAGTTACCTCTTCAAAACGACAATTAGTTAAAGAACAACCAAACTAAAAGTTTGACCTTAAGATCAATCAAACTACCGATAATTACCTCTAGTATCAAATGGTAGTAACCTTATAATTGAATTCAATGAATTAAAATTTTCATGATAGATAAAATTTTACAAGAATTTTCAAACACAACTTCCACTAAATATGCTGACAAACTTTACTCAAACAAGATAATTATAAAGTCAATATCCTAGTTCAAATAATCCTTAAACCAATACTAAGTAGTATAAAGAACTTAAAACGTAGCAAAACACTACACCAAAATGGCCAAATTGTCACCTTTCAGCCGGCCACCCTTGTCAAGGTCATTGACTGTGACAAAAAACACGCGTTTTGTGTCACGGTCATTGACCTTGACACGACCGTGACAAGAACTTGTCACGGTCATTGACCGTGACAAGTCCGTGACAAATTTACTTGTCACGGACTTGTCACGGTCAATAACCTTGACACGACCGTGACAATGTTTGCAGCAAAAACCCTTCTCCCTTCTTTTTTCCCTCCCGTCGTTCCCTCCCTCTCTATCTCTCTCGACGCTGCTCTCTCTCTCTCTCTACTTTCAGGTTTAATTCTCTCTCTCTCTCTCTCTCTCTTCCATTTATATATATGTTTGTGTGTATATATATGTGTGTATGTGTGTATATATGTGCGTGTGTGTGTGTGCGTGTGTGGGGGGTGGGGTAGGGTGGGGGTAGGATGGGGGTAGGGTGGGGACAGGGTGGGGGTAGAGGGTGGGGCAGGGTGGGGGTAGGGGGTTAAAAATGTAAATAAATAAGTAATTTTCTATAAATTTCCAAAAATAATATCCAAAAATGTAAATGTAAATAATATCCAAAAATATTGGATAACAATTTATTTTCATTCAAAATAAATAAGTAATTTTCTACAAATTTCATAAAAAAATGAAGGCCGGCTTAATATGTGATTTAAGTGTGAAATAATCGCTATATACTTATACTAATGGAGAAAAAAATCATATATGGCGTTTTTTGTTGACTTTATATGGTGAAATAATTACATGACTTTATATCCATCAAATAAAAGCATGAAAACTAAAAAACTACAATAAGGGTTAAAATGGCATCCGAAGTTGCTAAAAGCATGAAAAATAAAATATTTTTTAAGATTTGTGGTGAATAACTAAAGTTAAAAAAAGTATTACTTTAGTCATTAAATTACTTTTTGAATTCGGGCGATGCACATAAATTTGTAGTAATTGTCTTATAATAAAGATCAATTAGTCTATGTTGTTGAAAAATTTGATCAAATTGGTGAGCCCTTCATATTTTAAAAATGTTGTTTTTATTCCTATTTAACTTTTCTTTCTATACACCCCTAATTATATTTAAAGTTTAATAAAATAGGAGTTATAGAAAGAAAAGTGGGGTTTCCATAATCTTACTTTGTCACAATTAATTTATATGCCTCAAAGTTATTTTATCACTCTTAGTTTATATTTGTGATAATACTTTATTAAAGATTTTTATGGGAACTTGTTATACTAGAACTTAGATGAACACTAAGTGATGAAAATAGTCCTTAAAATTGAAAATTAAATAAAGTTTATAAAAGTAAAGATGCTGGTAATACATCAAAGATAAATTAATAAGGACTAAATAAAAAAACGTGTTCAAGTGTATAACAAGAAAGAAAATGTGGTATTTAGATTGGGTAAAATTCTTAAAGTAGTGTTAGGGGACTAAAAGACCCAAGACAACTGGCCAGTAAGTCACGGACCGAAAAATTTATGACGGGTGATGAAAGCCCGTAAACATGTTGGGGTGGTGGTGGGGGTGGGGTATGATTTATAAAAAGCACAAAATAATAGTAGAAATTCAATACCTGAAATTAACATTGAGATTATTTTAAATAGACAGTCACTACTGTGTGTGTGTTTAAATTGAAAGAAGATATGAGAATTTTATTAAAGATTTTTATGGGAACTTGTTATACTAGAACTTAGATGAACACTAAGTGATGAAAATAGTCCGTAAAATTGAAAATATTATATCTGTACTAATAACATTTTTTTACAGCAAATGTCTCCTTCAGATATTAAGGCGAAGATGATGATGATGTTTATGATGATGTCGTCTGGGGTCGGTGGTAGTGGAGGCAACAAGGGCTCTTCCGCCCCTAGGCTCCCCAAATATGGGAAATATGGGATTACCGTCGAGAACAAATCGGAGATATTAGCGAGATCCCTCGTTCTGCTAAAGATGGTCATCGGCCCGGGGTTTATGAGTTGGAAGGAGGTGCCATATGAGCTCAAGTTAGCTGTTTGGGCGGCACTACAGGTAATATATTTATATTTATATGAATATTTCAATTTCAATTTCAATTTCTATTTCAATTTCAATTTCAATTTCGATTTCATATTTATATTTATATTTATATTTATATTTATATTTATATTTATTCGCAACTAACATTGTATTTGTTGGACAGGAACAATTCAACTTGGATCCAAAGCTACGCGATCCCGTGTTGGAGCAGATTAGGGAGCAACTCAAGTCGTGGAAAAAAAATATGCGGGCATGGTACTTTGGGAAAACACGAGAGTCGATTATCCAATGGCGTGAATCTGTCCCCCCCCCCCCCCCCCCCAAAGAGCCGATCTCATTGTCACAATGGCAGAAGTTCATTGACAATGAGATCGTGGATCGACAATTGGCATCTCGCCAATAGGGGAGGAAAAATAGGGCAAAAAAGACGGACGTGCACTACTCCGGTCGGACCTCTTACGCCGAGGTGGAGCATAGGGTGCAGGTAAGATTTAATTTTTCTATAACTACAGAAATATATTATTCTTTATTATTTTACTTTGCGGGGCCGATACTAATTTTACTTTACTTTATTTTATTTCAGGGGGTAGGGAGTGGGCCAGGGGGTAAGCCACATAGGCTCGATACTTATGTGGCTCTTAGGACGAAGAAGGGGAAGGACAAGGAGGTGTCCCCGAGCGTCGCGGCCACGATTGTAAGTAATCCGACGGTTTAATTTTTGTTAATTACGTTATAATTTTTTAGTTTACTTATTTTACTAATCATGTGCTTTTTGTCATTTCAGGCAAAGCTTAAGGAAGTGCATGAGTCGCAGTCTGATGCCGACAAGCCATCTCTATCCACAGATGCACTCAGCCAAGTGCTTGGCTTTGATCGCAAAGGGAGGACAAGGGGGGTGAGCTCGCGGGTGGCCAAATCTAGGATCATCGGATTGGAGACGAGCGACACCGGGTTGGCTCGAACGGTGGATTCACACGACGCGAAGTTGTCCCGTTTGGAGGCGACGGTCCAAGATATGTACGCATTCATGAAGCGTACGTTGGGCGGAGACCGTAAAGGGAAAGGGAAAGGGAAGGAGAAGGCGGTGGAGGAGGAGGTGGGGGAGGACGAGGCGCAGGATGACGAGGATGTCGACCTCGCTGCTTCATCACCGACACGTTCGTACTTCGATGATCCACTTCCCTATTTGGCGCCCTTCAACAGACCAATGTCAACACTTGGTTGGCCGAGCGTGTTCATATTGGACGTATTTGATGGCCAGTGGATAGGGCGGGGGTTGAGGGACCCGAATATCGTCCAGGGTGGAATAGTTCATGGACGTGCTCTTCAAGAGATGGAGTCCAGGGTGCTCGTCACGCATGTCATACCCGGGAAGGAGAACTCCCTATTGTGGTTGCGCGAACAATGCGTCACGACGTATATTAGTGGGTGCGTCAATTCGTATGTCGTGTGGCCTACTCACCTCCTCAGTTTTAACAATACACCAGACATGTAGTGACATTGTTTTAAGTTTGATTTGAATTGTTTTAAGTTTGAATTGAATTGTTTTAAGTTGTTACATTTGAATTATATCGTGATGCATATTGTCTCTATTTGAATATATATTTTCATTATCTTTAGTTTGTTTGGATATATGATGTTTGGATACTGCTGGGCAGTGGCAGTGGCCATACTGCCCAGCAGATTTTTTTTAAATTCTGCCCAGAATTGTCACGGTCAATGACCCTGACAATTTTTTATAAAGGGCCACGGCTTTGTCACGGTTATAAACCGTGACAAACGTGTCACGGTCATTGACCGCGACACGACCGTAACACAAAACGCGAGTTTTGTGTCAAGGTCAATGACCGTGACACGATCGTGACAAAAAAAGTTGTCTCGCCTCGAAATGTCACGGTCATTGACCTTGACAAGTTGGATTTGTCAAGGTCAATGACCTTGGCAATTCGGCAGATTTGGTGTAGTGAAATATAATTAGTTATTTGTAAAGTCTAGATACCCTTACCTATATATTTTTCGCCAGTTACTATATAATCTAGGAACAATCATATACCATGAAAAGTAGAGTGAGGCAACGCAACCAACCCATGATGAATGAAGTGAAATAAATAGCTCCTATAGATATTTATGTATACTGATAGAGCCCAGTTGCTCAAGACATGATGGCCTCATACCACATCGAAAGCCCAACTTATATGCAAGCAAACTATGTCACCATGTTTGTTAATTACATCTTATAACCTCAATTGCTATAAAAATTCTCATTATAAATAGTTTACTATGATACCAGGTGAATTCGGAGAGCTTGTGAAGCTATCAATTTGTTGTTAAGTTACATCTTGATGACATTTTTCAACCCAAGCAACCTCGTTAAAACTATATGTGCTTCCATTTTCCACATTATAAAATAAACAAAGCACAAATTTCTTAAGTATGCGCATAAGTCAATCTAAAACAATAACTTTGAGTAAAATATATTTCAAGTTATACAATATTGGCACTACCTCTAAGACTAAGATTAACAATTACCATCGCGTAAACTTCCCAAATTCTTCAATAAAGTTAGGTTACCGCGAGTAACTTTATTTAATTAATCATTATTATCTCCCAGAATCCACGTAATAACGAACGTAACAACCTATCCCTTTCGTAATCAAGGAACAAGTTAGAGCAAGTAAGAATGTAATCCCATTAAAGCTTTACTAAGGCCGACAAAGAAGGATGGTGGGCGAATGGTGGTTGACGGTGAGAGATAAGTCGTGAGAGAGAGAGAGCGAGAAAATGAAGAAGTGGACGGAAGAGGTGTTGGGTTGTTAAAAATGGGTCTTCAAAAACATGGGTGTTGATTTTGCTTTGTTTCCTTTCCAATTTTCTTATATGTATATAGGTATATGTGTGTGGGTGTGTATATATATATATATATATACAAGCCAGAAATTTAGTCTCGGTGGAACACAATCCAAGGACGAGGGTTCGGAACAGTAGCTCCTGAAAAAAAAGTTATTTTTATGTTTTTACGAATATTTAATTAATAATTTTTATTTTTAGACAATTATAATTTAAATTAAACAACATCGAATATAAATATTTAATGAATCGATTACCAAAAAAAACATGGGTTATTATTACGTTTTTACAAATATTTAATTGATCATTTGTATTTTTAGATAATTAGAACTCAAATTAAACAACATCGAATATAAATATTTAATGAATTAATTATCAAAAAGTCCCTCAAAAAATATTTTCAACAGTGCGGGCGTTTAAAAATAATAAAATAATAAGTAAATGAGTGTTTGAGGTACTTAAAAAATAAAATAAAAAGACTTAGACTAAAGGTATATTAAAAAACATATGATGAATTTTTTTATAATTAATTTAATATTTTAAATCATAAAAAAATACATAAATTATAAGTTTCAAGAAATCGAAGACTTAAAATAGTGAAATATGAAATATATGGCAAATGAAAAGTAAAGAAATGACATGAACTAAATACTAATTACAAACAATGACAGCAAGAGGCGGGGGAAATAAATATGCCTTCATCATCACACCGGAGGCGGGGCAGAACAGGGGTGGGGCAGGACCGAATATCGCCGAACAGGGGTGGGGTGGGAGATATGTTTTGGGAGTAATGTTTAGATCTGTTTTGGGGTTTAGATCTGTTTCGGGGACAACTGGGCATTAGGTTTTAGAGTAATTTTTTTTTCAAAGTCTGGGTGGAGCACACGTGCTCCCCCCACTAAAGTATTCCCTCTGTCAGTGTATATATATATATATATATATATATATATATATATATATATATATATATATATATATATATACACACACACACGTGTTTGTACATTAAGTTTGCACACGTGTTGTCACACATCAATTTTTTTAAAATATTAAAAAAAATTGAGTTGATTTTTTTTTATGTGATATTTAAACATTTCAATGGCCCATATAAAAAAATTCAGCTCAATTTTTTTTTTGTCATTTTTAAAAAATCGGTCAAACTTTTTCATCTTTTAAAGTGCTTAAAAGTAACGAAAGCTTGACCGAATTTTTAAAAATAGAAAAAAAAAAGTTTTTTTGAGCTGAATTTTTTTATATGCGTTCCTTGAAATGTTTACATATCACATTAAAACAATCAACTCATAAATATTTTTTTATTATTTCAAAAAAAATGATGTGCAAATTTAGTGTGCACAAGAACCTGACTTTCTCTCTCTCTCGCTATATATATATATCTGTGTGTGTGTGTGTGTGTGCTCGCGTGCGAGCGCGCGTGCGTGTGGATGGGTATATAGAGTTTAATTAGTAGTTCCTTACAAAACAGTTGGTTGGTAAAAAAATTTAAAGAAGGAAGATGATGAGCAGTAAGGCGATGGTAGTATTAATTTGGGTTGAAAAGGAAATTTCAGTTTCGTCTTAAGGTATTCGTCGGGATGGCGCGGACGAATGAGCAATCATTTAGGTGGTCTGATTGATCGTAACGAATGTACATACACCCCAGTAGACATACTGGTAGTGCGGGTGTAATTTAGGAGTCGTCAGGATGGGTTTCGAATCACCCAAAGATTGGCCTACGCTAGTCATAACAAAGTGGCAACTTCGTCAAGCCATGTTTGGACTAATTTTCGATGTGCTTCGGGTAGTAAAAAATAGTATTCGAGCTAACTGACATACGAGTGGTACGTATACGAGTGGAGAACACATACAAGTGGTACGCGCATGTGCGCGCTAATCGAGGTGCGTGTTCGAAGTGTCGATAGTTTAATAAAAATAACTAAGTTTATGAAAATCAAATTTTCAAGCTATGTTTAGACTAAATTTTAACACGTTTTGCGTGCTCGAAAAATTAATCCAACTTCACCGACTTTGAGTCTAGATATATGAGGGTCAATATGTATAGTCAACGTCGCGTGGAGATTAGCCGAGACGTCCGTTCAACTCAACTAAAGTTATCTCGAGAAAGGGTTATTTTTTAAATTACAATTAGGATTTTTCCATAAATATATATATATATATATATATATATATATATATATATATATAACTACGAATATTAGGTCTTTCAAGTCTTTTTTAATATATGCATAAATATTTATATATTTACTTACTCTTTTAAATTATATAAATTTTAAATAAAGTTAATGATTCATAACGTTTAATCCAAAAACCCAAAAAAATTATTTAAAACTACTATTAAATTTATAATAAACGTAAATTTTATTTGAACACCTAAAATTATATTTTATCATCATATGTTATTTTTTGGTGATACACAATTAATAAATCTATTTTACCAAGATTTTAAAAGCAAACCATATCCATATAATTCAACTTGCAGCATTACACCATCTTATTTTATTACTCGATATAGCTATCATTATTTTATTTTATTTATAAACCGGTAGAAAAATGTGTGAGTGAAATATATTAACCAGATATTAACATACCAATTCCCAGGTAACCGATACAATCACCTGATCAGTACAGTTGAACATGACAAGCTCAACAAAGAACCAATCAAGATAAGCTCCAAATTTTTATAGGTTTTTCCCTTTTAATAGTAATTTCAGTGTAGTTTATATAACTCCTATTAATATCACACAGTGATAGCCATAAACTAGTTTTAGTATGTGCATGTTATGATACTGCCATACTATAGATGTTGTTAAATACCATTGATATCTGAACATGGATCATTTGGATCAATTAAACCCCTCTCTAATAATTGGTTTCATGAGGTTATTGCAAATGATTGAATAAGTTCACCCCAAGCATTTATGGGCTAAATATCTTTGTTACAAGCATCGGTATAACTTAGGAAGTAGATTTTCGTGTTATCCCAAAGAATTTTTCTACTTAACCTATAAGTCTCAGATGTTTGAGAGCCTAGATTAATTGCTACATACATATGAATTCCACTCTATTTAATGTGCCTAGCTGGTTACTTTTTTCAAAGGTTTTGGGTTAATATTTCCAAAGGTTCTGGATTGTTATTTAGTTATAAAGATATGGTTGATTCTTCTATACATGTTTGTAAACTAATAATTGTTGGATTATTTATTTAAAAATCCTTAACTATCTTCTCTATCTATTAGAATTATTATTTGTTCTTACTTTGTAATGTTTCTTCATTAAACAATTAAATCTATACATTCCTCAAACCTATTTGTATATATTCATTAAAATCTGCTCAGCAACTTTCCTGATTCCACTCCTTCCAGTTATTGTGAACAGGTTCCTAAAGGCAACAATGAGCGCTTCATAAGTCACTTGATACTTAGTCACAAGAAGAAGTCTCATTAGAGGGAATGAAACATAGACCAGTGGGAGAAATACAAATCTAAGTCTTATATAGGGATGAGTTTTTAAACTACAGTTGTAAAACATTTTAGCATTAATAAATCTCTTGGATGTTTAAGCATTCATGGCTTATCTATGGTTTATCATTGTTTTTAAGAGAAAACTCGCACCTGAGAAATCGGGGTGTGACACACCCTGCGAGGTGGCTCGTGGCCCATCCACAGGTGCGGTCCCTCCGTGTGCTGCCTCCCCCTTTCATTTATTTTCTTTTTATTTTATTCCTCTAAATATTAAAGACCTTCCCTTAACTGTTTACAAATTACACTTGGTCAACTAAACCCTACTGTTTCCTACTTTTTTTTACCAAGTTAGTATCAATTGACTTACTTTTCCTTTGGATAAAATGCATATTATCAACCTGACCACACATACTTCCATTCGAAATACTTCATTTTTTTTATCAAATCCACTTAACTACTTTACTTTAATTTGATTTAATTAAAATCCTTTTCTCTTTTCAATATAATTATTTAATAATTCCCCAAAATTATGAGGTATTGTAATATTCTCCCCTGATAAAATGAATCGTTTCCTCAAAATTCACAAATAAAAGACATCTTTATCTCAAAATAACTCTGCGTATTGATGTCTCATCAAATCCTTCAGCTCCCACGTGGACTCTACCTCATTATACTAGTTCCATTGTACACGTACTAACGATATCTCCTTAGAATGCAATATTTGAACACTTTTATACAATATACTCACCGGTTGATAGATATAAGAGGCATCCAAATCTAGCTCAATCTCACCCAAATCAATGTGTTGATAGCCATCCCGAGGATGTAAAAACCTATGAAGTAGGGACACCAAAAACACGTCATGTATGCGGTCAAGATGGTATGGTAGTTATAGATGATATGCAACCTTCCCCACCTTCTTTGTAATCATAAAAGTCCCAATGTAAAATGATGCAAAATTTCCCTTTTTCTCGAAACACATAGCCCCTTTCATAGTTTAGACACCCCATTTTGTTACCCCCTAACTCTCCTTAGGTCCCTAGTACCTCCCTTCATCACCGTAAACCCAGGTCATGTCCCGAGTACTAACTTGGAGGTCATCGGGCACTCCCCGACTCAGTTTGACCCAAAGGTTAAATTATTCATCTCGGCCGAGACTAAATGAATCTTTTAAGGGCACTGAATACCCTTTCCAACGGTCCACCCCGTGCGCGATTCCGACTTACCATGCGGACGAGCGATCCATTTGCATCTAAAACCTGACCCAGAGGCCACCGGGCGCTCTCGGGCTCTATTTGACCTAAGTCAACTCTTCATCCCAACTGAGGCTGAATGAATCTTCAAAGGGCAGCGAATACCCTTTCCAACGGTCCGTCCCGTGGGCGATTCCGACTTTCCATGCAGACGAAGGATCCGTTTGACTCCGGGAGATCACCGAACGCTTCTCGGGCCCGGTTGACCAAAGTCAACTCTCCAAACCGGGTCAAAATCTTTGTAATGTCTAAGTACATCTCCTAACATTTCCAAGGGTCCACCCCATGCACGATTCGGACTTACCATGCGGACGAACGATCCGTTTGCGTCCGAGCGATTCCCCGTCAATGGACCGACAAATGATTCCGAGCCATATTTGACCCAATGTAAACTCACGAACCCGGGAGTGGTCCAAAGGAATTTTGAAGCTATCTGAATTACCTTTCCAACGGTATGTCTCGTGCACAATTCTGACCAACGTTTTGCCCTCAGCGGCCGATTTTTCAAAAAAGCCTGAAGCGCACTGCCAAATGACAGGTTCCAGACCCTTCCTATCGGCACCTATCGATAGGCAGGAATAAGTCTATGCCGATCGACACTCACCTGGGCCTATAAAAGGAGGCCTTCACCTCATTTGCAAGTGAGAGCCCAGATCTGATAAAAATCTCTCTGAACGAATCCCAAAAACCTCTCTCGAAGGCAGCGTGATTTCAACTTCCAAATCCCTTTTTTACTTCCACTTTTCATCAACCTTTTCATCAAACTTGGTGAATTATCCACTCTCCATCATCATCCAAGTGCAAGGGCTTCTCTCCAACATTCAAGATCAAGCTCAAGATCTTCAAGAAGGTCCAACTTTCTCAAACTCTCTCTTAAATTCTCTTAAATTATCAATAACTTGTTTTCTTATTTAGCACTTTTATTATCTCATCTCACACATCCTAATATACTTTTATTTAGTATTATTGTACATCTTTTAATTTCATAAAACCCAAAAAACAAGAAAAAGAGGGTTTGCTCATAAATTCCAAGTAGGGATTCTCACACTTTTTCCACACTTTTCTCACAACTAAAACACTTTTTCTACACACACACACACACACTTACAAATAAGAGATTCCTCATTTGGATTTATGGGATAAACCCCACCCCTCGTTTTGTATGCGAACTATGTGGACTTTGATCCCTTTATAGGCTACGTAGGCGTCTCGGGGTAAAACCCGAGACTCGATTCCTTTCTCTCACTTTTCTCTCATTTTCTATCTTCTCTAAATCCATTTTCCTTATATTCCATATACTTGCCCCTAATAACGTATTGCTCCATATGCGCTATCGTTCCATTATAACGATCAACGTAGGGGTAATCGCGCAAATTTTATTTTTCTAATATTATTCTTATATCTTTCTACGAATGACTCGCTTTATCTTTTCCATGATAAAAGTTGAGGATTCCTACCTCTATTCTATATATACACATGCACACATATCACGGGGGAAAAAAAGGAAAATAGCAAATATTCATGAGAGACCGAAAGGGAGGAATGGGTGCCTAACACCTTCCCATTTCGTAACTAAGCCTCCGAACCTTTCTCGAATCATCTTGGTTTCGTACGCACCAGTATGTCTTTGGATGCCATCCTTCGGGGTGGCTTCCTTTTTTTTCTTTTGTCTATTTTGAGTAAAATAGACTGGCGACTTTGAATCTCTCTACATTTTTACACTACATCTCGAACGACGTCGGCCGAAGCGCTCCCGAGAGGGACGCGCGGGACCCGAAGGATCCTTTCCTCCACGCACATGCCCGCATAACGAGGATCGGGGATGGACACAGTGGCGACTCTGCTGGGGATATGTGTTTTTGTTTGTGGGCTTAACTCTATTTACATGAATGCTATATTTGCTTATGTTTCCCCCCATATCTGCATGTTCCCCTTTCTCATATGTATCCCATGCTTATGCTTATGATCACACACTTGTAGAAATTTCTCCATGTACACTTCACACCACGTGCACCTAGGATCACATATATCCCCATGTTGCACGCATCACCTATCCATACTTGGTGTACCTTTTGGGGTACTTGTACTTTGCTCCCTATTTGGAATAATCAAGAAAGGCATTCTCATCATAAGATACTAATATGAGAATCATGTATGATTCACACGACATCACCAAAGAGAATTGATATTGACCAAATTTTATCCAGTAACTGGAGGGTCACTTCGTGATGGGCGCTGGTCCGGCAGGTCGCAGTTAGCCTAAGCGATATGACTCTCACCTTCCATTGGCCAAGTACCATCGACGTATATCGAATGGTTCCCCCACATCGTACCGCTTGACCAAAGTCATGACGGGAGTTATATCACAGGGAATTCGTTCACGTATGTCGAGTATATCGAATTCGCTCTCACACGTATCGTCCCCATGAGGTATATGGTGAGGCAACTCACGTACACTCAGGTATATCAAATGGCTTATCCACATGTACCGATTTCCCGCAAGAGCAAGACGTATATCGTGGAAGTCACGCCAAAGGGGGAACCCATGTCGATTCACCCAACCAACTGCATACCCGCATATAGGTGTCAAACCTAGGACACGCACTTTAGATTGTCGGTTTCAACCCGAAACTCTGTCGAAATTCCGGGTCGATCTGCCGCCCAATTTTCGCACATTTTTAAAACGGGACCCTGTCTGTGAGCCTGGTTACAAGTCCAAACCGTAGCTTTGCATATATTAAGACCCCCACTTTTCCAGGCTCGGGTCCCGTCCGGTATTGCATTTAGGAGAATTAAATACAAATGAAAACATAATAATCATGCTGAGTTCCGTCTCCAAAAGCATTTTTCCCTTCTTTATCAAAACTCTAAAAACATTTCTCCCTTCTTTATCAAAAATCCAAAAATAGTTCTTTCATTTTTCTCAAAAATAAATCTCATCCTACGCCTTCTCGGGTCGATCGCAAGCCCTTGGCCTGGCTCCCTATTGGCTTCAGTCTTCAGTCAAATCACCTCGGAGTTTCATCCGTTATTATACTACTTCTTTCGAGCCCGGAATCCATCCATCTTCCATAGATAATACAGATCAAGCACCAATCATACAGCCAGATCTGACGGCAGTCCTAGCTCAGCTCATGTCCAAGATCGATAACCTCCAAATCGAGGTCCGAGAGATGCAAAAAAACCAAGTTCCTCAAGAGTCTGAGGCCCTATTCCCTCATGCTATAGGTCCACCCGAGCCTATATGGGTTCTGAAAGAATATCATCACGCTCCACGTGCCCCTCCTACCAATGGGTCGTCGCCTGCCCAGCTTTCAATGCCAAATATTACCCAGCCTATGGCTAACCTGCCTGTGGTCGTTGATTCGAAGGAGGAGGATTTGAATAAAGTGAAAGAGGATCTCAAGATGCTCACTAAGAAGTTTGACCAAGTCAGGATCTCTGGGAATTACATGGACTACACCCACATGTCTCTTTATCCTAAAGCAAGGTTACCCGAGAAGTTCAAAATGCCAAATATCGAGAAGTTCGGAGGGAGTGGACCCCTAATTGTTCATCTTCGCAGTTATCATCGTTCCATGACTCTACTAGAGGCTTCTGAAGAAGTCATGGCCCAATTGTTTCAGCAAACTTTGAAGGATAGTGCCCTCTGATGGTTTTTATCTCTTGAGGAATCCATAATCCGTAGCTGGGAGGATGTAGCCCAAGAATTCATATCGTTGTATAAATACAAGGAAGAACTTGAGGTCACCCATCGTGATTTAGAGCTGCTCAAACAGAATCCTGGAGAATCAGTCAGTCACTTCATAACTCGGTGGAGGGAGCAAGCAGCTACCATGACTAATCGGTCATCCGAGGAAGAACAGGTCACATAGTGAAGAAGAACTTCTTGGCCCATATCCGAGCAACGATGGGAGGACAATATTATCCCCACTTTCGAGATATCAGAGAGGCTGGAGTGTAAATCGAGGAAAGCCTCATTAAAACAGAGGTTGAACCGAAGAAGGTGTCCGAACAGTTCACCCCTAGAAAGTATGGCAAGCTTGCCAGTGCTACCATCTCGACCATCAACAACATCTCTCACCCTACCACATCATGGGCACCAGAAAGTTTCCCTGCCCCCATCTGAAGGGAATACACTGAGCTCCATGCTCCCCTCTCCAAAGTTTACCAGGCCCTGTTAAGCCGAAACCTCATCAAACCCTTCGAAACATTACGCCGAGGCTCATTGCCAAATCCACTCCCAAGAAACTTCAAGACCGAGGCTCATTGCGCCTTTCACCAAACTTCCAACCATACCACCGACCTATGCTTTCACCTTCGAAACATAATCCAAGATCTCATTGACCGGAGTACCATCGCCCCACCAGCCAATCCTAAGCCAAACACTACTCACAACCCATTCCCAAATCACACCAATGTCATCTTCTTGGAAGAAAACCCAGATTTCGATCCCTCAACTCAAATCACACCCATATACTCTGCTAAACCTCTTCAAACTTACCCATATTTCCTCCTACACCCTACTATCCTCGCTGATCAGGCACTGTCACCCCTTACCAGAGAATGCATCGCTGTCTGTACCCGTTCTAAAAATGGAAGTATGGAATTGTCAGAGGTGTTAAACCAACTCCTAGAGTTCGGGATGAAATTGCCCTCACAGATGGTCATTGATTGCAAGAGATTCAGTACACTATTCTTGGAAGCATGGAAATGGGCCTGAGAGTCAGACAAATGGGTGGTACCAACCGACAAAGTTAGCCTAGATGATGTTGTCCAGACTATGGCAGATTATTCGGGCAAACCAATAGCATTTACAGTATCACCGGGTTACTTGAAACTTTGAAGCTACAAGGGCGCTTGGTCCCATCAATCACACATATCCCCACAGAATGGGAGGACATGTATGAAGAAGCCGTTGAAGTTGTGGAATGCATAGAATTTACAGGAAAGATAGAATTGTTACCACCGGATGGGGGGAAGAATTCAAAAATTCGAGTAAAGAACAAGCTTCAGGAAGAGCTGGCCCAGTAGTCGACATATATGGGATGATATCATTTTAAGAACTCCTCGGAGAAATAAATAGGGTGGCAACACAACCTGAGATTGATGAGGAAACGGGATTTATGTTCTTTCTTTCTTCTGTAAATCACATGACCAGATCAGGGAGACATTATCAGGTTCCAAGCTCACTACCAACAAATGACAAAGGGAAGGGCGTTGAAAACCTTCCTATGCCAGAGATGACCATCGAGGAGAGCAAGATCCTCGATCAAATGAAGAAAACTCAAGCTAACATCACTCTATGGGGACTTTTCATGTCTTTCCAGCTACACAGAAATTCTTTAATCAAATTACTCACTGGACCCATAGTTCCACCCTCTACCACACCAGAAGAAGCGATAAATCTGGTCGGATCCTTGACCTCTACCCGAATGCTATCATTTTCTGAAGAAAAAATCCCCAGAATTGGGCCGAATCACAATCATGCACTCAATATCTCCTTCGAAATTATGGGAAAGGACGTGCCACTCTCTCTTATCGATAACGGATCCACCTTGAATGTTTGACCATTGAGAACTTTCGAGTGTTTAGGCCTAAAACAAAGCGACCTTACTCCAACCTCCTTCGTTGTGCGTGCCTACGATAATACCCGTCATGAGGTGATGGGGTCCATAAAACTTGAAATAGGGGTTGGCCTTATAAACCCCGTCGTTTAATTCCAAATCATAGACATCCCAACTTGTTTCAACCTATTGCTCGGATGACCCTGGCTCCACAATATCAAGGGTGTGTCTTCCTCACTCCATCAGAAATTAAAGTTTTTCACCGACGGGCGAGTCATCACCATTTTGGGTGACGACGAAAATGTCGGGGATGCAAGCACCAGCAGTCCAATTCTTGAGATACAGCACGAGTCAAATGATATGCTCCCATCAGGATTCCGAGTCGAGCCACTCCTACTCCCGACAGAGGACGGTTTCAAAGAAAGGGTTTGTACAGAATATGACCCTCATGGCACTGTCAATGTGATTCAGATGTTTAGAAACATGCACTTCATGCCCGGATTGGGGCTAGGACAAAGGCAACAAGGGATACTTGAGCCCATCGAACTAAAGAAAGCTTTCCCTCCTTGCGGCTTGGGGTATCAACCATCAGAACAAGAGCTCAGAATGATCCGCCAATCTCGACCAAAGAGAAGATTAGATTGTATCCGAACTATCTCAGAAGACTCCTTAAATGGATGATTCATCAAAGAAGGCGAGGACTACCCCTTTTGCGGTTTTCCACAACCATGGTATGACCACACAGATAAGAAGATGAGGCCGGGAATGGAGATCTTTTTCCAAGACAGCTACCTATGGGCCGAAAGTTTCCCACACCATATACAACCGATCATCAAAGATGCCGAAGAGACTGAGGAAAGCGATCCCAAAGATTCCTTCAAATTACAGATACTGGGGCTAACACTCTGCATAGTTCATTCAGGCACTACATCAATGGACCCATCCCGTCTGATTAAAGTTATTGATACTCCTATCCTCAACTGGCATGTTGTACCAGTTCTACCCCTTGAAATCTCCCTTAACCCCAATGTTTGCCCTATTTCTTCTGTTATCTATCCTTGATCAAATGTAATCGAGACCTCTTTTGATAAGGTTCTCAATGCTGTTTTTCCTATTAATGAAATAAATGAAGATTTTGAGTATCTTGATGTGCCTTACATTAACTGCTTGAATTCTAATCAAACTTTTGATGATGATGATTTTGCAAATGAACAATTCTTAACTGATCTAAATAAGGTTAATAATAAACAACATAACCGCGTTCACGTTAATAAAGAAGAGACCGTTATTATTAATCTCGGTTCTAGTAACCAACTGCACGAGATTAGGATAGGGGCCACCCTTGACGAGCATGAGCGCGCACAACTCGAAGAATTGCTTAAGGAGTTCGTAGATGTCTTCGCATGGTCCTATGATGATATGCCCAACTTTGATCTTGAAATAGCTCAACACGAGATCCCCACTCTCCCAGATTACAAGCCAGTGAAACAAAAATTGAGAAAACTACGCACCGAATGGTCGCTCAAGGTCAAAGAAGAGGTGGTCAAACAGTTAAACGTGGGTTTCATTTGAGTGATCGAATATCCCACATGGCTAGCCAACATTGTACCTATGCCAAAATCAGGAGGGAAGGTTCGAATGTGTGTAGATTAACTTGATTTAAACAAAGCTTCTCCGAAGGATGATTATCCGCTACCCAATATCAACATGATCGTGGACAACATAACCAGTCATGCTCTCAAGTCATTTATCAACGAGTTTGATGGATACAACCAAATCAATATGCACCCAGACCACCAAGAAAAAACCGCATTCATCACCCCATGGGGAACCTTTTGCTACACCGTTATGCCATTCGGTCTCAAGAATGCTGGGGCTACCTACCAAAGGGTTGCCACAACTATCCTGCACGATCTGATCCACAAGGAGGTCGAGGTTTATGTGGATGATATGATTATCAAGTCCAAAACTAGAGATGGTCATGTTCCCGCTCCCCGAAAGTTCTTCGAACTACTGCGACGATATCAGATGCGACTTAATCCATAGAAGTGTGTCTTCAGCGTTACAAAGGGAAAACTCTTGGGATTTATGGTCAGCGAAAAGGGGATAGAAGCAGATCCAGCAAAGCTAAAGGCCATACTTGAGATGCCACCGCCCCGAACAGATAAAGGAGTTCGAGGTTTTCTTTGGAAATTACAATATATCAGCCGGTTCATCAGCCAGCTAACCTCCATCTGTGAACCGATCTTCAAGCTCCTCCAAAAAGATTCAACCAAGGTTTGGAACGAGGCCTGCCAAGAAGCTTTTGACCGAATCAAACAATACCTAACCCAACCTCCAGTGCTCATGCCACCACAGTCTGGTCTCCCTTTGCTCCTATACCTAACCATAACCGACACTGCAGCTAGGGCTTTGCTAGCCCAATACCTTGAGGACACTCGTAAAGAAAGAGCCATCTATTATGCCAGTCATAAATTGGCCGAGTACAAGGTCAACTACACTGCCTTGGAAAAAGCATGTGTCGCACTTGTCTGGGTCACCCAAAAGTTGCGACACTACATGCTATCCTTCCCCATCAAACTTGTATCTCGAATGGATCATATAAAATACCTGCTTGAGAAACCCGACTTATCCAGCCGAATGGCCCGATGGTTGATGCTCCTAACGGAGTTCGATATCGTGTATGTCACGCAGAAAGCCATTAAAGGAAGAGCCATCTCCGACTACCTCGCTGATTACTCCATAGACGAAGCAGATGTCCAGATCTTTGAATTCCCAAATAAAAATATCCTCTGCACCACTCAAGACCGCCTGCGATGGAAAATGTTCTTTGACGGCGCTGCCAACAAAAAGGGATATGGCATTGGGATACTCCTGATCGCCACAGATGACTCCCACACTCCCATCGCCATAAAATTGGATTTCCCTTGCACCAACAACATGACGGAATACGAGTCATGCACAGTGGGCCTCCAAGTTGCTCCCAAGAAAGGTATTCAATACCTTGATGTCTACAGGGATTCTGTCCTCATCATCGGTCAAGTGCTCAGAAATTGGAAAGTTAAGGACGAAAAGCTCCAACCCTTTCATGCCCAATTAGAAGAGTTAGCCTCCCAATTCCGAGATATAACCTTCCATTACCTACCCCGAGCAAAGAATAACATAGCCGATGCTCTCGCCACCTTGGACTCTATAGTCGATATGCCCGGAGGAATAACAATGACCCTCTTCCTAGTTCAAAAGCAAGACAAACCAACCCACTGCTACCATATTGAGCTTGTCTCCATCGAATATCCCGAACTAGACGATTGCTGGTACTATGCTATCTGGTGCCTCTTCAAACATGGTAGGTATCCCGAGGGTTCCAATAAGAAAGATCGAATGACCCTCCGAAGACTGGTCGCCCAGTACATTATCTACTCAAGAGGAACTTCGATGGAACACATCTACACTGCATCGTAGGGGCTGAGATTGAGAAAATAATGCAAAAAATCCACAACGGGGAATGCAAACCCCACATGAATGGTCACATGCTCGCCAAGAAGATCATCCGACAGGGCTACTACTGGACCACCATGATCCAGGATTTCATCGCCTATATTCGGAGGTGCCTCAAATGCCAAGAATTCTCCAATCTTCAACACTTGCCTCCACGAGAATTATACAACATGACCTCTCCCTGGCCGTTCTCCACCTGGGGTATCGACATCATAGGGAAGGTTACACCAAGGCTTCAAACGAACATGAGTTTATCCTGGTTGCCATCGATTACTTCACCAAATGGGTCGAGGCTGAGTCATACGCAGTATTGAATGCCAAGAAAGTGGCCAAATTCCTCAAGAAAAATATCATCTGCCGATATGGGGTCCCGCACGAGCTGGTATCAGATAACGGGAAGCATTTCGAAGCAGAAGTCACATAAGTAGTCAACGAGTATGGGATTCAGAGACACCAATCTTCTCCCTACCGACCTCAGACCAGTGGTGCAGTTGAAGCCGCTAACAAGAACCTCAAAGCCATCATCATCAAGATGACCGAAAGTTGTAGGGATTGGGCCGACCGGATCCCGTATGCCCTCTAAGGCTATCGAACCTCAATCCGAACGTCTACTGGGGCTACCCCTTACTCCCTGGTCTACGGCATAGAAGAAGTCCTACCTGTGGAGCTGGAAATACCCTCGCTATGCGTCACGCTCGAAATCAAGGAGAGTGAAGAAGACTGGTGCCAAAGCCGTCTTAATGAGATAGCCCTCCTAGATGAAAGAAGATTTAAAGCTCTTTACCATATACAAGGGTACCATCGCCGAATAGCGCGATCATTCAACAAGAAAGTTAAGGATCACGGTGTTCGGTAGGGGGATTTAGCCCTCAAGGAGATAATAGAACCCATCTGGGACCCCAGAGGGAAATTCAAGCCTAATTGGAGCGGCCCCTACATTGTGAAGAAAATCTTATCCGGCGGTGCCGCCATGCTCACTGACCTAAATGGGGAGGAGATGGCTCGTCCAGTCAACCTAGACCATCTCAAGAAATTCTACCCCTAGTCCGAAATCCCGGCGCTCTACGACTCTTCTCATCGCCCTTATATTCTTAAAAAAAAAATCTGCATTTCCCTCAACCCAAAACTACGTGGGCCTGATCCTCTACAAAAACTATTTTAAAACTTTTCAAAAAATCCCAGAGGTACGTAGGTAGCTCATACTCCTCACATGAGCGCGGCCCTTTCTTTTTCACAAAATACTATTCTTTTCTTACCTCCGAGAACGGCGGTTCATTCTAAAAAATACTTAAACAAAAGGATTATGTATGCCTTATAGATTAGTATAGATAATTCAAAATACAAAACTCATCAAAAGGCACAGTTGGATGATCAGAAACTTGTTTATTTCATTAATAAGAAACTATAGTACGGATTACATAAGAAAAGGAACGGATAACTCACTTCCCCCCTACTACCATAAAAAGCCAGATAAAATCCCCACATACATTCCCAATTACATAAATAAACTCTCCAAGAGTCCTACTCACAGATACCAGAGGAGCATGCACCCTCATCATCTACATCCTGAGGTCCCCAAGTTTCGCCTGCCTGAATAGAGTGCTGTAAACATTCCATGGATCGATGAGCCTTAACCATCTTCGAAAAGACCACAACGCCCCCTTCCGTGGTGTTAGATAAAATAATCCATCTTTGTCCAGTCTCTACTTCCAACATCTTGCTGACTACTTTCCTCCACAACCACTTCATATAATCTTTGGGGACATGCCAAACCTTCCCGACATACTGAGAGGGACGGTTCAACGGACGTCGATTTTCCCACAAATACCCAAGCAACAGACGCAGACGCTCAGTCAAATCTTCTACTGGAAAGAAATTTGAGGTCCGAGGGGGCACGACCTACGCCCAATCGAATTGGCACAAAAGCCGCCAAGGGAAATAAAAAGAGGACTATCTGAGACCAACCAGCAGCACATATGAATACTCTCCTAGCTCCAAAACGGGCTACAATTGTCCCATCCAAGGCACTGACCAATGCAGACCACAAGCCCCATACTCCACAAGCCAATTCTCCCAGTTCTCAACATACAGGCCAACGCGGATGGAGTAGTGTGTAAAGGAGTTGGGTACGGCCGATAAGGGATATTCTGGAGGAGTCGACAAGCGAAATCTTTCAGACAACCACATGAACAGCATCACAGGTCTACCCCTCAAAAAGTCAGAACGGCCTTCTCTCCAGGCATCCAAGCCATTTAGGGTCTTCGCCAGTATCACCGCCGCAGGATTTCAACGATGTGACATCCATGAGGTAATGGCTGCAAGTTGTGGGTCCACTTGCACCTCCCCAGTCACCAGCAGAAATTTGGAAACCAAACCCAGAACCACGGCTCCAGCATCGCCAGCATCACCTACTTTCTGCAAATGCATGGACCGCAGCACCGCCGGGAGGGAGATCAATACTCCAGCAACCAATGATCTGGCTGCCGAAGGCGAAATATGAAGAAGCCCGCCCAACAAATCCTTAGGAGAGCGGGAAAATTCGGGCAAAGCTGCAGCAACACTGGGATTTACACCCAGTATGGTAGAAAATTCCTCGAAGGTAGGACAAACTTCTTCCAACCCAAAGCGAAATACATGGTCTTCAGGGTACCAGAATATACTGCCGCCATGAGCATAATCCACTCAATAGGCCGATTGCGCCACAAGGAGACTCGACGCATGTTGAAAGCATCGTAGTCGAAATTATAAGAGCACATAGCTTCCAAGGCTTCGAGGTAATTGGCAAACTCAATGCTACCAGGGAGAGCCATCTTGCAAGGCTAAGAGATGGTGGGCAAGTAGGTAAGAATGCAAAGGTGTGATGGAAACACTCCACCCTTACCCCTTTTTATACTTGAAAACCCTCACAAGGGACATAATACCTGCAGAAATCGAAGGGAATCCTACCCCACAAGGTACCAAAGGCTGAGGAGGGTACCATTCAAAGCTTTCAATTGATGGGACTGGATTGAACTGTCGATAGGCAGGTCAGGGTGCTTGCCGATTGGCAACCCCCCCCCCCCCCCCCCCATTTTTAGAAATTTCCCTTTTTTCCTCTTTTGTCAAATCAGAAAACTCAATAAAAATAAATTGATATTCTCAACAGAATTTCAAGAATCCCTTTAAATTTCCCCTTTTTAACCAAAGACTTTCCTTCAAAAAAATTCAAAAATATTCCTTTTTACGGTCTCAGCAGAAAAGTAAAAAGCGCATGTGCATGCATTCATTCATCATTAATAAAAGATAACAAAAAACTCCATTGCATTGCATATATCTATTTTCTGTGTTACATCATCTTTGCTGGAAATAAAAGAAAAGGCAAAAACAATGGGACTCAGGCCGAACCCACATTATCTCTTTCTCTCACTAAGAGCTTCCACCCCTGCGACGTGCTCTCTTCCCCCTACGGCGAGATGACGCACCACCACTACCCGTGCCAGATTCCTCTCCAGACGAGGCAGACGGCACCAAGCAAGAAGGAACAAGAATCGCGTCCCGAATATGGGCAGTTATCGAAGATATCCAGTCTCTGATGTCCCGTAGCCAAGTGGTCGACACCCGAACTTGCTGCAAGGAAAGGCGAAGTCAGTATCAAAGCAGAAATTACCAAAACATAAAGGAAAGTAAGAGAGGAACAGAAAGGTATACCGCAGGTCGAAGGACCTCCTCTGTCAAACCCAACTCCTCCGGATCCATCGCATGACGACGGTGCAGCATAGGCACCATCCCTCCATCAGCCCGTCGAATGTTGTATGAAGGGGTATGCAGCCGTACAAAAGGGACCTCCGAGGTCGGCATCGCCGCAGATGCCGACGGACCACCATCGTTGTGGGAAGATCCCACGGCCCGACTCGAACCCACCGGAGGAAAGGGTAGCGCATCATATATGCTGGGCACCATCAACCAGCTCGTCACAAAATCCATATAGTCATACGGCGCAGCCGTATCGGTGTATAGCAAGTAGGACTCGCCAATCATCATCGCGATCCTCTCATCCTCCAACAGCAATCGCTCTCGCCTCATAGATGTAGGAGGCTACGCGGGTGGCACCACCACCTCCTCCTCAGCAATCTGACGAACCACCCTCTCCCCGAGGTATCAGGAATGGCTGAACTCATGCGCCAGCAAATGCCTCATCCGCGCGTTCACCCCGGTCACCCCCGCATCCTGAATGGCTGTCCCCAGGGATAAAAGGTTACCTGAAAATCTCCAAGTGAGCATAAATCAATACAAGATCAGAAGGTGCAAAAAAAACCAAGACTGAAATGGAAAGAGTCTTACCCTATCATTCGTCAGGTCATTCAAGACCTGACGCACCGCCTCCAGGTAGAGAGAGCCCTTCGACTGCCGGTTGACCTTACGTCATCGATACAATCGGCAGAAGTCCCCAACAGTGTCGTCCTTCAAAGTAATCAGCGGGGTGTTGCACCCAATCACCTCATAGAACCACGTCTGAATTCGCAAACAAAAAGAGATGCATATGGAAAATGCGAATGCATGAAAGGAAAATGCAAATGCATGAAAAGAAATGCACAAACTGAAGAATACCTCAAGAAGGTACGTGGCCCCAGTAAAGGTTTGCCGACAGCACCGGCTGAATGCATCCAGAGAAAAGTAAAGGGTCGCCAAGGTCAGACTCCCCCAATCATAGAAAGGGATGTTTGAAAACATCCTCAAGTACAGCATAAATCACAAATGGACGACGTCGCCGCTCGACGCCACCATGAAACCTCCCAACACCAGAAGAATGAATAACCGGGCCATCTGGCTCACTTACAGCACATCCTCCACATCGATCTCCCTACCCAACAGAACATCCTTCAGTAGGGACAGCCGGATAGAATCCCCAGAGACTATCCTCCCTACATCACCAAGTGTCGCACGCACTGCCTCTGGTCTCGCCCGTAAAGAGTGATCCACCTCTATCTGCTCTCCATCACAATCTAGCCCCAGTAGCTACTGCACGTCTATGGGAGTCACAGTTATCTCCCCGAAATCGAAATGAAAGGTGTGGGTAGTGTCCCACCACCTCTCTCCCAAAGCGCACAAAACTTCTCTCGAACGAGGCGTCTCATCCAGCGCCGACGCCAACCGCCCAAAACCCGCTGATGAGACCACCCAGCGCACCACAGGTGGGAGATGCTCCCAGACATCATTGAGACCCGTTGTCCCGCGAGCGCGCATGTTCTTCAAAGAAATATCAGACTGGTAAAAAGAAAAGTCTCATCAAAAGTCAAGAAAGAAAAATCACTCGTTGTCCCGCGGGCGCGCATGTTCTTCAAAGAAATTGACCCCGGTCTTGGACCATCACCTGAGTTAGGTCAGAATTGACCTCGATCCTCGGTCGTCACCACTCTTGGGTCAGAATTGGCCCCGGTATTGGATCGTCACCTAAGTTAAGTTAGAATTGATCTCGGTCCTCAGTCGTCACCACTCTTGGGTCAGAATTAACCCCGGTCTTGGATCGTCACCAGAGTTAGGTCAAAATTGACCTCGGTCCTCGATCGTCACCACTCTTGGGTCAGAATTGGCCCCGATCTTGGATCATCACCTGAGTTAGGTCAAAATTGACCTCGATCCTCAGTCGTCATCACTCTAGGGTCAGAATTGGCCTCGATCTTGGATCGTCACCTGAGTTAGGTCAGAATTGAGCTCGCTCCTCGGTCGTCACCACTCTTGGATTAGAATTGGCCCCGGTCTTGGATCATCACCTGAGTTAGGTCAAAATTGACCTCGATCCTCGGTCGTTACCACTCTTGGGTCAGAATTGGCCCCAGTCTTGGATCGTCACCAGAGTTAGGTCAAAATTGACCTCGGTCCTCGATAGTCACCACTCTTGGGTCAGAATTGGCCCCGGTCTTGGATCGTCACCTGAGTTAGGTCAAAATTGACCTCGATCGTCATCACTCTTGGGTCAGAATTGGCATCAGTCTTGGATCGTCACCTGAGTTAGGTCAGAATTGAGCTCGCTCCTCGGTCGTCACCACTCTTGGGTCAGAATTGGCCCCGATCTTGGATCATCACCTGAGTTAGGTCAAAATTGACCTCGGTCCTCGGTCGTTACCACTCTTGGGTCATAATTGACCCCGGTCCTGGATCATCACTTAAGTTAGGTCAAAATTAACCTCGGTCCTTGGTCATCACCACTCTTGGATCAGAATTGGCCCCGATCTTGGATCATCACCTGAGTTACGTCAGAATTGACCTCGGTCCTCGGTCGTCACCACTCTTGGGTCAGAATTGGCCCCGGTCTTGGATCATCACCTAAGTTAGGTCAGAATTGACCTCGGTCCTCGATCGTCACCACTCTTGGGTCAGAATTGGCCCCGGTCTTGGATCATCACCTGAGTTAGGTCAGAATTCACCTCGGTCCTTGGTCGTCACCACTCTTGGGTCAGAATTGACCCCGATCTTGGATCGTCACCTGAGTTAGGTCAGAATTGACCTCGGTTCTTAGTCGTCACCACTCTTGGGTTAGAATTGGCCCCGGTCTTGGATCGTCACCTGAGTTAGGTCAGAATTGACCTCGGTCCTCGGTCCTCACCATTCTTGGGTCAGAATTGACCCCGGTCTTGGATCGTCACCTGAGTTAGGTCAGAAATGACCTCGATTCTCGATCGTCACCACTCTTGGGTCAGAATTGGCCCCGATCTTGGATTGTCACCTGAGTTAGGTCAGAATTGACCTCGGTCCTCGGTCGTCACCATTCTTGGATCAGAATTGGCCCCGGTCTTGGATCGTCACCTTAGTTAGGTCAGAATTGACCTCGGTCCTCGATCGTCACTACTCTTAGGTCAAAATAGACCTTTACCCTAATCCCGCAGATTCGTCTTTGAACCGTAGAATTGATCATCCCCAACACACTCCTTAGGTCCTCAGAATCGGCCTCGACCCTCTGAATCGGTCATACTCCCTCAAGAGCATTATGTGGTGTCTATTCGATGGTCATCATTTGTTCCAAACTCACCCATCGAGGGGATCTATAGACACCCCATTCTATTACCCCCTAACTCTCCTTAGGTTCCTAGTACCTCCCTTCATCACCTAAACCCAGGTCATGTCCCGAGTATTGACCTGGAGGCCATCGAGAACTCCCCGGCTCAGTTTGACCCAAAAGTCAAACTTTTCATCTCGACCGAAACTAAATGAATCTTTGAAGGGCACTAAATACCCTTTCCAACGGTCTTCCCAGTGCGCGATTCTGACTTACCATGCGGACGAACGATCCATTTGCGTCCGAAACCTGACCTAGAGGCCACCAGGCGCTCCCGGGCTCTATTTTACCTAAGTCAAATCTTCATCCCAATCGAGGATGAATGAATATTCAAAGGGCACCGAATACCCCTTCCAACAGTCCGTCCCGTGCGCAATTCTGACTTTCCATGCGGACGAATGATCCGTTTGACTCCGGGAGGTCACTGAATGCTTCTTGGGACCGGTTGACCAAAGTCAACTCTCCAAACCGGGTCAAACTCTTTGGAATGTCAAAGTACATATCCTAACCTTTCCAACGGTCTACCTCGTTTGCGATTCGGAGTTACCATGCCAACGAACGGTCCGTTTGCGTCCGAGCAATTCCCCGTCCAATGGACCGACAAATGCTTCCGAGCCATATTTGACCCAAAGTCAACTCCTGAACCCAAGAGCAGTCCAAAGGACTTTCTAAGGTATCTAAATTAACTTTCCAACGGTATGCCCCATGGGCGATTCTGACCAACGGTTTTCCCTCAGCGGCCGATTTTTCGAAAAAGTCTGAAGCGCACTTCCAAATGGCAGGTTCCAGACCCTGCCTATCGGCACCTGCCGATAGGCAGGAACAGGTCTATGCCGATTGGCACTCACCTAGGCCTATAAAAGGAGGCCTTCACCTTATTTGCAAGTGAGAGCCCAGATCTGATAAAAATCTCTCTGAACGAATCCCAAAAACCTCTCTCGAAGGCAGCGTGATTTCAACTTCCAAATCCATTTTTTACTTCCACTTTTCATCATCCTTTTCATCAAACTTGGTGAATTAGCCACTCTCCATCATCATCCAAGTGCAAGGGATTCTCTCCAACATTCAAGATCAAGCTCAAGATCTTCAAGAAGGTCCAACTTTCTCAAACTCTCTCTTAAATTCTCTTAAATTATCAATAACTTGTTTTCTTATTTAGCACTTTTATTATCTCATCTCACACATCCTAATATACTTTTATTTAGTATTATTGTACATCTTTTAATTTCATAAAACCCAAAAAACAAGAAAAAGAGGGTTTGCTCATAAATTCCAAGTAGGGATTCTCACACTTTTTCCACACTTTTCTCACAACTAAAACACTTTTTCTACACACACACACACACACACACTTACAAATAAGAGATTCCCCATTTGGATTTATGGGATAAACCCCACCCCTCGTTTTGTATGCGAACTATGTGGACTTTGATCCCTTTATAGGCTACGTAGGCGTCTCGGGGTAAAACCCGAGACTCGAGTCCTTTCTCTCACTTTTTCTCTCATTTTCTATCTTCTCTAAATCCATTTTCCTTATATTCCATATACTTGCCCCAAATAACGTATTGCTCCATATGCGTTATCGTTCCATTATAACGATCAACGTAGGGATAATCGCGCAAATCTTATTTTTCTAATATTATTCTTATATCTTTCTACGGATGACTCGCTTTATCTTTTCCATGATACAAGTCGAGGATTCCTACCTCTATTCTATATATACACATGCACACATATCACGGGGGGAAACAAAAAGAAAATAGCAAATATTCATGAGAGACCGAAAAGGCAGAATGGGTTCCTAACACCTTCCCATTTAGTAACTAAGCCTCCGAACCCTTCTCGAATCATCTTGGTTTCACACGCACCAGTATGTCTTTGGATGCCATCCTTCGGGGTGGCTTCCCTTTTTTTCTTTTGTCTATTTTGAGTAAAATAGACTGGAGACTCTAAATCTCTCTACATTTTTACACCACATCTCAAACGACGTCGGCCGAAGCCCTCCCGAGAGGGACGCGCGGGACCCGAATGATCCTTTCCTCCACGCTCCCGCCTGCACGGCGAGGATCGGGGATGGCCACACATAGGGGGAACCCAAAGTAATACTTGTTCCCCGACCTCAATTTCCAAAGGCCTGCTATCTATATTTTCATAAATCTTCTGTCCATCTTGTGATGTCTTAATCCGCTTTCTAATCAAATTAATCTTTGGTGTCGTCTCTTGGATAAAATTCGGCCCTAAAATTCTACCCTTACAAGGGTCCAACCAACATAATGGAGATTGGCATGGCCTCCCATAAATTGCCTCGTAAGGTTCCATAGAAATGTAATTTTGATAACTATTATTATACTCAAACTCCACCAAGGTTAAGTGTACCTAGCAACTACCTTTGAAGTCCATCACAGATTCTCTTAGCATACCGCTAACACTTGATTTACCATTTTCATTTGTTGATTATATGTCGTGCTAAGGTGTAGCCGAGTCCTAATATCTTGCTGGAAACTTCCCCAAAAATGTTGCACAAAAGTAGGACCACGATTAGTAATAATCAATAATATAACCCCATCCAGTCAAACAATCTCAAAAATATACATCCGGGTTAGCTGCTTCATCGAACAATCGGTACGTATGGCCAAAACATGTGCCACCTTCGTAAGGTGGTCAATTCTCACTCAAATGGAATCATATAGGGGAGTCAAAAGTAACCTCATAACGAACTCCATGGATATATTATCCCACTTCCACTTAGGAATAGCTAGAGGCTGAAGTATACCAAACGACTTTTGATAATCCACTTTCACCATTTGACAAGTGGTACATATCGATAAAAACTTGCCCATGTTCATCTTTATGTTATTTCACTAATACTGTCACTTCATATCTTAGTATATTGTTATCACCACCCAGACGTATCACAATAGTGAACCGTGAGTTTCATCCATCACTACCTAACGTAGCTCCTCATCTGAGAGTACCACCAATATACCCTTATAATGTAATCCACCATCGGATCCTATCAAAAAGAACGATGCACTTATAGCGAGAACTTATATTGCCTTCTCCTTACATATCGTGTCTTATGATTGCATTCTCATCACCCGTATCACAATCTTTGGAGTAACTATGAGAATCCCCATAAAGGCCCTGGTTAACGGATTAAGCATAAATTCTTCGTATTTATTCTCGTAATCTAAATGTTTTTATCCCTATATGCGATGTAATTAGGATGGATTTATCTCATATTGTTGAAAAGTAAGAAGGGAAAGTCAAGGGCATTAAAGTAATTTACAGATGGAACCCGAATGCGTAGCCTAAAGAAAAGTTAAAGAGCTTGATCTCACGAGCACACTGGAAGAAATGACACGAAATCCAAGCTATGGGTGAAGAGTTACGAGCAAGTGAAGATGAGAAGAATCAGAGGGGCACACCTAAAAAATTTAGAAAAAACGAACCGGTTCTATTATCTGGTGCAATTTTTTGATTTTATTCACTTATTTTAGAGAGTTGTAAATGGTTAATACACTTGTAAAAATGGGGTAGTAGGGTACATTTATTATTCTAGGGTTAGTTAGGCAGCTTAGAACTTAAAGTTTTAGAGCAAGAAATCCTAGGCGTTTATTTTCTTCATTAAGACATTATAATTCTTGGATCTTGTTCATGCAATCTTCAATACAAGTTGTTATTCTTCCCTTGTTCTTGATATTTATGTGTTTTTCAGAAAATATTGCTTTTTCTCCTGCTTTATAAAAACCTTGCATGTTTAGAAGAAGTTTAATGATGAAGATGATTACATGCAACGTAGAATTTTTATCAATTAGTAGCGTCGCCATGTCCTGCTAGGTTTTTAAGGGTTGGGATACATGAACCCAACCTAAAGTATTATGCATGGATGTAAAACTTATTCTTGAATTAAATAACTAATTGAAACGTGATATTTTGTGGTTATTAACGTCGTTGGATTTTTAACTCCTTTTGCCCTAGGTAATCATAGTGTTTAAGAATGCGACGCGTGTATCGAAAATCTTGTCACGCACTTTACTTTTAATATATTGTTAGGGTTAAATCCCACATATATTTAATTCTTCAAAGAAGCTAAATATTTCTTTTTAATTAGACGTTTAATTCTTGATAGGTTTTATATCCGGTGTAATTGCCCAAGGTTCGGGGGATTTATTCTAATCCCATCTTTCTCACATAAGTTCACATACTTATTCTCTAGTTCTTGCATACGTTGCTAATTTAGTTAGGAATTACCTTGCATTAGTTAATAGTAGAATAATTATCCCACAATTATCACCTTTTTATTTTTTTCGTTTTGAGTCATTCGTTAGGTTTAGTCATCATCCCCAGTTGTCGTCATAAGTTATCGTCTTAGTCCCTGAGTTTGACACCCGACTTGCTCGGATTATTACTTACACGGCCGACTTACACTTGAGCCGTAATTCACACACACTTTCTGAGTCGCATCAAATATTTGGCGCCGTTGTCGGGAACTTGGAAGATATACTAGGTTAGGTCGAATGAATTTAATAATTTGACCCTAATTCTCAATATATATATATATATATATATATATATAATCATAAAATAAAAAAATCATAAAAATCATTAAAAAAATCCAAAAATATTCTCTCTATCCTTCAATGTAAAAAACTCCTCATATTTCCATCATTCTTAGAGTACAAGAGAATCCTGCAATAGAGCCTTCCTCTATTATCTCACAGACCCCAAATGCACCTGCTTTTTGGGCTCCATCTCTTACACTGCACAACTCCATCATGAGACACACAGCTAGTCACATGTCAAGAGCGTCAGGTGAGGATATCTAGTACTGATCTGAGAGTGTAATGTCTGACAACGCTAGTTTTGGGACGTATGAGGGAGTTATGACCTCTTATACCACAAGCGAACCGTCACTTCGGGTTGCATTATATTTTCGTATAATGTGGGGTAGTTTCATTTTAGGAATGGGATGATTCAGATTCTCCCTACATTCCACGGTGTGGAGTCAAAAAAGCCCTACCTCTACATTAGAGAGTTCGAGAAGGCGTGCGATACATTCAATGACAAAACATGTACCCAAGATGTAGAACGTCCCAATATTTTCCCCTTATCCCTAAAGGATAAGGCTAAGACGTGGATTTGGTCACTAGCACCGAATTCGATAGCCACTTAGAGGGATAGGCAGGCTAAGTTTCTCCAAAAGTTCTTTTCTGCACATAGGACAAATTTTATTAGGGCTCAAATACATACCTTTAGGAAAAACGACAATGAGCCTTTGGATATATATTGGTATAGGTTTAACGAGTTAATCAACATCTGCCCGAACCACGGTTATGAGAAGTGGAGACTCATCTCTTACTTCCATCATGAACTAAGCTTAAGTTACAAATAACCCCTTGAAACTATGTGCCCTAGAGAGTTCTTAGGCTATACATGGATGATGCAGAGGCCCATTTTAAGTATGTCTCCAAGACTACTCCAGCGTCGAACACATCGGATCCAAATACCCAACCCCAAGATAGACACGCGACCACGTCTCCTTCTGCGTCCGATCTTTATCAATTGGATAAGGAAGCTAAATTAAATCATCAAATCAAGTAACTAGACAAGAGGTTAGAAGATGTGGTCGAAGCTAGGGGAGGGACGTATCCAGATCCACACGAACAATAAGAGAGGAGGTATGCGCTATTTATGAGGCGAGACATTTAACAAAGGAATATCCGACAATACCCTCCTACAAAGTGATGCTCCAAGAGAAAGTTGAGGTGGTGGGAGCATATAAGGGTAATTTTAATGCCCTTCACGGTAATTCTTTTAATTCCTCATGGTGAAACCATCTCGATTTTAGTTACGGGAAACCGAATACAATAATAAACCCAAATACACACGTTTCCCAACAACCACCATCGCTCCAACCCTGTCAACAAGCGTCAATTATGCAAGCACCTCCTCCCACGCCTTGTTTCATACCACAGTGAAAAAGTCTTGAGGAAACTTTATCCAATTCATGAAAACTTATGCGGCAATCAATGCCCAAAATCCTCAAACTTGCGTCCACTTGAAGGCATCGATTTCTACGTTAATATCCACCAAAAGTGTCCAAGAGAAAGGTATATTTCCCTCCCAAAGCCAACGACCTCCCCAAGGTCAAGACTATGTTATCTATAACCCCAATGCAAATCAGGAGAAATATAGCACGACAATCACTCTACGTAGTGGAAGAGTTGTTGACTTGTCACCTCTTCCACACGATGTGCAAAACGACAAGGAGGTTTCTCCCGGCACAAAACAGGTCGAAGATTCCCCGTTGAAGGAGACTGATAAAGATTACGTAGTAAGACCCGAGGTGGTAGTGAAAAAGCCTAATGACTCCCTATACCCTCAACGGTTGTCCCCTCCTCCTAAATAGGTCGCCCGTGATGATATTTTAGATGTGCTTAAGCAAGTGAGGCTTCATTTACGTTTTCTAGAGGCAATCAAGCAAATTCCCAATTTTCAAAGTTTCTTAAGGACTTGCTAATGGTGAAACGTAGGTTAAAGGTAAATAATAAAGTTTTCTTAGCACAAAACATAAGTTCAATACTTCAAAGACCTCCAACCTAAGTATACGATACGGGTGCTCCTAACTTTTCGTGCATCATTGGAGAGAGTAAAATTGAGCGAGCTTTAATAGATTTGGGGGCGAGTGTTAACATTATCCCCTATTCAATCTATCAAAAGCTTGACTTGGGTGACCTTAAACCCATAAAAATTACTCTCCAACTCATGGATCATTCTATGAAGATACCTTGAAGGATAGTTGAGGATGTGATCATCCAAGTCGAGAATTTTTACTTTGCGGTAGATTTTATCATTTGGGACACGGAGCCCACCTCCCCATTGAGTCATCATGTTCCCGTAATCCATGGCTGACAATTTTTAGCTATGGGTAATGCGCTAATTAACATGCATAATGGTCAAATACAAATCACGTTTAGGAACATAACACTCAAAACGAACATCTTACACATCACCAAGCAAGTGGGTAATGATGACGATTTGCACGAGTCGAATCTTGTCAAAGAGGTAGTAAACGAATGAAGTTAGGGTGAAAATTTTGAGGATTCACATAAGGCGTGTTTAGTCATGGTTATCGAGATCAAGAGAGAGCACGTAGGCGCGAGAGAGAGTATTCTGAGGTTGAGCAAGAAAGCGAGTTAGGAGATATAAGCCTAGAGAATTTTGAAAAATAATTCGGGACGGTGGATGAGAAACTCGCTATCGAAGTCCAATCATTATTGGAGTCTGTTAGTCACTTTGAAGAGAGCACGATGAAACATTGGATAGATCAATTCATTTGTTGTGACCATCTACCCATGCCACTTGAGTTCTTTGATGTGATCGGAGAGATGACTAGAGTCTCATCCGATTTAGAGCATGATCCATGCATTCTTGAAATTTAAGGGGAATCTAGGTTTAGAATGTCCTTCTGATTTTCATCGAGATATTCTCTCCTAGTCGAGACAATTATGTTGCGATTTGAGTGGGCACCATGATGATTTCATTCACCTCATTCATCACGTGCCTCCGGGTGTCCAACCTACCAATGGAGATGATTTTCAATTATTCTAACTTTTGATTTCTGATATGGGAAAGATGAAAACGGGGATAGTATCGAACCCTGTATACGGGGTCGGGTGAGTTTTTATGGGAGAGAGGTCGTCCCACCCCCGACATAAATGGGGTGATTTTATGTTGTATAATAGGGAGTCGAGTCAGTTTTAGGGTATTTTAAAGGTCCGTAGAGTCCGCAATTTAGGAGGGTTAGGAGCACCACAACGATGCACCACACACGGGAGAGCATAAGTCACTTTATAATGAGATTTTGAAGTATCCCGAGGTATTAAAATGAGTAAGAGAGTCATAGGCACGTTTAGGTAGTTGAATAGAAGGGTTTCCAATTCTTACCTTGTGAGAGAATGAGAAAAAGAGAGGGGAAACTTAATGTACTGATAAAGCGAACATGTTCGGGCTGATAAGCTTATAAGGCCGAACTGGTTCCTTATCCCAGAAGGTTTGAGAGAACCGATAATCCCCAAGGCCGAATCGTTTTGGAAGACGAACTGATTCTCCTTAGGGCCGAACCGTTCGATTTTTTGGGTTCCAATTCCTCCCCCGTTCTTTTGTTCCCACCATTTCTCGTTTCCCCACATTCTTCCCCCCTCCATCCGAAATTCCCAACCCAAAACTACCTCAAACATAAATTTTTCACCATTTCCGAAAACTCTACCCTTTCCCACTCCAACTTTCCCTCTTCTCACCAAAACCCAACCTTCCCAACATATAAACACACCACCCTCTCCACCATTTTTCCCACCACCAACAAAATCCTCAATTTAGCTCTTGTCAAATATCAAGCTCTCTATTTCCAATGGCAAACGCTGACTACGTAGTCGAAAAGTACTACTCAACTGAAATTCTCCATGATGGCATGTCTCCAAGCGGAGATGTACCGTTTGCACCTGCGACCGGATTCCTAACCCCAAAATTATTTCTATGATCCTTACGCTCGTGACCCCGATGCGCCCAACCCCTCACATTAGCTCCAATTTTTGTGATATTTTTGGTGTTCCTTCATTATGTAGTTCTTCTTTTGCTTTACTTTATCATCTTTGCAAGATTTGTGTAATTTTTATCGCTTGTAATGAATTATAGTTGGAAATATAAAATATTACATTTTGCTATTTGTTGCCTTTTATTACGCATTCTTCTTTTTATCTAGATTATAGTCCTTTGCACGAGAACATTGGAAAGTCTAAGTTAGGGGGTGCATGAGCGTTTTAAAATTTTCAAAACTTTCAAAATGCCTAAAAATTAGAGAAAAAAATTAGAAAATTAAAAAAAATGCAAATTTTCGAAAAAATGCAAAAATATTTTTCTTCAAAATAAATAAAAATTGGAATGAAATTCTTTAAATATATCACTAAATTCCTACTTAAGTCTCAATTTGTAAAAATCAAATGCACAAAAGCCGAAATTGACCAAAGATAGAAATTGAGCAAAACATTGACAACTTAACGAATAAGTATGAACATTATTAACCCGATGAGATTTCGAGCTCGTCATTTTTTTGAGTAATTAAATCAGTCCAAGTTAAAAATAAACTCCAAGTTCATTTCATTGCTTAATTAAGTCGTTGAGGATATCAATTTTTTTGTTTTGATCGATTATGGAAAATTAGTGAATTTTCGTCTCTAAACGCATTAAATATCTTTAAATTAAATTATTCCCGAGACGCGGATGGTAAATTAAGTTTTTAATTCGGATAATGAAGTTAGGCTCTCATTTTTCACCCAAAAATATTAGCCTTAAAAACTTGTGAAAAATTATTCTTTTGCAAACCAATTTGAGCCTAAGAAATTTTCCCTTTTTGTTTGTTAACCCGAAAAATTTATTTGGACCGGAGTTGTAAAAAATTGGAAATTCATCACGTAAGTCCTAAATGTACATAAAAAGGGGCAAGAAAAATAAAATGGTGCTCAACAAAAATGGCAAGAAAATAAAAACGAGAAAATAAGAAAAGAATACAAAAATAGGAGAAAATGAGCAAAAGCCCGAAACAGCACTAACGGATATCAAAAAAAAAATCTTCACTCCGATTTTTCCCATTCATTCCTATTCTCACCCAACAAACCTTAACCCCAAAAATTCCTAACCAAATCTGAGTAAATAATTTTATTACCGCATGGAGAGCTAAAATACCAAAAGATGAGAAAAGAGATTGAATGGTGCATATAAAGGACAATAGTTCTTGTTTTCCATTGATCGAAACCCAATGATGAGATCCTTTCAGCCATAATAAATTCGTCTTTCTAATTGTGTTCGTGAATTTTTGTCGAATTTATTTACTTTTTATATCACGCACACCGAGAGAAATAGCCATATTCTGAGAGATTCATTTATGAGAGAATCCCGTGAGAATTTGAATCAAATTGAATTTTCAAAAAGTAATATAATGATCAATCGAGGAAAATTAGCAGTTTAATTCTTGGTTTTGCACACACACACACTATGAATTGAGATTATTGAATAAGAATTAAAAGTGATCATTTTAAAGGAATTTGAATCGTGCAATTTTTAATTATTTTGATATTTTTCTTGACTCAAAAAACGGATTTTGTGGATAAATCCAATGCATTCCCTCACGAGACACCACTCGTCCTACTAAGGTAACCTAGGGGTTTAACGACTTATTGCATACGCTAAATGCAATCGCTTATTCGCAAAAAAGTATTTTATCCCAATAAGATTTTATAAGTTTTTTAACTATGATATGATTCTTTTACATTGCTCGGCATGAACAAAGTTCTAAGTTACGGGGTTTGATTTGGTGTAAATTCTTTGAATTTATCCCAGTAATCTAGAAGCTTTTATCACTCCATGTGATGTAATTGAGATGGATTCATCTCATATTATTACTACTAACCCTTTTATGAAAGTGTATCGTATTTCGTGTATTTCTCTCATATTGTGCAGGTATTTTGTGCACTTGAAAGCGAGAAAGAAATTGGAATAAGGATCGAAAAATAAGAAGGGAAAGTGAAGGGTATTAAACTAATTTATAGCTGGAACCCGAATGCATTTCCTAAGAAAAGTTAAAGATCTTAATCTCACGAGCCCACTGGAAGAAACGTCACCCAAATTCGAGCTACGGGTGAAGAGTTACAAGTATGTGAAGATGAGAAGAATCAGAGGGGCAAAATTGAAATTTTTTTAATAGCAAACCGATTATGTTTAGGAGCGAATCGATTCGATTATCTGGCATAAATGTTTGATTTTATCCACTTGTTTTAGAGAGTTTTAAATCGTTATAACACTTGTAAAAATGGGGTAGTAGGATATATTCATTATTCTAGGGTTAGTTAGGCAGCTTAGAACTTTATTTTTTAGAGCAAGAAGAGGCAAGAAACCATAGGCTTTTATTTTCTTCTCAAGACATTATAATTCTTGGATATTATTCATGCAATCTTCAATATAAGTTGTTACTCTTCTCTTGATCTTGATATTTATGTGTTTTTCATAAATTGTTGTTTCTTCTCCTGCTTTATAATAGTCTTACATATTTAGAAGAAGTATAATGATGAAGATGATTACTTGCAAGGTAGATTTTTTATCAACTAGAAGCGTCACCATGTCCGACTAGGTTTTTAGAGGTTAGGATACATGAACCCAACCCAAAGTATTATGCGTGGATGTAAAACTTATTCTTGAATTAAATAACTTATTGAAACGTGATATTTTGTTGATATTAATGTCGTTGGACTTTTAAGTCCATTTGGCCTAGGTAACCGGAGTGTTTAAGAACGGGATGCGTGTATCGACAATCTTGTCACGCACTTTATTTTTATTCTTTTTTATATATTGTGAGGGTTAAATCCCCCACATATGTAATTCTTGAAAGAAGCTAAAGATTTCTTTTTAATTAAACGTTTAATTCTTGAAAGGTTTTATATTCGGTGTAATTCCCAAGTTTCGGGGGATCGTATTCCAATACCATCTTTTTCACATACATTCACATACTTATTCTCTAGTTCTTGCATGCGTAGCTAATTTAGTTAGGAATTACCTTGAATTATTTCAAAGTAGAATAATTATCCCACAATCATCACCTTTATTTTTTATTTTTTATTTTTTAGTCATTCATTAGGTTTAGTCGTCTTCCCTAGTTGTCATCACGAATTATCATCTTAGTCCCCGAGTTCGACACCCAACTTGCTCGAATTATTACTTTCGTGACCGACTTACATTTGATCCATAATTCACACACACTACACACACTTTTTGAGTCGTGTCATGAACTCACCAATCATCTCCATCGAACCCCAATCGGTCGACTGAAGAGTTGATAAGCTACCACTGGGTCGTCAAATCAATGTGTTTCTTAAATAATAACATTCCCCAAATGATACTGGATCGTGAACTGATAATCCTTTATAAACTTGAACTATCTACGCAACCTCAGATTCAGATATTTTTGTGTGAACGGATACTATAGAGTCTTATAATCACTGAAGAGTCTAAATTTTTCTCCCCAAAGGTTATACCTACATCCATGCAACACAAATACTATGGAAGCCAATTATAAATCATAAGTCGAATAATGAACCTCATGCGGTTTCAAATTCCAAGAAGCATAATAAATCGGCATGTCCTCGTACATTAATACTTCACCTAGTCCCCTATAGATAAGTATAATTATAATTTAAAAAATCGACTACACTACACTTTTAGGTGAGTTAAGAACTTGTGCAGAAGTCTATTTCTCCTCGAGAATGTTAAACGTTTGCTGAAACTTCTCGCTCCTAAACAATGGTACATTTTTCTTCGTCAATTCAGTCATGCGATCTTTAAGAAGCCAAGGATGAATTTCCTATAATAACCATCCAAACCTAAAAAGTTGCAAACCTTAATAGGCATCATGGGTTGCCCCCATTTAACACGGTTGACACCTTGCTGGCTCCATTAATAATCCCTTCTCTGGAACAACATTCCCAAATAACTTCACCCTTCTCTTCCAAAACTCCCACTTTAAGAACTTTGCACAAATAGTACGCTCCCTAAATTTCTACAATGTAATCCATAAATGTCTGGTAGTCTCCTCATTTATACGTGAGTAGATCAAAATGTCATCAATGAAGACTATGATGAACTGGTCCAAATGTGGTCAGAACATCACATTCATTGAGTTCATGAATAATGGTGGGGCATTAGTCAAACTAAATGGCATCACTCAAAACTCATAAAACCCATAAAAAGTCAAGAAATCTATCTTGGGCACATCCTCCTCCCCTATCCTCGGCTGATAGTAACTGGAATACAAATCAATATTGGAAAAGAAGGATGCTCCTTCCAACTGATCAAAAATATCATATATCCTTGGTAGCAGGTAATTGTTGTTCATCGTCACATCATTCAACTCGAGATAATTGATACACAATCTCAAAGTCCAATCATTCTTCTTCACCAAAAACATTTTTTCACTCCAAGGTGAAGTGATATGATGGATAAACCCCTTCTCTAGGAACTACTTGATCTAGTTTTGAATCTCTTTCATCTCCATAGGGTCCATACTATATGGTGCTCTAGCTATCAACTTTGTTCCCGTTGCTAAGTTTATAATAAAATTTCTCTCCCTATTAGGTGGTAAACCCGAAATCTCAACAAACATATCATAAATCTCCTATATTTATAGGATCATATCTAAATACATTGTAGTCTCCTCCTGAGTCTCCTCATCAATAAAGTACAAATGGGTAGTTGACCCACCCTCCAACCTATTCAATGCAAACAAATATATCTCTCGGCCCAGTATAGAAAATATAGTAGTTCTACCTATACAATAAATCTGAGCCCAATAGTTATATAACCAATTGTTCTCCAAAATAAAATCTTAGGTGTGATTATCTAAAACTAATAAATTAGCTACGAATCGTAGTCTATCGATATCAATGACTCCTATCACATGTCTCGATAATAAGAATGGATACACCTAGCAGAGAAGCTATGGATAAACTCTAGAATATGGAGTTAAAAGCATCCCCGAAACACCCATAATAATATATATATACACATACATACGTTAAACCATCTTTCAGGAGACACCTAGCAAAATAAATCTTATGCTGGAATAGAAAACCCAAAATCTTGCTATAACTGCCACTATAGCCCAAACCATCGTTAACCAATCAAAACTCAGCAGGTAGTCTACTCAATTCTCATAAATCTTCAAAGAATTAAACTAACACCTAATGCATCAATCCTTAGTGTACACGTGTTCTCTCATAGGCGACACCAAAAGTTCTGCTACCCCATGGTAACTAATCATACATATCCATCATAAATCCACTACTACTAACACACCCATTAAATCCGACTCACTCACGAATTTCAGTTCTAATAATCAAATATTGTGACTCACCCATGTCACTATAAATGTATCAGGTACTCATACGGATAAGGTAAAACTCTATCTTTAATTTCCATCTAGGTTACCTGGTTAACAGTTCTTGAGCATAACTCTCATACCGGAATTGCCCACCATCTGTTGCAATGGTCTCTTATTCAGGATCTCATCCTGTAGTGGGCCCCTGACTTACTTTAGGGCAATCCTCTTTTTCTTTTGGTCCTTTACTGGGTATGCCCTTCCGTTGTGCTTCATTAGCACTATTTAATCTAACTATGCTATTAGATTAAATTCTCCAACTCTTTGGGCTCCTTTATCTTAGAAGCGTTGATGTAAGCTTGCAAACAAAAGATATTGACGACCTCAACACTAGTCATCCTAGTCAAATTTTCCATCCATTCTTGTGTATTCTACCACGGTTCATTATCCACTTGTGGGTTCCTTTATTATTCTATGTATCCCCTTCGTCGATTACGAAGTTCTCTAAACAAAGTATTGTCTCCCACACGATCGTTCACTATCTTACCCACTTAATAAACTATGAAATTCCATTTACATCCTTGTCTGAACAGCAGATGGACGATCTTATAGTCACACCATATCCAAAAAAATCTGGTTTGATTCCATATATTCTTCTTCCTAAGTGGTGACTGACTCTCATCACCCAACGCTACTCCTATGGGCTAAAATTTGTCCACAATTTAATTATGGTGTCGCTGCAATCTACCCCGCATAATTGCCTTTGGATTACCTTCATCCATTGGTTCATCACACTTCCTTTCTTTCCAGGATTCTTTAAGGAGACTCCTCGAAATAATACCCCCCGACTATCTCCCTGTCTACTACTGCTGGGTGAGTCCGAAGTTGTATCACCGTTCTCTACAATAGTACTTGGGGAAACTACTGTCCCCGAGTGATTATCCTATTTGTTAACTGACTCGAACATTTATTTATGGTTACCTTTATCACGGTCATCATTCCTCGAATACTCTACATTTTCTGCATCTCCTCTCCTCTTGCAGTTCTTCTGGTAGCCCTAGTTGGTTGCCCGATATTGTTCGATGTACCATACCCAATCGAACTCGTATATGAGTCACATCAGCTATACTTAATAGCAGGAGGACGTAAGTCGCATACGTGGAGGAATACAATAATCCTATCATAAGTCTCTACATCAAAGAACGCTAAGCTGAAACGTGAAAAGCCGCACAGATCCTAAGGACACTATAACCTGATGCTCTGATACCATCTGTGACACTCCGCCTAATTAAACGCAGGGTGATCAGTCCTATATCAAATTAAATAGAAATCTCATCTAGTTCATTCTTAGCATCACTGTCGAAACTTTTTAAAACATTACTAACCACCTAGTATTCAAAAAGCTGGTGTCAAATTTTATCTTTTAATTAAACCAGCATACATGTGAAAATATAAACTAAGCCCTTCGCACCAATATGAAACTGCGACAAATTGAATAATTAATAAAAGACTTGCCGAATAAACCCTTGGACAAAATTCCAATCCAATTAAATAGCCAACAATGAATAGAATAATATGAGAACTGAATTTGAAAGTAACTAACTGTAAGTGAGAATAAATCCCTAATCTAGGAACAAAGGGATGAAGCGTCTGATAAAAACTCCTGCTAGCATCCACATGTACTGCAGATGCGTGTCCCTGGAATAAATATCAAGTCTGGCATCCCGGTGGATGGACACCTAAAAGGTTTTAAAAATATTTTTATCAAGTGTTAGTACACAAAATATTTTGAAAATATTTAGCAAGCAATTTATTGCAATAAAAATCGGTTATTGATTACACATGTTAGGATCACGTACACTCTATCTTGAGTTTTTTTCTCACCCATAATCTATAGTTCACACCTAATGTTCTATACTTAGCCCACATAGCTAAACTACCCAAGCTAACTATACTAAAGTAATATTCTGAACTTCTCTACACGTCTAAGTTTCCCGTACTGCCCATACGTACATCACTTTTTTAACATCTCTCATATCTTAATTAATTATCATGAACCTTTGTCATATGCTATTCATTCACATCTATAATTAAGTCCCACTACTTAATTTATACAACAAATCTCAACTGTTGTCTCTCAATCTTCATAATTAAGTCACGCCACTTAATTTACTTTAGATATTCCCATCTATCTTTAGTTCATTAATTAAGTCTCTCTACTTAATTCACCTAATTAGATCTCCACGATCTAATACCTACTATTTCACACAAGTAGGATTAATTAACTTTATAGTCTACTATCTCACATAAGTAGCGTAACCATATAGTACATATATATTTCGCACACACACAATATATATATAAATGCATGCTTTATAGAAATGCCCCTGTATCACACATTAAGGGCTATTAGTTCGGAATGTCCCATCGATCATGGTTCGGAATGTCTCATCGAACATGATTCGGAAATATTTCCTCGAACCTGACTTAAAATGTCTCATTGAGAATAGTTCGGAATGTCTTAACGAACATGGTTCGGAATGTCTCATCGAACATGGTTCGTAAATGTCTCCTCGTACTTGACTCGAAATGTCTCATCGAGCATAGTTCAGAATGTCTCATCGAACCTGGATTGAAATGTCTCAACGAGCTAGTCAGTCATGTCTCATGCAAGTACAGTATAGGTATTCACTCCACCTATTAGAAACACAATAGGTATACACACAACCTAACTATCATATTATCGTACGTAGTATATATCTCTCTCATACTCACCGTACTTATTCAATTATGATTTATTGCACTCTCATAATTTATTAAGAATTCACACGTACCTAAGGGTCATAGTTACCCCTTTTGTAAATTTTAGTAGTTAAATCAATATCTACAACACTGATCTACTTATTGATTCATTCGAAGTTTCCGTAATTCGTTATCTTTCTCTCCGATAAATTACGACATAATTCATCCCAATTTATTCTCGTTTTAATCCTCTCAATAAGACTAACTCAAAACACCAAAATAAGCCTACTGTAATATAATAAATCCCTTATTATATTCTACCAAAGTTCCAAGAGTTTCCACGATAACCGTTTTGAAAGTCTAGGCCAAAAAGGGAAATTTTTATATTTTCTTGGGACCCGGACCGGTTCTTTTTATCCTGATCGGTTTGCTCCGAACCAATTCTTTTTATCTGGACCGGTTTGCTCCGGACCGGTTCCCTTCACATCACTTCATCTTCTTCGTTTCGCAGATGCATTTTTCACCATTAACACACCTATAACTTCCATGTTTCTCCACCAAACTTCAAACCAATTGTCCCAAACCCTTCCCACATGTGTTAGGACAGTTTCTAACGTAATTTTTGAATCAAAACATTACGAATAACATTCAAGAATGGATCCAATCATCAAATCCTCAAGAACCCTAGGTTTTTATGTTCTTTCACCACCATACATCAAAAACCCAGATTTAATTCGTTTTAATTTTCATAACTTCTATGATATCATTTCCTCTACCAGTGTAAATTATTCTACACGCAAATCCCTAACCAACAGGCATCAAATTTATTCTTTTTCTCCAAAGAATATGGATTTTATCAAAACTATTATCAAAACCCTACGCATGGGCATTATAACTACACAGTTAATTGCAATAAACAACTTGAGAGTGCCCTACAGCGGAATAAATGCTACTTCTCAAATAAAACCAATTTTTATTGTGTGTCAACCAAATTTTAGTTAAACCCAAGTTTTAATTAAGTCCTACCCCATGCATCTAGGTGATATGAAATCATAAACCAATAAGCATGCAAAGAAACCAAATTACAGGATTGTCACTGTAGAGGGGGCTTGAAGGTAATTTTGGGATTAAAAGAAATTTCACATTAGGAATAGTGTTTTGGGGATTAAGTCAGCGTGGCAGCTCAAGCAAGGTAGCTCAGCGTGACAACTTGTATTTTAGCTTGTTGTATTAGTCATATTGTATCTTTATTTATACTGATTGTAAGCTATACCAGTTGTAATTATGTAACGAGAATAATAAAGGGTTTTAGTGTGAGGTCAAACGGTACTCACGAGAGACCAGGCTTGGCAAGACCTGGGAGAGCTTTCATGCTCTATCGAATGACCTCACCGCGGGAACTTTAGAGGGACTTGGTTTGAAGGATTGAGAAGTGAGGCACCGTTAGGGCTCGTCCCAACCATCTTAGATACACCTGGTAAAACACCGAAGAACCCTGACCGTGGAACCTCGGGCGGAGCAGCTTGGAGTTCCATCGGGCGTTGGGCTATGAACCAAACAGCCCTCTACTTAATGTCACATCTACTATAGGTGATGTCACTAGACAACTAAATAATGTCAGACCTGCACTTAAGTAAACCACCATGGTATTTGGGGTTGTCACGCAGTTGGTGATCCACATCTGTGACAACAGCCCCCTGACACACGGTGGTTAGGCAAAAGGCATGTCTTGGCATTTAATGTTTATGACGTGGAGACAACTAGTGCAACGGGCATTTAATGTTGTGACATAAAGTATGAGGGATGTCTTTCATAGTCTTTAATGACTGAGTTACCTCAGGGAAGGTGTGGGGGGCTATTTAAGGACCCTAACCACCCCTGAGGAGAGGATGATATTTTGAGAGTTCAAGAAGTTGTTACTAGAGAGAATACACGTCAGAGAGAATTTTTAAAAACCAGAGAGTTCTTACTCATCCACCATTGTTATTTATTACGAAGCTTTTAATACTTGACAGAGATTCTTGAAGGTGGTTGGTGGTTGGTGTTTGGCTGCCTGCCAAGGTGTATCTAGGGTGCTTACTTCTATCTTCCTCTAGCTAAGTTACTTCTAAGTTCATTACTATCCTCTGAGTTATACACGAGAGATTTTTTAGATCAAACTAAGTTCTACCTTCATTGAGTTTATGTTTGCGTGTTCTATCACTAATCCAAGGTTTTGTCTAATTAACTTATCATCACCGTACTTAAAAGGGGTTACGCCTCCATCTTATCTAAACTACCCTCTTACATTTGGCGACTCTGCTAGGGAGGTATTCTTCTAAGTAGGGAGTATGGCGCAAGATAATGTTAATCGAAGGCTCAACTTTGATGACATCCAACACAATAAAGAATAAGTTGCGAGAGAACTGGAGGCTCTAAGGGATGGAGCTCCTCGGATAGAGGTACCTCCAGTTCAGGCGACGACAAGCATTCTAGGGGTGACACAGGATTCCATGAGTGCAGAGTTGGGACCCACTCAGGTGGCACTCCTCATGAGTAAGTTTTATGAGTTTTTTCAAACTCCGGTGGCTTCGACGATATTGGGAGGATTTGAACCCAACTCCTTCGTAACACCAGGGGCAGCACCAACGGCCCCACCAGGTGCAGGTATAGCCGAAACGGTCCTAGCAAGCATACCCTCTGTTGTGAATCTAGAAGTGGGAACCTCAGGAGTATAACGGCACCAGCTGTGATGATTGTTCCAACTGTAATGGACACTCAGTCCATGGTCCCGTTGGTTGTTGCCTCAGTGGTATCACCCATGGAGGAAATGAGAAAGTAGATGCAGAAAGAGATGTTGAAGTTCATGCAAGCCTCCTCACAATCAACTGGGGAGGTAGCTTCGATTTATGATGACTTTCGAACACCTTATCCCCAGGAATACAACGATGATCCCTACCCGAAGGACTATATTCCTCCTATTTTTGAAAAATATACAGGGAAGGGTGGGAATCACAAGGAGCATATTAAGCCCTTTATTGAGCACTTGGGGGCGCATTGCAATAATAAGAGGCTTAAGTTGAGGGAGTTTTCTAAATCCTTGACCGATAAAGCATATACCTGGTATTCCCATTTGGCTCCCAACAGTGTTTCTACATGGGAAGAGATGCGTATTTTGTTCGTCCAGAAGTTCTTTCTGGCGAAAGATGAATTTAGGTTGACCCAACTAGGGAGGGAGAAGCAACGACCTGGGGAAGAAGTGGTAGCATATGTCCGAAGGTTCAGATAGAGGTACCTCGATGTGAGGGAGGAGGCCAAAGAGTCCAAGTTATTGCAGATCTATGCGGAGGGACTGCTTTCTGAGTACATCTGCCATCTCAGCAATGAGACGCGCGAGGGGACTTTTTCGGCGTTCCTAAAAGCTGCAAGAAATATCTCCTTGGTGCTACGACAAAATTCGGTGGTGGTGCCCATGATGTTTAGGCAACCGATGCAACCTGTGGGGGGAGGTCTCAGCCCCCGCGGGTAGGTTACACCGAGGGAGGAGGTGGGGGAAAGGCACCGAAGGACAATAAGAGGAAGTTTGGAAGGGATAGGGAGGACCCACCACCATTGCCTTGTACAGTGGAGGAAGTTGTCAGTTGCTACAATGCGATGGTACAAAGAGGAATGGTTTACGAATCCAAGGGCATTCCCATTGGGAACCCAATGCGACAACGAGGGTGGATCCCAAGTATTGCCAGGTCCATCGAAAGGTCCAGCACCCAACAGAGAGTTTTTTCACGTTGAGGAGAATCATAGACAAGTACGTAAAGGCAGGGACGTTGCAAATCCCCCCACAGAATGTCAACAACAACCCACTACCAGCACATGGGTCCAATCTGGTGGTGGCTGATGATAAGAGAAATCGGCCATAAGGCGTTCTCATACCAGCAAATCAAGAGTAAAGTGTGTAAATAACAGGTAAAGCAAGTAAACAGGGAGAAGACAAGATATAGAGTGGTTCAGCCTTTAAAATAGGCCTACGTCCACTGTGTCGCTCCGTTCTCATTATGTGCGTTGCATTGTACAATATAATAGTGCCTAAAGAGGCGTACAAGTATAAGAATAAAGGAGAATACATGATGACTGAGGATTCTGGTGTGCAGATATATGACCTCCCAATCGCGTGTTGGGGTTGTGTAGAGGGAATTTGTATTAGAGTGTCTCGGGTGTGTCTAGAACCGATATCCTCCCCTCTATCTCGAGGTGTGGACCCTTATTTATTGGAGGTCTGTGTGCTGAATCACGTGCCCTGAGCACGTGGTGTACACCAGGTCTGCAGTAGATGTGGATGAGGGCACGCGCCTAGAGCAGCAGCGCTGCGCTATTGAAGGAGATCCGCGGAACTTGAGGTTATTGGGGGTGCCGCGGCATCTTATGGGGAGGCCGCACCCTGCAGGAGTTCTGGTCGCGCCTCGTGTGGGTTACAGGCCGCGACGTATATGTCTTGGATGCGATTATAGAAGTACTGCCACAGCAAGGTGCTATACTTGTACTATCAATAAGCCCCCAAGCCGTAGTATCAAGGGAGACATATTGGGACTGTGGCTTAGTAGCCAAGGTGCCGCGGTGCTTCCAAAGCGACGATTCGTCTTCCGCGCTCCCTTATATAAATTGTTTTTGTCCGTGGACTTCATTACGTTTCCAAATATTTTGAGAGCAAATCGAGAGCGAAACTCTGCACATTTCTTCCTGCATATTCCGGCGACCCACCGAGGAGGTGTGTGGCAGTTCAAGGTGGTCTGTAGCTGTTCTTTGCGATTCTCTTCATTTCCAGGTGACTTTTCAACCACTATTCCCACTTTTCTTCACTGTTTATGCCTTTCTTGGTCCATTTGCTAGAAATCTAGGGTTTTACTTGTTTGTTTTGCTTTTTCCCACATATGCTGCATATAACATTCATACCACTATTCTTGATATTCATAGCTGAAACCTCCACATTCTGTGAATTTGATCTTAGGATAGTTAAAATTTGGTTAATCAACTATTTAGGATAGAGGCCGCGGCACGATAAGATTATGATAATCGTGTGAACTTGCAATTTTTGCGTAAAAATGTGCTAAATGGCCGCGGTCCCTTACTCTTCCGCGGCATCCACTTACCCTAATTCCCCATTGTCATCTCGGAACAGCCTTGAAACTTTCATGAATCCCAAGACATCCATGTAAAATAACTGTAGTTGCTACTAGAGCATATCGAATTGTCTGAAGAATTAGGAATGGCCGCGGTCGGTGATGCCTTAAGGCAATTCTAATACATTTTCGCGGCAGTGCACGCTCCATAAATATGGATGTATCCGCAGCCAGTTGGGACCGTTTGGTCCCATAAGCAATAGAGTTCGCTCATTAATAACCGTATTAGGGATGTAATTCCAGCTCGCTTTACTTAAAAAACAACCTTCTGTGGCTTCTTGAAGTCTTACAAGTCATATTGGCTGCGGCGCCTAACTACTAATTCTGCATTTCAGGTACTGCTGCAGCCATATGAGCTTTGACCCAGACGAGTTCCTTAAAGGCTTTTGGGCAAAGCATTTTGGGACTTCTCCCCCAGAACTTACTTCCGTGCCGCCTCTGAGATCAGTTGGGCCCTGCAAACTGAAAGATTGCCCGAACTGCGTGATAATTGACTCAACCTCCGCGGATTCTGCGTCTGGGAAGGATTCCCCATCTCAGTCGATGGAAGAGGAAGCCAACTCAAGTACTCATCCCATGGGAGAAGGAGATATTGCCGCGGCAGCTAGAAATAAGCCTGGAAGTACATCAGGGAGGACTGCAAAACCATTGGTCGCGCTTGACATCCGCGGCTCGATGACCCAAGAATGGGTTGAGCAGGTTGCTGAGGCCTTCGAGTTTCCAAAAAACTTGACATATTCAGCCCCTGCCGCGAACCAAAGACCGTGCATGGCACTTTCTGACGATGGGATTTGCTTCCCTTTGCACGCGTTCATCTACGGGCTGCGGTTGCCTGTTCCTGTTCCCATCCGTCGCATTTTCCAGACGATGAAACTGGCTCCAGCTCAATTAGACCCCAACGGTTGGAGAGCTGTTCTTGCTGCAGTTGTCCTTTGGGAGAAATTGTTCAAAAAGGACATTACTCCCGCGGAGTTCTTTCACTTCTACCGCCCAAAGGAGAACTCAGTAAACTTCGCGGGCTACTATTAATTTTCTAGCCGCGGCAGGGACGAGACCCTATACACTGGGAGACCGACCAGTGTGAAAAACTGGAAGGGGAAATACTTTTACATCTCCGGTGAAGGCTGGGAGATGCACCCAGAGGAGAATGAGAGAGAGAGATCATATAAAATGCCGCGGCAATGGGGTTCACCCTCAAAACTAGGTATAAGATTATAGCCGCGTCTTTTAATTTCTCTTGACCTCTACTAACTTGAATTGTATTTTCTTTCTGCAGCTCTTGACAATCTGCACTTGAACCCGTGGCAGGAAAAAAGAGTTGCAGAGGCCGCAGAATTTCCTGCTGAACATAAGAAGTTCAGCATACTTGTAACATCGGCCGCTATATTTGAGGCGGGATTCTTCCCCAACAAATCAATTCCACAACAGATGGGCGCAGAAGGTAATTAACTTGTGCCTTTATTTTTATTCCGCGGTCGTTTTATTCTCTTTGAATTTGTTGAACTCGTGCCATTCTTTTTCAGGTGAAGAGGTTGATAGGGAGCTGCTGGCTGCGCAGCTGGCAGAGATGGATGAGGACACGGTCGTCCTGAATAACACCGCAAGAAGCAGAAAAAGGAAGCGGTCTAGGGCCAAGGTACAGGTCGCGGCCTCTGCTGGTGATAAAACCACAGATCCTGCTGCGGATCAAGTGGTTCATGACGAAACCCCTGTGCATCATGAACACTTTGATGATGACATAGGGGAAAATTTAGCCGCGGCGGGACTGATGTCAGCGAAAATTCCCCTTCAACCGCCTTCTCCTCCCCCACCAAATGTCGTGGCCGTCAATGCAAATTTTCCGCCTCCCCAATTCCGCGGAGAGTCCGGGCCAGACGGTAGGCCAAGGCCTCAACTAAGGCAGCCTGACCCAAATTCCTCCTGGGACACAACGGCGAAGGCTGCCCGGAGAATGAAGCGAGCCTTGGATGCCGCGGACCTCGACAGACTTGTTGGGGAGGATCACGAAGACTTGGAGGATTGTGGCCTCCACAGCCTTCTCAGGGTACGTACTAATCATTTAATCTTTGTACCTCATATTTTTCTGTAATTTTGCTAACATCTCTTATTTCATGCACAGGCCGCGGACGTGATTGTGGTCCAAAAAAGAAAGTACGAGGCACAGTACAGGCTGAAAGAGGCCGAGAAGAGTGCACATGCCGCGGACCTACTGTCTCCCCGGACCTCTTCCTTTGAGGCCGGGAAGGCTTCCTCTGCTGCGGCCCTCCAGGCAGCCCATATGGACCTGGAGAGGGCCAGCAAGGCCAGAGAGGAAGCGGAAGAGAATTTCAACCAGGCCGCGAAATCTCTGAAGTTGTCGCAGGCCCAAACAGCCGAAGCCGCCCGTGTTGCAGAGATTGCAACCTCCAAGCTTGCCCTCCTCCAGTAAAAATACCAAGAGCTTGAAGCCAAATCTGCTCAGAAGGACGAAGCCCATGCCGCGGCCATAAAAAAGATGGAAGAAGATCATGGCGACGCCCTCCAGCTAGCCATAGATCATGCTGTGGAGTCCTTCAAAGGCTCCAAGGATTTCTTCCTTACAAATAACAGGGCATACCTCCGCGGTTATCAGGAGCTGCAACAGAGAATCATCAAAAATTTCCCTGATGCCAAGGAGGATGTCCTCGCTTGGAAACTAAGTGATGCAGAACATCAGGAGTGCATTGCCGAGCTGAGGGCCGCGGCTGAAGAGAGAGAAAGGTTGATTGCCCAAGCAGAGGCAGAGGCAGAGGCTGAAGGGGAGACAGAGACTGCCACGGGCGGTGATGAGGCTGACGATGATGATGACGCGGCTTCTTAGATTTTAAATTTCTATTGCATTTGTAATTTTGAACTTTGCTGTGGCTGCGGCCCCCATTTTTGTAATCCAAATTTATTAATACAAAGGCTACGGCTATATTCTTATCACTGCTTAATGTTATTTTCTTTTCTGCATTGCATGTTTTACTCTGCCTGCTATAATGAATGGTTGTATGTTACTGCCTCTCATATTTATAATCTGCTTTCTGTATTGAAAGAACTTGAACTTGTAGAACTTGTAACTAGGTCCGCGGCATCATTGCATAATTCGATGCAATCTTTTTCTTGTTAATCATCCGCGGTTCCCTTATCACCTTAGCCCTTTTTTGCTTTACCCTACACCAACTTAGGCTGTGACCCCAGGCCTCGGTGCCAATGAAGTTTGAGGCCGCGGCTTGATTTCTTCAATTTTCTGTAGATGCCGCGGTGATTTGGACGAGCAAATCGGTCGCTTTTTCCATTTAGCTGTGGCAGGTTGCCATCCAGCACTAGGGTTGTGGTGGATGAGGATACCACGGCATCTATTTGACTGCTGACAAGATAATGGGGCTGCAGAACCTTGTCCCTGGGAAACTGAGGCCACCTTTCTGTGGGTTTGACACGCCTCATGATCATGATGACCGAGCCTCCAATAGCTGATTCGATTGTCCTTCATGGCTTTCCTTTAGTCGATCTTTAAACACTATGAAGCTTCCCCAGGCTGGGTTATATTATTAAGCCACCCACAGCTAATATGCGAGACACTATCAAGCCTCTCCAGGCTGGGTTATGTTGTTAAGCCACCCACAGCTAATATGCGAGACACTATCAAGCCTCTCCAGGCTGGGTTACGTTATTAAGCCACCCACAGCTAATATGCGAGACACTATCAAGCCTCTCTAGGCTGGGTTACGTTGTTAAGCCACCCACAGCTAATATGCGAGACACTATCAAGCCTCTCCAGGCTGGGTTATGTTGTTAAGCCACCCACAGCTAATATGCAAGACACTATCAAGCCTCTCCACGCTGGGTTATGTTGTTAAGCCACCCACAGCTAATATGCGAGACACTATCAAGCCTCCCCAGGCTGGGTTATGTTGTTAAGCCACCCACAGCTAATAATACATATAAAGCCATCCCTGACTCGAGGACGAGCCCCAAAAGCTAAGAGTGGGTGTTATAAGCCCCCGTGGCTGACGTCGCACCTCGAGAGCAGAGAAGTGGCGTTGTAGGCCCTGGTGGTTGGTAAAAGCTCCTTGGATCCTCAGATGTCTCCGCACGTATAGCCATCATGTGATAAGATGTAGCTGCACATTGCGAGGGAAATATTAGAGCTAACGAAGGTCGTATCTCATCCAAGAGCGCGTTCTGAAGTAGAATAATCCTTCAAGATAATTTTGTTATATTTCCTTTGAAATCTGTTTGAGACAACAAGTCTTTTCGTGAGGTATCAGGTTATGAAACCAAGAAAAATATCAGATATAGCTAAACTTGCTAGTTCATATACTTATATATGTATGCTGCCAATGACTTTGTTAATAAAACATAAAGTCTTGAGTATTTAAGGCTACAGTGAGCTTCATAAAACATAAACAGAAATAGTTGAGATAGAAAGACTTAAGGATGAGATGCGGTAGGCAGCCTTGGCTGGGTCTGATCGGATCCCCTATGCATTCTTCAGGAATCGCTGCAGCACCCCCTGCCCGATTAGCCTCTCAATTTCATCCTTCAGAGCATAGCATTGCTCTGTGTCGTGGCCATGGTCCTGATGGAATTTGCACCAGGTAGCTTTGTTCCTTTTGTGGGGTGGAGCTCTCAATTTTTCCGGCCACCTCAAAATCTTATCCCCTTTGATGACTTCCAAGATCTCTTCAATTGGGAGGCTCAACTGAGTATAGGCACCTGACTTTTTCTGCCTCTTTTGACCTCTGACGGTTGATTCCGCGGCTTCATTTACTGCCGCGGCGGGCATGGCTGGTTTTGCTAATCCCTCAACTTCCGTGCCTATGTTTTTAGATGCCGCGGCCTCCAGCATTAGCACCCTCTGAGTGAGAAAATTGACCTGGGTCTGAAGTGGCGTGGCTGTCATAGAGGTGATTAAGGTGATTGCATAGTTGCACAATCTCATCCTTGACTTCTGCACTCCGGCTGGATTCTCCCTCCATCTCTGCTTTTGTTAGTCTTTACAAAGTATATATATAATCTGAGAACAAACTGATAGAAGTGAGAAATCCCAGAGATATCGAACCAAGTAGGAAATGGAGGCCGCAGCCACTGTTACGTGACACCGTGGCCGCGGCTATAAGGCGCGCAACAAGATGCGATGTCGCGGCCTATGATACTCCATGGTAAAACTTGAGCCCGACTGATCGTGCTCCTACTAGGGTTTGTTCATGAGTAAATAACCTCTCGATGCACACAAGGCGCAGTTTCAATGATAACCCTAGATCATCGGCCAAGAACAGCAAAGAAGGAGTAGATACAATCCTTCCCTAATCATTCATCTTTTTGAGGCAAAAGCCTGTCATGCCTTTCGATTCTAGCCAGATAGAATGATATCACAGGGGTATGCAAGATGGATTTAAAGCCATAAGATGGAATATATCTGGATATATGGAATACTCGCCTATGGGTATGAATATGATGTGGGGTCCAATAACCAGTAACCGACCCGCGAGGAGATGATCCAAAGGACCCCTCGGGATCGAATAAGGTGTTTGAAGGACTCATATACGCAGAGAAACAAGATTGAAATGTCTCATTTCCCACAGACGGCGCCAGATTGATGATACGAGAAATCGGCCATAAGGCGTTCTCATACCAGCAAGTCAAGAGTAAAGTGTGTAAATAACAGGTAAATCAAGTAAACAGGGAGAAGACAAGATATAGAGTGGTTCAACCTTTAAAATAGGCCTACGTCCACTGTGTCGCTCCGTTCTCATTATGTGCGTTGCATTGTACAATATAATAGTGCCTAAAGAGGCATACAAGTATAAGAATAAAGGAGAATACATGATGGCTGAGGATTATGGTGTGCAGATATATGACCTCCCAATCGCGTGTTGGGGTTGTGTAGAGGGAATTTGTATTAGAGTGTCTCGGGTGTGTCTAGAACCGATCTCCTCCCCTCTATCTTGAGGTGTGGACCCTTATTTATAGGAGGTCTGTGTTCCGAATCACGTGCCCTGAGCACGTGGTGTACACCAGGTCTGCAGTAGATGTGGATGAAGGCACGCGCCTAGAGCAGCAGCGCTACGCTATTGAAGAAGATCCGCGGAACTTGAGGTCATTGGGGGTGCCGCGGCATCTTATGGGGAGGCCGCACCCTGCAGGAGTTCTGGCCGCGCCTCATGTGGGTTACAGGTCGCGGCGTATATGTCTTGGATGCGATTATAGAAGTACTGCCACGGCAAGGTGCTATACTTGTACTATCAGTGGCCTATGACGAGGAGGTCGAGAGAGAAGGAAGAGGTCCAACATCAAAGCAAGAGAAATTCGAGGAAGCCCTAGAAGATTGTACGAGGGGGATAAATAATGTAGTATTAGCCAACGACGAAGTGAGTGCTAGGGATGTAGAGGATGTACACAGCCCTGAAATCGAGGAAGCACACCCAGTCCTTGAGTACTGCGCAGTTTCAAAATCCCCAAAGTTCACCTGGTTCTTGGACCAGGTAGGGATTTCGAAGGAGATTAGGTTGGCGATAACCCAGGCAATACTCGATATTGCGAGGAAGAATGCAGTCCCTTCTCTGAGATGGAAGGGACCCATGGCCAGTTTGGTGAGAAGGTTTCTGTCAGAAGTAACCTTCAGCGATGCAGATAAGGCTGTAAGGTTCCCTCACAACCGGCCATTGTATGTTACTGCCAGCGTCAACGGAGTTAGCTTTGCAAGTACTCTTATGGATGGAGGAGCTTCCATCAATATTATGACAATCAACTCCTTCCACGCAGCCAATATCCCAGAATAAAGGTTGGTCCCTATGCCTTTGGTGATTTCGGGGTATGATAACCAATCTTCCAAATCTATTGGGTATGTTAATATTGGGATTGTAATGGGAAATATGAGTTCCCATGTTAAGTTCCACGTAATAGAGAGTGCAACTTCCTATCATCTGTTAATAGGAAGGGTATGGATGCACAACCAAGGGTTAGCTCCTTCAACGTACCATCAATGTGCTAAGGCGAACATCAAGGGGACAGAGGTGACCATTAGGGCTACAAAGAGGCCCTTCGTTGTCGAGGAAGCTCACTTGGTGGACGCAGTATTTTCCATAGAGTTGGAGGAGGATGTCCGGGTCCTAACAAGAAGAATGGAGGGAGTATGGGTTCCCTCGATCAGAGAGAGGATGGGACCCGTGAACGAGTAAGGTAAAGAGGTTGCAAGAAACACAAGAATAATGACCGAAGAAGCTCACTAGGTAGTCCCTCGGCCCCAAAGCATCTTGAAGCAGCTCAAAGATAGGATGAGGCCCAGAGCGGATCTAATGCAGCACGAGGTCCAATGACAAAGCGTATTGAGCTGGTTCTCGAGAAAAAGAGTGGTCGAGGCTTCTAGAAAGAAGAAGAGGAAGGCAATCACCTTTACCAGCAGACAATGCAAAAAGGTCATTATCTAAAAAGGAAAGGTGGTATATCGATTGTAGTGATGTGAGCGGGCGGCCGAAGAAACTGATGATGAGGTTGACCCGATATATGAATGGTTTTTGGTCGATCAACGGGGACAATGCATGGTGATAGACAATTCCAGCATACAAGAATTGGTGGAGGAAGTCGCTGAGGAACCAGAGTACATGGCGAATCGACCAAAACTGTAGGCACAAGAACTAGAACAGTTGAATCTGGATAATGAAGGGGGAGATCCAAGGCCCATCTTCATCTCTAAGGATATCAGTAAGGAGAAACGAGAGGCCTTGGTTGAGTTGATTCGGGAGTTTATAGACGCCTTCGCGTGGAAATATACAGAGATGGAGCGACTGGATGAGGAAGTAAGTTGCCATAAGTTGAACGTAATGCCTTCAGCCATTCTAGTGAAACAAGCGACGAGAATGTACAAGCCTGAGCTAGATTTGAAGATCAAGGAAGAGGTTAAATGCTTACTAATGGCAGGGTTCATCACACCGATACAACACCCACTCTGTCTATCCAATATTATCTCGGTGGGGAAGAAAGAAAAAACCCAAATAAGGATCTGCTTGGAATTCAGAGATTTGAATAGAGCTTGCCCCAAAGATAAGTTCCCTTTTCCCTCCATCGATAGCTTGATAGATGCAACGGTAGGTCATGAGATGTATAGCTTCATGGATGGGTATGTAGGTTACAACCAGATCAAGATGGACCCCATGGATGAAGAGAAAACAGCGTTCGAAACCCCGTTGGGAAATTTCATGTACAAGGTGATGCCGTTTGGACTCAAGAATGCTGGGGCGACTTACGAAAGAATAATGATTGCCATTTTCCATGACTTCTTTCATAAATTTGTGGAATTTTATGTGGATGATTTGGTCATCAAGTCGAGGAAGGAGGAGTCCCATCTGAGCGATTTGAGGAAGGTGTTTTCCTGTTGCAGGAAGTATAAATTGAAGATGAACTCACTAAAGTGTGTTTTTGGAGTGACAAGTGGGAAATTCCTAGGCTTTGTGGTTGATCGACAAGGGGTGCAGATGGACCAGGATAAATAAGGGGCGATTTTGGAAATGTCGTGCCCAAGAATGGCAAAGGAGCCGAAGATTTTCCTCGATAAAGTCTCCTACCTTAGGAGATTTGTGCCTGGATTAGCCGAAATAACATATCCATTGATGCAGTTATTGCGAAAGAACACGAAGTTCAAATGGGAGGAGGATCACCAGGAGTCTCTCGACGGGCTGAAGAAACTGCTCGTTTCACCACAGACCATGGTTCCCCCAAAGGTAGGAATACCGTTGCAGCTGTACCTCACATCCACCATGAGGTCCGTGGGAGATTTGCTAGCACAAGAGATTGTCGGGTAAGAACGACCAGTTTACTACCTCAGTAGGATCATCCATGGGCTAGAAGTCAGATATAGTATCTTGGAAAAGCATTATTTATCCTTAGTCTTTATAGCAAAAAAACTTAGACATTATATGCTATCTTTTACAATTCATATTGTAATGAGATGTGATCCTATTAAGTATTTGTTAGCTAGAACTATATTGATTGGTAGAGCAGCTAGGTGGTTCCTTATTCTCTTCGAATATGACTTAAAGTATGTGGTTCCTCACGCGATCAAAAGCCAGGACTACGTCGATTTATTAGCAATTTTCCCCTTGAGAATATTTGATCCACCCAAAGAAAGTATTCCAGGAGATAATTTGCAGGCCAACCACCTAGACGCAATGGATGAGGAATGGACAATGCAGTTCGATGGATCCTCGACAGAAAATAAAGGAGGAGCAGGGGTTATTCTTTCAAAGGGAATGAAGGAGATTTGCCTTTCCTATAAATTAGATTTCCCTTATTACAACAACGAGGCAGAATATGAAGCATTGGTGTTGGGATTACTAGAGGCTCTCCGAAGGGGGATCCGTGACTTTGCATCAAAGGGGATTCAAACTTGGTAGTTCAGTAAGTGAATGGAGAGTATTCATTAAAACACATGAGCCTGGCATCATACAGAACAATCATCCAGATACTTCTTTGCCAGTTCCATCGGTCCAAGATCAGGAGGTAGCCCAGAATGATGAACCACCACCCAGGTGCATATGCCACCATTGCTCAGAAGATGATCATGAGTAATAATACAACTACCATCGTGATCCAATGAAGAGCATCTCCTTTGATGGTATAGTCAATCCTACCAATGGAAGAGGACGTAGATTGAAGGGGATAGATCAAAAGGCAATTGAAATCTAGGGAAGGAGCGATGGGGCTGAGAGAATTATCCCAATGCTTCACGAATCAGGGGAACCTTTACTTCAGAAATACAGGAGGATGGTTGTCGAGGTGCATCGGTCCAGAAGAGGCAGAGCGAAGATTGAAAAAAAACACGAAGAGCACTGCGAAACAACTGAGATACCCCTCTACCGAAGAATTCAAAAGGATGGTTATTTTTGGCCTAGAATGAAACAGGATGCGACAGAGATATAACAAAAATGAGAAAAATGCCAGTTATTCTTCGAGGCAGCTGAATATCATTTCGTAGAGGCTTTAGCTGACTGGAGACAGCCCTATATTGACTTTATTTAAGATGGATTTGTCCCGACAGAGAAAATTGATGCAATGGGACTTCGGCGAAGGGCCCCGAGTATCTACGTTCAGGAGGAGCATCTTTATCGAAAGGGATACTTCAACAGGCTATTATATTGTATCACAAAGGAAGAAGCAACGGAGGTCCTTAAACAGGCGCACGATCCAGCTCACATAGGAGGGGCTAAGTTATATGACCAGTTGATGACCTTGGGATACTATTGGCCAACGATGGAGAAAGACTCAGCTGAGTTCGTTCGGAAGTGCAAGGCTTACCAACTTCATAGAAATATAATCTGTGCCCCATCAGTGGACCTACACTCCCTAGCAACGCCTTATCCTTTTCACACTTGGGCATTGGACCTGGTGGGGGCAATACACCCATCTTCGAGGGGGAGATATGGATACTAGTAGCAACGGAGTTCTTCACAAAGTGGGTTGAGGTGATACCACTGAGAAGGGCAACAGCAGGGGCTGTGAGAAACTTCATCACAGAATACATCATTTGCCATTTTAGGATCCCAAAGGTTATCCTTTCAGATAATGGAACCTCTTTCATCAATTTGGAAGTAACGATGCTCACAAATAAGTACTCCATTATCCATCATACTTCGATGGTGGCATATCCAAAGGGAAACGGTCAAGCCGAAGCAACTAACAAAACTTCGGTTAATATATTGGCAAAAACAATGGAGGATTTCCCAAGATCATGGGATGACAAGAAACCAGGCGTATTATGGGCCTACTGAACAACTAAGAGGAAGCCCACGGGGTATACACCGTTCTCTCTTGTTTATGGGGCCGAGGCGATTCTCCCAGTGGAGTTAGAAGTTCCCTCTGCTCGATCTGCTTTGCGAAGTAGCATGCTTCCCCAGAATAGGCATGTGCAGTTGGAAGCATTGGATGAACACAGAGATAATGCGATGCAACACTTTCAAATGTATACAAAGCAACTCTCTAGCGCGTATGATAACTTAGTGAGACTCAGGAAGTTCGTGGAGGTACATCTCATATTGAAAGCAGCAGTGAAATATATCAGGGGGCTTTCTCTACCTAAGTTTGTAACAAATTAGAAAGGACCTTTCATTGTGAAGGAAGCTCATGACTCAGGTTATTGCCTAATCTCTAAGATGGAAGAAGACAAGCCATTCAAAATCAACGATAAATGGTTAAAATTCTATCATGTGTAGGCAGTTATGTTTGACCACTGGTGTATTTGGCTGTTGTTATGAATACACAAGTTCTTTTTATGATGAGTATGCAAGTTCTTTTTATTATAACTCAAGTAGAGATGAAAGAATTACAGAACTTCATACTTCACAATCTATGTAAACAGTTGTAACACAAAGAAATGGCATGAGAATAAATATCTTTTTCCATTCATAAACTTTGGGGCATTACAAAATTGGGAGCTACTGCCCAAAAATTACATGAGAAGAAAAGGAAAAATATAAATACAAGTTCACTAGCCTAAGAGGAACCACAGATCTAGAGAAGAGAAAAACTCTCCAAGGAGGCCCGAATAAGCTGCTTGGCAAGACCGTTGAGCGTTGATAGAGACCGCCAACCTGTTTGCACCTGTGTAAGCTCTATCAAGAGTTTCTCTCGTTTCAGCTTCACCAGACACATAGCTTCTTCGATGTCCTCCACCTCCTTATCAATGGCTCCAAGAAGAGGTGCTAACTCGGCCAACTTAGCTTCCTCGACCCGCTGATCCTCGTGATGTTTTTGCAAGAGTTCCCTCTGGCTATCCACTCATTTGCTCTTTAAGGTCTTCAAATGCGTGATAAGCCAGTCAAAATGAAACCCGTCATGACCCAACTCCCTTAGATAACCCAAAAACTAGTTAAGAAGGGGTCTGGTAACGTTTGAGGTCAGAGTGTTGACAATATCAGCAATGACGGTAGCCATGCCTTGAAGCCTGTAACCCACAATGGATATGTTTGAACATAAGCAATCCACCGTGAACGTCTTAGGATGATGATTTACAAGTTATTCAACGACCATATGATAGTTGGCAGGTATCTGAGGGGAATACTAAAGCATCATCAAGCAGAATGCATGAGGAGCTAGTTTGGGCAGAGGAAGCTCATAGCCAGACTCGCTCTCCGCGATAACACCAGTCGTGGAACCTCGATCATTATGGCTAGAATCTTCTGAAATGATAAGTTCCCGATGAGGCGAGGCAATGGGCGAAGGAACTGGTGGAGAATCCTCCCGAGCAACCTAAAAACAGTTAGAGAAAATATAGAGTTTACGAAAAAAACCTTAACAAACATTTTCGTTGTTAAGTCACCGATATAAGTGGAGTTTATGAAAAATCTTAACAAGTGTTTTCATTGTTAAGTCATCGATATAGGTGGAGTTTTTGAAAAAATCTTAACAAGTGTTTTCATTGTTAAGTCACCGATATAGGTGGAGTTTTTGGAAAAATCTTAACAAGTGTTTTCGTTGTTAAGTCACCGAAATAGGTGGAGTTTTTAGAAAAATCTTAACAAGTGTTTTCGTTGTTAAGTCACCGAAATAGGTGGAGTTTTTGGAAAAATCTTAACAAGCGTTTTCGTTGTTAAGTCACCAATATAGGTGGAGTTTTTGGAAAAATCTTAACAAGCGTTTTCGTTGTTAAGTCACCGATATAGGTGGAGTTTTTGGAAAAACTTAACAAGTGTTTTCGTTGTTAAGTCACCGATATAGGTGGAGTTTACGAAAAAACCTAACAAGTGTTTTCGTTGTTAAGTCACCGATATAGGTGGAGTTTACGAAAAAACCTTAACAAGTGTTTTCATTGATTAAGTTACCTACATAGGTGAAGTTTGAGAAACTGAGAAATATAGAGAAATTAGCAAAGTACCTCAACAGCAGTGGGAGCGAGAACGTGAGTCACCACGGGGGCCATAATGGTAGAAACCGTTGGAGGTGGGCTCATTTCCTCAGCAACTTCAACCGGGCCCTTGATTGAAGAAGCTTCAACGGTAGGCAAACTTCCCTCGCCAATATAAGGTACTAAAGACAACATGAGTGCATCATCGGAAGAAGACGTTGGACCTTCTAGAGATGCCCCAATGAGAGCAGTAGAACCAACCTGGGCTAGGGAAAGGAAAAGGCCATTAAGAGCAAAGGGTGGAGAGAGACTTGGAGAAAGCTGCAGATGTAAAACCAAGTGTTAGAAATAAGAAGTAAACACAAAAGAATAAGGGGCAGGAATGCATCTAACTTACCCCCGTTATGGCACCAAAAAGAGGAACTGCAATAAGTGGTCTTGTCAATGCAGGAGGAAGGAGAATGTTACCTATCAGTGATGCCACTTCCACCTAAAATGACCCAACATATTAGAAATGACAAACAAAACAATGGGACAAATAAAATATGTAAGACTTGACAATAAATTTACCTGCGGGGCACACTCCTCGACCACAACGAGGGGCAGAGGGACCTCTTTCTCCAATAGTAACTCAGAGTAGTTGCCCCTGGTTGGCCAGGCATTTCAGCAGACCCAACGGTAGCAGCCCTCGTAGCAGCTTCTTTGGCCCGTTGGAAGGACAATCTCCGTGAGTAGGTAAGGCCTATCATGGGGGAACGAGGAGGAGTGGTATCAGCTTGAGAGATACTGCAACGCCCCCCCCCCCCCCACGAAGCGGCTTACAGGGGGACTAGGGGGAATGGGAGGATTGGGCCTTTCTTCTCCAACTCCCTGCGCCAAAACATTTTCTTATTAAGAAATGAGCAGATGCAACACACCTTAAGAGAAGGGGAATAGGAAATAAAAAATGCACACATACCTCAGATCCAGAGGGAGAACGAGAAGGTATAACCACTGGGGAAGGTGGCGAGGCGGTAGCAGTAGAAAGAGTTGGGGATAGAGGTTTCTCAAGCGTCTATTTCTTTCGGGACTTGGTACCCAACATTTTCTTCCTTGAGTTCGTTGCATCACCACTTTCAGGTACCCTCGACCTTCTTCTCCTTTTTTTCGGTGGCTCACTGGGATCAACCACGATCTTGGGAAAAGTAGTCGAAGGAGGAACGATGACAGTGCGCCATTGGAACTCAGCATTTATTCTTGCGACTTTAGCTTGAAACTGCCTCCTCAACTCTTCAGCTACCTCTAGAGACATGGGAGGGGGAACGGAGGCAATAAGAAATGCCTCCAAGGGAGCTTGTGCTTGAACCTGGGGCTTGGACTTCGAGGACTTGGACTTCTTGGCCTTCTTAGCAGGTGGCTCAGAAGGCCCTTCTCCCCTTGCAGCTTCTGTCGAGGGGGCAGTTGGTTTGGGGATTGCAGCGGCCTTGGGTTTGGGCGTGGCAATGAGGATTATGGGGAAGTATGGAGGAAGCTCAATGGGAGGTTCTTTGGGGGTCTGGCGTAGAGGGAACTCAATACCAAGAACTGAATTACTCTTCAACCCCAACTCCAAGGCAAAAAATAAAATAACTGGAGGATACACGGGATCCCCCTCGACGAATTCAGAAATTTAGGCCAGTTGCCTCGGTCAGTACTTTGTTGCAAACGAAGGGGTCACGTCCCCTTGCCTTGTGATACTGGGAATGGTGACTTGCCCATCCAGTGTAGAACTCACTCCCCACGCAGCAGTTGAGGAAAACAGATAACACGCCTCGCTAAAGGAGACCTTGGGGTTGGATTATTGAAACACCGGGCGAGGAGCCCCTTGATCAAAGCCAAATTAACGGCTGCATCGGTTGGGATTGTAGTGTTCGTTGGTGTATCCCCACTCGGTGTAAGAGGGAAGGTAGCCTAGTAAAAATAGAAGGACCACGTCTAGTGAGGGGTCTTCAGTAATGAGATCTACAGTAGTTGCCTGGACCACTCTTACCTCATGTTTGAAAAAATCACAAGTATAGAGAAAAGTATCCTCTTGATAGGGCCTCATCATAAAACTTGAAAAGTCATCAATAAAGGAGGTCAGCTCCTTTCAGCTTTATTTCTTGTGATAAACAAAGGAGCGAGGGGGAAGGATTTCTTCCCCCGAAGGAGGGCGGTTGGTCTTGGATGCTACGGTCGAGAAACGCACATAGAGGAAGCCTATTAGGATGACCCAGTTGGAAAATTTGGCCAGGTTGTAACGACCCAGAGATCTCTCCATGTCAAAAAGAGCTCTATGAAGCCATGTGGAGAAGGATCCCAAGGCGATTACAGCCAAAGGAAGCTTGATACACCGGGCCAAATGGAGGGATATATTGATGAGATCCCTTTGAGGCTGGTCATTGGGCTTCCCCGTTAAAAAGAAGCAAGAAAGAATGACAAGAATATAGGTAGGAAGTTCTAGCGATGTACCTTGTCAAGGGGCAGCCTCAGAGGAACTACCTTCAGAAGGATCCTTAAAGAAATAGTTGATAAGAGGAGTGAAGGTAGCTTTGTTTGAAGTACCGATGCACTTTTGGCATATACGATCTAACTCCAAACGGTCAGCAGTCTCTTGGGCATCCAGGGCTTCATCGAAATAGGGCTCATAGCCTATTGCCTCAAGGCCTAGGAGTTCGCACACGTCCTTCAATGTTATTATAAATTCATCCCACGCAGCGATGAACGTATGAGTGGTAACGTTCTAGCGAGATACCAAAATGGGAAGGGCAGTATTATTTTTGGACAGGGTGAACTCACCAAACCACTTAGCCGGATGAAGCACAATCTTAGTGAGGGTATCAGTATGGAAACTCTGCATATAGGAGTTCCAAGCAGCAAAAAGAGCAGGAGAGCCCCAGGACCTTTAAAGTCGATGTGGGACCATGGGAAGTCCCCTCGCTCAAGACGAAATTTGAGAGTCCCCTCAGGAGTTAGAAAGCCCCAGTCATCAGAATTCTCATCTTCATCACCAAGCGTCATGGCATCATACTTGGCATTGAAAATGCAACTCTTACAAAACCCATCGAAGTCATCACCCTTGCTAAAAATAGGGGACTGGCGGTAGAAACACAACTGTTCTTAACGAGCAGCAGTCAATGAGGTGGCAGAGGAGGCGGCGACAATGGGGGCGACAGGTGGAGCATTGGTGGCAGGTGAGGCAGGGTTACTTGAAGAGGCCATTACAGACAACAATGAAGTGCAAGAAAGAAAGCTTGATAAAAGAAGAGTTGGGAATGAAGATGGAGAACCAAAACCACGGGTGGTGTCACAACAGATGAGAAAGGGAGGATAATGGTTAAAGAACTGGACAACAATGGAGGTTTTCGCACAGGTTTCTCTCTCTAAGGAATACGGGATCTGGAAGAAGAAGAAGAAGAAGAAGAAGGAAAGAGAAGGGTTTGAAATAAAAGAGACGTTTGAAGCCTTTTAAACCTGTCTTTTGAGTTTCCCACCATCACAAGTGAAAGGCCGCCTATAATCATTTCAAATGAACACGTGACTTTTCGGGAAGTGTTTTGACAGCTGAAAAGACAGCACTACATCATTTACAAAGTGACACCTGGGGAATAGAAGGAGTTTCTTTCTTCAGCAAGTTTGAGTTCTGGAGCCAGAATTTTTGTCATATATATCCAATAACTCCCAACGAAAAATATGTCCCAACGGTTCCAAAAAGCTGCGATGCCCCCTTGCCACAAGTTCAAACGTTGTTTAAATGGTGACTCAGATGCATCGGGGAGAATTTTTACTTTTTCAAACATAGCGAGGCATTACGAGGGAGAATTTCACTTACCAGGAATCAAAACGAGTATTTGAGAAGGTTAGCAGGCCTTTCGAGAGAATTTCAAATAATAAAAAACTAGAACGATTGAAACGCAGTACAAGGAAAAAGTGGCGATGTCCCTTCGTCAAAGCCCCAACAATTCATAGTGCTTCATCTCAGGTATATCGGGGAGAATTTTACTTTTTCTGTAGATTATAACGTTGTGGTTCTAACAAAGGAAAGGAGGCCAGAATTTTTTCACGTAGAGAAGGTTCATCGATTTGAGAAGTTTCGTACAGACATTTCTTGCTCCAACAAACCTCTCCATGAAGGAGAAAATGTAGAGGGGGCCTGAACGTAATTTTGGGATTAGAATTAATTTCACATTAGAAACAGTGTTTTGGGGATTAAGGCACCGTGGCAGCTCAGCGTGGCATCTCAATCGAGGCAGCTCAGCGTGACTGCTCAAGCAAGGCAGCTCAGCATGACAACTTATATTTTAGCTTGTTATATTAGTTATATTGTATCTTTGTTTATACTTATTGTAAGATATAATGGTTTTAATTATGTAACGAGAATAATAAAGAGTTTTAGTGTGAGGTCAAACGGTACTCGCGAGAGACCAGGCTTGGTAAGGCCTGGAAGAGCTTTCATGCTCTATCGAATGACCTCATCGTGGGAACTTTAGAGGGACTTGGTTTGGAAGATTGAGAAGTGAGGCACCATTGGGGCTCATCCCAACCATCTTAGATACACTTGGTACAACATCGAAGAACCCTGACCGTGGAACCTCGGGCGGAGCAGCTTGGACTTCCATCGGGCGTTGGGCTGTGAACCAAACAACCCTCTACTTAATGTCACATCTACTGTAGGTGATGTCACTAGTAGCTAAACAATATCAGGCCTGCACTTGAGTAAACCACCGTGGTATTTGGGGATGTCAGGTAGTTGGTGCGCCACCTCTGCGACAACAGCCCCCTGACACACGGTGGATAGGCAAAAGGCATGTCTTGGCATTTAATGTTTATGACGTGGAGACAACTAGTGCATCAAGTATTTAATGTTGTGACATAAAGTATGAGGGATGTCTTTCATAGTCTTTAATGACTGAGTTGCCTCGGGGATGGGGGATTATTTAAGGACCCTAACCACCCCCTAGGAGAGGATGATCTTTTGAGAGTTCAAGAAGTTATTACTAGAGAGAATACATATCAGAGAGAATTATTAAAATACGGAGAGTTCTTACTCATCCACCATTGTTATTTATTATGAAGCTTTTAATACTTGGCAGATATTCTTGAAGGTGGTTGGTGTTTGGCTGCCTTCCAAGGTGTATCTAGGGTGCTTACTTCTCTCTCCCTTTAGCTAAGTTACTTCTAAGTCCATTACTATCCTCTGAGTTATACACGAGAGATTTCTGAGATCAAACTAAGTTCTACCTCCATTGAGTTTATGTTTGCGTGTTCTATTACTAATCCAAGGTTTTTGCTAATTAACTTATCATCACCGTACTCAAAAGGGGTTACGCCTCCATCTTATCTAAACTACCCTCTTACAGTCACAATATGAGGAAAAATTCCCCACTGGGGTAAAATCTTTTATTCTACTATAATTGTAAATCATAACTTACATGGTTATAATGAAATAGATTTTTGTGACACACGAATACCCACTAGTATCGGTCGGTGTCGTCAGCAGTAAGCCAACACGCAGCAAACCCACAAGAATTGCAGTCCTATCTTCAACCCAGGAACACCGCAGCAATCCCTAATTTGACCTCAGTCCAATGTAGGTTTATCCTCCCTACAAAGAGTTGAACAGTAGAAAAGTTTTGTTCTTGGGATCCAAAATAATTCACATAAGATTGGGACTGTTTTGTGAATTAAAAACAAGGTGTTTAAGCCTTAAAGGAAGAAGCCAAAAAAAATTTGCCAATTTTTAGTGTTTGTAAAAAGACTTCTTAAGAAAAACGGAGTTGGAAAGACCCTTTTATAAAATAAAAAATTAAGGCGATGGGTCGTTCAAGCAAGACAACATGGCGTTTGAACGATATACATTGTCGTTTGAACGACAGGTACACATCGTGTGACAGACTTTCGTTTGAACGACATACGGTGTCATTCGAACGAGATTGTTAAAAATAAAACTTTTACATTTATCTTTTCCTCGTTAAATGCAGCGCCTCAAAAACTCCTAAAAATATATTTTTGATAAAAACATTTAAAGCTCCACTCCCACTCAGAAAATATTTTATGAAAAGTATCCCAAAATTAAAGTGAATAAGTATGGAATAAAAACATAATCTTTACCATATTCATCTTGTAGAGTCTTAATTGTTGAAGAACTTGATTTTCGGATCCGTCTCTATGCATATTCGATCATGAACGTTCTTCGACGGTGTATCGATTTACGACATACTAAATTGATAACGGACATTTATAAAATCATGTCCTTGCATAACTTGCCTTAACAGAAGAGGTCTGATTTCGTGGTGTTGATGATAATTCCACAAAGAACACCCTCAATTGCTCCTTGATTAATCTCCCAAAGATTTTCAATTGCTCCCTCAAGCTCTCTCTCAAACTCTTAGGTTTAGAATGGTATTTTATGTCGTTCAACACGCTTAGACTTAAGTTATTTCTACCTAATCCCTTTTTTAGGCTTATGGGCCAAGCCCAAATGACCCGAACACCCACGTGTGGGCCCGGTTATGCTTAAAAATGCCCTAAGACCCGATTACTACCCCTAAGTACTCTTTTTCAACTATCTCAACCTATTCGGAGTCAACCGTGCACTCAGAATTGTCATCCAAAATACTTTATAACATCCTCTGAGTTTCGACCTAAAAAAATGCAACACAAAAATAATCCGAATAATTAAATTTAAATTCGTCAGATTTAAATAATTCCTCTAATTCAAATAAATTCCCCAAATTATAAATTTAAAATTCTCCAATTTAAATCAGTTTTATTTCTCCCAACAATAATTAAATTCTCAGTCCTCAGAATTACGGGGTGTTACACTCAATATCCTAACTCAACTATAGTGCCACTAGAGAATCTATAGAACGTGATAATTTCGGTGGACCATTATTTCTAAATGTTCCTTTAATCTTCTCCCAATCTATTGTGGGAGACCATGCCACTTGTTGTGGTGCCTTAAGTAGTCTCTCTTGCCTACTCACGGCTAACCATGATTGTAATTCTTGGAAGTTCAACTTTAAAATATGCTCAGCTTCAAAATCAAACTTTTCCAGAGCATTTCGACCTGGGACTGTTGGCATCGGTGGTATCAATGTAGTTAGTTGTGCAGGTGGTACAAGTTCTACTGGGATCGTCTGAGTAGCGTGTGTAACTATGTAGATCTTCCTCTTGGGTGCCATATGAAATATGACACGTAATGCTTATTAGTACTAAGTAATATACAACAAGTGTACAAAGAAAAGAACATATCAAATAACACTACACGGACGAATAGAATGGACCTATAGAACCTAGGTTGCCTAGGACCATGATCTGATACCAACTATGACACCCCATATATATAAATAATTAGGTTGATTAATTCTATTTATTAAATCTATACAGGTTGTTAAAACAATTATATATGATCCTTAGCATGAAAGAGTAAACAATAAATACTAATAATCCAAAAAGAATTATGACATGAATAACCTAAAACAATCATAAATAAATGAAGGGAGTCAATCATCATAACTAACTAAAATAAATAGTACTGATGCCTGACAAGGATATCCCACATAAATACATGCCAGAACTGTCAAGACTGTCTCCATCATAACAAAACCCATGTTGAACACAAAGTCTAAATAATAAAATAAACTTGGCATAACTCAAAAAATATAAATAAGGATAGTAGTAGGTTCAACATCTACATCTTGAAATTGATGATGTGGTGATGACTAGAATGGTTGATTGGGTGCACGAGTGAGAGGAAGCAAAGCCTAATGGAAAAGAGCACCAGGAAAAGTGCGATAGGTCAAGCCCATCGCAACACGTTAAATATACTCAACTCAAGTAATAAATGGGTAATCATGCATATAAGTTATTAAGTTAAATGTTATACCCTCATCCTTACTAGTGTTAAAATTTCGTAATATGTTTTATGTCATAGCCTAAGAGATCCTGCTAATGAAGAGATGACTAGTATACATGATACCCACAATACTATAATAGGGATTACCCCAAAATAATCGTATATCATAAGTATATACAAATATGTAAAATCGGGACTAGCCCACACTATCTTCAGTGTCACTAGTACACCAAATAACCCGTTACTAGCCCCCATTTATTATGGGGTCATGAGCATATAAATCTGTCATTTTATATCTGCCATAAATAGATAAATCGACAGACCCATTTGCTCGCTGCCATAATAAAAGAAACCAATACAGCATAACCATGAATCTAACCCGAGCCATGCAAGAAATTAAAGTATCCATACCCGACCCATGGTTTTAGCCTAAAGGATACCTAATAAACTCTTCTCTTTAATTAGATGTTAGATTTCATCTTTTAACCACTTTTATTCGCAATATGTTTAAGAGCCATGACAAATATAATCATAACTGGAGGCTAAGTTCCAAAGTCTAGATTTTTAAATCAATATTTTACATACTACGTTTTAATGGGGATGGTGTGCAAGATTTATAAATTCCTAACAATGCCCTAAATCCAGTCGTGGTCTAATACCAATAAATTGATAATTCCTTATTTCCTTCAATAATTTCCATTAATAATTTAATAATTTTGTGAGAGGGTTTAATCCTTTAGAATTACACATTATGGAGAACATACAATTGAAGTATTTCATGACATTTCCAATTAAGAGAATGGAATTCACCTAGAAATCATCCACTTTTCACACTTCATTATATGCATATGAATTCAAGTTTAATTTAAATTATAAGAGGGAAAATCATAAAATTATTCTAACCCAACAATTACCATAACTAATGTAACATGTTTTAATTCAATTTCAAGAGTAGAAACATAATCCTCTTCCATTTCACATGCTTTCTAATCAAAGATGAATTCACACTTACCATTTAATTTTAATATAGAATTCAAATTTCATGAATTGGATTTACATTTAAAATTACATGGATTATAGTTTCAACATTTTATATCACATTTCATAATTGAGAGAAAATATTATAACATGTTTAGACCTATTTGATTTCTAATGAAATTTTATAATTTATAGAAAATTATGTGTAGGTAAAAGTTACTACTTATAAACATTAGAGGAGAGAGTAATTTTATCTTTCCCTTTTAATGAAGAAGTGTAGAGCTCGATGATGATAATCCAAGATTTCAAATGTGAGACTCTATCTTGATTAGTGTGAGAATTCCTCTTCTTTCTTCTTGAATTATTTTTTTTTTATTTTTTCTTCTTTCTTCTACTAATCTTCTTAGCACTTGAATTTGAGTTGAAAAATTATTTTAGGTTTATGAGGATGATTGAGGTTTATATATGTAAAGAGTTGGGATGAGGAGGGTTTGAGGGTGGGGGAAATTGTGCATAAAAGTAATGAAAATGAAATTTATAGATATTTTAAAATATCCATAGGCCAGCTGTGACACCCTATAAAATTCGTAAATAGATTGATTAGGTCTATTACAAACTTGCGGGAATAAAACAATTGAATATCATTCTGAGCACGACTGTAATAAAAACTAAATGCATAAAATAAATAATTGAAATATACCATAGGTGAACCATTTAACATTGGTACCAAACCAACCAACAGTACTAGTACCATCACATAACAACAACTATATCAACATAAATCAAACTACTGAAGTAATCTCAGGGCATGGGCAACATAGTTGCCCATGTGCTGAAAAGTAAAGTCAACACTGATGTTAATAGCAGGTCTATGAAGTATAAGAATAAAAATGAGTTTGGTTTACAATAAACTACTCATCTTCTTCTCATAGTTTAGTTGCTTTAAGTTATCCCAACCCAAAATAACCCTACATATCACATGTCTTTAAACGCAAGTCCATATTTTCCAATGATTAAGTCTTATTAATCTTAATGGTCTAACGCTTACCAATTTTAATATTAATCATCTTGTACGTCTCAATTGTATAATATCTCAACAAAAGTATTCGCTACATCTACATCTACATAATACAGGTACGGTCCAACAATCATACATCATACAAAGTCCCTTCTTAAGCGTGATTATAATAAATGAATATCATATCGCCTTCTGGGATCGCTCACGCGTACTAGGTATAGTTATAGGTTGTCCCAAAACTATAACCATCAAATCATTACCAAAGGGATAATCAATATGCCTTCACACCAGTTATATAGGCCCATACCCAAAGTTATATAAAAAGATCAGCTCGAGCATCTTACTCTAGATACAACGGTAATTTCAACATGTAGTGTCTGGGGTAATCATAAACAAGGTAAATCCGACTCACATGAGGGCATCGATGTAATCATCGTCACTCAATTAAGGTAAAACCTTCTTTCGTATCAGGGTACACACACCTTCCAAGTATGTATCCCATGAGTACACACACCCGGTATGTCGCCCATAATACACAACGCAATTAAACCTACTACGCATAAACCTTCCAAGTGTGCCATCCAAATGTATTAACTTAATGAAAATCTATTAAGTAAGTGTATTCTCCATATTAACCGATTTAAAACATATCTAGATTACATGTCTTAAATCAAATGTATAAACGTAATTAACCTCTATTAATTAAGATTATTATCCATATTAAGCGAGTCAAACTATATTTAGATTACAAGTCTTAAATCAAAAGTATTAACTTAATTAACCTTTATTAATTAAGATTATTCTCAATATTAACAGGGTCAAAACTCTCAATAGACTAATGTCCATCCATTCCAATTCATATATAAGTGTTTCAACATCACTCCTAACCTATATCTAAGGTTTTCACTTGATTCCAATAAGATTTAATTGCATATAATTCCATATCATTCAAGATCCTTAGAATTTCATATTTGACTCAAATTAAATATCAATTTGGGAAATCACTGAGGGAATTTTAATCAATTAACATAGTAGAATATAATTTTAATAATTTAACATTAATAATAATTCAATTTCATAAGGATTTATATCAATTTCAGATTATATTATGAACATGAATAGTGACATAACTTAAACAGTTGGATAATTTAATTAGTTAAATCATATTTCTTTGTAATTATCTTTAGATTCCAATACATAATTATATTCAAACACCAAAAATAATGATATTCATATAAAAGTAAACTTGCCCCAAATATAAAAGATGAATTCCAATCTCAATACCCCAATTTTTCTTCTCCGAGTTGCCTCATTCTCTCTAGTCTCTAGTTTTTCTCTCTAAAGATATAATATGTGTTTTATGTTAAGTCTAACCACTCAAATAACAAAGCATCTAAAAAATAGGCTTAGGCCTAACCCAACCAAATGAGCCCAATTACAACTTTAAACGTCTCAAACCCTAGCCCAAGTCATATACCAACCCAGAGGCTTAAAACCCAACACTATAAGTCATAAACGGGCATTATACATGTCCCAAAAGTCAACCCGAACTACATACTAAACATCTTAATCCCCTGTATGGTACAAGTCCAAAGTCAATGATTAAATTACTTATTAAATAATTATTAATTTAATACCGTGGATTAAGTCCAATTCTAATTTCTAATAAAAATATAGACACATAACCTATGTGAAATATAACAATTATAACTAGTGGCATCACAAGTCACTACACGTGATTAAAATTTCATAATTTAATTACACATTAAAATGACCGGGTATTACATCAGCACACCCAGCGAGGCAAGCCACCTCCCAGTTTGGGCGTGGACACGGCCCCTCCGCATTCTACCTTATTCTTTATTTTAATTTATTTTTATTTTATTCCTCCAAAAATTATTAACCTCCCCTTAATTTTCTACAACTCACACTTAGCCAACTAACCCCTAGTTTTCCCTACTTGTTTTCTAAGTTAGTATCAATCGACTTACAAGTCCTTAGGTTCAAATGCATATCACATACCCAATAGCAACCATACTTCCATTTATAAACTGCCCAAACCCAAATAAAGGACCTTCAAACTTGATCAGAACGCTACTAGAATCTATGAATCTTCCACCACGATCAAACTGCATATAATGAAGTATTAAAGAAAGTAAAAGCTATTACATATCCCCACAAACACCACCAAATATATCGATTAATGTAATAATTAAACAACCTAATTGTTACAACCAAATCGATTCTAGGAAAAGTAACTTTGGATAAACCATTGAAGGATCCATTAACTAAAAAAAAAAATACGTGACCATGACGGAAGGATTAATAATATCCTGAAAACCATGTTAGTACAAATTATATACATCCATGCACATATATTCTAACATGCCACCTAGGATTTCAATAGTGGAAAACATGGACCTTTTCGATTCATGATCAATCTATAACAGAGGATATGATACCAATTATTAGGGATTGACATAATAAAATATATGTTTCTCGAAGAACTTTAATAGAACATGATTTATAAAAAAATAATAACTAGATTTAAATATTGAATCTAGGGTTGGAATCACGATACCTTTGCGGATCTTATAAGTGATGCTAATGAGGAGAAATATTTTATGTAAAAGATGGAGAAGCTAATTATCTTCCTCCCCTAAACCCTTTCCAGGAATTCATTTAATCTTCAAGTATATGATCCCCCCAAAGTAAGCCTTGTGTATGGGGACTCACGTAGATGAAAACTTGATGATTTTTCTGAGACATTACTTTTACTCTCCTCACCCCTTCAAAAAAACATGAATAGTGGTTTTCCTCTCCCTCTCTAACCCTATAGAATATATCATGTAGCTCAAACCCCATACCTTGACCTATATACTTAGGTACATGAAGTTGGCTTGATCCAATTAAGGTTTTTATAGAGTTTGGGCCTAATATATGGGTAATGGACAATATTTGGGACCCAAGACTAAGAATTAAATTAGCTTCCAAATGAAAATATAAAAAATTCTTATTAATTACAGTAATTAGGTCTTTTTTGCAAAGTTAGATATTGAATAATATGATTCCCCGTGTAAAGAATACAACACCCTCTTGGTGAAATTGAATTTGCTAATTGATTTTTACCAATATCTTATGTATATTTTTATCTCAAACTTTACTTATTTAATAATCTATCGGATTATAAATCCACTGACCATGTTTACTTGTATAATTAAAACTTATAAGTTTATCAAGAGGGTATCACAATCTAGGATATCTTATAGACACGAATTCTCCAGAATATTATCTCAAACAAATCAATACAACGATTACCCAACTTTCAAATATTTAGACCAAATAAATTAAATTGCATTCATAATAATGAAATCAGTAACTAAGAGAGTATTCAAATCCAGATAATACTCGAGATTAAGAATCTATGTACCATTTTCAAACGTTGTGAGACGGTGAAAGTCTACTCTAGTCATCACCTAGATTTTAATCTCACCCGTGTCTTGTGCAACACATTCCTAATGTACTGGTACAATCCTCTCTGAATTATCAGACAAGTTCTTGAACCATCAAAGAAGTTCCCATAGTCAAGATAAACTACTAAGATCATACTCTCATCTTTACCAATGAATTGTCAACTCCTCATCTAGGTTATGAACTATTTATTTGAGCTAGGAGTAAAATTCTGATCTTCTGTGATCAGGATAAACCCAACTCACTAGAATTTCCATCAAGTTAAATTGATTAAAATATATACAATATATTTAAGATGACATAAGGCATTCTCACAAGCATGATTCTTATTTTAAAAGAAACCTCATACACCTTTATTAAAAAATAAGAGCTATAAAAGGTTTTAAGAATAAAAACCCAACAGATTTCTACCCTAACCATGCATGAGACAGGTTCTTAAGAAATATAAGGATGTAAATAATTTTTTTTAAAAATGCCTTAAGTCGAAGCCAAAGAAATTTTTATAGAAAATTTCTCTAAGTATGAAATTATATTAACATGCAAATGCGAGAGTTTAAAAAATGGTAAAGAAAAATTTTCTTCTCTTAACTTGGAAATCAAAAATCTTAAAACCATGTTATCAAATAAAATAAACAAGCACGATGGCCAATATTGTTCGATATTATAGACAGGCTACAAAAGGCCTAAAGAGGTTCATTAACAAGTATTTAAAGAAAGGATAATAACTACGAGGGGGAAGCTGGAGTCGCAAAAGGATCAACCTTAGGAGTAGCGATTGAAGTGGAAGAATCAACCAAGCGAGCATCTTCGGTCATCTTTATGATCCTCTTTTTAGACTTTAACGGCATTGGCCATTGCCTCACTGTCATTATTGTGTCGTACCTCCACAACTTCTTTTAGTTTGGAGTAATTCTTACCAATATGTCATTGACATTAGTGTACCGGTCTTCAAAATAATTCATCCACTGAAGAGAAAAGTCAAAGGATGAATTTCACTCTATAATCCCCTTTGCCTTAACAACCTTCAACTCCTCTTTCAACTGAGTGTCCTTATCCTTGACTTCGGCTTTAGTAGCTTTCTCTTTATGCCACTAGGAGGTCTCTTCACCTTGTCACCTTCCAAAGTTGTGACATTTTGACAAAGATCTAGATCCTCAACTTGCCTCCACTCATAGGCTTTGGCCTCATTATCAATGAGAACTAATAAGGGCCACCTCCTTCAATACGTTGGATAGAATTAGGGATGGCAATTCGTATTTTGAGGTTACGTTTCGAGCCGAGCCGACACGACACGACAAGGGTTTTTCGAAAACGAGCACGACACAACACGAATTCATGTTTTTTTACTGAACACGAGCATGACTCAAATAAAAATGACATAACACGACATGACACGAATAACAAGATTTCTTAAATTTTCATGCTAAATTAAATATAAATAGACACGACAACCCGAATAAAAACACAATTAACACGACAAGACATGATAACACGACTCATAATTTTGTCAGGAACACGACATATCGTGTCAATTTTGGATTAATTTCATGTCATTCCGTGACGTGTTTTTGTGTCATTTCTAAACTTGTCACCCCTAGATATCATACCACTATGCGAGAGGATAATAATTAACAAAACACAATTAGAAATAAATCTAAGTGCTAAGAATAAAAGATTACCTAGAGAGACTTGTGGAGACTAAAATACCAAAAATATTCGGTACCAAGGTCCCTAAGATATCGATATTCTAGTTTATATGTGAAGTAGGACAACTTTGGACCTAGGTTGGTCCCATAAGAATACTCATCCTTGAACTAACAACTGGGCCAGGGTGACCTTAAGAGCTTTCTCTTTTGTATACTCTGTGACCTCAACCTCGACGACAGACTCCTTACCCTAGTGGAATGAGCGAGAAGTCTAGGTTATGGAAGAGATCGAAATACTTTGCATAGATGGATTTGTGGTCTTTAACAGCTTGGGATTAGTAAGATAATAGCTCTGTAACACCCCGTATTTTTGTGTAGTTAATATTTAATTAATTCGGGAATTTTAAATGACTAGTGTGTTGTAATTTTAATTGAATTAATTATGGCAATATATATATTTAAATATTAATTGGGGAGTGAATGGTTAATGTTTAGGGAAATTTATTTACTAAGTGAATAGTAATAATTTAATTACGTCATTTCGGGTATTAATGACGGGGTATGCACTTATCTCAACCGGGAGTCGGTATAGACTAAATGGGGTGTGAGATAAGAATTTTTATAAATTAATTTGGATGCCAATTCTGAGTGCGCGGTTGAGTCCGAATGGGTCGAGATAGTCAGAAAAGAGTACCCGGGGGTAGTAATTGGGTCTCGGGGTATTTTTGGGCATAGCCGGGCCCACACGGGGTGAGTTGGGCCACTTTAATTAAGCCCATTAGGTGAAAAACGGGATTAAGGGTTTTTAACCTAATGGGGAGATTAAGGAATGGCAGCCAACATAACTCTAAACCTAGGGTTTGAGAGGAGATTTGGGGAAAAAGCAAATCAAGAACAAATTGGAGGTTATTGGAGCCAAATTGAGGGACTACGCCAACGGATTTGACACTACGAACACTTACAGGCAAGTGGTTAACTGTTGTGATTTCTAAAAGTTTGATAATCAATTCATATCATAGTGATGTGTGTATAAAAATTCATTTTGGGTGTATCACCAAAATCTAAATTGGGTTTTTGTAAATTTATATACCTTAATGAGATTAAGGGGGAGATTGATCGTGTTTATGATTCTAGAATGTAGAGAACTGAATCAGATGTTAAAATCAGTAAGAGTAGAGGATTAATTACTGATAAAAGGAATGAAATTTGTATTGGGGATTGAAAACCCGGATAATACCCAAATCGGGAAAAAGTAGGAAATCGTGAGATTTGATTCCAGATTTATGTTCCATAAGGTGCATGATACTATTCCTATGTAGATATCGGGTTGATTGGGCTTGGGTTAGTCCAGGGGAAAGAATGAAAGTGGAAGATTTTCGTTAATGGTGGAACTGCCTCTTGGAGAAGACGAAGTCAGGGACGATCGATCGATCGACCCAGGGGGTTCGATCGATCGATGATTCGGATTTCTGGGCAGTTCGCCCAGTTTGTATACAAGGGAGAAATTAATTAGAAAATTTAATTCCCATACATTAATTAGTGATAAATAAATATGAAACAAATATCCCTAGCAATTATGGGAGAAAGTAATTAGGACTAGGATGAATTTATGTGGGGCATTTAATGGATGAAATTGAGAGATTTTATTCCAAAATAGTGAGGTACGGATTAAGTGAGTGAATCCGGGTATATTGGTCATGCGACCCCAAGGTAGTGAATTAAGTTTGGAGATAAACTAAATAATTTTGAGTCGGGATATAGACTCGGGGAATATTTAATTATGGACCAAGTGGGCGAGTCCGGGTATGTTGGTAATTATAATTGGGAAATTATGAAAATAAATGTGTGACACATTGTGGGCGAAAAATGTGGAAAAGAAATTATGATATGTAAAAATGGACCAAGTGAGTGAGTCCGGGTATGTTGGTTATGTGAAACCAAAGTATCAAATTTATGTTTGAGAGAGAGTAATTAATTTGGAGTCGGAACATAGACTCGGGAAATATTAAGTTACGGGCCAAGTAAGTGAGTCCGGGGATAATGGTTGGATGACACCAAGTTATTAAATTGATAAATGCGTTAATTAATTTAATTAGAGTCGGATTGTAGACTCGGGTAGTATTAAATTAATAAGAGTGAGAATAATTTAATTAGAGTCGGATTGTAGACTCGGGTAGTATTAAATTAATCAGAGTGAGAATTAATTTAATTAGAGTCGGATTGTAGACTCGGGTAGTATTAAATTAATAAGAGTGAGAATTAATTTAATTAGAGCCAGATTGTAGACTCGGGTAGTATTAAATTAATAAGTGTATTAATTAATTTAATTAGAGTCGGATTGTGGACTCGGGTAGGATTTAATTAATTAATGTGTAAATTAATTATATTAGAGTCGGACCACAGACTCGGATTTTTGTTGATTAATTAATGGATAAATTAATTTAATTAGAGTCGAACGATAGACTCGGGGCGGCGTTAAATTAATAAGTGTGTTAATTAATTTAATTAGAGTCGGACGATAGACTCGGGGAGGTATTAAATTAATATGCGTGTCAATTAATTTAATTAGAGTCGGGTGATAGACTCGGAAAGGTATTAAATTAATAAGTGTGTCAATTAAATTAATTGAAGTCGGACCATAGACTCGGGGAAAGTATTATATAAATTGAAGTGTGAGTTAAATATATTAGAGTCGTACCATAGACTCGGGAAGACGATAAATTATTAAGTGAGAAAATTAATTACATTGAGTCGGACCACAGACTCAGGAAATTACAGGCAGTGTACGGGATTTTGAGTACATGGTAAAGTCGGGATTATTAATATATATATATATACGGTGTAGTGATAGTATGTATATATATATATATATATATATATATATATATATATATAAGTGTATGTATTGTGTGTGACATTAAATTACAGGCAGTGTACGAGATCTTGAGTACACGGTAAAACCGGGGTTCATAGTATATATATACGGGTAGTGATAGTATATATATATGTGTATATATAGTGTGGGATAGTAAATATCAGTGATTAGATATTTATTCAATTTATTTACTCTACTGCTATCAAGGGAGGTTGCGCGATGTGGGTGAATCCCCTAGCTTGAGGAGTAGGGCGAGTATATCCCCAGGTTATAGCATCCGGTATATATGGGTGAGGGATTTATCTCACTTTCAGGGAAGGAATATGACCGCCTCCACTTCGTTTATATTTTGGTCCAAGTTGGTGAGCGATTCTAACTTGGGGAAAACTAGGTTTTGTGAGCACACCTAGTGAGATAGCATTTTAGAGGGAATCATCCGGTGAGGGTAAACTCGGAAGGATGGATACACGTATGATATATGTGTGGATGTTAGTAAAGGTACGTATAATATGGTAGTAAATATTATATGTAGGTGATAATACAGTGTGTGATGTATTTAATTTATATAACTCGGGTTACAGTTATATGCAGTTAATTAATGAGAAATTAATTAAGTTAATCATTTGTGGGAATAATATAGTGTGTGATATATTTACTTTATATAACTTGTGACACGGTTATATGCTGCTATTTAAGAGGAATTAATTAAGTTAATTGTGAAATAACTTATAATTTAAGAATCATTATACTCGGGTTAGAGTAGTATAGGAAGGGAAGGTTATACCAGGACTAGTTGAACGGGGTAGTACAACTAGGTGGGGTTAAGGTAACCAGTAGGTGTGCACAATAGTGGAGGGGTGAGAATGTCCTCAAGGGAGTGCGACACTAACTTAAATATGAAGCGCATTCATGCATCTTAAATTACTGCAGTTAATTCACTTGCTAAATATTTTCAAAATGTTTTGGGTTCTAACCCTTGCTATAAAAATATTTTCAAAACCTTTTAGGTGTCCAGCCACAGGGACGCCAGAATTGATATTCTATTCCAGGGACACGGAGCTGCGGCATATGTGGATGCTAGCAGGAGTTTGGATTAGACGCATCATTCATTCATTCCTAGAGTAGGAATATTGTATCAGTTTCACTTTTATTTAGGGCTTGTCTCCCAGACTTCTCGGTACAGTTTTCAGGTGTAATTTATTCAGGTGTTGAATATTTGTATTGGATTATTTCTTTGGTGACCGGTGATTTATTCGGCAAGTTGTGTAATTATAATTCAGTTTATTTTCATTCAGATGTGTGAATGGTTTATATTCTATTTTCGCATGTACTGTTTTGTTTAATTAAATAGTTAAAATTGGCACCAGTTTTTGGAATACTAGGTGGTTAGTAAGTTTTAAAAAGTTTCCGATAGTGATGCTAAGGATGATCCAACTGGGATTCCTGTTTTAATTTGGTATAGGACTGATCACCCGGTATTTTATTAGGCGGGGTGTCACAACCTCTAGGTTGGGAAAGTTTTGGTAGCGGCAGTAGGCGTAGCATTGAACACCTTATTTTTCTTGAGTCTCATAATAACAAATATAGTGATCTCTGAAACCTTCAAATGCATGCCCCAAGTTAGTTGAAAAGCTTGAGGAGATGATCTGGAGGAAATAATTCCTAGATAAACAGAAATCATCAGAAGATGAAGTTGAAAAAAATACTTGAAAAAATAAATGAGATTAGAAATCACTCATGTTGCTTTCGAAGGACAGTGGTGCGGGCTAGAAGCATAGTCGAAAAAAGGTCGATAATCCAAAAACAATATGTCCTCATACACTATAGGATCTTCCTGAAATGATTCTTTACAATATGTTTGTCGGCCTCAGAGAGTTTAAGAGAAATTTTCTCTGCAAAAGAAGAAATTAGATTAATGATTATATAAGTGGAAATATGAAGTTGATAACTTTGTAAGAAGAACAGTAAATACAACCAAGCAATGAATTATCCCATTCCTCGATCATTGAAGTACATTTATTAGATTCATGGGGGAGAAATTTCAACCGGACTCGGATCAAGAAAAAACTATTCTTTTAAAAAATATTTTTCATTTGAGTCACTTTCACCAACTTCAAGCTAGGCTTCCTGGTGGAGAGATACCAGTAAGATCTTATAATTCTTCTTTAAGGGCATAGATAAATCTAAAGATTCTCTTTGTAATGTCATGGCTAGTCTTCTCCATCCAAGTGATCATAGACCTAAGAATGATCTAATAACCATTGGGACCAATATGAGCCAAAGTAATACCATATTCCCTCCAAAAACCTCGGATAATGGTATGAATGGGAAGATGAATCCCCACATCCAAGCTTATTGTGGAATGGAAATCTCCCTCTACTTTATCAGGTCATAGAATCTTTTATATCTCCTCGGAACGATCCATTAAATACTCAAAGGAATATTATAAAACTCCTTATGATTCTTAAACAAACCGTTTACGTTACTGTTGGGATATTTCATAGCATAATTTTGGGAAGGATTGAAAGAGTCACAAAATGAGGGCTCGGTCTCGTACACATCATAGAGAGGCACCATAACATGGATTGATTTATTAAAATACTATAATGCAACCTTCTTAGTATAAAATGCCATCATATGATGGATGGTCTCGATGGAGTACTCATTATCATAATTCCTATGAGTAGAGTCACCAACTAAGTCTAAATCAGTATTTTAGGCTATGAATTATGGGACACTAAAATAAATATTAGAATGGGGCATGGTGTTGAACTTATGGATTCAATAGGAATAGAGGAAATAACTTTAGGGTATCTCCTAGAACCCTTTCTTCAGGAAGGTTGGACAACTGCCAATAGGACAAGACGTAAAGGGATTGGTGGATTTATAAACCTAGTCCTTATCCTATGTTCTTTTAACACTCTTTATAGAAAATCTTTCCTGGGTTGGGGATAAAAATAGATTCAAAAGTAGACAGGTCAAAGACCGATTGCGTTTATCGATGGATTTAGGGAATAATATACACTTCATCAATATAAACCAAGTGTGCAATAACCCAACAAAATTTTAACAGACATGTCCTGAAATTCTTAATCCTACACAACCATACCAGCAATTTATGAAAAAAAAGTGAGGACAAGATAGATCAAAGAACATAATATGGAAAGGGGAAAAAACCAATTTTATGCCATTGATTTACAAAAAACTCTCTCAAAAGCAAGAAAAATATAAGAATGGATGGGCACATAAATAATGTACCCAAAAAGAAGGACTTTGCACATGTAAAATGAAAGGAGGTGTTTTGAAGCTTGGGGTCAAGGCATTTATGATGAAGAGCGAATAATCAAAAACCATTCTCATTGTCTCTTTCTCTCCCTAAAATGCAACAACCCAGTTTTGGAAAAATAAACTATAAGGCCATCTCTAATGGGTTGTCTAAATGTTCACATTTAGATTGTTTGGGTTCACAATGGGTAGCATATTGTGCACATTACGGAGAGAGAGAAAACGTAGTGGCAATGTAGATTTACATTGCCGATACACATTGGGTAAATGGTGGGGCCCTCATCTGAGCAGCTAAGGCTTGCCCGCCAGTGTGTGGGAGTATGACTCTTGTCCGCCCAAGGGCTCTCCTAGAAAAAAAAGCTAATATCATAACGGTAACTTAGTAATGGCCATAAAATTATTTAGCGGCTATATATTTTTCTATATATACATTACACTCCCCAAATACTTTAACACCTAATTTTCAACCTTTCATTTCCCCAAGTACTTTAATACCAACACAATTTTCCATCCATTCAAATTATTTCTATGAATTCTCCTTCTCAAAGTACTCTACCCAATTTTAATTCACATGACGAGGTGTTGCTTTATATCGCGTACGTTAAATATTCGATAGATGGTGCTATGGGGACTAACCAATACGGTACAACCTTGTGGGAAAAAATTACTAACGAATATAACTCAAGCGAGGGTGTTATTTATAAAAGCATCGAGAATGCGTTGCAAGGAAAATTTTGAAAAATAAACACATAGTGTTTGTTGTATGCGCCGAAGTTGTCCCAAGCATACGGAAGCGGCAAAGATAACGGTACGACGGAGGTTACGTGGGTAATTACAATTAATTTACGTTTAGTTTATTATTTTTAATTAAATTCATAATTGTACAACACTGATGCGAGAATTTTTTATATAGCTACAACAACCTAGTGATAACTTTCAAAGCAAAGCGGGTCATAAATTCGCATACGACCACTGCTACAAGGTGCTCAAGGACTTGACAAAGTATTCCATGTCAACCACCAGTTCGTAATATACCAATGAAGAAAATAATGAGATCCTGCTTGATGCGAATGACAACGAAACAAGGGAATTCAATAATGCTCTAAAAAGATCGGAATGACGTAAAGCTACGAAATACAAAGGGAAGAAACGAGCAGCCGCCAATAATGCGGCTACACACACAGTCCTTTTAGAGAACTCTGAGGAATTTAACACACTTTATAATAAAAATTTCGCATAATCCCAAACAATCAGGAGAAATCTAAATGAAAAGATTGATGGTTTAATTTTAATTCGCACCAAAGAGTACGAAGCTCAACTCCGATGTGATGAAGCTCAACTCCAATGTGATGAATATCGAATTATTTACCTGGATACAAGAAACTTCATTCCAAAACAACATGTCTTTCACGAGATACGAATGACTGAGATAATGCATCGTCGATCTCAAGCATATCGAAACTTCTCACAATAGATAAATAGATTTATATGGTTTTTTATGTAATGCAATTTTATTAGCTATTAACCTCTGTACCAATGTTTTTGAATGACTGTTTTTAATTAACCAAATTATATTTAGCATGAATAAATTTGTATACATAGATAAGATTGGGTATAAGGATAAAATTGAAATTACAATCAAAATGATGATTCTGCAAGATGATTCCAAATGTGTTCCATAAGGTCGTCACGTAACTGGTTGTGGGCATCCTTGTTCCACATCTTCGCCTCCCGCACCTAGATATTGTCCTTTCCCTGCATGTGGACAGTTATTCCATTCCCAATAGATGCAGTCAATGCTCCCAATCATCGCGAGGAAATCGTGTCACTCATTCTAGGGATACATGCGGGAAATATGCTCAGCTGTAGGCATGCGGCAATACTCCGGACTAAACACCTTCACTACATCCCTACAGAAACGTTATAAAGTCTCAATCACCATTGTCTAGGCTATTTTCAAATATTCATCCTGTAAATCCCTGCATCCACCGTACGCCAACATTCGAAGCGCACAAACAATCTTCTGGTGTGAGTTTAATCCCATTCGTCCAACACAATCGGCTTTGTGGATGAAATATTAATCTTTTTCATAGACGGATTCCAAAATACGATTGAAGCTCGCCTTGTTCATCCTGAACTGATGCCTAAGCATTTTTCAAGATAAGTCAAGTTCTCCTGAAAATAGTCTCTCCATAAATTGCGATGAGTCATCTCTCTATCGCGGTGCACCGTTCTTCTCTCCTGAAAATAGTCTCTCCATAAATTTTGGCCACTAGGTTTTAAAACTGAAACTGTACAGTGATGTCTCTAAAATATCAGTCCTAATATTATAGATGATGTGGCCACTCATGTTTATTGGACGATAAAATAAGACCCGCCAAACATGTTTGCAAACTTAATTATGGCTACCCATCTTTGGACGATATATAAATATGACTTAAATGGAAATTCATTATTTCCACTTATTTTGCGTAATGGATTCACAGCCATGGCTAATAAATGAAGACTTTCAACTACTTAACTTGATAAACGAATCTGATTTACCTTTCAGTCCCCTCTATCAAGTACCGTCAAATATTTTTGCACATGTCGAGCGATATTGGGTGACATGGCCTAATGATAATAGAGTGCAGTCAACAAATGAGATCCATATATGTTGGTTTGTGCGCAAAATGAAGTTTGACTTATACGAGAAAGCTATAAGTGTTGCTGGTTATGGGTGGGATGAAGAAACTTACATGTTGGTAATTTCTGAGGAAGATGTGTGGGAAAGGTTTTGTAATTATTATCCACATGGTCAGGCATTACGCAATAAACCTTGTTACCTATTACATGCCTTCCGATGGATAATTTATGAATAGATAATTCCATCTATTTGTGATTCCTTACAAGGTTCAGAACAAACTATGAGTTGTGGAGCTTGTTCCTTATCAGTATCATAATAAAGTATTGTATGTTTTTATTGTTCCTTATTAGTGTCATAAAATATTAACAAATACCTGTTAAGACGAAAATATATTTAGATGATGTGACCAATCAGAATACTAACCAATACTTGAAAATGGATATTTTAAAATAAAAAAATATTTAGTCGATGTGACCACTCGACAGTCAAAGGTAAAACATTACTCGCCCAGTAAGTTTGCAGAATGAATTATGGCCACTCGTACTTGCACAACCAATTACTTGGAAGGTTGCAAATCACCTATAAATATTTTAGAATGTATAATTTGTTATCTACCCTTGTATTATATTTCAAATATGGCTTCATCTCCCTACAATTTGTCCATTTATAATGGATTATACACGGATATTGCCGGTAACAATTGGTATGGGAAGAAAGTCATTTTCTAAACTTATCTGATTGATACTTCTCAAAGTTTTCTTAATGACTTCGGTCATATATTCATAATCTCTCCCAGTTTGGAACCTGAAGATGGAGTCGAGTATCCTTGGGAACACCTGACCTGGCCAGATAAATATGATGAAAGGTGTAACCTGAAGGTGCTTTGCCATTACATCACATACGTTGGCCAATATCGTATCCCAAAGAAATGGAGTTGTTTTGTCTTGATTTATTAGAGGAAGAGATATGGCAGATGGAGAGGCGCTTACAACGTTATCACAAAGCACAACGTGTGATGCTATCAGAGCATCAGATTTAGCAACAATTAATTAACGTCTATAATAACTCTGCGTTGGCATCAGATAATGATAATTCTGCCTACACCAATTTTGGTTATGATTACTTTTTAGAATGTATATATGAAAATGATGGGGAAGAGTACGAACCAACTATATCAAACTATAACAAATAATATGTTGATTCCGATAATTAACGATCTTACTTGCTTAAATGTTTAGTGCGCAATAGGAAACCATTTGTTGTACTTCTACTAGGTTCGACCTAAGCGTTTGAACATATAGTCCTAGTAATATTTTCTTTCAGTATGAGTGTTTTGACTACTTAATTTATTATCAATAACAAAGGATAAATTTGTTACATTGGAAGCTCTTAATATCAATTTATTACATTACAAACTAGAACAAAAACGATGTGACGTCAAACTATTTTGCATATTGTAGTTGCATAGTCACGTCCAACTATTATCAGTCCGAATAATAAAGATGATGTGACCTCTCAGACTTGGACGGTAAAAAAAAGAGTCACCCAACAGGTTTGCATAGACGCATGTGATTCAATAGTGAAAGTCTGATTCTAGTATAAATTAATAGGTAATGTCATTTCACACATTACCAAATGGCAAGCCATAAACAGACCAATGATTATAACCTAAGAAGAGGACGTCTGGATTATTTTAGCCCAAATATGGCCGCCAAAAATAAAGATCACTTTAAGCTCAAGAGGAAATCTAAAGCATTAACATCATTTGATGTTGGCCATATTGAGGAAGTTTCACCCATTTTGACTAACCCAGGATTCTACGAAGATCCCCATGGAAGGAGTTGGTTTGGGGAGAAAAGGGTTTTTGACAACATTCCTATATGCACACTACATTCATTAGGTGATGTTGGCCATGTGATGAAATGATTAATGCTAACAAAAGATAATATTCCTTGTTATGATCATTTGAAATGACCTAGGTTATATGACAGACATGGTGATTTAGAGTGCTACTGTAATTGTCATGGTTTACCCATGCCATAAGAAAAATCAGCAAAATATTACAAAGATCTAACCAAAGACAGTGAGAAAAGTATCCGTCTAATACAAATGGAAATTGAAAAAATCAAAAAAAGATTACTTCACTGGCATTGTAGACATTTAATAAATATAGAACTTGATGATTCAGAGTATGCATCGGATCTGGAACTTACGGACTATATAAAGGGACGATTTCGACATGGATTTCGTACAATATCTACCAAATATGTTGATGGGTGATGGGAATGCAATATGTTACGATCCGTGGTTAACCAGTAAACCACGAAGTAATTAATATGTAACTTTATTTTGCATGTGTCTAATACGTCTACTGTGCTCAACCCAAACGTTAGAACATATAATCCAAGTAATTTTGTCTTCAGTATGGTCTTTGTACCTGAATCTATTATCTATAATAAAGGAACAAATTATTACATTGCTAACTCTTAAAAATAAAGGTACAAAATATTAATCAATAAAAAATATTTTACTTTAACAACAAATTATTACATTACAAACTTAACTTTACATCAGACCCCCTACCAAGATATTGGTTATAAGGAAGTGCGTTAAAAAGTGCAAAAACATCATCGGCAAGAAATGGTTGACTAGACGGTCCTTTAAGATCTTATGGGAAATATTAGGATAAGAAATAGCATATTCATCTCCATATATGTATGATGGTGTGTGTTACGAAATGGGGTTGTGCCCGGGAGACGAATGTGGTCCAGCTCCTCTCAGAGTTGTAATATGTTCATCTTTCTGTTGCAGAAGTTTGTATTTCTCTCGTACTCACCTCTGCCACATAATCTCCCATTCTAACATTTTGGATTTCGTTTTCTCGATGTAGTCCTCTCTAAAAAATACCTTATCATGCCATTGTGAGCGTGAGTAAAATTCTCCGGGTGCTAAGTTATTATGTATGCTTGGTGGATCTAGTTAAATGACTATTGTGCCATTCAAACTTAAATATGCAACTTCAACCTCCATTGGCAATGGTTAATATTTTATGATGAAGACTGTCCCTGCGTGTTGTACGTATAGGGAGCCTCCCATCTATCTGTCAATGCGACAGGTACCCATAAATCAAAGGGTGGAATCGAGGCGAACCCTACCCTTTCATGGTTTTTCCAATGAAATAGTGAGGGTAATATTGCACCCTTACCCACAATCTTCCAGTATATCAACCATTCCTCATCCGATGACACTATGATACAAGCAATTGATGGTTGTCAATTGCTAATTTATTGCATATATATATATATATATGTGTGTGTGTGTGTTTCAAGGAATGAATGGCATAGGATGCAATGGGTTTTTGGGAATGGAAATGATACTTGTCATTTGACGGTAGCAGCGGTCTATGAGATATAAAGTTCCACCTAACTCGGAATCGAAAAGCATGAACCATCTCTGGGCCAAATCGTGAGAAACTCTAACGCCATCATACTGATTTTTTGCTAATCCCATAAAAGGTTGTTATATAATAGACTCGGTAGAGCGCATTTCTAGTTGCTCATGCATGGCCAAAATTTTGAACCTAATTTATCCCATTAGATTCCCATGTTGATTGGTCACCCATCGTAGCATACGTGGCCATCTTTCCACTACATTATCATGAAATATGGGAGACATCATGCGGAGGTACTCATAGCCGAAGTACTGCGGGTATAAAGAATAACTCATTAATAATTGGTAGATTCATAAAATAAAAACATATAAATTGTATGGACGTGAATAAAATGTTCAATTAGAGAATACCATACCTCTATAAGTTGCCAGAAATAATTTACTATTTTCTGCGCAGTTCTAATGCATGCATCAAGGGCATAGTAAACACGGGGTAAATTGGCAAAACCCCAACCCTTAGCAGCCATGTCGTTTAGATCGTCTTAATAAGTTGTCGAATCCACAAAAACGGAATTATGGCATGTCGGGAAAAAAATGGAGCTCAACACAAAAACAATAAAAGCTCTAGCGATTTTTTTTTGCACTCTTTAATCTATAATCCGGAGCTTGTTTGCACCAATTCAACATGTAAGTTTTTAACATCCTGCAAGAAATATTTCATCTTTTATAGTCTGGGAGGCCTATTTCGGGAAAATATAATTCAAACATTTCCTCCATAGTATAAGGACTATATGTTGGAAAGTTGGGCAAAATTGGATGGATTCCAATTGGAATTCCTAAAACCAAATAATTTAAGAAGTATTAAATATGGAAAGTTTCAACAATAATTAATAAAAATAAATATAGTGCGCAGCATCATTATTGAAATATTACCCGATAAAAGCACAAAATCATAAGGGGTAATCCCCAACTCCACACCCGGTAGATGGCATGTATGTGTTATCTTCAACCACCTGCTTATCAGCGTTCCAATTTTTTAGTTGTCTGAGTTAGGAAAAGTTTCGCTAAACAAATGACAGAAACCGAAATTCACAATGGCCTCTCGCACTACTGGAATCTGGGATAATTCAGTAAACACATCTATCGGACCTTGGACACTACCGCGCATGTGAAATTAACTATCGTTTGGATGCGCGTTAAAATCAAAAACCGTCTCTCACGTGCAGTGTACTATCATCAAACAACCAAAATTAATTTCGATACACGACTGGAAAATTCGGTAAAGGGGATGGATTAGGATTTGGTTTTGCAGTTTTGCCACACCATTTTCTTTGAATCGCTAACATTTTCCAAACAAATAGTATTGACTATATAAAAAATATGGGTATGGTTTGGGGGATATAAGAATAGACTTGTATTTATAATAAAAATTTTGTGAGTGTGAAAAATAGGAGATAAGCGGTATTGTATTTATAGGGGTAATTGTATAAATATTTTAAGGGTTAATGGCTATAATGTAACGACACTATAAAGGTTAAATGCATAGGCGTGGAAGAGTTACCCGCTAAGGGTGCTGGACGTATACAAGGGTTACCCACCCAGGGTGGGCCCCTTCTGCCTCATCATATTGCCACCTAATATTTTCATCGTCTCTGTGGCCATCCCTATGGGACAGGAGGAAATTTCTTGCACAGGTCCCACGCTTTCCCCTTTCTTTCTCAAGGAAAGAGAGATCGCTTCGGCCGTCGTCGGTGTGGGGGAGTAATGTGAAAAGGTAGAGTCACCAACCTATTTTGCACAAAACAGGCAAAAGAATATGTTTCCGCCTTAAGAGAGTGGCATTAAAGACAAACTAATGCTTATGAAACTAATAGTTCAAAGGTGCGGGGGTTAAGTTACAGAATGGAAAGGTTTTAGGCACCCATCCCGCCATTTCGGTCTCTCATGGGCTTGTTTTGCTATGTTCCTTAATTTCTCCGTGGAACATGTGTATGTGTATATATAAATGGAGATCGGAATTATTCAACTCATATCATGGAAAGGATAGAGTGAGATATTTTTTTTAATAGGGATAATGCCCCACTAATTTACTGATATATGGGAAAAAACAAAAAAGAGATTACAAGAAGGAATAATCAATTTATAAGTAGCCACCTTTACATAAATCATAAAAAAATTACTAGGAGAATCTACAGTTTGGGAGACCCCGAGAATCTAAATTAATGAGACCTTTCAACTCTTTAGGAAAGGCATCTAAAGAGGAATATGTTAGATGGATTTGAGAAGAGACTCCATGAATGGCCAAAAAGTCATCACCTTTATGTCATTCTCTAAGAATATAACAGAATTTCACCTTGAGGTTCTGAGTATTGATTTTAATATTGGCAATAAAAGGAACTATACTCCATATACACTTCATCTACTCATTCAGCACTTTAATGACAGTTAGAGAATTTGATTCCACAATTAGACCTTCATTTAGAATAGAAGCACATAGATCAGTGGATTTAAGAACTTATAAAGCTTTTGCAATCACATTCGAACCAACACCAAAGTTTCAAGTAAAGTCTTTAATGAACTTCCCTTTAGAATTTCTTAACACCCATCCCCCCCCCCCCCCCCCCCCAGGCCCTGGATTACCTTTACAACTTCCATCAACATTTATTTTGAACTAATTATCTTCAGGAGGTCTCCATTGAACAAGTCTCATAGACTTTTTTTACGATTGTTGAACCATCCTAGAGTATAGGTTTATATCTAGATGCACGTTTGTAAGAGAATGGATGTCCAAAATGGATCTATCTACCTTCATTTTAGAATTTTCAAACTTCCATTTGTTCCTAGCCTTCCACATCCCCCAAAATATAAAAGTTGGAATGACTTTTAAGAACTTACCCCACATGGAGTTGTTAGAACTGGTCCACCACGCAACCAGTCTACCTCTAATTGAGTTATTTAAACTCTTAATCCCACATAAGTCCTCAAAATCCTTCCAAATAGCCCTTGCAAAAACACTATGGCAAAACAAGTGTTCTACAGATTCAATGTCTCGATCAAGGCAACAACCACATTTAAAAGGGCACTTGATTCCAATTCTCATAATAGTTATATCCACTGGAAGGCAGTCTTGCATAAGCCTTCTAAGAAATAATGAAATTTTATAAGGAATCAGCTTATTCCAAGTGAAAGTGGTAGTTCAAGAGTGAGTTTTGGCCGTCCTAACAATATTCCATATTGAGCTCAGTTTAAAAGATCCATCATAAAAAGGCATCCAAACCAGTTTATCACAATTATTGTTCCCCATGACCTCCACTTTAGAGCATGGAGAAGAATATTTTTGAGGCATCAAACTATTAATTTTGTTATGATCCCATTCTCCATTTCTATCCTGCAGCTCTGAAATTTTGAGGGAGTTTGAAATACCTGTTGAATCAAAGGACTCAATACATTCCAGTTATCCCATTTAGCATTTATATTTCCCTTCCCAATGATCCATTTACTATTTTTCTCTGATATCTCTCTATTTGACACCATTCTTCTCCAGGTATGAGATCCCCTCTAAGCCTTTGCTACCATAGGATGATTAATCCTACAGTATTTTTGAAGCATATATTGGGCCCAAAGAGAATCTTGCTTCCTAAACTTCCACCATAATTTCAGACTAAAAGCTTCCATTATATCCTGTAATTATCTAAATCCAACACCACCCTCCTCAGTTTTGGAGAATAGGTCCTTCCATTCAATCCAATGGTATTTGGTTCTATCTTCCTGTGATCCCCCACAAGGAATTTGCCATTATTTGTCCAATGATAGCTAACACTTTCTTTGGAGGTTGCATAACAGCTAGGGTATATATTGGAATAGATTGGGGCGCATGTTTAATGAGGGTAATCTTTCCCCCCACTAAAAGAAGCTTAGCCTTCCAGCCACCCAGTTTACTTTTAATCTTAGTAATTAAGCTTTCAAAAAGAGAGCATTTTAGCCTTCCCATAAAAATAGGGCATCCCAGGTACACAAAAGGAGGTTTTTAATGGGCATAAACATAATCTCAGATATTTTCTTTGATTTAGCATTGATGATCATCTTGGAGCAGTAAAGAGAACTCTTGGACTTGTTAACTTCTTGATCAGAAATTGCTTCATACCTGTTCAGCACCTTCTTCACTTGTTTGTTGTCTTTAACACTCCTAGATGAGAATATGATTAGTTCATCAGCATATACAAGATGAGATACCATAAAACATTTGATTGGGAGTTTAAATTTCGAAATTTTAGGATAATTCAAGGGTTTACCTAGATTTCTGCTAAGAACTTCAGCACATATGATAAATAAGGCAGGAAATAGTCGATCCCCTTGCCTTAATCCCTCGAAAGATTTGAAGAAGCCACATGATTCCCCATTGATCATAACTGAAAAAAAAGTTAGAAATAATTCTCCAGATATAATTTAACCATACCTCATTGAAGCCAAATTTCCTCATGACTTTAATCAAGAATAGCCAAGACACCTTGTTATATACTTTTTGCATATCAATCTTCGTAGCTACATTGCTTCCTTCATTCTTCGAGTTGATCATGGATATCATCTATTGAGTTAAAAGAATATTATCCACAATACCTCTATCTTTAACAAAATCACTTTCATTTGGGGAAATGATTTTTGGGAGGATAAATGATTGCCTAGAATCTAAAATTTTGGAGATGATTTTGTTAAAAAATGTACATAAGCTTATAGGTCTGAATTCAAAAACATAATGAGGATTTTAATTTTTTGGAATAAGAGTAATGATAGTGGAAGTGAATAATTTAGGAATCTCCATGCCACTGAAGAAGCCTTCTATAGCTTTGCATACATCCACACCAATAATATCCCAAGCTGAAGTGAAAAAATTTCCTGTGAAACCATATGTACCTAGAGCACTATCCCCACTTAGATCCCAAATTGTAGTTTTTATCTCCTCCATAGATGTCTTATCAATAAGGCCAGCATTAACTTCTTCATTAATCAGACAAGGGATAATATCCATAAATTCCTCATTATGAGGTCTAATCACATCCACACCAAGCAAAGACTGGAAAAATCTAAGGCCGTAATTTTTATTCATTTGTTGATCATCAATCCAATCACCTTCTTCATTTTTGATTTTATGAATGAAGATTTTTTATTTTCTTTCTTAGACTGACTTATGGAAAAATTTCGAATTTGTATCTCCTTCTTTAGCCCACTTGCAGTTGTACTTTTGTCTCAAAAATTGCTCCTTCATTTTTAGATGTTAAGTTAACTTGGACTAACATCTATTCATCTCCTCCCTTTTAGAATTTGTAGAATCACTCTTAAATAGTATTTCACTTCTAAGGGCTTCATCCTCAGCATCTGAAGTGTTCTAAAATAAATTCCAATAATTATCTTTATTCCATCCCCTAAGGCCTGCTCTTAGATTCTTCAGATTATTTGCCAGGCAGTACAATTGGTTACCACTGGTGAATTTTAGCCAAGTTTCTTTAATGAATGATAGGTAAGTAAGGTGAGATTCCCAGAAATTTTGAAAGACAAAACGAGTTGGGTGTTTATCAATTCCAGTAGATAAAGAGAGCAACATGTGAGAATGGCCTGAGGAAGTTTTGCTTAGATAATCAACAACTACCTTTGAAAACATAAATTTGACATTAATATTCATCAGGATTTTATCAATCCTCTCCCAAGTAGCCTCATTTACCTCCCTTTTATCCCACCAGGTGAATCTAGATCCCAAGAAACCTAGATCAATCAAACCATTTATATCCATACATATATTATAGTCTGCAGCATCGTTCATATCAAAAGGAAGGCCTCCAATCGTGTCAATATAGGTGGATACTGTATTAAAATCTCCTCCTACAAACCAAGGGTCACAAGTTTGGGTAGATTAAGATACTACCATAGCTCTACCCTATCTCTTTTGGTGTATTTTGCATAAACTAAGGAAACTTAAAAAGAGGATTACTTATAAACAAATGAGACAAAGATAAGGTTAAGCATTGGGGAATTTGATAAATTAAATTTACATAGATGTATAACAAGAAAAGAACCATATCGAATTGGCTTCATTTTCAATTGCAGCTTGAAAGTTGAACTTAATGTGAAATTCCTCCAATTTAGACTGAACGACTTTAGGTTCTAGACAGACCAATATCACCAGGCTATGCATTTTCATAAAACTTTTGATTCTTCTACCATCTCCCTTCTTTCCAATACCACTCACATTCCAAATTATGATTTTAATTATTTAAAACTAGGTTTAAGGATAGTCTTAGATGAAGACCTTAACAATTTCTTATTAGTGATTTCAATGGTTTTCTGCATTACCTTCTTCTTTTTCTTGTTTGAGACTTATTTCCATTCTTCTTTGGTTTGGCCTGTAGTGTCCCCTCAATAGGAATATGCCTAGGGGATAAAGGGAGATTATGAATCACTTCACTTTGTCCCATACAGGTATTCATGCCAACTTCTTCAGCACCATCAGTCCTCTTATGTATTGCTATATCATAATCCTTATTTGTCTCTTTTTATTGCTTTATGACTATATTTTCTTGATTCTCCACATCTATTATAGATTGATTGTGCTCATATTGGGGGATCTCCTCATCTAGACTTTGAATTAATTTCCCATCTTCAATATCTTCATTATCTAGCTTTGACATATCAAGTATCTTTAATTGCCCATATTCTAAGTCTTCATTATCTGGCTTTGACATATCAGGTATTTTTACCTCAGGGAATTTCTTCTGAACCCATTCCTTTGTTGACATTTTTCCTTGGTCTTTGACTTTGTTTTCTCTCCCCCATTCAAGGTCTTTTTGAATCTCACTTTGAATAGTCTTCTTGGGTCCCTCTTGGCTTTTCTTCATCAAGCATACCTTTTCTTCATAGCCTTTTTTGGAGCAGGTATTACAGAATAGGGTAATTCCTTTATATCACATCTTTGCCAGAATCATTTTCTTTCATTCCCATATCCTATCCAACCTCTATGAGTTAGGGTTTTGGCTAGGCCAATCTCTATGCATACCCTTACAAGGCTAGGTCTTGTTAACGCTGTTGTAGGGCTCTCAAATTTTAGCGGGTTGCCAAAAGCACTTGCATTGGAGAAAATACTAGACTTGTTATAAATATGGATAGGAAGAAGAGGTAGAGTTATCCAAGCATGAGTGATTGATGATTCCCTCTTAGTATGGAAATCATACGACCACTTAAAGACTCACATTGGATATCTTTGAATGTACCAAGTTTCACGCAACCATATTCTCAGAAAGTCTTCTTCATGGTTACATCTGATCAAGATGCATTTAAAACCAATTACTCCAATATTGTCTGCAGCATTGAGACCCATAGAGGCAAATACCTTCCTTATATTGTCAATAATAGGGCGACCATGTGAGAACTTACCTATGAATATGTATTTGAAAGGTTCTGAAAGTTTATTTATATCTTCCATTGAGAATAAGATGGTTGGATCTCCTCTATATGAATTTACCTCCTTCAAGTTAACTTTGGAATCAGTATCTGATTTGCCAATAATCTCAACAAAATATTTGTTCACTTTTGTGTTCTTCATAAGGGTTCCAAGAGGATTAGTATTAGGGTTTAACGTGCCAACCTCAAATGAGGAGGCTTTATAAGTGGCCATGCACTAGGGTTAAGAAATCGCCAAGAGAGAGAGAGAGAGACGTCTTGGGTATGACTCTATCTCACTAGAGTGAGATCATCCATAGGAATGTTTTCAAAATAATAGCTAGAAAATAATATATGTGTGCTTATTGAAATGTTAATCGTTATGATAAAACGATAACATGTGTTAGATGAGGCACGATATATGAATAAAAAATATGATATGGATGAATAGTATAAGAAAAGGGTGAAAATATGAAATGGAAAATTAGGATTCGAATCTCGGGTTTTACCCCGTGACGCCTACATAGCCTATAAAGGCATCAAAGTCCATGTAGTTCTCATGCAGCATGGGGGTGGTGTTTATCCCATAGATTCTAATAAGAATTTAATAGGGGTGTGTGTGTAAAAGATGTGTTTAGTTTTGAGATAATGTGAAGATAATTCCCGTTAAAATTTATGGGCAAAACCATCTTTTATTGATTTCGGGTTTTTTCGATAGAAAATAGGTTATGTGAAATATACTAATAAAGGATGTAATTTAATGTATGCGATGATCTAAAGTAAAAACAAACTACCTTGAAAATTTATGAAACTAAAGTAAAAAGTAAACAAATTTTAGAAGGAAGAGAATTAGACCTCCTATGAAGACTTTGATGGTTGATTTTGATAGATGTAGGGCTTCCTTACGCAAAAAGAATGTTGGAGAAATTCCTCACTAGATTGGAAAATTACGGAATGGAAAGAACTTCTAAACAAGGAAACTTTGATAATCACAAGATAATGCTACTGAGATCGGTAATACTAATGGATTTGAGGTCTGTGTGGAGTTTATGAGTGTCCTCATGAGTGATATCATGCCCTCCTTATATAGGGGAGGGGTACTACTGATCGTCAATTCTTATCCATGCCAATCGGCAGGTAACCCTAGCCACACTCCAGATTGGCAGGGAAATGGACCTGCCATTTAGCAGTCCTGTGCATATTTTTCAAAAAAATGGTCATAGAACTCAATGCATTCATTCGAATTGCACATGAGGCATACCATTCGAAAAGGTAATTCAGTGACACTTAAGTTTCCTTTGGATCGCTCCCGGGTCCGGGAGTTGACTTTGGGTCAAATGTGGCTCAAAAGCATCGATCGGTCCTTTGGACAAGAGAGCGTCGGATGACGATGGACTGTTTGTCCATACTATAAGTCAGAATTGCACACAGGGTGGACCGTTGGAAAGTTTAGGAGATGTAATTTGACATTCCAAAGATCTTCACTCAGCTCGGTGAGTTGACCTTGGTCAGATGAGGCTTGAAAGCACTCGATGACCTGTCGGAGTAAAATGTGTCATTCGTCTGTACAGTAAGTTAGAATAGTGCATGGGATAAACCATTGGAAAGAGTATTCAATGACCTTCAAAGATTCATTTAGTCTTATTTGAGCTGAATAGTTGACTTTGCTCAAAAGGGGCCCGAGAACACCCAGTGGCCTCCAAATCTATTTTCGAACAACGATGGATCATTCGTTTGAATGGTTATGCAGTTTCACACATAGGATCGATTGTTGGAAAGGGGATTTAGGTTCCTTCGAGGATTCATGAGCTTTCACTCTGACGATGAAGTCAATTGGGGTCAAATCAGGCCCAGGAGTGCCCAGTGGCTTCCAGATTAGTTTTTGGTAGTAAAATGGTCCATTCGTTCGAATTGTTATGTCGATTTGTGCATGGAGTGGACTATTGGAAAGGGTGTTTAGATCCCTTCAAGGATTCATTAATCTTTCTCTTAGAAGGTGGTGTTGATCGGAGTCAAATGGGGCCCGGGAGATCCCGATGGCCTATAGATCAATACTTGGAGTATGACCTAATTTTTGCCCAGACTGGATAGGTGTTAGGAGTGATCTTAGAGGGTCCTATATTGTGGTGTCTATAGAGCCCCTTGACGGGTGAACTTGGAAGAAGTGGAAACCATCGAATAGACACCGCATGATGTTTACAGAAGAGGTCAATTCAGAGGACCTAAAGGGGTGAGGATAACCGATGCAGCAAGTCGAGGAAGGGGGTCAATTCTGAGGACCTAAAGAGACAGCAATGACCGATCCAGTGGGTCGAGGAAGGAGGTCAATTCTGAGGACATAAAGAGATGAGGATAACCGATTCAGTGGGTCGAGGAATGTGGTCGATTCCGGGGACCTAAAGAGACAAGCATGACTGATTCAGCAGGTCGAGGGGGAGGTAAATTTTTAGAACCTAAAGAGATGATCGATTCAGCGGGTCGAGGAAGGAGGTCAATTCTAAGGACCTAATGAGATGGCCAATTTAGCGGGTCGAGGAAAGAGGATAATTTTAAGGACCTAAAGAGATGACTGATTCAGCGAGTCGAGGAAGGAGGTCAATTATGAGGACCTAGTGTAAAGTGACCAATTCTGAAGGTCGAAGCCAATTTTGTGTTCTTAAAGTTATGCTACCAATTTTGCGAGTCGTAACCAAATATGCGGGTCAAAACCAATTATGTGAGCTTAAAGTTTTATGACCAATTCTGAGGGTCTAAGCCAATTCTGCGGGCTTGAAGTAGGGTGACCAATTTTGAGGGTCGAATCCAATTCTGTGGGCTTAAAGGATAGCGACCAATTCTAAGGGTCGAAGCTAATTCTGCGGGTTGAATCCAATTCTACGGGCTTTTAAAGTAGAGTGACCAATTCGGCAGTGATTAGGCATAAATTCTTCACATTTATCCCCTTATTTTCGGTATTTTATGATCCTGTTCATTGTAAATAGATTGGATTTGTTTTATATTTATGCTACTAACACTTTTTGGCAAGTATTTCGTATTTTGTGTATCTCTTATATATTTTACAGGTATTTCATGCAAATTAGTGCGAAGGAGAACGCAAAATATTGAAAGAAAGCAAGAAATGGGGAGTTCAAGGGTATTTTCGTAATTTTATATATATATTCTGGTGGTGGTAAAAACTGGAAAGTTGAAGATCTCTAAATTACAAGAACATTGGAAAAAATGTCACCCCAATCCGAGCTACGGTGAAGAATTTATGCCCATTTAAAGTTGGAGACAGAAAGTCAAAGTTGAAATTAATTCTGGAAGCTGAAGAGTTTCATGTGACACCCCGCCTAATAAAATACCGGTTGATCAGTCCTATACCAAATTAAAACAGGAATCCCAGTTGGATCATCCTTAGCATCACTGTCAAAAACTTTTTAAAACTTACTAACCACCTAGTATTCCAAAAACTGGTGCCAATTTTAACCTTTTTTTTTTAAAACATTACATGCGGAAGTAAAAATATAAACCATTCACACAACTGAATGAAAGTAAATAGAATAATAATGACACAACTTGCCGAATAAATCACCGGCCACCAAATAAATAATCCAATACAAATATTCAACACCTGAATGAATTACACCTGAAAACTGTACCGAGAAGTCTGGGCTACAAGCCCTAAATAAAACTGAGACTAATACAAGATTCCTACTCTAGGAATGAATGAATGATGCATCTAATCCAAACTCCTGCTAGCACCCACATATGCCGCAGCTCCATGTCCTTGGAATAAAATATCAATCCTGGCGTCCCTGTGGCTGGACACCTAAAAGGTTTTGAAAATAGTTTTATAGCAAGGGTTAGAACCCAAAACATTTTGAAAATATTTAGCAAGTGAATTAACTGCAGTAATTTAAAATGCATGAATGCGCTTCATATTTAAGTTAGTGTCGCACTCCCTTGTGGAAATCCTCACCCCTCCACTATTGTGCACACCTACCGGTTACCTTAACCCCACCTAGTTGTACTACCCCGTTCAACTAGTCCTGGTGTAACCTTCCCTTGCCATACCACTTTAACCCGAGTATAATAATTTCTTGAATTATAAGTTATCTCACAATTAACTTAATTAATTCCTCTTAAATAGTAGCATATAACCGTGTCACAAGTTATATAAAGTACATACATCACACACTGTATTATTCCCACAAATGATTAACTTAATTAATTTCCCATTAATTAACTGCATATCACTGTAACCCGAGTTATATAAAGTAAATACATCACACACTGTATTATCACCTACATATAATATTTACTACCATATTATACGTACATTTACTAACATCCACACATATATCATACGTGTATCCATCCTTCCGAGTATACCCTCACCGGATGATTCACTCTAAAATGCCATCTCACTAGGTGTGCTCACAAAACCTAGTTTTTCCAAGTTGGATTCGCTCACCAACCTGGTCTACTACATAACGAATTGGAGGCGGTCATATTCCTTCCTGAAAGTGAGATAATCTCCTCACCCATGTACCGGACGCTATGACCTGGGGATATACTCGCCCTACTCCTCAAGCTAGGGGATTCACCCATATCGCGCAACCTCCCTTGATAGCATTAGAGTATTTAAATTGAATAAATATCTAGTCACTGATATTTACTATCACACACAATATATATATACACACACACACACACACACACACACACACACACACACATATATATATATATATATATATATATATATATATATATATATATATATATATATATATATATACTATACTATCACTACACCGTATATATATAATATAAACTCCGACTTTACCGTGTACTCAAATTATCCCGTATACTGCCTGAAATTTCCTGAGTGTGTGGCTCGACTCCAATTAAATTAATTAACACACCTATTAATTTAATATCTCCCCGAATCTACCACCCAACTATAATTAAATTAACTAACTCACATATTAATTTAATATCTTCCCGAGTCTATCGTCCAACTCTAATTAAATTAACTATCACATATATTAATTTAATATCTCCCCGAGTCTATCGTCCAACTCTAATTAAATTAACTATCACATATATTAATTTAATATATCCCCGAGTCTATCGTCCAACTCTAATTAAATTAATTATTACACCCATTAATTTAATATCTCCCCGAGTCTATCGCCCAACTCTAATTAAATTAATTATTACCCCCATTAATTTAATATCTCCCCGAGTCTATCGTCCAACTCTAATTAAATTAATTATCACATTTATTAATTTAATACTTACCCGAGTCTATAATCCGACTTTTATTTAATTAATTTACACATTAATTAATCAACACATATCCGAGTCTGCAATCCGTCTCTAATTAAATTAATTATCACATTTATTAATTTAATAACTTGGTGTCACCCAACCATTATCCCCGGACTCTCTCACTTGGCCCTTACCTCCACATTTTCGAGTCAATGTTCCGACTCCAAACTAATTACTTTCCCTCTATAATTAATTTAATGCCTTGATGTCACTTAACCAACATACCCGGACTCGCTCACTTGGTCCAATTTACATCTCATGATTTCTTTCCCACATTTTTCGCCCACAATGTGTCACACAGTTATTTCCATAATTTTCCCAATTATATTTACCTATAATTCCAACATACCCGGACTCACCCCCTTGGTCTATAATTAAATATTTCCCCGAGTCTATATCCCAACTCTAAATTAATTAGTTTATCTCCAAACTTATTTCACTACCTTGGGGTCACATGATCAATATACCCGGATTCACTCACTTGATCCATACCTCACTATTTTGGAATAAAATCTCTCAAATTCATCCGTTAAATTCCCCACCTAAATTCATCCTAGTCCCAATTACTTTCTCCCATAATTGCTAGGAATATTTATTTCATAATTATTTATCACTTATTAATGTATGAAACCCCCTTTTTAATAAATTTCTCTTTATATAATAAACTGGGCGAACTGCCCAGATTTCAGTACCTTCGATCGATCGACGTTCGATCGATCGATCGTTCCAGTGTTCGTCCTGTCCCGCCGCTGTCAGCCATGGAAGAAAGTTTAAGCTTTGATTCTCCATTTAAGCTCTTACCCAAATACAAATAATACATCGTCCATGTAAGGAAAGGGTCTAAACATATCACAGACCTAATTTCATCATCAATATCCATAAATTCCAAGGTTTCCCTGATTTGGGTATTATCCGGGTTTCAAACCCCCAATACGAATTTCATTTGTTTTTAACAACAATTAACCATCTACTCTTATTGGTTTTAACATCTGATTCAGTCCTCTACATTCTAGAATCATAAACACGATCAATCTCCCCCTTAATCTCATTAAAGTATATAAATTTACAAAAACCCAATTTAAATTTTGGTGACACACCCAAAACGAATTTTCACACACACATCACTGTGATATGAATTGATTATCAAACTTTTAGAAATCACAACAGTTAACCACTTGCCTGTAAGTGTTCGTAGTGTCAGATCCGTTGGCGTAGTCCCTCCATTTGGCTCCAAAAACCTCCAATTTACTCTTGATTTGTTTTTCCCCAAATCCCCTCTCAAACCCTAGGTTTAGAATTTTGTTGGCTGCTGATTTCCTAATCCCTCACTTAGGTTAAAAACCCTCCATCCCGTTTTTAGCCTAATGGGCTTAATTAAAGTGGCCCAACTCACCCCGTGTGGGCCCGGCTATGCCCAAAATTACCCCGAGACCCAATTACTACCCCCGGGTACTCTTTTCTGACTATCTCGACCCATCTGGACTCAACCGCGCACTCAGAATTGGCATCCGAATTAATTTATAAAAATCCTTATCTCACACCCCATTTAGTCTATCCCGACTCTCGGTTGGGATAAGTGTATACCTCGTCATTAATACTCGAAATGACATAATTAAATTATTACTATTCACTTAGTAAATAAATTTCCCTAAACATTAACCATCCACTCCCCGATTAATATTTAAATATATATATTGCCATAATTAATTCAATTAAAATTACAACACACAAGTAATTTAAAATTTCTGAATTAATTAAATATTAAATGTACAAAAATACGGGGTGTTACATACTCCCCCCTTACAAAGGAATTTCGCCCTCGAAATTACGATAAACCTAGTGTTCCGATATTCACATCTTACTTACTAGTCATGTGCCTCCAATCCCCGCTATATCTATCCCATCCCTTCTAACCATACGTTACACAAGTATGCATTTAAAATTTGCCAGGGCGCCCATACACCCTATACCCGCGCTTAACCGCACAAAATTTGCCTTAATTAACCCGGGTGTCCCCACACCATATCCCCGCGCTCTACCACACGAAAGTTACTCGACTATGCTAGCCGTAACCCGTAATATAACTTCGAATCCCGTAGTCATATCACATATATAAATATATATATACATATATATCTACTGCCCCGGGTACCCAACCCCTGTGCTAACGTCCAAAACATCTCTCCATAAATACTTGTCTCTCAACACAAAAGTATATATGCTTACCCTTATGCTACTAAAGACAACATAAATTACCGCGCCCTTAATACCACTAGTCCTTGCATAAAATAAACCCCGAGCTATCTCTCTTTGCTCGACAATCAATTTAACCACCCTGATTCACTTCAGTAAACATCCCCACTTACCGGGATAAAATGTGAGAACACAAAACCTCACTATGTGCCATCGCACCACGCAATACAACATATATATCCACATATATATAGGCTATGCGTCCTCTCCGGTGATACCTAGTACCAACCATACCCTGGTGTCGTGGACACCAAAATTTAACTCCACTATCCACAATAGTTAAATTCCATCGCTATCCAGCCGATGTTTAAAAAAGTATTATCAACCCCACTCCCATAATTCTCGAAAGTAGTAATTCCTCACATAATTCAACCAATCACTCAGTGTAATCCTCCACTCTCCCATGAAGAACACTAAGGAACTCCGCTACCCTACGAAAGTTTACCCACATGCTATGGCTGCTACCGCCAACGCACCCACTAAGTTCGACTCACATGCGAACTCTAGTGAAAAATAAGTCTTATACTGTGACATCCTCTTTGTCACTCAAAGATATACCCTATGCCTCTAGGGTAAAATAATTACCTCTATACTCCGGCTGCCACGGTTGGTTCTCGATTTCCGGAGCAGCTTCTCCCTGCCCGAATGCACCCGTGACTTGCTTTAGTGGCTGTACATCCAGGACCTCGTCTTGTAGTTGACCCCTGCCACGCTTAAGGCAATATCTCTTCATGTGTCTCGCTTTTCCCACAAACGAAACACTTTCTAATGTGTTCACCCTGCCACTGATCCCTTCCATGCCAACCTTGTTGGAATTCCTAGCCATCCCGCCGATAGCCTCCAGTTCTAGATCGTTTGGCATGATTTCCTTGTCGGAAATCCTGCCCCTGATCTCCCCCAGTCTGCTGCTGGTTTACTCCACTGGTATTATTCCCTTCTGCCTCATCCGACTGGTTAATCCCCACTCCCTTCCCGCTTCCTTTCGCGTGGAAGCGATATTCCCAACAGTGTCGGAGTGTTGCGTTAATGACATCAGTATAATCAACTAATGCGGAATTTTCAATTAAATTTTGTCTGATTCTCCAGACTAACCCATAAATAAACCTTGCTTTCTTTCTCTTTTCCTCGCTTACCTCATCCGGTACAAAATTTGCCAATGAGTGAAATCTTCCTCGTAATCGGCCACTGAACGGTCTCCCTTTGAGTCTCCTCACAAAATTTTCTCCTCATTTCGGTCTCGACCACTGAAGGAAAAATACTTGCAGTCTAAACGGACCCAAAACTCTACAGTAGCTAGTGTGTCCCTTTCCTCAATTGTGGTGATCGACCCCCCACCACCATAGTGCTGCTCCCACTAACTAAATACCTCTCTTCCTTGACACGCTAGTACTACACCTGAACCTCCTCGCAACTCTGGTGGGTTCCCACTAAAATAACTTCTCTTTCTTATTTGCACCCCAACGACCCCGCGTGAGTCTGAACATCCGATGCCACTAACACTTGTGGCGGATCCCGTGGAAAGTACCTTGTCGTTTGCGACTACCGTCGTTTCGATCGCCCGCGCCATTAGTTCGGTTACCTGTGCTGCCAAAATTATCTTTGGCAGTTGCTGCAGTAACTCTTACTCCTGACGAGCCTCCCTTGTCTCACCTCTCCCTGCTGCCCTAGTTGCTCTCCTTCTCCTGGGCGTCATCTGGAATGAGAATCGAATTGTATGAGTTCACTTTCAAATATAAATTCGCAGAAGAACGTATATGCGCATACGTATGAGAATACAACAATCCTATGATAGGGCTCTATATCAAAGATTGCTAAACCGAAACGTGAAAAGCCGCACAGATCCTAAGGACACTAAAACCTGATGCTCTGATACCATCTGTGACACCCCGCCTAATAAAATACCGGGTGATCAGTCTTATACCAAATTAAAACAGGAATCCCAGTTGGATCATCCTTAGCATCACTGTCGAAAACTTTTTAAAACTTACTAACCACCTAGTATTCCAAAAACTGGTGCCAATTTTAACCTTTTTTTTTTTTAAAACAATACATGCGGAAGTAAAAATATAAACCATTCACACAACTGAATGAAAGTAAATAGAATAATAATAACACAACTTGCCGAATAAATCACCGGCCACCAAATAAATAATCCAATACAAATATTCAACACCTGAATGAATTACACCTGAAAACTGTACCGAGAAGTCTGGGCTACAAGCCCTAAATAAAACTGAGACTAATACAAGATTCCCACTCTAGGAATGAATGAATGATGCGTCTAATCCAAACTCCTGCTAGCACCCACATATGCCGCAGCTCCATGTCCCTGGAATAGAATATCAATCCTGGCGTCCCTCTGGCTGGACACCTAAAAGGTTTTTAAAATAGTTTTATAGCAAGGGTTAGAACCCAAAACATTTTGAAAATATTTAGCAAGTGAATTAACTGCAGTAATTTAAAATGCATGAATGCGCTTCATATTTAAGTTAGTGTCGCACTCCCGTGTGGAAATTCTCACCCCTCCACTATTGTGCACACCTGCCGGTTACCTTAACCCCACCTAGTTGTACTACCCCGTTCAACTAGTCCTGGTGTAACCTTCCCTTGCCATACCACTTTAACCCAAGTATAATAATTTCTTGAATTATGAGTTATCTCACAATTAACTTAATTAATTCCTCTTAAATAGTAGCATATAACCGTGTCACAAGTTATATAAAGTACATACATCACACACTGTATTATTCCCTCAAATGATTAACTTAATTAATTTTCCATTAATTAACTGCATATAACTGTAACCCGAGTTATATAAAGTAAATACATCACACACTGTATTATCACCTACATATAATATTTACTACCATATTATACGTACCTTTACTAACATCCACACATATATCATACATGTATCCATCCTTCCGAGTATACCCTCACCGGATTATTCACTCTAAAATGCCATCTCACTAGGTGTGCTCACAAAACCTAATTTTTCAAAGTTGGATTCGCTCACCAACCTGGTCTACTACATAACGAATTGGAGGCGGTCATATTCCTTCCTGAAAGTGAGATAATCTCCTCACCCATGTACCGGACGCTATGACCTGGGGATATACTCGCCCTACTCCTCAAGCTAGGGGATTCACCCATATCGCGCAACCTCCCTTGATAGCATTAGAGTATTTAAATTGAATAAATATCTAGTCACTGATATTTACTATCACACACAATATATATACACACACACACATATATATATATATACTATCACTACACCGTATATATATAATATAAACTCCGGCTTTACCGTGTACTCTAATTATCCCGTATACTGCCTGAAATTTCCTGAGTGTGTGGCTCGACTCCAATTAAATTAATTAACACACCTATTAATTTAATATCTCCCCGAATCTACCACCCAACTATAATTAAATTAACTAACACACATATTAATTTAATATCTTCCCGAGTCTATCGTCCAACTCTAATTAAATTAACTATCACACATATTAATTTAATATCTCCCCGAGTCTATCGTCCAACTCTAATTAAATTAATTATTACACCCATTAATTTAATATCTCCCCGAGTCTATCGCCCAACTCTAATTAAATTAATTATTACCCCCATTAATTTAATATCTTACGAGTCTATCGTCGAACTCTAATTAAATTAATTGTCACATTTATTAATTTAATACTTACCCGAGTCTATAATCCGACTTTTATTTAATTAATTTACACATTAATTAATCAACACATATCCGAGTCTGCAATCCGTCTCTAATTAAATTAATTATCACATTTATTAATTTAATAACTTGGTGTCACCCAACCATTATCCCCGGACTCTCTCACTTGACCCTTACCTCCACATTTCCGAGTCAATGTTCCGACTCCAAACTAATTACTTTCCCTCTATAATTAATTTAATGCCTTGATGTCACTTAACCAACATACCCGGACTCGCTCACTTGGTCCAATTTACATCTCATGATTTCTTTCCCACATTTTTCGCCCACAATGTGTCACACAGTTATTTCCATAATTTTCCCAATTATATTTACCTATAATTCCAACATACCCGGACTCACCCCCTTGGTCTATAATTAAATATTTTCCCGAGTCTATATCCCGACTCTAAATTAATTAGTTTATCTCCAAACTTATTTCACTACCTTGGGGTCGCATGATCAATATACCCGGATTCACTCACTTGATCCGTACCTCACTATTTTGGAATAAAATCTCTCAAATTCATCCGTTAAATTCCCCACCTAAATTCATCCTAGTCCCAATTACTTTCTCCCATAATTGCTAGGAATATTTATTTCATAATTATTTATCACTTATTAATGTATGAAACCCCCTTTTTAATAAATTTCTCTTTATATAATAAACTGGGCGAACTGCCCAGATTTCAGTACCTTCGATTGATCGAATCCCTGGGTCGATCGATCGATCGTTCCAGTGTTCGTCCTGTCCCGCCGCTGTCAGCCATGGACGAAAGTTTAAGCTTTGATTCTCCATTTAAGCTCTTACCCAAATACAAATAATACATCCTCCATGTAAGGAAAGGGTCTAAACATATCACAGACCTAATTTCATCATCAATATCCATAAATTCCAAGGTTTCCCTGATTTGGGTATTATCCGGGTTTCAAACCCCCAATCCGAATTTCATTTGTTTTTAACAGCAATTAACCATCTACTCTTATTGGTTTTAACATCTGATTCAGTCCTCTACATTCTAGAATCATAAACACGATCAATCTCCCCCTTAATCTCATTAAAGTATATAAATTTACAAAAACCCAATTTAAATTTTGGTGACACACCCAAAACGAATTTTCACACACACATCACTATGATATGAATTGATTATCAAACTTTTAGAAATCACAACAGTTAACCACTTGCTTGTAAGTGTTCGTAGTGTCAGATCCATTGGCGTAGTCCCTCCATTTGGCTCCAAAAACCTCCAATTTACTCTTGATTTGTTTTTCCCCAAATCCCCTCTCAAACCCTAGGTTTAGAATTTTGTTGGCTGCTGATTTCCTAATCTCTCACTTAGGTTAAAAACCCTCCATCCCGTTTTTAGCCTAATGGGCTTAATTAAAGTGGCCCAACTCACCCCGTGTGGGCCCGGCTATGCCCAAAATTATCCCGAGACCCAATTACTACCCCCGGGTACTCTTTTCTGACTATCTCGGCCCATCCGGACTCAACCGCGTACTCAATATTGGCGTCCGAATTAATTTATAAAAATCCTTATCTCACACCCCATATAGTCTATCCCGACTCCCGGTTGGGATAAGTGTATACCTCGTCATTAATACTCGAAATGACGTAATTAAATTATTACTATTCACTTAGTAAATAAATTTCCCTAAACATTAACCATCCACTCCCCGATTAATATTTAAATATATATATTGTCATAATTAATTCAATTAAAATTACAACACACAAGTAATTTAAAATTTCCGAATTAATTAAATATTAAATGTACAAAAATACGGGGTGTTACATTTCAACTCTTGAAATTTCTTGTATAATTCCTTTTTATTAGTTGTAAAATATGGAGAGGCATGGGAAGAGTCATTTTTTAGATATATAAAAGGGCAAACCCTAGTAGGAAGAAAGGACGTTTGTTACTTCACGTTGTAGGAGGCTAGTAGTTAGGGTTTTTTTGTAGTTAGTTTTTAAAGGATTCTTGTATCCAAGAACCCTAGTTTTGAAGTTTGGCTACTATTCAAGATTCAAATATCTATTCAAGATTCATCATTCATCCATTTCAAGTAATTTTAATTTATTATTTTTACAGCTTTCATAGTTAGTTTAATTAATTGTTGCTTTCTAGTTTTCCAATCCCAATTCAACTCATGTTCTCAATTTTCTACATTTAGTTATGAATTCCTGCACTTTCAGTTTTAAGTTTTCTTATACTTTAATCATGTTAATCTAAGTTTTTAAGGGTGGGGATGCATGAACCCAACCCGATGTGGTATGCATAGATATAAAATATGTCCTCTAAATTAAATAAGTGATTAGATCGTGTTGTATAGTTTCACAACCATTATAAAACTTTTGACCTCGTTTGTCCTGGGTAACCGGTGTGCTTAAGGATGCAACGCGCGTGAACTATTGCGACACTGCTTTACACATTCTTTGATTATGTATGATGCGGGCTTGAACCTCATATACGTAATGCTTTCGAGTACAAAAGACTGGGCCTGATCAATTATCTAATTTACACACTAGGGTTTGGGGGAGTGTATTCCTAACCCATTTCTTCATTCATATTAATTCCCTCTTAGTTAGTTAATTTTGCATGCATAGGTTAATTTAATTGAATTCAGTTAATTCATAGATAAAATCCAAAAATCATTCATCTTTTTCTTTTCTTTTCTTTTAACATCAACTTTAGGATTAAACTACCTTACCTTTGTCGTCACGTTCACACGTCCTAACTCCCTATGGATTCGATACCCAGACTCACTACTATACTCCACAAGAGTGTAGTTAAAGCTCAGGTTTTTGTATTGCGGTTGGAAGCCGATAACAACGACTAGCTTATTTATAAGGACGCTCGGTTACTCAGACTCGATCAGGCAGGTCGAAGCCAATTCTGCGGGCTTGAAGTAGGGTGACCAGTTCTGAGGGTCAAAGCCAATTCTACAAAATTAAAGTAGAGAAATCAATTATGAGGGTCGAAGCCAATTCTGAGGGCTTAAGGTTATGCAATCAATTTTGCAGGTCGAACCCAATTATGCGGGCTTAACGGAGAAGAGCGTGGGAAATAGATCTCTTAAGAAATTTACCTTTTTTTTAATCTCTACTGGGGGAAGTTGAATTTGGGGGAATTTTTGCTGGGTAAACAGGTAGCTTCTGATGGAATTCCCAGATTTTCGTTGGGCAAAATGGTAATAAATGTTGTCGAGCAGGGATATCCAGTTGACTTCAAGTGTCTTTAGGGAAGTCGGGTTTATAAATTATAATGAGGAAAAATATTTGTTGTCTTGGGATTCTATTAGGTATTAATCCAGTTGGGGATTTTGAGGCTAAAAAAGTGTTTTTTCTCGGTCGATAAATATCATAACAGACTTTGTCAATTTTTAGGAATGTTTGAGAATTTTTTAGGATTTTTTGCACAAAATTTCAGGGGGGTGCCGACCGGTAGGGTGTAGGGGGAGACAAACGGTAGTGGCACGGTATTTTGGACTACCTCGGGAAGGTGAGGGGATAGTGTCAATGGGTATGTGTCAGGGGCTACAGATTGGTATGTCCCTTGGCCTTCTATAAAAAGGTGGCGAGATCCCCTCATTTTTCACAGCTTTCAGCCTTCTCATTTTCAGCCTTTCTCTTCTGTTATCTGTTCTAAAGAGTTTTCCTCTTTTTAAACCAATAAATGGTGAACTTTTCTAGCAGTGAAGTCCACATGGTGTGGCTTGGTGTCGATGACTGGGCCAACTTGGAGTGGAGGTCTAGGGTTCCCTTGGCGTTAGGCAATGAGACTGCCTTTGATCTATTTGAGCCAGTTGCTGACCATCGAATCCTTTTATGTGAGCCTTCGCACCATTAGTGCTCTAGGGTGGTGAACCCTAGCAATTATCTAAGTATTGATAACTCTTGGTATTCCTTTTCTTATTCCTCATTTTTCAGAGTTTTGATAAGGATTTTCTTTTTCTTTGGCAGACTGATATATCTGTGTCGAGCCTGCATTCTCGAGGGATGATGGGGTTTAGAGATGTGTTGGAGCACCATCCTGTGGTGGTGCATTGGGTTGTTACCTCAGCTAGTTTCAGTAGTCTGGCGACAGCATTGGATGAGACGTCGCGTTCGACAGCTATCCTTTGTGCTTTGGGAGAGAGGTGGTGGAACACTACCCACACTTTCACTCGGGGTTTGGGGAAATGATTGTGACTGCCATCGATGTTCAGCAATTATTGCGATGAGCTGGTGGATGACATTGTGTATTTACACCGGGGAAGGATTGGTGAGGATGATACACCTTCCCAATGCATTGGACCCGGAGGTCTTGAGACTAACAGAGTATGTCTTACAGCCAAAGGTATATCTTTTGATCTTTTTCCTGTCATACTGATTCTTTCCCTTCGCTTCAAATTGACTGATTTTCTCTTCTCTTATCTTTCTTGAAGCACATCCGGGTGTCGACTAACTAACTGCAGGACATTCGTGATTGGGTGTCATCTGTGATAGCCCATATTTGAGACTCGATTCGGGTCCCTTCTTACTTGGTGTTGTCTACTTCATCGGGGGAAAGCTCTCGCTCGGGTAGTGGAGAATCTTCGGTTCATCACCAGGGTAAGAGGTCCCACTACATGGATGGAGGATCCTAGGGGGAGATAGATAGATAGATAGATAGATAGATAGATAGATAGATAGATAGATAGATAGATAGATAGATAGATAGATAGATAGATAGATAGATAGATAGATAGATAGATAGAGAGAGAGAGAGAGAGAGAGAGAGAGAGAGACCATGGGGGTTCGGGCTGAGTCCCGTGTTTTTCATGTTTTCCTGCAAAATGTAATAAAGCAACATATATGCAATAAAAAGGGATTTATTTATTTACTTTTGCATAAGTGACCTACTTTATATACTCTTTTTACTTTTCTACTGAGACCATAAAAATAATTAAAACGAATTTTATTTGTAGAAAGTATGAGTAAAAAGAGGGTACAAGAAGATTTTTCTGAAAATAACTTTTATTTTGTTTTTCTGACTTGGAAAAAAAAAAGAAAAAGGAAGATTTCTAAAAATAGGGGGATGTCGATCGGCATACCCCTTGTCCTGCCTATCGATAGGTCAATGCAGTCCAATCTCCCTAATGCTTGATTACGCTTTTCTCCATCTACTTTGTCCTTGATGGGGCAGAGATTCCTCCGAATTCTGCAGGGTCTTTTTCTTTTGCCAAATTTTTTAAGTATAAAAAGGGGTAATGGTGGAGCATTTTCTTCACCCATCCACATTTCCTTTCTTTTGTTTACTATTTCTTTCTATCTCATCACCTCCAATATGGATTTTCCTGGAAGTGTTGGCTTCGTCGCATACCTTGAAAATCTAGATCCCATGTGTTCATTTAATATAGACTACGATGTTTTCCACATGCGTCGAGTTTCCTTAAGGCGTAATCGTCCGATTGAATGGAACATGTTGATGGCACTGGCATAATTCTGGTACCCTCAGGACCATGTTTTCCATTTTGGTTTAGACGAGGTCTGCCCAACCTATGAAGAGTTTTAAGCGGTGTTAGGAATTAGCCCAAGTGTTGCGGCGGTCATGCCCGAATTTTCTCGGTTGCCTCAAGCATTGTTGGCGGAATTTCTAGATATTTCCCCCTCGATGGGTCGGCCTTTGGTTACTGGAAGGTTGATTTTCCTCCGATATGTGTTATACTCTATGGGTCACCAAGATGTTGGTGATACAGGCTTTGCAGGAGCCATTGTTCTAGGCTATTGCTTGTGATCGGGGATTTGATAGTGCATCCTCCTCTTGCTGATATTATTACGTGGATGTCATACGAGCGTAATCCTGAAGTGGTGATACTGGCGGAGATCTTGAACAGTCTATATGCTTATCATGAGGGTCATTCTGATTTTCTGAAGGGTATCCCTATTATGTTGTTCATGTAGTTGTCTGAAAGATTCCTCCTGGCGGTCCCTCCAGAATATCCTTTACCAGCTGTGCCGAATTTCTTTACCCTCTATTTTATTATCTTTGGTCCGACTGTTGAGGATTGGTAAAACTGGTTTGTAGAACACGTAGCCCGTTATTTGCGTTGGTCTGTGCCTTGGTGGGGAGTGTGGGAGCCTATTCTGGAACTGGGTGAATATCAGTATGTCAAGCTAGTCGACCTTCGCTAAACTTCTTTATATTTTCCTTGGCGACTTCTACGTCAAGTTGGATGGGAGAAGATTGTGCCACCTCAGACACTGGACTTCTTCCTTGTGGGGGATCTGACTGAGAGACTGTGCATGCGATTGGGTTCCTTGTGGGAGAATTGTCGTCTGTCGACCCGTCCTTCCTAATCTTTTAGCAGAGTTTGACACGTGTCGGGGGACTACATGAAGTTGTTGTGACGTAGGGTGGTAGCCAAGATGCTGGTCGAGGAGACGGGGCAAAGGTGGTTTGCCATGTTTGACACCATAGAGGGAGGTGTAGTGGTTTTTCCCAGACTAGTTCGGGCTTATCACGTAATGGAGAGATTGCGGCACATTACTCAGGCAGAAGAAGTTTAGGGTCCTCAATACAAAAATGATGATGATGGAGTTGGGTCCTCTGGTAGTTGTGGGTAGGATTTTTGCGAAGCTGGTGTCTTGTATGGTTTTGTGTTTGGTTGTGGGAATAAAAATTTGGGTAGTTTATTTAGGAGATGGTTGATTTGGCGAGGAGATAGGTTTTTGATTTCATGCACTGATTTTTCACGTAATTTGTACCAGAATTTCTCATAATGAAATAAAAAGGTTTTTTATCATCTATTTGCACCTCTTGATGAGTTTTACTTTTGAATTATCTATACCAATCGCTAAGGCATACATAATCCTTTTTTCATGCAAATGATAAAATGAATTGTCGTTCTTGGGGATAAGAAAAGAAAAGAATTTTTTTAAAAAGAAGGGGACGGTGCCCATGTTAAGCGTATGAGTTGCCTATGTACCTCTGGGGGTTTTGAAAATTTATGAATTTTATTTTTGAAAATAAAAATATTTTTAGAGGATGATGGCCCAGGTAGTTTAGGGTAGAGATAAATGAAGATTTTTTTTTTAGAATAGATTGAGGATGAGAATATTCATAGCGCATTGAGACTTCAAACTAGGGGTAAAATTTCTTGAGACGGTCTAGGTTGACTGGACGTATCATCTCTTCTCCATCGAGGTCAATAAGTATAGCGACGCCACCGAACATAATCTTCTTCACTATATAGGGGCCACTCCAAATTGGCTTAAATTTCCCTCTGGGGTCCCAAACGGGCTCCATGATTTCTTTGAGGGCAAAGTCCCATTCTCAGACACAACAGTCCTTGACTCATCGGTTGAATGATCGTGCTATTCGGCGATGGTACCCTTGTATATGATATAGAGCTTTCCATCTCCTTTCAACCATGAGTGATAACTCGTCAAGACGGCTCTGATGTCAGTCTTCTTCATTGACTTTGCTTTTAAGCATGACGTGTAAGGCTGGAATCTTTAGTTCAACAAGTAGGACTCCTTCCATACCGTCTACAAAAGAGTAAGGGGTATCCCCAGTAGATGTTCGGACTGAAGTGTGGTAGCCCTAGAGGGCATAAGGGATCCTATCGGCACAATCTTGATAACTCTCAGTCATCTTGATGATGATTTCTTTAAGGTTTTTGTTGGAGGCTTCAACTGCACCGTTGGTTTGCGATCGGTGGGGAGAAGATTTGTGTCTTTGAATCCCATATTCGTCGACCAGTTCTATGACTTCTGCCTCAAAATACAACCCGTTGTCTCACACCAGCTCATGGGGTACCCCATACCGGGAGATGATATTCCTTTGAATGAACTTGGCTGATAACTTAGACGTTTTTGTGTGTAGTCGTTGTCTTCAAAGCCAAGTTAATCAAAATCTTAAAATACCTACAAAATATTACATCAAACTAACGTGTAGAGGTAAGTAAGGGTATCAATCCACATCAAGGAGGTAAAGCTAGAGACAAATTCAATTGTAATTCACTTTTATTTTCTTTTTTTGGAATCTTTACTTTTTCTATTTTTTTTCTTAGCTTTTTCAATATTAAAACAATTTGGGTGAGGATGTGAAGTAACACTAAACTAAATCAAAGATGTAAAGAACAATGAAAAAGTGACTAAAAATAATGAACAAAATCTAAATCTAAAATAAGAGAATAAGTGAAGAAGTAAATGTGAGATCAATCAAGGAATGAGATTATACCACAATTTCTAGTTAATCTATTTAATTAATTTATTCAAATTAAACTTTCTAAATTAGTATTAAAACTACAAATCAACCCTCATTGCCAATGTAATTTTTATAATAATCTCTTAGAGAATTAAATTTACAATCCTACAACTCATAAAATATAGATTTAAACATCATCTAACAAATCACCCGGTATGATCGATTTACTAAATTAGTTTAAATCATAAAAATATGATTAGAGTTGAAATTCAAAGAAATAATTTCACATTTTTGAAAAATCTATCTCTAGTTCGATTCTAAGATGGAAATTAAGACTAGAATCTCGAATTTCTCTCGAAAATCATTTACCCTCTCTCGAGGCGTAAATTAGAAGAAAGATTGCAAAATTAATCATCAAAGGGAATTTAAATTTAATTAAACTAATTAAATTCGAATAACATCAAATTAATGGATATCCCCACCCCTTGAAAGGGGATTTAGCCTAAAATCATATTAAACATGATAATCAAATAATCAAAGGCTAATAAAATAGAGTAGAAGAGAAGACCAATAAAACCAAATCTCTTTGAGTGAAATTGGACTTCAATTCTTAAATTTGCACATCATCCATTCAATTCGAGCCTCCAAATGATTTTTAATAATAAAAACACACTCAATTGAATTTCTCACAAATTTATCACTCAATAATCTCTAAAAAAATAAAATAAAACTATTTACAAATAATTGTTTATCCTAATTTATATTCTACTCTAAACTAACTCTTTCTAGAATTCTCTCTACAAAAGCCTATATGGGTCTTCAAATGGCCTTGAGTCTTCTATTTATATTGAGGCGCATGGAGCTAGGGACAAATTGGGAATTGGCATGAGTGTGCATGTGGTTATGGTGTAGGATGGTATTTTAGATGACACACACAAGTGCATGTGTGTTGTGGGGTGTGAGGTGTGAGGGAATAAAAATCAAATTTGGTTATGGGGTATTTTGGGTATAAGGGTAAAAAGATGTAGTTAGGGGTAATAAGGGAAAAGAGGATTAAATTGGTTTAATTAACATGTGGGGTAAATGGGGTTTATTTTTGTTTGACTTTTGGTTTTGTTAATAGGTAGACAACAAAATCGACTTTGGCTAAAATGGGTTGTTGCTTGAGATATAGTATGGCTTTGTGGGAAAATAGGACATGGGTTTTATTAGCTAAGGATGGAAGATGGATGGAATCGGGTTGGAGGTTCGAACTAAGGGATAAGGAGGTCCGATGGCGGGGTCGGGGTCGGTGCGCCGATTTTCGGGTTTCACTCGGGTCATAGGGTGTTGGCAAGGCCGGAGGTGGGTTATGGGGTCGCACAGGAGGCTGCGACAGGTCGGATTTCAGTAGGTCCGATGTGTTTACGGGTGGACAGAGGGTCTCGCAGGTTGGGTACAACTGTGCCGCCGGCACTGGCCGGAGCAGTGGTCACCGGCGGATGCTGGGTCTCGGGATGAAGGGTTTCGTTTTTGGTTAGGTGAGAGAATAGAGAGAGGTGTTCGGTTGTTGGTTTTGGGATGATGAGAGAGAGTGAGAAGGTGGGTGTAGGATGGGTGTTTATTTAAGGTTTGGTTATGGAGTTAGAGAGAGAATGGTGGAGGAAGAAGATGAAGAGGTGTGGGTTATGCTGTGTGTGGGTGTAGGTGAGTTAGGGTGTATGTGACTGAGTTGATTTGGGTGATGGTGTGTGTGTGTTTAATTTGGACACTTAAAAAAAATAAAATAAAACTAACTAACTAAAAAATAAAATTATCTAAATATAAAATCCTAATCTAAAAAATAAAACTTAAATAATAAAATAAAAGAAATAAACACTAAAAATATAATAAAAATATAAAACTAAAGACCTAAAAAACGTAAAATATAAAACTAAAAATAAACACTTAAAAAATAATCTTAATATAATAAAACAAAAACTAAAAACTAATAAAAATCAAAATCAAAATAAAACTACACTAAATAAAAAGAAATAGAAAAATATGCAAATAAATTCTAAAAATCTTAAATAAATCTAAAATAAATCCTAAAAATAAAACGACTCAAATTAAAAATCTAAAAAAATCAAAAAGGCATAAACTAAACACACACGGGCTTCCGGGAAGGTTTAGGGACATGTTTAGGCTCGGGTGAGGTTACGGGGCAAGGTAATTAACTCCATTTGATGGGCATTTGCCTTAAATTATGCATTTGAACTTCGCAAACGGCAATCAACCTGCACAATAAATATTTACGCGCATAAGACCTAAAGGGGCGAGAATTAGCAACTAAAATGCGTTTATTCGTGGAATAAAATGTACACTTTTGGATGCTTATCACACCACTCCCAAACAGAACATTACTAGTCCTTGAGCAAAAAGATGGAGAGAAAAAGAAAGATAAGAAACCAAAAGTGTACCACTTTCGCGGGCACTTGCGATTGCACTTAGCATGTGCAACAAGCCTTTAAACCTATAGGTTGCCCTATAGGACGAGTTGTGTCTCATGAGGGTTTGCAAGGAATATACCCACAAAATTCTTATTTGCAAACGGTAGTCTATCTCTTATTAAACATAGAATAATCGAACAATTCATCACATGAGAGTTATTTTGAGAATACAAGCTAGAAGTACATAAAAGTTCAGCTATGTGAATACTCAAGGCACATCCTTCCTAAAACTCAACGTATGTAGTGTGAATCAGTCAAAACGGGTCAAGTATCACGAGAGTAATTCCTAGATTGCCTTTTCATAATCAATGCTTCAACTTCAAAATCTCATGGGATATAGCTCTCTCAAACGAACTCTCGAGATTAGGGTAAGTGTATCGCTCTTGTGTGTGAGGAGGTGAGTAAAATGTAAGCAAGTTCAAACGTCTCACATACATATAAGAAAGAACGAACATTAAGAAAGAGAAGTGATCTCATGAAAGAATGCAAACCACTATAGTGAGAACGTCGAGTTATTCACCACGTTGACTTTCATTTGCCCGAACACCTAGGGTAACATGGATGATAATGGGTGAGGGGGAAATGAAATGAGAAGGATGGGATATGAGGTTGGATGGTGATGTATGGATGAATGATGAGTGATGGATGCGATAGAAGAGTGTTATATACTTGAAGAACAAATGTATTTATTATATAAAACTAACTACAAACTCTCTTTCTTTTCTTTTCGCTCTTTTTTCGATTTTTCTTTTCTTTTTCTCTATGTTCGTTTTCTATTTTTGCTATTTTTTCCTTTTTTTCCTTTTTTGTTTTTCTCTCTCGTTTTAAACCAACACTAAAGACATTTAACATTTGGAATCAACACTCTTTTACTCAATATGATGGATGATATATGAATGTGGTGGGGTATGTATATGGATGGGGAGAATATGGAAAGGTAATGGGTGAGTGAATGGAAATGTGATATGGAAAGATTTCCGTAGGAATGGAAATTATTTCTCACAGACGACGTCAATTGTAAGTACAAGAAATATCACAATAAAGAGATCCACTAAAAGAATCACAATGAACAGAAAATAACGATCACACACAATAATGATATATGTGGTTCGGCAACTTACTTACGTTCACGGAGAGGTTAATGTTTTATTATAGTGTCTCTCAATGTTTTTTGTTACATCCCTTTGCCCCGGATCAGGGGTTACAATTTATAGGTGCGTCAAAATAGAGATTGAGTTGTACAAGAAACTCAATTGACACGTGAATATATCAAGGTGTACCTGAATATCTCTTCCGAGATTATTGGTAACTGATTTGGCTATATCTGTAAGTGTTTTGTGTATTTGAAATACTCATATGTGAATTAAATCATTATTTAGGTGGGTCGGGCAGCACTTCGATCAATAAGAATTGGTCGGCTACTCTTATGGGCCATGTTGAATGGGTCCCCACAGTTGCCAAAAAAATCCACCTCCAAAAAGATTTTCCAAATCGATTTACAAATTGGATCGTTATAGAAAATCTCACGCATTTTTCTATGAGTGCCTCTAGTGAAAACCACTTATAGGAGTGTTAAATTTTCTAAATCAGTCTTATTTTGTGGACTAATTTGGGAACTCTTTTTATACAATTCGTTGATTTAGGAAATATTTTTGGATGTGTTTTTTCTACAAAAATATGGTAAAATATCATCTTTTTGACATATCTATTATTGGGAACTTGACAAATAAGCCATGTTTACGAAAGACATTTTTAAATTTGTCTTAGGCCTATCAACGGGTCGGGTCGAGTCGGGTCGGGTCGGGTCGGGTCGAGTTCGGACCAGATCTAGGGAGATCCAGATCCATTTAGTAGACACTTAATCGAATTCGGATCCGGATCGGGTCTTAATCGGATCCACAATATTAGATCCAGATCCGGATCGGATAGGGTCCGGGTTTGGGTTTAGCCATATATATACATTTATTTCATATTTATTTTTATTTTATCCCTCATCTTCATTTGTTAATCTTAGATTAAAATATTTTTTAATGTATTATAGTATATGATTAGTATAAATAAAACATATATTACTTATATTTATTATATATATATATAAATGTACAAGGCGGATCGGGTCTTCGGGTTTGGGTTTTGTATAGGATACAGACCCAACCCGTGTAATAAGTGGGTATTCGGGTCTCAGGTCCAAAAAATATGCTCAGTCCCTATTGTAAGTCCCGGGTTCGAATCGGGTTCGGCCTAGACCCTACCCATTGACAGGCCTAATTTGTCCCATTAAAATAATTATCCTCAATAAGTCATATTTGCACATATATTAAATATTTAAGACATTTTTTTCTAATGAGACCTATTTGCGACCAATAATTTTGTAATGGGACCTATTAGAGTCAAAATAATGTAGGAATTATTTGATTACATACTATACAAGTGAGATATAATGCTAAAAATTACTATAAAATTGTATTCAAAGGAATACAATATACTCTCATATGTTATTTTAGCCAACATGATGTCTCTTAAGCAAACCTTAATTAACGAACCTTAAAAATGGAACAACTTTTTTAAATAATTAAAAAAAAAAACTTATTTTTAACCAAACTTTGTAGAAATGATCTTTATAGTGAGAAGATCGTCCTCAAAAAATTAACAATTGAAATTGCACCTATTTTTCAAATTTGCATTCCATTCACTTTTCAGTTGAATTTTTTTATAAAACTTTTTATATATGATGATCGATTTTACCCCATTTAGTTGAAAAATAAAATTTTAAATATTTTAAAAAATTGGTCCATTTTATGACCCATTAATTAATGTCCGCTTTATATATGTTATGTTTTAGCCAAAAACTGTCCTTACCCTTAAAAACTATTTTTTAATAGTTTCTTGGGCACTAAATAAAAAGAGATCAAATACCAAAAAGTCACTCAAACATTTTTTAATACACATTTAGTCCAAACCTTTTATTTTGTATCAAAAAGTCTCTTATTCTCTTATCTTTAAAGGTCCGCGCCAACGACATGAACTTTTAGGTGCAAAATAAAAAAGTTTAGACTAAACGTGCAAAATAAAAAGACTTTAATATCATTTATTAAATGTATAAACCAATCACATTACATTTAATAAATAAATAAATAAATTCACCTACCTATCCCCTCTCCTCCTCTTCAGCTGAAGAAGTCAATGTCAGCCTACCGTTGATCCCCCGTCGGAGTAGGAGTGCGGCTAGCGCAAACATTAGTTTATATAAAAAAAAAAAAAAAATGGGTTTATATTTTATATTTTTTTGTAATACAATTGATTTAAGCATTTACAGCGTTTTCACTTCCCCTTTCGGGTAAAATGTATGACACATAATCTAAGGTTTCTTTTCAGGTTAGTTCTTTTGGGGCCTGGAAATTATTTTATCATATTAATCAACCCACGTGTATTAATATCTCGTACTTGCACAATCTATGACTCCGATCATCTACGGCCATCTGTGGTACACTAAGTATATTTATGCGCCTAATTATTAAACCCCCAAAATGCGCGCGTGTTTTAGAGCCAAATTCGAAATTTCAAATGTGATTGGCTCAATGCATACAAACTTTCAGTGGATTACGTGTTTTTTCTCGAACATGGGACAGACAGATTTCCTCTTCTGACCCTACTGAATTTTTCAAAGACCCAGCCAATCCCATCTAAACGGTGATCAAAGTGAAAAAGTGTGAGCTAGCCAGCCTACAACTGCCCAACTCATTATAATTAGTGTGACGATAAAAAAGATAAAGATGGTATGTAGAGATAGTAATAACGTTTCGTCTGCTTTTCAATTCTCGTGACGTTAAACACTGAAGAGGTGGAGTGTGTCCCACATGCTACGTGACGTAGCATAATGCATGGTCCTCTCGGCAGTTTTGGGGGGTTTACGACAAATAGTGATGCTATCCGGATAGATCCCAACTTACTTTCTCTAAACTCGTAATTTTTCAAACAAGTGATGTCATCCGGTTTGAATCCAAATTTGTTTTCCTTCTCTCAAGATTATTTAATACGAATTTCGTTTTAACTCCAAAAAAAGTTAAAATCCAATAAAAAAAAATTGTGGTTATTTTAGTTTTGAATATTATTTAGCCAACTGATTTTTATAATTAGTTGGAGAACAAATGAATTGTTTTTAATTTTTAATGTACCTAATCAAAGCATATCAACCCAATGTAAAAACAACAAAACACTGAAATTTTAACCCATCATCAATTTAAAGATTTGTGCTATAATTTCACAAGAAAAATTAGAGAATGTTGTGGTCGTAGGAGCGGGGGATTGTGGTTAGTTGGTCATATGGAGAGTGTTTTGACTGATTTATAATGTGAGGTAATTTTTTAAACAAAAAGAAAAACAGGAAAAAGTTTATACTAAATGTTAAAAAAGAAATATTGAGAGTTTATTTTTTCAAATAACCTATCAACTAGACGAATGGTCGACCTAGGCCGACCGTGAATATCAAAGTCAATGTCTAAAGAATCATTGAAAATCTAGGGATAAACGCGATGGAGAGTACAATCTGTAAATATCTTAACTACTGCAAAAGGATAGACAATTAGCTGGCGGATCACCAAGATTATGATTGTGCACGGTTCAGTCAGTCCATTTTATATAGGTTTTTTCAACCGAACCAAACAAAATTTTCACACCAGATCATCATTAAATATAACCTAACCCATAATCAATCCCCAAACACAAAAATATGGTTTTTAAGGGTTCTTAAGGGTTCCTAAACATGTTTCTAACATTATATAATTATTACTTAGATCAAATTTATCCAAACAAGGGCTAAATTAGTCATCAATTAGTGTGTTTTTAATAAGAACTCATCTTAATTACAAGATTATTAAGTTAAAATATATTGGAATCATAAAATCTCAACCTAAGCATGTGACTCATCATCATAAATCATTCCTATAATGAATCTAAACAATCCAAGGCTTTTAACAAAATTAAATCAAGCCTAAGCATTTGTTACATCATTGTTTAGATATTTATTTTATTATTGTTGTTGTTGTTATGTTTGTCATGAATCACATGTGACACCCCGACTAATTAAATACCGGGTAGCTACTCCTTTATTAAATCAATACAAAATGCCAAGCTGGTCCAGTTAATATCATCACTGTCGAAAATATTTTTAATGATTACTAACCACCTAGTATTTAAAAAGTGAGTTGCCAAATTTTAAGTTAACTATGATTAACAAGCAATAAGTGAAATATAAAAATAACATAACCATTCACAATAAAGTCCAACTATAGTAATCATCGAATAATAATAAGTCTGGAGGAAATACTCCTCACAACAATCCAAATACGGAACTGAAATAAGAACCATAGTATGTATCCTGAATTAATTACAAACCAAAGTCTGAATAACTGAAATGTAAAGTGTCTCTAAAAGAAATGGGCGACATGCCCTACAAATGATGAATCTGAATATGAAATCTAGACAAGAAAATGAGGCGTCTAATATCAAGGCCCTTTAACTTCCACAACAGCTACAGCTCGTCACCTGAATAAAATTCCTATGCATGGTGTCCTTGTGACTGGGCACCTAAAAAGGTTTTTACAAAAAAATAGATTTGAAAGCAAACGGGTCAGAGCCCGATAGTGGAGAGTATTTTAAAAACAGCAAGTGCTTTAATAACATTAAAACAATGAATGCAAAGTACATGTTAGGACGTGCTCTCACATGAAATACTCACCTCTCGACCAATTGTGCACTCCTAACGTACCGTACCCATTCAAGTGATTCTTATATCTAACTAAACCGACATAGGTTCTAACCTGTATACTCGATTCACAGTATGAATTCCCAATATTATCACTTAAACAGAATAGCTTTAATTAAACTTGGATTCTCAATTGTTAACATTACAATTCACGGCATGTTATCCCTTTTTAACTTCTCAAGGAGTTACTATAAATTATTCTCACAATTTAAACATAACAAATTCCTTTTCATTGAACCGTATATTATTCACATCATAAATATACAATACAAGCACCCCGAGGCTAAGCTGTGGTGCACACATACTCTGCTATCCATCCCGGTACATCACGTACAAAAGGATTACAAATTCCGAATCTCTCAGGAATTGTTAGAATAAACACCACACACAAAAATGGAGGCGAACATAATTCAACATATCCATGGTCACGTACATACCTACGCTCCATAGTCAGCTGGCTTAATAACTCACAATTAAGTCATTCCCTTGAACTATGTCCTCTAGGTACCACTCTAAATCCGGGCACACAAGGATTAGATGGCCCTAAGCGAACGTAAACCTCCCGTGATAGCAAGTATGGTAGGTATGTCATACACATAAAAATCATATACATATACTAAGCATGCACACATCTTAGTAATTACCATCATTTATTAGTAGTATACTTCTCATTCTTATACCAATACACGTGTCCCCGGTTTATATATACACATCATCCATTATCCTCACGTCGTAATTAGTTATTCGCGTCCTAACCCACAATTACCATTTGGTTCAAATCATTCTTCTATATTGTTCTCCCCAATATATCCCGAATATCCCAACTATATCAATTAGTCATCAAGGTAAGGTTATCTCTACCATTAACCAAGGTTACGGGACACTAGAAATCAAACCAGGCCAAAAAGGCCAAACTGTCAACTCGTTAGAAGTCTCGTTCGAACGAGGTCGTTCGAACGAGAGTTCGTTCGAACGAAATGGCCATCTAACGAGATCTCGTTCGAACGAAAGGTATAGAATGAACATCCCACTCGTTAGAAGTCAAACTGTCAACTCGTTAGAATATCGTTCGAACGAGCTCGTTCGAACGACCTGGGCAGGTCTTCTAACGAGGTGACAGTTTCAAGCCCAGAAATTTCTTATTACGTTTTTCACCAATTTTCTCACCTCAAAACTCCTCCAAAAATTATTCCAACAATATTTTAAGGTTCCTCAACATTCCTAAACATTCTTAGGTCGTAATACAGCACCTTCATGGGATCAAATCCTCCTATACAACACCTAATTATTTAAATCTCCCAAAGTTTTCCCCAAACCTTATGAGTATGAACCCTAGAATTTAAAGTCATCAATTTCCATATATAAATCCGTTTTTGTAACATAAAAAGTAGTAATTCTTTTAGTCAAATCACCCAATAACAACTCTACATGCAAACCTACATCAAAATCTGAATTTATAACTCCGATTTCATGGGTTTTTATAAATCTCCCAATACAATGTAAATTTATCAATCTTCTAAGCATGGAAGAAACATTCGCTTGAAATTAACGTAATTAAACCACTTGCCTTAGGTCTTTCTCTGAATTTGATGTTGAATTGATGAAGGTTGGTCTCTCTCTCTCTCTTTCTCTGCAGAAATCTCCTTCCTCTCTCTCTCTACTAGTTTTTCTCCAAGATTACAATGGTGGTTTGGAGGTTGCCTTAGGAAACTCTTAGAACTTTTTCCAATAACTCCCGTAGCCCATTAAGTCATTTAGTGTTGTTAGTGGGTTTAGTGGGTTTAGTGGGTAAAGACTAAATCAGATTTTAACCTTAATTTTCGTGGGTTTTAATTCCCAAAATTCCGAAATTACCAAACTACCCTTTTAAGTTGCCGGTATAGCCCGAAAATGCCCCGGGACCCAAACTAAACCCCCGGCTAGTGTTTTCTGACTATTTCGACCCTTCCGGACACGTTGGCGCACTCAAAATGACCATACCGTTGATAAAAATAAAATTCACTTTTTAATTTAAATAATTATATTCCTGACGCGACTGTCACGCACGTCCCAACAAAATTTCTCAAATTGCCGTATTTCTATCTCACGACAAATTCAATATTCTCAATATTCATATATTGCCATATATACACATTATAATCAAATACCAACTCACATCTCGTTAGTATTTTATCCGGATTAATTCTCAATTAATTCACATTTAATTTAATTAATCCCATAAATAAATATTACAAAAATACGGGGTATTACATACTTCCCCCCTAATAACAGAATTTCGTCCCGAAATTCGGAACTAGAAAGTACCTGGTAAAAACAACTCTGGATAACGTTCGCGCATCTCATCCTCGCGCTCCCATGTGGACTCCTCGACATTATGATACCGCCACTGAACACGTACTAACGGAACTATCTTTGACCGCAGTTTTCGCTCACTTCGGTCCAAAATAGCAATCGGCCCCTCCTCGTAGGAGCTATCGGGCTGGAGATCAATGTCCTCCAAAGCAATGTGAGAATGAGCCAAATCATCTCTAAGATATTTCCTTAGTGAAGAAATATGAAACACATCATGAATCCTGTGTAAATGCTCCGGTAACCCAAGTCTATATGCAATAAACCCAATCCGCTCGATGATAGGAAATGGTCCCACGTATCTCGGTGCCAATTTATCCTTCTTCCCAAATCGCATAATCCTTTTCATAGGAGATACTCTAAGTAAAACCTGGTCCCTCACTTGGAACTCCCTGAAGAATCTCTTCGCATCGGCGTAGCTCTTCTGCCGATCCTGAGCTACCCGAATGCGGCTCCGTATCAATTCTATCCTCGCCGAAGTATCCTGAATCACTTCCGGCCTAAGTAGTTTGTTGTCCCCCACCTCCAACCAACATGCTGGGGAACGACAAGGTCTACAGTACCACGCCTCAAATGGAGCCATGCCAATGGTGAATTGGTAGGAGTTGTTGTAAGCAAACTCCACCAGTGGAAGATACTGCTCCCATCCACTCCCAAAATCAATGATGCACATACGCAACATGTCCTCCAACATCTAATTTGTACGCTCGGTTTTCCCATCGGTCTGCGGATGATAAGCCGTACTCAACCGCAATTCCGTGCCCATGGCCTCCTGAAAACTCTCCCAAAACCGTGAAACAAATATCTTGTCTCGGTCAGACACGATATTTAGGGGCACACTGTGAAGTCTCACTATTTCTGCCGTAAAGAGCTGGGCATATTGTCCCTTAGTGTAGTCTGTCCTCACGGGTAGAAAATGAGCAACTTTGGTCAACTTATCCACAATTACCCAAATGGAGTCGTGACCCCTCTGTGACGTAGGTAACCCCGTGATAAAGTCCATGGAGATGCTCTCCCACATCCACATCGGGACCTCTAATGGCTGTAGAAGTCCTGTCGGTCTCTGATGGTCCACTTTTTACCAGCTGACAAGTGGCGCATTTAGAAACAAACACGGAGATATCTCTCTTCACCCCGCTCCACCAATACTGACGTCTCATATCTTGGTACATTTTATACCCACCGGGATGTACCGCGAACCGTGAGCCCTTCGACTCTGCCATCACCTCGTGTAGCAATTCCTCCCCTTCTGGAACTATCAGTCTCCCATTGAAGCGAAATCCCCCGTCTGAGCTAATAGTATAGGACTCGGCACCCTCTGCTAGTAATCGAACTATATGCTCCTGACAGAACGATTCGTTTGCCTGTGCCTTTACCACCTTCGTGACAATCTGCGGTGTAACAGATATCACCGACATGAATGATCGGGCCACTGCATCCTGGTGTCCCAACTCCTTCCACTTTGCCTTCCACACCCCTGACACTTCATCTACTGGCCTACGACTCAACGTGTCTGCTACCACGTTAGCCTTCCCCGGGTGATATTGGATATCAAACTGATAGTCCTTCACAAACTCAAGACATCTCCGTTTTCGCATATTCAACTCCTTCTGCGTGAATAGGTACTGTAGGGACTTGTGGTCCGTGAACAATCGAAACTTCTCCCCCAAAAAGGTAATGTCTCCAAATCCGAAGGGCAAATACCACTGTCGCTAACTCCAAGTCATGGGTGGGGTAATTCTTCTCGTGAGGCTTAAGCTTACGGGAAGCATAAGCTATGGCCTGACTCTCCTGTTGCAATACACCTCCAAGTCCTTGAAAGTACGCGTCGGTATAAACTAGATACTCAACTCCCGGTCTCGGCAATGCTAACACAGGTGCTGAGGTCAACTTATCCTTCAACTCATCGAATGCCAACTGACAGGCATCACTCCAGATGAATGGCACACCCTTACGAGTCAGATGTGTCAAAGGACCCGCTATCTTTGAGAAACCCCGAATAAACCTCCTGTAGTATCCTGCTAAGCCCAAGAAACTACGGATCTCAGTCGGTGTCGTGGTCTGTCCCCACTCCCTCACCGCGGATACCTTCCCCGGATCAACAGATATCCCCCGGTCGGAAATAATATGCCCCAAAAACTGAACCTCCTTCAGCCAAAACCCGCACTTCTCATACTTTGCATACAGCTCGTTCTGACGTAGCGTCTGCAAAACCTACCTCAAATGCTCGGCGTGCTCCTCCTCTGTCTGGGAGTAAACCAGAATGTCATCAATGAAAACAATGACAAACTGATCTAGGAACTCTCTGAACACCCTATTCATCAAGTCCATAAACACGGCTGGAGCATTGGTCAAACCGAAAGGCATAACCCGAAACTCGTAGGAACCATATCTCGTTAAGAAAGCAGTCTTCGAGACGTCCTCTTCCCTGATACGCAACTGATGGTATCCTGATTGCAAATCAATCTTTGAGAAGAAAGAAGCTCCTCTCAACTGGTCGAATAAGTCATCGATTCGGGGTAACGGATATTTATTCCGTATCGTGACCTTATTCAACTCCCGATAATCCACACACAATCTCAACGATCCATCCCTCTTCTTAACGAACAACACAGGGGCACCCCACGGTGAAGTATTCCTCCGTATAAACCCCTGACCCAACAACTGTTTAATCTGATCCCGTAACTCTCCCATCTCAGCTGGAGCCATACGGTAAGGCGCGCGGGCAATAGGCCGAGTGCCCGGTGTCAAATCAATCACAAAATCTATTTTCCTACTCGGAGGTAGTCCAGGTATATCCTGAAATACATCGGCGAACTCACTAACAACGGGTATGGAATCAAGTGGTATCAACACTTCCTTAGAGGTCTCCTCCTCTATGTTGTACAAATGAGTGGACGATCCTCCCTTAGGGCGAGGCATCGCCACTAAAAACATCTCCTGCCCGGGAATGGCAAAGATAATACTCCTACTAAAACAGTCCATCATGGCTCGGTACGCAACTAGCCAATCCATACCAATAATGGCATCATACTCGGTCATCTCTAACACTAACATGTCCGCGGGTAATACCAAACTACCAATATCTACCCCCACTCCCCGGAATATAAAGAAAAATGAACCATTCCCCAGTGGTGAGTCTACCTACGTTATAGTGCTCAATGCTGCGGTTAATAACTCTAAGGTCTTCGCATAATAAGTAGCTATAAAACAATTGCGTTGTCCTAGTAACAAACAAAATTCGACCCAAAAGTCTCATGGATAGAAAACATACCCCAAATCGCGGGTGGTGCCTGTGGGGCGGCTGCCTGGTTGATATTATAGATATGTCTGTACTGTAACTGCCCCTGCTGCACTGGAGCTACATGAAAAGTTGGTAGGGCTAGTACTTGAGCTGGTGCTGGGAGGGTGGCGGGAAACATAGGCCTCTGCGGCTCCTGTCGGGCACCCTGCTGCTGCTGCTGCTGCGGGGCCCTGCCCCTATCAGGACAATTCTGGCATTTATGGCCACGCGTGCCACACACGAAACATCGGCCTATGAAGTTTCTCCCCCTCTGACCCTGCTGCTGACGGTGTTGGCCTTGCTGACTTGGGACCTTATTCCCCTTTTGAAACTGCTTCATTTTACCACGTTGTTGACTATAACTGACTCGGTCTTGGGTAGTTTGTTGTCGCAATTTCGGGGTCTTCGCACATTTTTCAGCTTTATTCACATGCATTTGGCTAACCTCTCTAGGTCTTTTGCCTCCTTTAAATTGTATGTTGCGTTCTTGGTATTGTAAAACTGCAGTGGTAACTGCTTGTGCCACGATACCTGCTAACTCGACGGTTGATATTCTCTCTGGGGATACCTGAGGTGTGAGTCAATCTTGCCCGTTGACTCCCTTAACCGTTTTAGCTAGTTCTTCTTGACGGTCCATCTGAAAATTTAAGTAAATTTGGATGAGTTCATCATTCAAATAAACAAATCGCGGAAGTACGAATTCCAAATGTATAGAGTTGAACACAACATTCCTAGTATTAGGGCTCTATATCAAAGAAATCTCAGCGGAAACATAGTAAGCCGTACAGATCCTAAAGGACACTAGAACCTGATGCTCTGATACCACCTGTGACACTAAGACTAATTAAATACCGGGTAGCTACTCCTTTATTAAATCAATATAAAATGCCAAGTTTGTCCAGTTAATAGCATCACTATCGAAAACATTTTTAATGATTACTAACCACCTAGTATTTAAAAAGTGAGTTGCCAAATTTGAAGTTAACTATGATTAACAAGCAATAAGTGAAATATAAAAATAACATAACCATTCACAATAAAGTCCAACTATAGTAATCATTGAATAATAATAAGTCTGGAGGAAATACTCCTCACAACAATCCAAATATGAAACTGAAATAAGAACCATAGTATGTATCCTGAATTAATTACAAACCAAAGTCTGAATAACTGAAATGTAAAGTGTCTCTAAAAGAAATGGGCGACATGCCCTACAAATGATGAATCTGAATATGTAATCAAGACAAGAAAATGAGGCGTCTAATATCAAGGCCCTTTAACTTCCACAACAGCTACAGCTCGTCACCTGAATAAAATTCCTATGCATGGTGTCCTTGTGACTGGGCACCTAAAAAGGTTTTTACAAAAAAATAGATTTGAAAGAAAACGGGTCAGAGCCCGAAAGTGGAGAGTATTTTAAAAACAGCAAGTGCTTTAATAACATTAAAACAATGAATGCAAAGTACATGTTAGGACGTGCTCTCACATGAAATACTCACCTCTCGACCAATTGTGCACTCCTAACGTACCGTACCCATTCAAGTGATTCTTATATCTAACTAAACCGACATAGGTTCTAACCTGTACACTCGATTCACAGTATGAATTCCCAATATTATCACTTAAACAGAATAGCTTTAATTAAACTCGGATTCTCAATTGTTAACATTACAATTCACGGCATGTTATCCCTTTTTAACTTCTTAAGGAGTTACTATAAATTATTCTCGCAATTTAAACATAACAAATTCCTTTTCATTGAATCGTATATTATTCACATCATAAATATACAATACAAGCACCCCGAGGCTAAGCTTTGGTGCACACATACTATGCTATACATCCCGGTACATCACGTACATAAGGATTATAAATTCCGAATCTCTCAGGAATTGTTAGAATAAACACCACACACAAAAATGGAGGCGAACATAATTCAACATATCCATGGTCACGTACATACCTACGCTCCATACTCAGATGGCTTAATAACTCACAATTAAGTCATTCCCTTGAACTATGTCCTCTAGGTACCAGTCTAAATCCGGGCACACAAGGATTAGATGGCCCTAAGCGAACGTAAACCTCCCGTGATAGCAAGTATGGTAGGTATGTCATACACATAAAAATCATATACATATACTAAGCATGCACACATCTTAGTAATTACCATCATTTATTAATAGTATACTTATCATCCTTATACCAATACACGTGTCCCCGGTTTATATATACACATCATCTATTATCCTCACGTCGTAATTAGTTATTCGCGTCCTAACCCACAATTATCATTTGGTTCAAATCATTCTTCTATATTGTTCTCCCCAATATATCCAGAATATCCCAACTATATCAATTAGTCATCAAGGTAAGGTTATCTCTACCATTAACCAAGGTTACGGGACACTAGAAATCAAACCAGGCCAAAAAGGCCAAACTGTCAACTCGTTAGAAGTCTCGTTCGAACGAAATGGCCATCTAACGAGATCTCGTTCGAACGAAAGGTATAGAACGAACATCCCACTCGTTAGAAGTCAAACTGTCAACACGTTAGAATCTCGTTCGAACGAGCTCGTTCAAACGACCTGGGCAGGTCTTCTAACGAGGTGACAGTTTCAAGCCCAGAAATTTCTTATTACGTTTTTCACCAATTTTCTCACCTCAAAACTCCTCCAAAAATTATTCCAACAATATTTTAAGGTTCCTCAACATTCCTAAACATTCTTAGGTCGTAATACATCACCTTCATGGGATAAAATCCTCCTATACAACACCTAATTATTTAAATCTCCCAAAGTTTTCCCCAAACCTTATGAGTATGAACCCTAGAATTTAAAGTCATCAATTTCCATATATAAATCCGTTTTTGTAACATAAAAAGTAGTAATTCTTTTAGTCAAATCACCCAATAACAACTCTACATGCAAACCTACATCAAGATCTGAATTTATAACTCCGATTTCATGGGTTTTTATAAATCTCCCAATACAATGTAAATTTATCAATCTTCTAAGCATGGAAGAATCATTCGCTTGAAATTAACGTAATTAAACCACTTGCCTTAGGTCTTTCTTTGAATTTGATGTTGAATTGATGAAGGTTGGTCTCTCTCTCTCTCTTTCTCTGCAGAAATCTCCTTCCTCTCTCTCTCTACTAGTTTTTCTCCAAGATGACAATGGTGGTTTGGAGGTTGCCTTAAGAAACTCTTAGAACTTTTTCCAATAACTCCCGTAGCCCATTAAGTCATTTAGTGTTGTTAGTGGGTTTAGTGGGTAAAGACTAAATCAGATTTTAACCTTAATTTTCGTGGGTTTTAATTCCCAAAATTCCGAAATTACCAAACTACCCTTTTAAGTTGCCGGTATGGCCCGAAAATGCCCCGGGACCCAAACTAAACCCCCGGCTAGTGTTTTCTGACTATTTCAACCCTTACGGACACGTTGGCGCACTCAAAATGACCATACGATTGATAAAAATAAAATTCACTTTTTAATTTAAATAATTATATTCCTGACGCGACTGTAACGCGCGTCCCAACAAAATTTCCCAAATTGCCATATTTCTATCTCACGACAAATTCAATATTCGCAATATTCATATATTGCCATATATACACATTATAATCAAATACCAACTCACATCTCGTTAGTATTTTATCCGGATTAATTCTCAATTAATTCACATTTAATTTAATTAATCCCATAAATAAATATCATAAAAATACGGGGTATTACATCACACTACGTTATTTGTTGTTGTTACTTTGTTGGGATGTTAAATAACCCCAAAAATAGTAATACAACGGAGGGGGAAGCTCCATCGACCCCTACGGGGATGGGTGATTTGTATGGTATTCTGCAAAACTTAGTCACGAGCCAAAATGCAATGCGGGAGAACATGGAGATGCTGACCCAGAGCCTTAGAGGTGGATAAACCTGACCAGTTCCACATTTACAAGAGAAAGAATATAGCATTTTAGTGGCAATAGAAAAATCTAATAGGTGCAGGGAGAAGACACCACCATCCCCACACAGGGATAGGAGGTAGTTATTCAGATAATATGCCATTGAAAACTCAAGACATATGGATTTGGGTTCAACTTGAGAGAAATACATGTTTAGTAAGTAAATTGGGTTTGGTTGTTGTGATGAATTCTATAACCTGGGAGAACTTCCACTATCATAATAACAGAGGAGGGGAGCAACACGATTCAGCCTCCACGACTAAGTGTCTTTGAAAAGTTGAGTACAAGCAGTGCTTTTGATCGTCTAAGTTCAAACCCGTGAGTATTTAGGGGCCATTAAAATAAAGAATACAAATAAGAGTCTTCCAGTTACCAAGGAGGTTGAATATTGATTCAGATCAAAGCAGAGTCGGGTAGGCTCGTTTAGAGCCAAACACCGTACTAAGCAGGAAAAAATCTTAATAGATAGCCAGAGGTGAGCCGATCAACCAGAGAGGGTCGAGAAGGATCAACCGTAAAAGGTCTCGATCTACAGATTTGAGGATTGGATGGGAGATCTAATAAAAAATTAAAACCCTTTGCATAGGGGTTACGTTGAAGGGTCTCTTTTTACTACTTTAATTTTGAGTTATCCGACCCTGGCCAAATTTAAGCCATCGATCCTTACTCCTAGATACGATGGGAAATCAGATACCATGCATCACATCGAGAAGTATCAAATTGCTTTGGATATTTACTCTTATTCCCGATGAGATAAGGTGTAAATAATTTTATAATATAATGAATGGGTCAACTCATGTGTGGTACATGGACTCTTGGAGGGGAAGATATAATTTTAGGCAATTGGACGACCGATTTCTCAGTAACTTATACTTTTATGTGAAGTCGAGGAAAATGTTGGCTCATCTCCTCAGTGTCAGGCAGAAAGAGGACGAGACGACCAAAGAATACATCACGACCTTCAAAAATAAAAAGCTATAAGTGGTTAATTATGATGAGACGATTTCTATCACTACCATCATTACTGGCCTGGTACCTAGAAAATTATACTGGGATCTTGTAAAGGGGGATCCTACTAAGATGGTCGAGGTATTGGATAAGAGTGGGAAGATCATGAATACAGAGGAGCCCATAAAAGGCAAGCAGTTTGGCCAAGCCAAAACCAAGGTCGAAAGAGATTCAGAGAAGAAGGATAAGCTCAAGAAGATGAAGTAGGAGAAGCATAGCAAGAGGTTCAAGGAGTATACTCCCATTATTATTGAGGTGCATCGTATGCTCGACGAGATTCGAGGAATTGAGAAATTAAGATGGACACAAAAGCAAAAAAAATAGCGGGCAACAAGACAAAAGAAAATGGTGTGACTTACACAAAGATCATGGCCATATAATGAACAAACATTTAATGTTAAAAGATGAGATCGAAGCCCTTATCATAAGGGGTAAACTAAAGAAATGTGTGGATAATCCCAACCAAGATGACAATCATCCAAAGTGCTCTTCACTATTGCATGGATTTACCCTAGATCTCCATGTGCTTCACCAAGACCTCGATATAGTCCGTATGTATTTCATGGCCTTTGGGGGTCAGCGGGTTCTTCACAGCAGTGATATCAATCACTTGTTGCTTCAAAACATCCATATCCTTCTCAGTCTGAATGAGTTTTTCCTAAACAACCTGAGGTTTTGATATCAAAGGGCCTCTAGTGCCACTTTATCCTCAAGCTGGTCTAAAGTGTGGGTATCCTTAACCTGAGCCATGGAGTCTTGAGCAATAGCAGGAGGGAAGCACTGTATCTTTGCATTTAAAAGCTTATCCTACTCTAACTTAGTGATCTTTAACCTCATCCCTACCATTTCCTTCTCCACAAAAGCCATCTTTATCTTCTAGTTGTTGTTAATCTGGTTCATCTCTAACTAGATAAGGTCCCACTTGTTTGTCAGCTCTAAAACCTTGTTCTATCCCTCGGTGCTATTAATAATATCTGCTATAAGAGACTCCATTAAGTATTAGACATGCGAAAGAAGTAAAATATTAGAACAAGGTAAAAAGGAATAAAAAACGTTAAGGAAAAGACAAAAGAGAAATGCGAGTTTACCTTGCCCAAGTAGTGTTTCAGTTCTTGGGCATTTGTAAAGGTACCCATGGCCCTCAGGGTGGCCACCATTTCGGAACATGTTGTCTTGGCCATCGAATTAAGGCCATCTATAGTTTAGGTGTAGGCATTTATCTTGTCAGCAGATGGAGGTCTCAAGTACCTATCTACCCTCGGAGAAAGAAAATCCTCCATCATAATAGCAGTTGGCTCTTTGGGTAGGCAGGAGACCGTAACCTCCCCTCTCAGCCCCCTCTTTCAGGGGGATACTGCCACCTCCTTTTATTTATATTCCTCAACTGATGAGACTAGGGGCTAAAAGTCCTCCAGAATAAAAGAACGACTCTAGGTTGCCTTAAGGTTTTGCCTAACCCCAATAATGCTTGCATCAAGGCACATTTTTGGTTATGGAATCCATCACTAACCCTTCATTTAAGATAGACTTAATCTCTGCCATCTCCACAGCATGATCCCGTGAAATGGAATATCCACCGAGCTGATGAACTTTTGGTAGTCTTAGATCTCTTTTTCTTGCTAACCACGACCTTAGTATGGCCTCTTTGGCAATCCATCTAAGTACCCTCCACTCCTCCCATTCGTCTATTAGGTCAATAAAAAAATTAGAGTTAGTCATATGAGAACTATGAATGAGGAAAATTGTAGAAAACATAGACGACTTTATCAAAATAGGATCGCTAGTTGAGGGGGAATCTATTCAATCCTAGGGGAAATCTTGTCCTTATCCATTGGATGATCATACTCACCCTCAGAGGACTCAAGGACCTCATTAGACACCTCAACAACTACCTTCCTATTCTGGTACACCAAGACATAAGTCTCAGACCCCATCGAGTCCCAACCACGATCTTAGGGACCATGGGGGATCGCTAAAGGTCAAAGCCTTGGGCTCAGTTCCCAACCCACTATTGAAGAGACACCCGACTATGACGAGGAGATCGAATGGTGTGGAGGCCAACTTTTGGATCTCAGTAGTCCTGTACACTTCCTCCTGAGAGGGTTCAACAACCACTACAAAGGAAAAGAGATTGTTAAAATATGTGGTAGAAGATCAATGGATACGCATAAGTACAAAAGAAGAAAACTTTAATGCAACCACATCTGGAGGAATACACCAAAGGGTAGAACAATTGATTGGCTCATCAGGGTCTGGGGTGGCCCAAGCTCCACCAATGAATAAGATATATCCTTCCAGTTCGTAGGAGCATTATGTATGTCTATGGAAAAGACTACTTGGGCTTTAGGATCTAAGTACTCCAGACCCCTGTCATTGGCCTTTTTCTGTTCTTGGACCCTGTATAACTTAAAGAATTGAGTCGGTGAAACATCATGCTTGCCTCTGCTAGACTTCTTGAAATCTAAGATTGTGGCCATCAGAGCTCTCCGCGAGTTAGACACCAATTGAGAAAGGGATATCCCAATAGCTTTTGAGATCCTCACCACTAATAAGGATATTGTAAATCTAACCCATATTAAAAGAAGAATTTTTAAAGAACTTATGTTGGGAGAACATTGAGCAGGCCCTCTCATCAGGACTTGCATGCCTTAAAGTGACGGTCTCAGTAATCTGGTAGACTTTTAGGATTCCTTATAAATCCTGCTCACAGATTCGAGAAATGGAGTGAGCTATGCCAAAACATTCAGGGTTACCAACTGCCTAATAGATAATCACCTTTGTACTATGGGGAACATACCAAGTGGGGAGACGATCAAAGGTCTCAACCTTTAGATCCACATCTAGAGGCAAGGAAACATGAGGACCAATAGCAGGCAAGGGCTTTGGGTCCAAGACCTTTGAAGGGAAAATGTTTTCAACAGACATTATTGGAAATAAAAAGGGGGGTTTCTTGCTCAACATAATTCTAGAAAAAGAAGAGAGGGTTGGTATGAATGGTGAAGGACTCAAACCAGCAATAGCACCCGTAAAATTCATAAATAGATTAATCAGGTCTAATACAAAAATCACATAAATAAAATGCATTTGGTAACATTCTCAGCATAAATGCAAAATTAAAACTGAACAAGTAATATAATGAGGTAAAGAACCATTGAATAAAACAAAACCAATTCTGATACCATATAAAATGAATCCCAAATAAATATTCATCTCTAATACCAACTGTGACATCACATAAAATTCATAAATAGATTGATCAGATCTAATACAAAAAACACAAGAATAAAAAACATATGGCAATATTCTCAGCAAAAGCGCAAGACTAAAACAGAACAAGTAATATAAAGAGGTAAAGAGCTATTGAATAAAATAAAACCAACTCTGATTCCAGTTGTGATATGCGTAAAATTCATATTTTTTTTATATTCCAGTGATTTTTGCATTAGGTTTGTTAATCTATTTATGAATTTTGCGAAGTATCACACCAGCCCAAGGGGTTCAATTATGGGGTGTTCGCGGTTCGATCCGATCCGATTTTTAGGATTTTTACGGACCGGACCGATTAAACTACTCCTGAAAAAATGGACCAAGATCAAACCGATTGTATCGATCACCCGAGCCTAATTGGTTCAATTTTTTACATGGTTGGTCTGGTATAACTTGTCAGGCCTAATCCTATTAAATTAATCATTTTAAAAATGAAAATTACCTTTAAAAGATGTCCAAACTTGTCCAAATTTTATAATATGAGTTGTCCAAATTTTAGCATAAAAGTTGTCCAAAATAAGTCGTACAAGATTGTACAAAATTAACCATACAAGGTTGTCCAAAACCATACAATGTTGTCCATATTAATACAAATTCGTCCTAAATGTTGCCAAAATAAGCAACTAAATGAGTCAATAAACTATCTAACATTAATAAAAAAAGAACAAGTGGAATGTCCATAATAAATATATGTGTTAATATGTATAACCTGTCTGGGTCGGTCCAAATCGGTTATTTAATGAGGGAGATCGAGGATCAGACTGACTAGACCGGTCTGCCAAAATAAATTGGACCAGACCGATGAAAATCCCCCAATAAAAATAGGGCGGTTTGGTTCGGTCTAATTCGGTCCACTGATCCAATCAGTTTTCTGAACACCCCTACCCCCAAAGCATAGAGTTCCAGTTCCTTCAGACTCTAAGATAATATGCTTCAATTCCCTCAATCACATCAATTCTCTTCGCCCCAACACTTGTCCATAGCCACGTGAAAGTGCCTTCCCTATGCAATCTAATTATTACTAAAGTCTCGGTGGTTAGTTATAACCTTACCTCCAACTTGCATAAACAGTTACATGTTGCCCTTTATAATCCTTGCAAGAAGTAACAAGTTGTTACTAATGATACTCTATTTAATAGTTGGTATTCAAAAGAGTCTTAGACCCATCCCTCGACTACCCTCAGGAAATAAGACAGATCCCAAGGTTAGGATCTGAACTTATACAGACCATTACTTGGTCCCCAATACCTATGTTGCTCTAAAGGAAACACTATAGTGCTATAGTATACATCTACCATCCTTCCTCTCTCTTAAAAGAGCAAGTCGTTATAACATATCTCCTCAACCAGACTCAAAAACCACAACACTAAAGCTCCGCAATGTCTGACACCCAAGGCATACCTCATACTAAAGATAAATGACCTCCTAAGGTCACCTAACCCTCAATAATGTGGTATGTCATTGCGTAATACCTCAAGACCAGCTTATGTTATCCACGTGATAGTTACAGACCTACAGAACATCCAAAATTGCTTTTGTGACCAATCTGGTGAGTAGATGAAATGCACATCACAGTTTCACCTACCGGCCTGACATCGACAGACCTTAAAGGCATCACAATCCATGTTATGATTTACCACTAATTCTCTCTCCTAGAATTTATATATAAATAGGAGACTAGTTTAAGGTTAAAGGCATGTTAAAGTGATTGTACTCCCATGGAGTTAAGAGTTATAATCATTCACAAGTGTTACTCCTTGTTCGACACTCTCTTAACCTAATCTTGAGAAGCATAGACTTATAAATTGGATTATTTCCAGTTACCTCATTTTTTATACATTGTTGAGCCCTAAATCAATACTCATGAACTCTTAGATAAGTCCATTAGTTATTTTCTAAGGTCCTTTGGATTGTTGACAAATGTCGTAAGTCCTCAAACTCTCTTAACCATAGCCCAATAGGTCATTTAGATTACAATAAGTCTTTTATGATCTAATAAATAATATACCACCTTTGATATTAGATGTAGGATCCTCATATGAGGTCCGAACCACTTTAAATAATTGTCTCACATTTTGACACTCCTCTCCTCTTACCTGTCTGAGGTTCAAAGGGGAGCACTTGTGGGTCTGAGGTCACATATGATTTTAACACCCATCGAAGAATACATAACTTCTATACTGTTATAAAAAAACTCGCCTAGGCTTGAGGCTTGGGAGAAACGCCTTGCCTTAAGATTTTTATGCCTTATTCTTGATAAAACCCTTAAGGCACACTTTTTTTCTAAAAACAACAATACTTTAGTGAAACGATATCGCCTTTTAAAGAATTTTTTTACAAACTAGACCATTAGCTCATCCAAAATAATCAAATAGTATTTTAATTTGAAAATATTCAGACATATTTTTATGATATGTACAATTTTAGTATTTTAATAGCCTTGTTATGGTTCAAAAAATATTAAAATATATTAAAAAGGACTAAATGCCTTTTCACGCCTAAGAACCGCCTAGGCTTCTAAGGCTTAAGGATTGGCCTCCACGCCTCGATCATACCCCACATTTTTTAGAACCTTGCTTCTATTTTTAGGTGAAGGTCAAAAGAGAGGCATGGGAAGCATGATTGAATGGTACGTGTGTCTTTCTATCCTTAATTTGAATGTGAACTACTCCTTGATAAACTCCTCAATATGGAAGTTCCCGCTGAATAAACCCTAGGCAAACTAATAAAAATGACATAAAGAAAATATTTAAGGGAGGAAATAAAACTACTCTAGTTAAGAAGGGAGCAAAGACTGATATCCCTAAAGAAAATCCAATACACAAGGCAAAGAAAACATCCATTAGGTAGTGGATAATTTATTTAAGGAACCGACTTACAAGTAGATTCGTGAAATAAAGGACAAGTCATTCTTCAAGAGACTACCCAAGATGTCCATTGCAAAAGACAGGGATGTTAATCTCAAGTATACCTATCATCAATACCATGGTCATCTCATAGAGAACTACAATATGTTTAATTGGCACCTTGAAGATCTCATACATTTCATACATCTTAAGGAGTATATCAACATAAGCAATGCAAAGTCCTTAGCTTGGGTAATTGCAGTACTGATAATAGGAGAGGATGATAACCTCCCACCCTCAGGAATTGTCCTAGCCATACACGGATATACATATCCCTCATAATAAACCAAAAAAAAACTCAGAGAAAGAGTGAATATTATAGCTGGAATTTAATAAGCTTTCCAAGTGGAAGTATCTAAGACCATTTTGGCTAAGAGGGAACATGAGGATATTAATTTTGATTAGGGTAATTATGTTAATCGAAGAGGATCCATTCATCATTAATTTTCCCCATAAAGAGGCTTTGGTTCTCACTTTATGGGTGGAAAATTTTAATGTGAAGAGGATATTGATCGATCAAGGCAGCTCTTCAAAAATCATGTTCCTCAGCTTGCTGCTCAAGATAGGTTTCACCATCTAGGACCTGGGCACTAAGGTGGGTACATTAATCAACTTTAATTAAGATATATAAACCCCGTTGAGGAAGATCAAGCTACCTGCAAGGGTCTGTCCTATCAACCGTGAGATAAATCTTCACTTTATCCAGTTAAAGTCATTGTTGGTAGATGTTGGCTCCACACTATGAGGGCAATCCCATATTCTCTTTATCAAAAGCTCAAGTTTTTGAGTGATCTGAGAGTCATAGAAATTAGGGGAACAAAGAGGAAACTCACAGTTGTTTAATTGAAACCATTAAAGCCAATAAATCCCATTCCAAGAAAAGTTAGATTGGTGATGATTCAGAAAATGATCAAGCTATATAAGAACCAAAGGGAGTTTGATCAGGTATTAAGGAGGGTATAATGGATCCCATAAACTGAATAACAAAGGAACTCATCATTGGTCCTCTGTATTTATCTCATCTAGATAAGACCTTCATGATCGACTTAGAGTTTCCCAAGGATGAGGCAAAGTAGCTCCTTCACTTTCTCAAAACAAATACAGACATCCTTGACTAGTAGCCTTATAATCTTTCAAGAATTTATAGGGACATTGCATGTCATCGGTTGAACATAAATCCAACTTGTAGACCAGCTAAATAGAATCCATTAAAATTGCTACCAAAGAAAGTGAGAGACATAGAAAATTAAGTCAAGAATTTGCTTCATGTCAGTTTCATTAAAGAGTTCTAATTCTCGGACAGAAACTCTAATACCGTTCATCATCATCATCATCATCATCATCATCCTTACCTTAATCCCATCATATGGGGTTGGCCACATGGATTCTCCTTTTCCATTCTAATATATTATGTGCAATATTATTATTCAAGTTTAATTCCTTAAGGTCTCTTCTAAACTCCAATACTGTTTGGTTAGAAAAAAGAGAGGTAAATGGATAGCTTACATTTATTTCATCGAACTCATTAAGTCTTTTGTAAAGGATGGTTTTCCACTTCCCCAGATCGAGTAACTCATGAACATAATAGTCGAACATCGACGAACGAGTTTCATGGATGCTTACTTTGGCTACTATTATATATAATTGTTTGGCCTTGAAAAAGACCTTTTTTATTAAAACTTTAAGGATTTAGTATCGCAAAGTTATGCCATTCGACCTCAAGAATGTGAGGTTAACTTATGTACGGCTAGTCACCGAGATGTTCAAGAATCTAATTAAAACTTCCATGGATGTCTACATTGATGATATGTTCATTAAAAAAGTTGGCAGTCGAATTATCACAATAAAGACTTGACCAAGACCTTCAACAGATGGTCTGAGAATATAAGATGAAGTTTAACGCCTCCAAGTGTGTCTTTGGAGTTATCCCATGCAACGGACTACTTAGTTATGCAATTGCAAAATGGGGTAAAGAAAATCTAGATCCAGATCAGATCAGGATATTGGAAAATCGACCACCATTAGAGATATTCAAATCCTAACTGGGATATCAGATCAGATCAGTTTATATCCTGATCGTTCAAAAAATTTTGACCTTTCACCCAAGCTCTTAAGAAAGTAAGTATGGTAATTCAAATGGAGGAATGTGATCGGGCATTGGAAGGGATTTGATAGTATTTAGGATATCCACCCTTGATTTTGACTCCTACTACTGGCAAAGACCTCTACTTATACTTAGGTGTTTCACAACATGCAACTAACAGGGCACTAGTGCGATTACAATACAACAAGAAGTTACTAGTTTATTATGTCATCCATACTTTCCTCAAGGTTGAAAATAAACATATGCCCATTGATATGGTTTTGGTACATCTGGAAGGAAGTTGTTATATTATATTAACACCCACATAATAATTGTACCACAAATTTATCCACCCAAGGAAATTCTAAATAAAGCAGATATGTCCAACTAAATGAAAAGGTGGTATTTGGAGTTATCACAGTTTGACATCAAGTATGAATCACGAATTACCATCAAGGGGCAAGTCTTGGCTAAATTTGCTACTGAATTCTCTACCTCGCCTTTGGAAAGGGAAGAAATACAACTGAATCCAATCCTGGAGATGTTCACCGCCATCGATGATGACCATCCACAAGGATGGAAATTATTCATTGATGGACCATCCAATGAACATGGGACCGCTGTTGGGACAATCTTCGTCACACCTCGGGAATGTCCCATTGAACAAGAAGTTTTCACCTTTGGTTTGAGGGATCCAAAAATAAGGTTGAATATGAGGCTATGATTCATGACCAGGAATGGGCAATCAACATGGGGGCTAAAGGCATATTAGTATACTACGACTCTCGGCTGATCGCCTATCAATTTAATAGGGAATATAAAGCTGGGGATACCAAAATTCTCACTTATCTGGATAAAGCAAGAGGTTAGCTAAAGTTTTTCAGGTTGTCCTTATTAGAATAACTACCACGGAACAACAATAACCATATTGATTCTTTGGTTACTTTGGCATTAAACAGTCACACTTGGGAGAATGACTATAGTAGAATACGCTGACTAACTAAGCATTAATGAGCCAAAGACAATCCCAAAAAGTATGCAAGTTGAGTTGGCTCCATCATAGATAGATCAAATCATGGCATAATTAAAGAACTGGGATTTTCCATTAGATGGAAAGGAAATCCAAAAACTAAAAATCCAATCAGTAAGGTTTTGACTTAACTTTAAATGAAAAATTTATCAACGATTGTTCCCAAATGCTAGGAATTCTCTCTTATCATCAAGCAGCTGAACAACAATCTCAATCCCCTAACAAGCCCTTAGGCCTCTTTCTCAATTAGTAATAGACATTGTGGGACCTTTTCCTTTAGCATCGGGAAATAAAAAGTATTTCATAACCAGGACTGGCTACTTTACAAAATGGGTATAGGAATAACCATTAACTCATACCAGAGAGGTAGATGCTAGGCGGTTCATTTGGAGAAACATTATCACCATATTTGGAATCCCTAGGGATCTAGTGACCAATAATGAGACTCACTTCGATAATTATACTTTTAGGGATTTTTGTGCAAAATATGTGATCATGATTCACTATGCCTCAGTCATTTTATGGAGTCCTAGCAGTGATTACGGCCTAGGACCTCCAACCGTGGGTCGATTTAAGTGCGCTCGCGACCCTCTCGTGCATAGGATTTGGGCTTGGGTGAGTCGGTGGCTTAGTTGATATATATATATATATATATAGAGAGAGAGAGAGAGAGAGACACACACACACACACACACATACACACACTTTTGATGAGACTCTTTTCATACCTTAAACTCTTTCTCACAAAACAATATACATACAAACCCCGTTTATTCCTCTTTTCAACCCTAAATCTCCATTAAAACAAAACGTAAACCTTATTGTGGAGGACTTTACATTCATATTTTGAAGATGGCTACAAAGTTGATTATTTTTGCGAGACAATCGTAGTGAGATACTCGAATTTTCAAAGTACTATTTTTCAGGCAAGAATATCTCTATTTTTCTCCTTAAGTATTATTTGATTTAAATATTTTCTAAACATTAAATACGCATGTTATATAACAATGATTAGCAACCTAATTAGGGAAAGGGATAACATAATTATAAATATGTTTTTATAAACTTCTGAAATTGGTTTTAATACTTAAAATACTGCATGGTCAGAATGTTAGACTTTGTTTGTTAGGGGTTAGGACAAATCGCATGTTAAATAAATTATGGAATTTGTTTATCTGTTTTCATTTATGTAATCACGCAAATGAGTATTATGATATAGAAGGTAATAATATATTTCTAAAAATTATTAATATGCATGTTTAAACCGTTTTATGAATTCAATCATATTTTGTCATTCGAATCGAAATATTGAATTTGGAAAAATTATTAGGGTATTTTGTAGTTTTCATTTGTCACATGATATAATTGGTTTATTGTGCGTGATATCAAACTTGTACAAACATGAAATAATGGAATTTGATTTTCGACTAAAGAATGAAATTAATAGAGGAGTTACATATCCTAAAATGACATCGCAAGGACGTTAAACTATACATGTTCATTGTACATTCTCCCTCATATAGTTTGATACTTTCTAGGTATGGTACTAGCGAGTAGGCATATTAATTATTATCGATGCTTCTTGGTATGGAACTAGGTATTTTTCACTTATATGTTGGGATATTTCCTAGGTATGAGACTAGGCAAAACGCATTTACGCTGTTTTATCCTAGACGTAGTACTAGGAAAATGTTATGGTTTTAGGTATTTTCCTCTGTGAGGGACTAGGTGATACTCATGGTTTTAATAATATCTAGGTATGGAAGATGGAATGTATTTTGGTCCTGATGCCCAAATTATATTGGGGGCTAGTCGTAATATATGAAAATATGATGATGAAAAGATAAATAATGCTTAATATAATAAGTGGGTATAAGAGATAGATTGATGTGGCATTATTATATATGTGGGTGTGGATTAACTGGCTACACTATATGTGCAGGACATACACTGTCTTGGCTACTTTGATATTTTTATGTTGACATTAAAAGTATGTGCAGTGTTTAGTATTGACTAGCCATTATGATATGTGCAAGACCTATGCTAACTGGAAATAGTGACGTGTCTTGTATGGGAAACATCAAGGTATGTGCGGGCTAATAATTTGGGCTGACGAGCTATAGTAATGCCGGTGTATTTTGATGTGTTGAGAAGTTACGCTCACAATGAGTATTTAAAGGGCCAATAAAAATACAAACTGACTATAATGGCACTGCTTCGGAAATATTTAAATATTGAGATAGGTAATTGAAATTGAGAAATAAAATGGATAAGAGACTTAATTAATGTTGAAATAAACATATATGGACTTGGATAGGGAGTTATCTTATTTAATCTGGGTAGTTGTTATGATTTTACATTATTCGCGTTGTTACCATATAGCTTCATTAATATAAAATAATATGATATGATATTTATCTCTTATAATGATTATAATTGTATTCATGGTTCCTATTTGGGAAGAGTAACTGGTATTATTGTAATGGGCCTTGGCCATTATTGTCGACTAACCATTCAGGATAGGTTGTTGGGTAGTTGTATAGTTTTAATGATTAAAGGACTTGCAACAAGAGTTTATTTTATTTTATTAGTTTATTTTCATTTCTAATTGTTTTATTTATATGACACTTGTCATATATTTAAGGGTCATTCGACACCACAGTTGATTTATGGTTTTAGTTGGAGAGATTTTATGTTGTCGACTTTATTTCATTTAAGCTCTATTGTTATTGAAGTTAAGATTTATGTTTTTTGAGTTTTAGCATGGTTATGGATCTTATTGTGGTAAATGGTTTACCGTTGTCAGATTATCTAAATTGTAACTTGTGAAAAAAGTTTTTAAATGTCTTATATTTCTCTCACATGATAAAAATGGTATTTTAATTTTAACGTCCGACATAATTTGACATCGAGGTTTATCACCTTAAATGGAAAAATATATGGGGTGTTACATATAGCATGGAAGCAACCATCCCTATAGAAACTGGCCTCCCAACCTTGAAGACGAAAATCTCTGAACATAGCTGAAATGATGAGCGATTGGCCCATGAGTTGGATTTAATAGAAGAATACAGTGACCAGACTCTCATGCAACACGCAACTTACCAGCAAGAGCTCTCCAAGCAACATGATAGGAATGTTAGGAAATTCCAGATTGGTGACTTAGTTCTCAAAAAACTCCTACCAATGGCAAAGAAGCCTCTGATGGAAAGCTAGCACCAATCTAATAAGGTCCATATAGAATAACGTCAAAGGGAGGAAGTGGATCTTACCACCTAGAAGAATTATAGGGCACAGTAAGTAGTACCAAGGTTATAAAATGCCATAGACGTTAGAAAAATTTATCATTAGTTAAATATTTTTTCTTTTTGTAAATGTTTCAGTAAAGTGATTCATGTTAATGAAAGTTTTTACTTTTTCTATTATGGCTATAATGTTCTTCTGAAGATGGTGTTATAGCCAAAATCAGGCTAGTTAACCTAGAATATGCATAAACCCACCAGAGAATTGGGTGGTACAACTTAGATATAAGTTAGTCACATAAGTTTAACGTAAAACCCACCTAAAAATAGTGGTATAGTCCAGGTCGGGTTGGTTGGTATAGAATAGGCATAACCCCACCTAAGAATTGGGTAGTACAACTTAATAATAAGTTGGTTGCCTACATTTGGCATAAAATAAACTTGCAAATGTTGGTACAGTCCAAGTTGGACTGTTCGGCCAAGAATAAACCCACACAAGCATTGGGCTGCACAACTTAAAAATAAGTTGTTTGCCTACTTTGGGCATAAAACCCACCTGAAAATGGTAGTATAACCCAAGTTGGGTTGCTCGACCTAGAAAAAGCATAAATCACCAAAGCATTGGGTGGTACAATTGAGAAATAGGTTGGTCCCCTATGTTTAGCCTAAAATCCACTTGAAAACGACGGTATAACCTAACTTGGGCTAGTTGGCGTCCCAATAATTAGGTGGTACAACTTATAAAATAGGTTAGTCTCCTAAGTTTGGTATAAAACTCGCCTGAAAATGGTGGTACAAATCATGACGGGTGGGTAGGCCTAGAACAGGCATAAACCCACATAAGAATTGGGTAGTATAACTTAGAATAAATGATTGATCAATTAACTAAATTAACCTATCAATAAATTTATGTCAGCCTAATCATTTAATAGACCTCATGTTGAGCTACTATAACCTAAGTTAAATATTATAGTTAACTTACATGTGATCAGAATTAATTTAGCACCAAGTTAAATTACAAATTTTAACTTACATTCCCAAGTTAATTGAATCAAAGAGTCAATTTTATAGACTTTAGTTCACATAACATAAGTCTATGAAGTAATATCAATTACATCAAAATTGTTAACTAAATAGCAAAACACATAAATGGAAGATAAACTATACTTTCATTAAAATTAAAAGGATTGGCCCGAGGCCTACAAAAATGTCTAATGCTACTAAGAAATTAAAAAAAGTAACATACAAATAGTTAAGGGTGACCTCCCCCAACTTGTTTCAGGAGCACTTCCTTAGATAGTGTCAGTAGTTACATCACATAGAGTAGCAGGGTCAGCTCCAGGTAAGCAATGGCCTACTCGGCCTTAGAAATAGGAGCCAACGGGGTATAACCCCCATTTGAAAAATCGCTCCAAGGGTGGGTGTTCAGCGTACACTGGGTCTTCCTAGAGTACATTGCCCCTTTGGAGACCAGCAATCCACCCAAGGTTAAATGTGACTGATTTGTGAAAGTCCAATTGCAAAGCAGCCTTTTACACCGCAGCCTCAAAGCCATCGTCATAGGCCTTTTCTAGGTCATCCTCTCTTTTGACCTCTAAAACCCCGCTTCTACCTTTGTAAAATTATTCTTGCAAATTCTTCCTGTAACAGGCTTGTCTGAGGTTAGCCAGGTCGGTGCCGACCTTGATGAACTCTAATTATATTTACTTAACTTCTTCAATGGCCTTTTCCTTCATGGACATTTATTCCTTTAGCTTGTCCTGAAGGTCGATCGTCTCCCTGTTCCCCTTAGTTATGGTGTTCTTCAAGACATTATTATTGTCAATAAGAACATCATTCATTGTCTCCAAGTGGTCAGTCCTGGTGTCCGCCTCTTTCATGACTTACATGGTCTGTAAACAAGGAAGAAAAGAAAATATTTAGCACACTTTTACCAAATCAAGAATCATAGAATTTGTAAATAGCTAAGAATTACTAGGATGTTATGGATGATCCATTCCTTATGAAGGTGCTGCAAAAATAATGGACCCAGGGTGACCATGTCAAAGGGTAAAATGGTGTCCTTAGAGATCGAGAACCCAATCTCGAGGTAGCAATAGGTTGAGTCTACAGTCATCAATATCTCCTTGCCTTTCATGAAGGTGATCTCCCAAGGATGAACCTTGGACATAATTAGTTAAATTTGCTACCGTGAATAAATAACCATAAGATAAGTAACATGGAGGGGGTTGAGTTGGATCATAAGGAACATACTTACGAGTCTTCTTATTTTTATCTTGTTCGACCAACGTTTATTTATCTATATGAAGAGCCTCTTTCTCCCGAAGGTAGATCACCCTCTGTTTGATTTTGGATACACCCTGAGTGGTCTGGCTGACCTTACTGCCCTACTTCTTTTGTTTATAAAAGATGATGGCTAACTCAACTGTAAGGTAAAGGTGGTTGGTTATCTATTTAAGGTAATCTTGAATTGGGGGTGGTAGAAGTCTTTTAACTACAGATACCCTTATTCCTCATCTTCCTCACAAAGTCAGACTGAGATTTCGACCTCTTTGTAGGAGAAGAGGAGGTCAAGGCCATCAAAGAATGGGTCTTCTTCTTATCTTAGTTCATCATCCCCCTCCTCCTCCTCTTTCTTTTTGTCCTTCTACTATCGATGTTTGCAAGAGTCAGTTTATACAGAGTAAATGAGTGATGAATATTACCCAAAATAAACACCCATTATTGCTTCGATTATGACGGGGGTGTTGGTAGGGATCATGGAATTGCTTCGTTTAAGCTTAGATTTGTACTGCAAATATGGTTAATGGCGAATGTATCCATAAAAATTCGAAATAAACTATTTTTTGCTTGGATTAGAAGTAATCCATATAAATAAAGTACATTCACCAACAATGGGTGTAGGGGCAAACAAACTCCCCATTCAATTATTGAAACTGTCATAAAGGCTACTTTGTCATCAATATCGAAGATGTATTCTTCTTCAGGAAAATTTCTAATATCAATGCTTCCTGGTATAAGATATTTAGTAGAAAATGCCTCAAATTTGTTCTCTGAGGTTCGTTTGTACTTTCTCATATGCCTATATATGGCGAAAGAATGTGGTAGAAAAGAAATAAAAAAGAAGAAAGACAAGACTTGGATCTCTAGTTTTCCAAAATTTTAGAGAGGGGGAATGAGAAGTATACATGAAAAATAAAAAGGAATAAAGAAGGTATAAGGGCTTTCCAAACCCTTATACCTTATGCCTCAAAGGAAGCTAAAGCGTTGACTCACTTTGGGTAGGGAGCCCTATTCTAGTTGATCCATTGGTAATGCGCCCCACATGCAACCATTTCTTGAGGGAGATAACTTATAGCTCACGCAATCCCAGTCATAAGGATTACATACATCAACAGAAATAATTATGCTCTCACTTGCACAAGTGGGAATGTTTCATTTTGTTAGTGACGTTAAGTAAGACACATTGATATAGGTACAATTGATAGAATAATTAGGCCAATCAAGACTTAAGACCAATCACGTCAATCCTAAGGAAAATTAAAGGGGCATTTGGCTAATTATTCCATGTGACTTAACACGTGGCATTTAGAGGCGGTGTAGTTGGTCGAATATCGTGGGATTGCTAACGGATAATTAAGAAGTATCATAACATAATACGATTAAATCAAGTCATCCACAACTCTATGAAAATTTAAATTTTATTTTGATATATAAATTGATTATATTCTCTTGTCAAAACATTGAGTCTATCAAGTCACATAAACTTGATTTGTTATGAGTGAGGCGCGGTCTAGATTAGGTTAGATGAACCTTAAAGATTGAAGATTGAAGACTATGAAGTGACTCTCATTAAAGACTTTCATTACCACGCATTCACATTAAAGTACAGACTTTATCCTTTTGTAGATTATGAATTAATTATGGCTAACATACACACATGCACAAAACATTTTCGAAAGTGTGTGAGGGTGATTAAATTGATAGAACAAGTGCTAAAATATTTTAAAATGTGTTTGAACTTTTAAGAAAATGAATCTGGGAAATGGCTTAATGTTGAAATTTTTAGGCTTTATTGAAAATGATTTTGAGAAATTAATTTTGGTATAACCACTCGTACGACTCTCTTTTGAGCCCGGACACACGACTCCTTTGCACGACCTCACTTTAGGTTCGAGCGCATAAATTTAACCCGATGTATATATTGGACAAAATTCTCTGCATAACCAAATCTAAACACGCGCACTATGGCATACAGACTTAGAAAAAATCCTATATAAAGGCCTATTTTCCTCCCATTTTTTGGTGTGTGAAAACCTTTTAACTCATTTCTCAGAGAATTTTTGAGGTTGAGAGAATTAGTCATTTATTTATTTTTCCAAATTCACTAATTCCCTCGTATTTTGATAAAACTTTTCTTTATACTTATATATGCTTTTGAGAGAGAATCGAGAGTGTTTTGGTTTAGATTTCGCATAGCATATTCAATTGAAATCGATTTACCTTTGAATTGTATGATCTAGTTCTCTACGATCTAAAATTAGAGGTATTTTTATTCATTAGAGGAATTGGAGCATAGAGTGATTCTAAGGAGAATATTGGAGTTTCTCATTCCCTTTATTAAGATCAGAGTGGATATCTATAGGGGAAAGTTCAAAGTTCAGAGATAACTACTCGGGAAAGGATGAGTGAGAGGTACCTTCTTGCTTTATATAAAATTAGTTTTATATAGAAATATAAATTGGAGTGCATCGAGAATTTTTACCCCTTATGCGTAGAGAATTTGTACCCCTTAGTGGGTAGTTTTTCCTTATAAATATGTCTTGTGGAATGTTTGGGATTGTTATTCCTTTAGTTGCACACTTTGATCACACAATACACGTAAATCACATCTAAATCAAGTGTAATCGGTTAAAATTGAATTAGGTGTTGCTTTATAGTTCTTATTTATAGATCTATCTAATTAATATTATTGTGTAATTAATTCGAGACTTACATCACTTCACTTAGTTAACTCATATGCTAGGATAATTGAATGTGTGAGTAAAATTATTCATAATAAAAAATTGGTCATAAGTTGTCTTCAAACCTATTCACCCCCATTTAGGTTTGTTGTTGATGTAAACTTAGTGAACATAACACGCTCTTTCGATTGGTATTAGAGCTAAGTGCTCATTTGATTAACATTAATGTGATTGAATTTATCTTTATCATTTGTGTGTTTATTGTGCTTGTTGCTTAGATTTTGTTTGCTTTTGAGTAGATCTAGCTTTCTACGAGTATGATGGATATTCCTTGTCCTAATTTGTCTAGTATTAATTATGGCATACCTTTGAATCTTATACTTGTGAGTAATAGTTAAAGGATAGATCATTTGATATCCAAAATGTAAAAGAAGAAAAAGAAAACCTCTCATTCTTAGAATAAATCAAAATCTATTAACGTTGATTTTGATTAAAGTGATGAAATTGCTATTATCAAATCCTTGAGTAAAAGCGAGTTAAATGCTAAACTTATCAAAATGAAAAGGTTGAATGATAAATTGAATATCAAATCAACTCCTTGAACAACAAAAAAAAAAGCGTTTAAAGAGTTTGAAATGACTAGTCAACTTGACAATCGAAAGTTTAAAAGGTTTAAAAAAAGAGAAGGGTGAGTTATTTGAAGATATCCTTGCCTTGAGAGAACAAAATTTAGACTTGAGAAAATTAAATTGTTCTTTAAGACTTGATTTAGAAAAATTAAAGGTTCATAAAGAAAAATGATTTAATTTTTAAACTTAAAAAAGTGAAGGAAGAACTTCTTATTTGTGAAAGTTCTAAAAATGAATTTGAGAAGATATTTGAATACTTGCAAAATGAATTTGACTTATTCAAAGGTTTGAAAACAAGTCATCTTCTTCTAAAGTTGACTCATTGAGGGGATGTTGATCAAATGATTCAAAGTAAATCGATTATTTGATTTTGACATAAAATGAATGTGGTTTTGCCTACATGGCGAAGAAAGATGAGAATGTGGTGAAGAAGAAAATAATCAAAGCTTTTAGAAATAGGTCTCTTAGTGATTATTCATCTTGTAGTGGCGATGATGGTGATGAGGTTAATGATGATGATGATGTGGATGTGGATGTTAGTGATGATGATGGGGAAGAATTTTGAAAAGATTTTAATGGTTATCAAGAATCTCTTGGTATTAAGAAATAAAACATTGAATTTTCAGACAAGATCAAAATTTTACAAAATGAAATTAATGGGAAACAAAAAAAAGATAGAAAAAGTTCAATCAAAGTGTTTTGAGTTTGAAAAGTTATTGAGATGTTGTCAAAGTAATGTGAGTCTTTAAAAGAAATAAAAAGAAGAGATTGAGCTTAAAAATTCAATTTTAAAAATTGACATTAAAAAGTTTAAACTTGAACTTAAGACTGCAAATGATTTAAAAATTTAAATTTATAATAGAACAAATAAACTTGATAAAATATTATTTAGTAATGCTCAACCAAAACAAAATAGTCATGGTATTGGTTTCAATTGATTCAATGTTTGAGCAAAAAGTTTAAAAAACAAAATTAAATGATGAAAGTTCAAATGCTCAAAAGGCGAATAAGTTACAAACTCCCGTGCCTCAAAATAAAGAGGTTGAATCTAAATTTGAGTTTATGAAAAATGATGTTGGATGTTCATTTTGTGTTACGATGAATCATGTTGTGCACTTTTATTTTAAAATAAAAATACATGAAAAGGTTGCTTTGAAAGCTCAACATGAGAAGAAAGAGATGAGAATGAATAAGAGAAGATTAGAGAAGGAAGACTTTATAATGAATGAAAGAATATTTGAAAGGAAGAATGTTGTGAAAAGAAATATATCATAATGTACTTTTTTTAAGGTACAGGGCCACACAAATTAAGCTTGTAGGTGCTTGAGAAAGGGAAACAATAGGTTCATGGGAATAAGAGACGATTTATTCATAGGGATCCTATTAGTTGACTTTATGATAAATTTGATATGTTGATGCATTATCTAGTGTAAGAAAGATGTGGGTCTAAAAGAGAGTTTCCTAAACGTAGAAGTAGACGTAGACGATATGCTCAAATTTTAAGGACTATGCATAAGAATACTAGGACGAATGAGATATGGATTCCAAAAGTTATTAGGGAATTGCTTAGGAATGCACCTAGAGTTAAATTAAACTTGGTAGGAAATCAAAATAAGGTTGAGATGAAAGAAGTTAATTATGTGGATCCCATTGACCCGTGGGATACAATACCCATCGTTACGTAGGTAGGTAGTTTGGTTAGGACGTCTAGGTTCTTGTAGGTTTTCATTTCTAGTTCATTCTTGATTTGTGGGGGAAACAAGTCTTTATGGGTGAGTGACTTTGTTCGGTATATCTTTTTATTGGTTAGTGAGATTTTCATGCATGTGTTTATTTACATTTACATGCATTTTCTTTCTATGCATTGTTTTCTTATGTAAATATGATTTTTACAAAAAATTTGCATCATTATTTGATAAAAAAAAACAAAAAGATTATATGTTTATTCTTTTTATGATAAATGAGGATAAGTCTTTATATTTTATGATTTGATGATCGGTTTAACTTAATGATGATTAAAAAGTGATTTATAAACCATTTGATTTTCATTTTTATTGTTTCAATTGTTTGGTTGAAATTCATTTAACAAATCATGATTGCCAAATTTGTTGTGATCTATGGTATTTGATTTTACACTACTTGCGCACATGCATATTACTTATTCCATATGAGGCTTATAATGTTAATCTTTCCTATAGTTCTAAATTTGATCATAATCAAATTCTTGAGATCTTATTGGTCTTTCGTTGGTCCATATGTGAGTTTTTGTGTGTTTCTTTCTATGAAGGAGTTAAAAAAAAGACTATTTTCAAAAGCATTGATAAGAACCGCTGTTAGGAGTGATTACACCCATTTTGGAAATACAAACATATTTGGGTAGGTGTCATCTAGGCATATGAAAAGCCAATCAATGGCAAAAGCCAAAATATGTTGAAAAAGAGCCATAAATCCAAAGCTTGAAATGGCATGAAAAACAAGTTAGGGATAAGAATTTCTAAAAAGAAATTTGTTTTCAGATGGCATTCCAAAAACAAAATCATAAACATATGCTTGAAGGTGCAAAATGGCTTGAAACTATCATTTTGAGTTCAAAAGGATATTGATACAATGATTGTCTTTGAAGCATTATTTATAATGTTTGCATGATTTGATTATGTATTCATATTGATTATGTATCTTTATTTGTAACATGAATCATACATTGATTAACATTACAAAGTTGCAAAGTATTGATTTGATGATAATTCTATACCATTAATGTTAAATTTAATTCATGTTTTTAATTAATATTTAAATGAAATCTTTATGTCAAATTATTGAATCATTATTTAACTAATTACAATCACGCTTTACACGTTTAGTGTTTGAATTTGTATATATGTATGAGTGTGAGTTGTTAATTTTTTCCTACTTTTGCATTTTTATCCCAAATTGATGCTTTTAAAGTCAAATTGAATGATTTTCATTCATATCACGGAGATACTAAGAGTTTGGATTCAAAAGGTTATGTAAATATACTCTTGAGTTTTGGGGCTCAATTGAAGATATTCTCTGTTTTACGTTCGAACGACTTTATTTGGTATCCTTGTGCACAGATCCATATGCACGACTGTAATCAATATCGTGCGCATGATGCTTTATTTTTGGTACATTTTTTTTTTATTTTAGGCAGCTTCTGGTTTTTTCATCCTTCTTTCTGGTCATATACCATTTGTATAGTGTACCTTCTACCTTAGAGCCTGTACCTTATTTTCATCATCCTCATAGAGCTTTCGTGGCATTGTAATTGATTGGATGGTTGTTCTTAGAGCTTTACATGTTCTCCAGGATTGTTATCGGTTACTGTTTTCTAAAATTATTTATCTAGGTAGTTCGAGTGAGTTATGACACCTTGCTTATTGATTAGATTTGATCTACGTGAAATATGGTTGCATTTGTAATTTCAGATTGTTCTTATAACGTTAGTATCTTGCTAGTTCGATCTTTGATACACCTTGTTCCTTGTAGTTATTCTTGTCTCTTGTGACTTTATGATGTGTTTATCTTGAATATTATTTGGTATTATATCTTGTTGATTATATCTTGTGCGCTTATTTGGTTTGTAATAGCACACATTCCTTATTGTTATCCGTGGACATTTTTTATTGATGTTATTATTTCACATGTATGATCACATGTTACATGCTCATATTTATCTATCACAAGCTTTCATATTCTATATCCATGTTCACATGTTCTCATATGATCCATTGATATCTTCTTGTGACACTTATACTCCTACTCTTATCATGTTTAATATGCTTTCACATGCTACATATTCCATGCTTTGACACGCTTTTCATGATTGCTTCTTACATGCATATCTTTAGGGGTGTATTATTTGCTTTTGAGGAGAGAGATTTTTTCATGCTTAAGTCCATTTGTTTAAGATGATATTATCTTGTGTATGTTATTGCCCATGCTACATTATGGATTTTCATGATTACTCATTCGTGCTACTAGCATGTTGATCTCGTGTGGTGTTATCTTTAAATATCTTCGTTTTATGACGATTATATATTTTTTATGTATCTCTATATCCATTATTTGTCTCTTATTTGAGACCTTGTTATACCTTTCCATTTGGTACTAAAACGATTGGATATTTGTATCTTATTCTTTGGTACTTGATTCTTGGATATTTTGGATGATTGTGTGGATGGTTAATATACCTATACTCTTTATTTGTCATTTGTTATCTTGGTTCATGTGGTACACTATGTTGACTTCATAGATTTCCATCCTCATTTAGTTCATTCTCGTTTGGTATCTTGATTCTTATTAGGTATTATATTCTTGTGCTTATATTGACATACCCATGCTCTATATCCATTCTTTGTATGTGATCTCCTTCTAGTTAGATTGTTTGTATATCACATATAATGCTTCTATGCTTATTGATTGATATATTTCATCTACTAGTTCATGTTTCAAGATCCTTATGATGATACACTTGTATATACTCATTGTGTATTCCCTTGTTATATATATAGTGTTACATTTGCTTTCCTAGCTCTTGCTTGGTTAGTTTTATTGTCATCGTGATCTTACTTACTATGTTATATTAATTGTCTACAATTTATTTCTTCTCTTTGTCTTTATTCCGTGACAAAAAGGGAAAGACAAGAAAATTTTAGAGAGTTCCCATGTGACAAAGTGGGGGAGAGAAGAAATTAAGGGGAAGAATAATATTTCCCATATCCCTTGTGCCAAAAGAGTAATTTTGTCAAAAGGGGGAGAAATATCGATGTTAGGGGGAGATGTTGTTTAAGGGGAGCTATATTATTTGTGTTACTCATTAATATTAAATTGCTTCATACTTCACATGCTTATATACTTTATATATCATCTATATCACATTGATTTTCTGGAGGATTCCTACGCATACGGAGTTTCTCTTTGTGCATGCTTCCCTGTGCAAAGCTATTTATTATTTCATGTGATTTCATATATAACATTGTTTATTCAGACTCTAACCCATATTCAAACACGATTTTTGCATTGTCGTTTAGTCTTATGGATTTTGTATATTACCGTCTAATACATTCATTATATGGCTAGTTGAGTGTATGTCTTATAAGGTAATAAGATCATTTTGGGTTTGGGGGTTTTGCCACGGAATGACCAAATGGGGTGTTAAAAATTTAATTTTTTAATTAATATATAAATAGGATATATTCCCATGTTAAAAATTGAATCTATCAGATCACATAGACTTGATTCGTTATGAGTGAGGCTTGGTTTAGATTAGGTTTGATGATCCTTGAAGATTGAAGACCATGCACTGCCGCTCATTGACTACTTTCATTGCCACACATTCACATTGAAGTAAAGACTATATCCTTTTTGTAGATTGTGAATTGATTATGTATAAAACACACACACGTGCACAAAACATTTTTGAAAGTTCACGAGGATGATAAAATTAATGGAAAAAGTATTAAAATATTATAAACTATCTCAGAATTTTTGAGAAAATTATTTTGGGAAATGGCCTAGTGTTGAACATTGATAGGACTTATTGAAAATTATTTTGAGAAAATAATTTTGGCCTAACCGTTCGCATGGATCTCTTTGATCCCATGTGCACGACCCGTTCATACGGCCTCACTTTAGGTTTGAGCATATGACCAGATTTAACCGTTCGCACGACGGTTATAGATTTTGGGAAAATCCTATTTAAAGGCCTATTTTCCTCCCATTTTTTGGTATGTAAAAACTCATAACTCAAATAAATTTCTGAGAGGATTTTCAGGGTTGAGATAATTATTCCCTTTCTTCTCTTTCCAGATCCACTTGTTCCCTCATATTTTGATAAAACTTATAGTACTTGATCAATTCTTTTGAGAGATAATTGATAGTATTTTGGTTCATATTTCACATTGCTTATTCAATTCAAATCGATCTACCTTTGAATTGTATGATGTAGTACTCCGTAATCTAAAATTGGGGGTGCTTTGATTCATTGGAGTAATTGGAGCACGGAGTGATTCAAAGGTGAAGATTGGAGTTTATCATTTGCTTCGTGGAGCAAAAGTGGATTTTCATTCATCAATGATGGAAATTTGGAATTCATAAGTAGCTACTCGTGAGGGCATAAGTTGGAGTTACCTTCTTCATTTTTATAAAACTCTTTTCAAGTAGAAATATAAATTGGAGTGCGTCAAGATTTTTACCCATTGGTGGTTTTTTTCCTCATATGAAAGGACAAATTACCAATAAAGTTAATTTATTTGTAATTGGCTTAATTCCAAACAAAACATTTGAGTTATAAGTTAGGCTTTGTATTGTTGATCTCATAAGTATATGCCATGTTTGATGAAGACTTAGCGACCAAGCTTCAAATTGGATATACATCGTACCGTATTTTTCGTGCCAAGTTTATCTTCACATTTACTGAGGATCTCGTAAGGTATGGATGCATTTTCAATAATGTCCTTGGATTTAGTTTTGGGCATTTATTTTTGAATAAATCATTTGGAACTATTTTAAAATTATTTTTGAAGAAGAAGATTTTTTTCTAAGTTTGTTAAAATGAGTTGCGTACCTCGATAGAATGAAATGGGCATCTCGTTTGAACGATGTTGTAACCTCATTAGAACAAGATTTGGAAACTCATTAGAACGTGCATCTAACGGACATCAAATGAGGACTCTCTGTCAAATAGTGGATAAATCGTTAGAACGAGAAAGCTTCTTTGTTCTAACGAACTTAAGTTTCATTAGAACGAAAATGGCCTCTCATTTGACTGCCCTGTGCATTTTTGTTTAAATAAGTTTTCCACACTGAAATTTGTGTTTTCACTATTTAAGGCGTATTGAACTAAAAAAAATTTAGAACTTTTGGCAAATTCCCTACCTGTTTACAAAATTTTCAAAACCCTAGATTTACCCATTGAGTTCAAAGATTTAAGTTTCCATATTCATATTATTTGAGATATTTGTGTTGGACACTAAAGTTTTTTTCTATTCATCTTGAGAGAAGAAGTTTCGTGCGGTGGACTTCGTACTTGTGGTTTGATGTGCTACAGTGAAGAAGCGGTGTTTCGTGTTCCGATTATATAGATAGTTGTTTATCTTTGTCGGTGGATATCGAGGTGTGTGTGGATTTTTGCTTTATGATAGCATGCATGGGTGGACTCTTGTATTGCACTGTGGAGGTGAGGTTGAAGATAGAAGAGAGTTAAGATGTAATACCCCGTATTTTTATGGCTTTTAAAATTGGGGATTTATTAAATTTAATTTGAGGTATTAATTTAATATTAATTCGAAAATTATTTTTTTTACATTTACTAGCATGATGTGAGTTAGTAATTATTGGAAATTTGTTGAATATTACTAGATGAGTAAAGTAATATACGAGATTGATTTTATTAAAATTGTCACGAGTGAGTAAAATGGAAATTATGGAAATTTAATTCGGGACGCGTCTGTATCGTGTCAGGACTAAATTATTATTATTAAAGTGAATAGATTATAATTCGTCCGTATACTCGTTTTGAGTATGCTAAAGTGTCCGGAAGGGTAATATATAGTCAAAAAAGTGTACCCGGGAGTTTAGTTTTGGTCTCGGAGTGTTTTTAGGCCTAATTAACATCCCAGGAGGGTATTTTAGACATTTTATATTTTTGGGTAATTAAACCCACGAATTTTCTTAGTATTAGCCATTTAGAGTTATCTCTTGGGTTTAACAAACACAAAACCTAATCCATCCATTAGAGAAGAAGGTGAAGTGATTAGAGAAGATAGTGAAGATATTTGAGAAGAAGGTGAAGAGTCTTCAAGCAATCCAAGGCCTAGAACTCTCCCGATTTCATCGTCGCCACCACCAAAACGTAGATCGCACGACGAGGAACGCAATCATATATTTTTCATCAACAAATCAGACCCTTGAATCCTAGGCAAGTATCTATCTTTCTAAATTCCAAGTTAATATACCTTCCATGTTAGTCTAGGAATGAAAATCATATGTTTTAATAGAAAAATTATATATTTTGGAAGAGAATTTATATGTGTTGTAGGGAGAACCCATGTAGTCTAAAATCTTGATCATATGTAGAGGATTACCCATAAATTTATTATGATATTTGGGAAGAAAATCTTTATTAAAATAGAGGGTGGTGATTATTCATGCAAAATTTGGTTTTATAAAGAGATTTGAGATTAAACCCCTTTTTGATTGATTCGTTGAGGATTTATTGATGTCGTTATGTTAGAACTTGTTTATGTACATTGCTTATACACTTGGATTACTTTGATGGGAGTTTGGGATGAAATTATAGAGGTTTGGAAGGGTTAAAATGGTTGAACCCGTAGGTTGAATATTGCAGAAAACTGGGCAAAAACTGCTTGATCGATCGATCGACCCCCTTTCCTCGATCGATCGACCCCTCCTGGAAAACTGCATATTTTTTTCTTTTTTTTGTTTAGTCCGGTTAAAATGCGTAGGAACCCTTGATCATAATTGATAGAGTATAAAGGGTTATGAAGAGGACCAATAGGGTCTAAGTAGACTTCGTTGAGTGAAATTAATATGAGATGAAATTGTGGGTTAACGGGGAGTTATTCATACATTGGAAATTGTGCATACGTTTACTAAAAGATTGAGACTCATGAAAGATTTAGACTAGAAGGTAAGTTAGGGTATACCTACTAAAATTTATACTTAGTGAGAAATAATACTTCGAGAGATGAGAAGTAAGAACAAAGTAAATAATAAATGAGAATAAAAGAGACGAATCCGTTATGAGAAATAATTGAGTAAAATTTGTGTTGAGAATGGATAATAACAATTATGGGTCGTGTGCGAACCTAATTTGGAAAATATGAATATTTATATGTATGACTTTGTGAATGTGCATATATTATGTATCTGTGTATGACATACCTAGCTTACTGGTTATCGACGGGAGGTTTGCGCGTGAGGGCAGTCATATCCTGATGAATCCATGGGATTTTTAATTTGTCGCTCGAGAACATAGGATTATAAAAGACTTATCGGTAAGTTGATAAGTTCGCTGACTATGGGAACGTAGGTATGTGCGTGACCCACGGGTAGGAGAACTATGTTCGCCTCCAATTTTTGTGTTGATATTTGTGGTTCGAGGAATCTTTACTGAACCTATAGTCCCCTATACAGCGACGTGATGTATTGGGACAAGATAGCAGAGTAATGCAGCACCGCAGCTGTGTCTCGGGGTGCAGTGTAGTGTATATATATATACATGTTCTGATATCTACTATGTGGCTAAAGTAAAAATGTAAGATAGTTATGTATTAATACACTTTGTTGAATTGAATTAATAAGGTACTTATCCATGTTGAATCTAAATGGATATATATATGTTTATAACATCATTATATGTATTATAAGGTTAATACATGGGAATAATTTGGGCTATAAAGAATGGATACAAGTGGTTAATCTAGTTAGCGTGGGAACTATAACTAGGATGTCCTAGAGGTACGTTAGGGGTGCACACTAGACGAGAGGTGAAGATTCTCAAGAGAGTGTCGCATACTAACATGGTTGTGATATTAGCCGGTAAGCATTTTAAATACTTGCTAAACTATTTTTAAAATTGTTTTACACTCGGGCTCTGACCCGTTTTCTGTCATTTCTTTCTCTCTTATATATATATGTATGTATTACAGGTGCCCAGCCACAGGGGCATCATGCTTAGGTTCTTTAGATTGGACATGCTGCAGCTTATGTGGGAGTTGCAGGTCCTTGCTTTAGACGACTTCGTCATTGAATCAGTTCCTACTTTAGATCTTCATAGTTAGGGCATATGTTGCCCGATTTCCTATTACAGTTGGATTTGTCAGACATTTAGGATATTTCCAGTATTCGGTACTCCTCGGGAGTTAACTATTGTCAGGATGATTTCATTTATGGTTCTTACACTCGGTTTGGATTATATAGATGGTTTAATTCTTGTGTGTTAATTTCCATCCTTAGTATTTATGTAATTCTTAACTGCTATTATTAAAAAGGTTTTCATATTGGTATTTAATAAAGGAAAAATGAGGTTTTAAATGGTTTTGACACTTAGCTTAATTATTTAGGGTGTTCAAATTGGAAATATTATTTTGCGACAGTGATGCTGAGAATGAACCAACCATTCACCTGGTTTTTAATTTAATAAAGGACTGATCACCCAGGTATTTAATTAGGCAGGGTGTTACATAAGACTTGCGAGGCACATGATTCGTTGAGTAAGTCTATTGTCTAGTCTTTGTAAAACCTTATCATGATGATTTGTTTGGTTGGGTCGTCCGAGGTTTTTCCCTTTGTGTTTTTTCTCGTACATCGGCACGTTGGGGATGATTTACTTATTTTATCTGCTTATTACCTAGATGTATGCTTTAGGTTAAAAAGATAAAATTGAGTAAATTATTTTTTCACAACAACCGGTTTAATTTGATACAAGATTTATTAGATTTAATTTGATTAAAGTTTTTTATCATTGAAAAATATAAAAATAGAACTTTTCTTTATGACCATCCTTGCCTAAGCACACACCGCATAAGGACGTTCTCATCATAAATATCTTGTGGAATTTTATGATTGTTATTCCTTCAATTGCACACTTTGATCACACATTACACGTAGATCACATTTAGATCTACTGTAATCGAATAAATTGAATAGGTGTTTATTTCTATTTATTGTTTCTAGATCTACTTAATTAATATTGTTGTGTGATCAATTCGATACTTATTTCACACTTAATTAACTCATGTGCTAGGATAATTGAATGTGCAAGCAAAATTGTTCGAAATAAAAAATTGGTCATAAGTTGTATTTAAACCTACTCACCCCATAGGTTTGTTGTTGATGTTTACTTAGTGCACATAACACACACTCACACTCTATTACTCTAGAGATAAGATCAAAGAGGAGAAACCTAGATTTTTAGTCAACTTGTACTTATAAATATTGATGACCCAAGATGGTTGGTGTAGGATCAATTGTATTATGATATATGAGACATGGACTCTCATCTAACATCTCTAACACTCCATTCCTCCTTCTTTATTCTCAATGAATATATATCTCTACCCTTTCCCCGTGGACCTAGGCATGACGATCTGTCTAACCACATAAAGATAATAAATGCATTAATACCTTAGGAGCATTGGAACATTATTGATGACGTAGAAATAAGGCACACTAAACCGGCATTTGATTAAGCTTTATAAACTTGGCCGCTCATCTTCAAGTTTAGTATGTCATAGGCTTAAAGGATGGTCAAGAACTCTATCGTATGACTCAAACATTTTTGTCCGAAATTGAGCCAAAACTACAAAGGAATCAATTGAAAATTTTTGTCCTTACAATTAGTAATATTGCAATTATTGTGGGTTCGATATCCCCTACAATATGGTAGTCCCACATATAAATCTCTCTCTCTCTCTCTCTCTCACACACACACACACACACACACACACACACACACACACACACAAATAAACATCAGAATATTTAATATGACTAAGATTGTAGTCGCTATGAGGATCTTTTACAGGTAGTTAATTGGAGAAGATAAAGCAGGGGTTTGTTAGAACGGGGGGGGGGGGGGGGGGGGGGGATGTTTACATTGGGTTGGGGGTGTAGAAAAATGTAGTTGAGGAGTGTAGGATGAATCATTAATCATAATATTTTTTTGGTGACTTATTGACGGTCAACATGCATTTTAAGTGTATTTGGTCCACTAATTATCATTTAAAACACGAAGCAATGCCTTTTTAACATGGCATTTAGTAAAAAATTAGTCGAATCGTGAGTCGGCCTAATATTGCTCATAAATGGGGTTGTTAGGTTAGACTTTTGTTTAAGGAGAAAATAAAAAAGATAAATAGGATTATTGAATTTTAAACTAGTCTTAAAGAAGAGTTACATATCAATAAAACCTAATCACCTTGGGAGAATCATGGGGATCCTTCGAGGACATTTGAATGTTATTAATGGCCAAGAATAAAATGGGACACTACTTGATTTGTAATGACTTTTTTATTGGTTAATAGGGGAAAGCAGAGCATCAAAAGCTAAATTATTAAAACCTTAACATATCACATAATGGAAGTGGGAACATGTGTGAATTTTTATATTAGGTTTACCAAATTCATCACGAGGACATCATTCCATTTGGGAGATTGCAGATACAATAACTTATTATTCTCATTTCTTAGATGTTAAAACTACATATTACATAGATAGATGTGGTGAGTTGTATGTTGAATAGAGTATCAAATTACATGGATAATTTATACATATGGGGAAATTTTTTATTCATGATTTATTTCACATTTTTTGACGAGTTTAAAAAAATAGGAAGTGCTTAAATTTTAGAACAATTTTCATCCTCAGGTGGATGGACACTAAAAGAAGATTACAGAAATCTTGAAGGACATGTTACGAGTTTGTATGTTAACTTTCAATGGTAGTTGTCAAGAACATATATCCTTGATATAATTGCGACTAACGAACCATTTGAGCCCTGAATGCCGGGTTGTTGGGTAAAAGTCGTGCAAAGGGGGATAAAATAATATAAATTACCATTGAGGAAATAAATCTTTTACAATATCATTTGAATGTAATGTAGAGACTACATTAACATTACACGAGCAATGAGAGGAAATAATTGAGAAATGGGAGGTTGAGTACTGACACTTGTCTCATCGTGTAAGGGAATTATAAGATTGGGTAAGAAAGGTAAGTTTATCCCTCGTTACTCTGGACCTTATCGGATAGAGAGAATTAACATATAAATTAAAACTCCAACCACAATTGTCAAAGTTACACAATGTATTCCATGTTCGTATGCTAAAAAAATATGCAGTGTGCACTTCTTATATATTAGCCTCTCAATCGGTAAAATTAAAAGATGACTCGTCATATATTGAACAAATGGTCATAAAAAGAGATAATATAAGAATTCAATATCCTTTATATCTATGTTAAAGGTAACTGAGTTTTAAGAACAAAATTTCTTAAATTTATGGAGAATTAAAACCTTAACATTGAATTATATATTAAAGAATATTGGTGATTATCATGTCATTCTATTCACGTCTCTGAAAATAAATATTTAAGACTAAATTTTTATAGTTTGGAATAAAAAATGAATGAAGTGAAAGTACGTATAACAGTTTAATTATGAGTTGCATATATTATATGATTAAATATAAGAATTTTCATTCATATCGGGGAATTTAATAGTTGGAGGAAAACTTATAATAAGTGTCGGTAAACTCGATTTATATTTAAAGGAAGTATACTAAAATAGAAAGTATGCTCTTGTGATAGTTTATGTACCTTCTCGCGTGATAGTTTAATCTTCCAAACTCCTTATTTTTCAAAAGAATTGAAGTGAAATAATTTTTGCAATATACTCACAAGTAGTTTGTTCCTAAAACAAGAAGTTCGCATTAGTGAACTTGGTTTCTGAGTTACTGACTCTCAAAATTTGAAAACAATCCATTAGTTGTCTATTTTCAACCAAACAAGGAGGAGACACTTCTTCTTTGACCACAAGGTGCTCGAGATTATGCCCTAAGAAAGGGCTATATAAGTCGGATATGTCTTATTTTATGTCTTGAGTAAGAATTTGTCTAAAGAGAGAAACTTATTAATATTAAGAAATATAAATGGATAAATAAATCGAGGAAAATCATAAAAGATTATCTAACTATATATATGTTAAACTACCATGTTATATTATGTTTGTTTTAATATCTTAAACCTTAAAGTTAAATAACTAATATTTAACATGATTACATGTTTATATATTTTTAAATATGTGTTCATGGAGATATTCTTCTTGAATTTTATGAAGTTAGGATTAAATTATTACGTAGGATGTGAGAAGTATGAATCCATGATTATTATGATGAATATTCTTTATCAATGCACCAAATATTTTTAAATCATGATTAAATTTAATTTATAAAATTAATATGTTTTCAAAAAAATTTGTGAATTTAATTAAAAGTATATGATAATCAAGGATTAATATCCTCTGATTTGATTGAGCATGATAACTATAAATGAGGTGATGTGTCACATTTTAATTAAATTAAGAGTATGCACATTTCAAGATATAATATGATCACTAATCAAATGGTATTATTAAGTGACATATATATTACCTTTATAAACCAAATAAGTAAATTTTACATTCTTGAATCATGGACTTAAAGGTGTGATAATAATCTCACAATTCATAATATATGATGTTATAGAATAATCAATGCAAGTTTATAATATAATCATATAGTACATAAAATACTCTCTTTCAAAAACCATCTGACATTTGCCATTTCTTAATTTATTTTATTTATAAAGGTAGCCATAATAACTCTTTTTATAATGGTATTATCAAGTCATAAAGAGTAGTAGTGAAATTATACCCCTTCCCCTTATCCCTTCCCAAAACACATAATTAAAATCTGAAATACTCAAAATGATAAATATTAATGCACACTAAATCCTCTCTATAGAGAGAGAGTGAAATTACCATTTTTCAATAAACTTGCCCTTACAATTTTGATTTGTAGCCACGTCATTATTCTAATTCAAGTGAGTTTTGTTAGTTCTCATTCTTTTATTTTACCAAACTTGATCGTGTTATGTTTTACCTAACCTTTCATTGTCTTGACCTCATTCCCTCTTAAAGAAGTGCTTCGGAAGGCCGACCTGTTTGGACGGATGTCCAAGTGGTCGGTGGAATTGAGAAGGTTTGATATCCAGTTTCAACCCATGACACTAATCAAGGGGCAGGTTTTGGCTGATTTTATAGCTGAATTCTCCAGCGACTAGACACTAGTGAAGGTTAGCATCGAAAATGAAGAGAATGCCCATAAACCAATTAAATAATGGGAGATGAACCCTTTATATCGATGGAGCCTACAATTCCAAGGAGGCGGGAGTGAAGATATTACTAGTATCTATAGAGAAAATTACTCTCGACAAAGCAATATAATTGGGATTTAAAACCTCCAATAGCGAGGCAAAATATAAAGATTTGATTATCGGTTTGAAGAAATCACTTTCCTCGACCGCTCATCACCTCGACGTCTTTTGTGACTTAAAGCTGATATCAAATTAGATATCACAAGATTACGACACCAGGGATGAGAGCATGGCTGCGTACCTTGAAGAGGCCCAGTGCCTGGTCACTCAGTTCAAGAATGTACAAATGCATAAGGTCTCTAGAGGGAACAATAATCATGAAAATACTTAACCCACGCTTTCTTTAGCTATGAAGGGAGATCTGAATCGAACAATCCAGGTGTAATACCTTAATTAACCCAATTAATAAGGGGAAGTTGGCCGAACATGTTAGTTGGATGAATCCAATGGTCCTTTATCTGAAAGAGGATGTTTTGCCTGAGAATAAGAAAAAAGCACATAAGATTCGAGTAAAGTATGTTCAATTCCATTTGTAGCCAGATAATAAGCTTGATTGGCACTCTTTATCAGGACCATACTTGCAATGTGTTCACCTATATGACATTAACCAAACTCTCTATGAGTTGTATGAGGGGATATGTGGAAACCATACAAGTGTGGCATTCAGGTCTATAAAATAGGGTTACTAATGGTCATTTATACAGCAAAACGTGTTCAACTATATTTGGAAGTGAAACAATTCCAACTCTTCTCAATTCTAGTTCATTAGCCCGCCAGTGACCTTAAATCCCGCACAAGACCTTAGCTTTTTTTGCAATGGGCAGTGGGCATCATTGGTCCATTACCCCTTGCGCCTGGAAGCAGGAAGTATCTTTTGGTTAATATAAGACTATTTATTCAAATAGGTTGAAGGATAACCACTTACAAACATCTGATATATCAATATGACAATATTTATCTAAAGGAACATCATAAAGCGTTTTGGACTTCCCCAAATCATCATAATAGATAATGAGACTCATCTCAAGAGCAACCTCATCCAAAGTTTTTGCAATAAGAATAAGATTAGGCACTGCTATAGTTTAGTGGCCTACCTTCAGAGCAATGGGCTAGCATAAGCTTCTAACAAAGCTATCCTCGATGGGATAAGGAATAGGTTGGAGAAAATGAATAACGCATGGGTCGAGCATCCCCCCCCCCCCCCCCCCCCCCGCCTTCTCTGTGCATACCGAACTATTACCTTGAGATCAATGGGGGAAACACCCTTCACCTTAACGTACGGAATAGAAGTTGTTATTCCCCTTGAAATAGGTCTTTCGACCATGAAGTCCTCCCTAGTCACCCAAGACCTCAATAGTGAATCGATCAGAGCAGATCTTTACCTAGTTGACGAAAAGAAAGAGTTAACCCTTATGAAGCTTGCATCATATCAATAATAGTTATCCAATCAATGCAACAGGGGGTCAAAGCGAGGAGCTTCAAGGTCAAGGACTACGTGCTAAGGAAAATAGTGGGCAATGCATCAAATGAAAATATCAAGCCTAACTAAGAAGGTCCATTGAAATTTATCAGAGATGACATACAGAGAGCCTATCATTTAGAAATAGTAGAGGTCGGGGAATCTCCCAGAGCATGTAATGCAACCAACCTCAAGAATTTTTACTTTTAAGTTTAAAACCATTTCAGTTTTGAATTACTTTTCCAACATTCTTTTAGATTTTTCTCACATCGTTTATTATGGAAGAATTTATCTCTTCGTATTGAGTATTTAATAAAGAAGATAAATTAGTCAAATGGATTATGTTTGGAATATTATATATTATGTTTATCTTATTTCAAATGTCTTCTTTAAGATTGATTAGCTGGTCAACCAAAGACCACCATTTGGTCCGTGAGCATGACATATCTCTTTTAAATGTCTTCTTCTAAGACTAACCGAATGGTCGACCAATAACCAACCCGACTTAAAATATTTTGATAATGAATGAAATATGAAACAATTTCTCATAACTGATGAAAGGCCTACTAAGAAACCTTAGGCACCCATGATTGATCAGGTCAAAAAAATTCCAACTGGGAGATGACCCCACAAATAAATGCATTTTTTTCTTTTTAAGCTCTATGCCTAAGGTTTGATGTGATAACATCACCTAAAAGGTAAGACCATGGACCATACAATGTAAATAAAATCAAAATGTGAAAAATTCCATTAATACTTAAAGTTATTATAAGGAAATTGAAAAGGCAAATAATTTACAATGAAGAGATAAATATAGTTGGATCAGTCACACGACCTGGGCGATTCATCCTCTAAAGGACTAACTTAAGCAGGCAGATATCCAATGCGAATAACCTAACACTCTCAACCAAGTTCCTAATTCTTGATGGCCATTTAGGAGTCAACCTGTAGACCAGGTGTGGAGGTCGGTAAATTCCATCCCCACCGTCAAACCCGTAATCACACAGGTACTTCTTTATTAAGATAATAGGAACGACATTTGTTGGTATCCACAAAGCATCAAAATTGAAAGGAGGATTATGATAATCGGGTCAATAAAGATCGTACCCATACCATAATTGGGAATCCTTGGGCAGATTCGCAACTTTTAAGGCATTGAACCATCCATTCTTATAGGCAACGTTACGAGCATGACTAAAAGTAGCATCTAGGGTGAGGAGAGCCTCATCGTAGCCATCTATTCACACTTAACGAGGTTTTTTATGGAATTAGAATATGAGATGATTAAACTTCTCGAACAGTCTCTTGATTGTCAGATGAAGATACTTCTTTGTCTTCTCTATTTTCGTACCTAAATGAACAATCTCCTTATTGTGAGAGGAAGATAACCTTTTGATGGTCGCATCCTTATCATGCAGGGACTTTTGAGCCTTTTTTAGCAATTCTCTTAGCTGGCTATTCTCCTATTCAAGGAAAAAAGCTTCCTCTCCAACTTGATTTTCTGATAAGGACTTATTATCTCTCCCAAGATCAACTCTCAAATCATTATTCTCATTCTCAAAAAGAGCAACAACCTTCCTTTTTCCCTGAAGGTCGGCTTGAAGAATGGAAGTCTTTTTGGCATGCGCATATTGAATTTTGGCCAGCTTCGGCTCAAATCCTCCATTTGTGTCCAACTCAGCCATATCCTTATCAAACTTAGCCCGAAGATTGACTAATGCTTCCTCATAACTGGATTGGGTGGTCAAAATCATGTCATGGTAGACATTATTGCTTGTAACAACCCAATTAAAAAGTCGACGCAATGCATCGGGGCCTAATATCTGGTCTAGATCATCAGTATCTTCACAGCTAGCATTAAGGAGCCTTTTATGCCTCTCTTCAATATCATTATAAGTGATGACTAACACTACAAGTCTTGCATTAAACTGAAAAAAGTGAAAAGATAAATGGTCAATCATTAAAGCTTGGCAAAAGAGAAAGTGTACAAAACAACACAAGGCAAATGATTGATAAAGTTGAATCAAACTTTGAATTTCATTGAAATATAATCAATGGGAAAAACTACCCTAAATAATGAATTAAAATGAAATAAGTACAATATTTCTTATACTCTAAGGAACTTTCTCTCCCACCTTCTCCATCTCGGTAACTTGAACATAGGTCATGTCCTCAAACTGGGTGGCCTCTTCCTTAGCATTTTTGGCATCCTGGTTTTTCCCATGGCTTTCTTTTGATTTCTCGGCATCTTGATAAGCGCCAACTTTTTTAACAGCCTTGGTGGACCCATGGTTGTCTTTTGCCTTTTTGGTGTTCTGTTAAGTTTCGACTAAGGCCACTTCAAGACCAACACCGATAACCTTAAGACCACCTTATTACTCATCGAGCAGCCCTTCCACCTCCTCCTCTTCATGTTCCTCATTAATGGGAGGATGAGAACCTACTTTATGCTCTTGGAACAGATAAAAGTCCTCAATAACACCTATCTTAGCAATGACATACCTTCCTCAGGTATCCTATTTGCTCTTGAGCCTTGACAAAGGCCTTGTCTCAACCGTGAGTATAGGCATCAGACTTGGCCGATGCAATCCCAACTATAGTTGTTACTTTCATAGCCTCAATATTCAATGCATCATGCTTAGCCTTCTTAGCAGCAACAACCATGTTAACTGAATCTTGGAGCTTCTTATTAATGTCAGAATTAGCGAACTCTAAAGTTTGGACACCTTCCAGTCAATCTTCTCCTTCTTATAGATTTTAGCTTGACCAACTGCCCGAGCAACATCTAAATCCTTGGTCACTTGGTCCAGAGCTACCTCTAGGGGTGGCCATAGGCCCGAGGCCCGCCAAGCCAGCCCAGACCGCCCAATAAAAAAATAGGGCTTGGGTAAGGTGAATATGCCCGCAAAGCGGGCTTGGCAAAATTTTATAGGCCCGATTTTTTTTCGGGCGGGCTTGGGCATGAGTTCTTGAGCCCGATGAGGCCCGGCCCGGCCCGAAATATATATATATATATATATATATATATATATATATATATATATATATATATATATATATATATATATACATATATGGGGTGGGTGGGGGGGAACTTTTATAAATATAAAAACGTATACCAAGTCTTTTCATGTAGAGTGGGAAACTTTATATATGGACTTTGTAATATATGGAGTTTAAAACAAATTTTTAATTAAAAAAAATCGTCTTTAAATAAAAAAATAGGTATTTTAATTTTAAAAAAAATCTTTTAATTAACATAATAAGGCCCGATCGGGCGGGCCTGGGTAAAGAGCTTTCAAATCTGGGCGGGCTTGGGATAACATAACAAGGCCCGATCTAGGCCCGAGCGGGCTTGGGATAGCACTTAATTTTTCAAGCCCGGCCAGAGCCCGACCGGGCCTGCCCAGGCCCGGCCCACGGCCACCCCTAGCTACCTCTATATCATGGAGGACTTACTCAACGCAACATCTCTCTCTAACATCTAGTCATAGTCAACCAAGAACTATAAAACATGAAAAGCAAAAAATATCTTTAGTTAACAACTAAAGGAGTAATGGGAGGAGGAACATATAGTGTTTATAATGTACTTACGAGAGCAATATTTTGGTTGGAATGATCCACCAACTGACCATGATCCAAGTCGATAACATCTACCCTATCAGTAAGAAGACATGCTGACCTAATCAGGCCATGAACCATGTTAGGGCGAGCAATAACATAGTGGGCTAAATATTGCCCTTGTCAATAACATTTTTAATCATAATCGCAAGTGGGTGAAGAGGGGATCTTCATTTTATTGGAAGAGGACTCCGTATCCTTGGTGGGGGAATCCCCAATATCCGAGGGGTTCGCAGGCCCCCACCTTTATTTTTCTTGCTCGCCAGATGAGTAAACTCTCCACTCTTACTCTACGGGCGAGCAGGAGTAGACTTCGGGCTCAAGGTGACAATGAACAAATTCATTACCTTTATCTTCGAGGTCATTGCACCGTGAGAGAATTCACTGGAAGGAACAGATGGAATGTCTAAAGACTCAAAAAAGGAAGAGGTATCCCCCCCGTCTAAAGCTTGAAAATTAAAACCCCCCAGATCATTTAAGTCAACTAGGATAATCAAAATTTGTTCAATTGGCCTCGCTACAAAGGAGATTACTGTAGCCAAGAAGGAAGGCATCTGACTTGGGATGGTCACTAACTCCAATCCTTTACTGTATCGACCAAGCTTTCTAGAGAGAAGAGAAATTCATGTCCTGATCGCGAGGAAATTTTTTCTTACTTTTAGATGTTAAGAAATAAAAAGATATCAACCATAATCAATTGGATGAAAAAGAAAGCCCAATACAAGAACATAATTGCGACCTAACCTATTCCTTGTCCCTCTCAAAGGCACTTTGCCACCTCCCATTTTCACCCTCGGGAAGAGGATTGTATTGCTAATTCTTCACAATAACACAGTGATCCCAGTAATCTCTATTAGAATCAAATAAGTTCACCACTAGATCTCTGTTGGCTACACTCGTCTTCAAATTATAAATATTTTCATGGGTCGAAGCCCACTGGTAACAGTACATGATGTCACTAATAGCAAGATTGGTCCCATATAACTCATTAATGCGATGGACTTTATTAATGATCCTCCAAGTGTTTATAGCAAAATGGAGTGGGACCACTTCGAAGTACTGACAAAACTCAAGAAATAGATGATTCGGGAGAAGAGTTACACCACATTCAACGATGAAGATCAAACGCAACCAATGGTCGTCATCAAGTTTACAGAGCTCACATTGGCCCTCAACTAACTATACTGTGACCCACCGTTGGATATAGTCAACTTTGAACTTTTATATAGTATATTCGTTAATAAAATACACCATTGTGGAAGAATAAAAGGCAACACAAAGAGAGAATTAAAAAAAATTATTCAAAAGTGCAGAAAAACGAAGGAGACGAAGTTAGAGTGTTTACAATGAAATGGAGCTAATGAAATCCCTTCCTCAAATGCACATGTTTTTTTAAATGAAAGGTAAAGATAGGGAATAATTGTTTTGTGGTGAGAAATGACCTCATAGTTCCCAAAAATGATTATTACAAGCACGAAAGTCGAAACGACACATGACAACTACCGAAGCGAAGATTGCACTTCCCCCAAACCAAGTACAAATGTCAGATTGGGGCACTCAATAGACAATTTTTTTTCTAATTTTTGGGCCAATTACGAAATTGCTCTTCGATCAATATATAAAGGTTCCAAACAATTATCAACCTCTGATTAGAAGAGGAATCCAATACTCAGAACATCTGTTAAATTTAAGAGTTGTTAATTGAATATTTTTGAACCTCTGGTTCTTTAAGAGATGTTCGTTGACGATCAGTGCATTAAAGCTATATACAACTTCTTTTTCTAGCATATTAGCTTTTTACGTAAGCGTTAATCTCAGCATTAGATTTATGAAGTTAGCCTCTGCTTGGACCGTTAGATTTAATAGTTTAAAACTTCCTTTGTACGCATTTTACAAACTAAAAAATCGTCCGCTGTTTTCCTTAATTGCTTTTTGCGATTTTAGGTTATTTCCAAAACCAGCCTTGGTTTTTCTTTTTAACTTCTTTGATTTCTTTATTGAGTGACTTATTATTTCCGTTAGCTTAATTTTTAAGCACTCTTCAAAGCCCTCAGATCATTTGAGATCCGATATTTTACAGATATGGTGTACTTGAATATTGCCCTTATGATATATATTATCAATTAGGGTCCTGATAACAAGTGCCCTAAGGTCACACATTAAGGACTAGTAGGGGCGGAGTTCCAACACACACTTAATAGAACACGAATACTCATATGGAGCTCTAATATTTACTATTTTGAAGATCAAAACATATGCACCAAGAGCGACGCGTATTATTATTTTCCTATCAATCTATTATATACTCTAAAATGCAATACATCCTCTTAATTCTCCTTCTCATAGAGATTGCCACGTGGCACACCTACTTCCTACCCAATTCTTTCATGAGCAGCCTATGTATTTCATTTCACCCTTTGCACTTCCCATCTCTCTATTCATAAACCGTAATCCCCATGTCCCCTTAATTCCCATTCTACCTTTTCATTCCTCTTCATAAACCCGTTCCTCTTCTTTTAGTCACTTCCCCTCTTATTTTGTGTATATATAATACTTTCATTATATATACACAAAACACAATCAACATCCAATGAATCATTTTTTATGCCTCCAAATCTCTTTATGATTCGTTTCATCTCAATTTCTCATCCTCTATTCACAGGCCATTACTCGAAGATCTCGTATCTGGGACGTTGAATTCTGATTCTGTTCATCAGATTTCTAAGGTGCCCGTTATTTACCTAAAATCATATATATATAGACCTCACGATGTCCTCGATGTTTATCTAAAATCATGGAGCTAAATTTTTTTGCCCAGATCTCAACTCTGTTGATGATCTCAGATTTCTTTTGTAATTTCTTTCTTATTATTTTATTTTATTTTTTTATTTCTTTCATGTATATATAAACCTCACGATGTCCCCGCTGCTTCTGCACCTGAACCTGTCCAACCACCCAAAGATATTTCTAAGGAGAAATCCTTACTTCTTCCATTTGAACACAAGCTGATGACTCCAAAGCATTCGCCATAGTCCAAAAAGTACCGAAAGAGGAGAAAAGCTCCGAGGGTTCTGTGGGTAGAGATAAGTGCTTGAACGCGTAGCAACAGAGAATAGGTTATCACTTATCAAAGCATGGGAGGAAAGTGAGAGGTCAAAAGCTAAGAGCAAAGCTCATAAGAGCATATCTGTCGTTGGAGAAATGGAGAACAACAAGAAAGAAATTATAGAAATTGTACTAAAGTTGATTGAGGAGAAATTGGAGAAAAAGAAGGCACAATATATGGAGAAAATGAATAACAAAATGGCTATGATCCACAAAGTTATTATATTACTATTTCTTTCTTTGTTTTGAAATTTTTAATTGAGGTTTTGGGTGTTGCAGGTATGATAATGGGGGTATTGTTGATATGGGCATGATCTAAATCTTTTTTAAAAGGAATTGAGATGTGGAAGGAATAAACAACATGATACTACATTTTGTTATAGGGATTGAATTTTTTTCAAGTGTATAAGTAGTTTCTTTTCAAGAAATAAAGTATATATATATATTTTGCCAGTTTAGGTGGTAATATATTTTTTATTTCTTTATATCGGTGTTAAACATTTCACGGGACCTAAAAAAATAATAAAAATGGTCAAATATTAACCCTTTTTTTAAAATATCAAAAAATCACTTGGAGTTGATTTTGTTTAGGGGTTCCCTGAAATGCTTAATACCTGTACAATAAATCATTTTTTTTAATTTCTAAAATTAGTCCAACACGGGAGTCTCGCTAATGGGCTCCCGAACCTGAGAATCTCTCTCTCTCTCTCTCTCTCTCTCTCTCTATATATATATATATATATATATATATATATATATATGAATGTGTGTGTGTGTGTGTGTGTATGTGTGCACGTTTATATAGGGACGGAGTCACGTCGGGCTAAGTGGGGGCTATAGCCCCCGCAACTTTTCTCAAAAAATAAAATTCACGTATAATGTAAGGACACAAATTTCTAATTGAGTCCTTTGTAGTTTTGGCTGAATTTCATACAAAAACATTTGAGTCGTAGAATAGAGTTCAATTGTATCCATTCAAGCCTATGACGTGTTTGTTGAAGACGTAGCGGCCAAGAGTATAAAGCTTCATCAAATTGTCGAATTTAATGTGCCTCGTTTCTACGTAATCAACATGGTTCCATTGCTCCTAAGGTATGGATGCATTTTAATATATATATATATATATATATATATAGGAGTTTGGAACATTTTATATTGGGTGTTGTTTATTTCAAAACTGTTGTTTAATTTCAGAAAGATTTTATTAAATCTTTAAAAACAAAGTATATAAAGTTTTTGGGCTAAAAACAGAATTTTCAAACTTTCTGGAAGTTCGTTCGAAATGTTGTTCGAACGAGATTATCGTTCGAACAACCATGTCGTTCAAACGAGTTGGTCAACGAGTTCCCATATAGGCCTCTGGAATGTCATTCGAAGTGTCGTTCGAACGAACTTGATGTTCGAACGAGATTTCTAACGACTTCACACTGAAACTTTGTAGAAGCCTCGTTCGAATGAGACTTCGTTCGAAAGAAAATCTCGTTCGAACGATTTTTGGCGGGAATAGTTTTTTGGCATTTTTGAGCAGTTTTTTCCCTCATTCCCACTACTTTTTCCACTAACTCTTTTCCTGAATATCTAAGTACGGGAATCAAGTTTTCTAACTTAACCTTTTCATATCCTACAATCTCCTAGAGATAGTTTTGAGAGTTCATCATTCCTAAGAAAAGGTTTAAGTTTAAGTGTCCATTTTTCAAAGAAAAATCCTTTAAACACTTTGTTACACCCATATTGTCTATTCCAAGTCTTCTTTATATATATTTAGTATATACATTGCTTGGAGTTTAGCAACGGTTTTTTTCATCTCTACCGTTTTGAAGAGACGTTTGGGTTTGCTTCTACATCCCACAAAGAAGAAGAAGTTTGCATTAATTTACACGCGTGGAGAAAGGCTCCTAGTTTGGGTGGCGGTGACCATATAAAGTCCGATCGGTGAATTCCGAGACCGCGGTGGAGCTCCGTGGTTATTCACTAGGTAGAGATTGATACAAGAAGACACGTCGAGGCTTGAGTGGGATCGAGTCGAGTGTTGTAAGTCATCTTGCTTGTATTTGTAAATTGCGTACTTAGTGGATTTGAGGCTGGGGTCGTCCGAGGGTTTTTTCCGTTGTGGTTTTTTCCTCGTACATCGCGGCATAGTGGTTTCATTGTTTATTTTATCTGGTGCAAACTCACATAGAATGCATGCTTAGGTAATTTAAGCTAAAATTTAGTTTTAATCACTACATGTTTACTTTGGTGCTAATTTAAATATTGGGTAATGTGTAGTAAATTCAAGTCTTAATATAATTTGTTAAAATTGGTTTGGCCTAATTTAATTAAATGAAAAATATGACTTAGGCAAATTTCTAGGACTCGAATTAATTAAATTGGTTTAAGTTAAATTTAAGTTGTGTGTGAATTTAAGTTAATTTCACTTGATTTAAATTTTAATTTAGAAAAGAAATTAAAATTTGGGTATTCGTTTTAATCGAACCATCTTTTTACGCTTCCGCATATTGTAAAAGGAAATTATTATATTTTCGTGAAGTAAAAAGAATTTTTGTTTTAAAATTGGGGGCCTCATATTCCTTCAAATTGGTATCAGAGCCAAAGTGATAAAATATTTTGTTAAAGATCTTTTCAAATATTTTTGGCAAAAATGGAATTTTTCCCATTCTCAAAATTTCATATTCTCGATGGTTCTAATTACGCGTACTAGAAAGCGCGTATGAAATCAACACTTAAATCTATCGACGAGAGGGTTTGGTTATCTATAGTTAATGGGTGGTCTCCTCCAACTCATTTAGTAGATAATGAACATGTTCCCAAACCGGCCGATAGATGGACTGAGAATGAGTTTAAATTGTCAAATTTTAATTCCCGAGGATTAAATGCCTTGTTTAGCACTGTCACACCAGATGAATTTCGTCGCATTATGACGTGTGAGACCGCTAAAGAAGCGTGGGATATTTTACAACTCACTTATGAAGGTACTAGTGTCGTTAAAGCTTCGAAACTCCAAAACCTCACCTCTCAATTTGAAACCATCAAAATGAACGATAAAGAAACTTTTGAGGAATTTTATACTAGATTTTTCGATATTGTTAATTCATCTTTTAATTTGGGAGAGAAAATACCCGACAACCGAGTTGTAAAGAAAATTTTAAGGTCCCTTCCCGATAGATTTATTCCAAAAGTGACCGTTTTAAATTCTTTACCAACTTTAGCCTCTATGAAATTAGAAGAGCTCGTAGGTGATTTACAAACCTATAAACTGGACATGTTTTCCTCTAAAACCGAAAAAAAAATTAAAAAGGGCATTGCTTTAAAAGTCCGAAAAGAGGAAAAATAAGTAGTAGAGTGTGAAAGTGATAGTGACTCGGAAGATATGGCCTTGTTTGCTAGGAAATTTTGAAAGTTTCTTAAAATTAACAAAGATAAATTTAAAAATGACTTTAAGAAATTTGAAACTTCTAAGCATGACAAAGCCGAGAGGATCCCCAAAACTTCTAGAGAAAATTTAAATAGGGACGAGTCGGAAAAATGTTTTGGTTGTGAAGGGTATGGCCATAGGGCTTTTGAGTGCCCCACTAAACTAAGGAGAGAGGGTAAGCGACCAATTTCTTTTATTGCAACCCTTAGCGATAGTGATATGGAAGAGGGACCTGATTCCCCCACTAAGCCTAACTTTGTGGCTTTTATGGCTAGTCATGTGAGTGATAGTGAAAACTCGTCTATAGATGAAAATTTATCACATAACACTTCCAAGGTCATAGTTTATGATTCCCTTGCTTTTGATCGTAGTGAGAGTGAAGAAGAAAGAGATAATGAAAATGAAGAAGAGGTTGATGTGAGTGAACTTCAAAATGCTTTTCAAGAACTTTCTGAAGAATCTATTAAATTAAAAAGAGCTAATTTGAAGTTAGAAGCAAGTTTAAGAGAGCGTGTCAAGGTCGTTGATGATAGTGTGTTGGTAGAAGACCTTAGGACACGTGAGAGGACACTTCGAGAGAAGCTAGAATATGTAAAAGGCGAGAGAGATAGCCTTAGAGGTTTAATGAAATCCTTGAAAAAGGAGCTTCTCGAGTTTGAAGAGAGAAGTGTTTTGTTAGAGTCTACAATTTTAGAATTAGAAAATAAATTAAAAGACTCTACTAAAGTCAAATTTGATTGGGAGTGTATGTCCGAAAAACTTGATAAAATCTTAGGCACGGTCCAAATAAATAATGACACTTGTGGTTTAGGCTTTGATACTTGTAATGAATCTACTCAAAAAGCCAAAACCAATATTTTAGGAGAATCGCCTAGGAAAGTCTTTAGTGATCACTCCTTAAGTAAATCTTTTCGTCGTAACTTTAAGTGTTCATATTGTGGTCGAAAAGGTCTTCTTAGAAAATTTTGTTTTGATCTAAAATGAGATCCCAGAAAACCCAACGTAAGGCAACTGAGGTAGCCAAGATTCCTACACCCCAACATATTCACTCATCATTAGTTTGGGTTAAGAGTTTTGACTTGGTAGCTTTACAAGATAGGGTATTTGATTCTCATTTACTTTCACATGAAACCTCCCTTGCTAAATTTAAAGGTTAAATGTGTTAGTTTTGTTTGCATACTTTAGCTTTTGTACTTCATGTTATATTCTCATGCTAAATGTATGCTTGTTTAATCATTTTCTAGTCTATGCGCCATGCTTAATCACATGCTAGAATTATGATTCTTGTTTATCTTTTGTATTATATTTCTTTCATTTTTATTTGCATTAAATGAAAAATACAAAAAGATTTTTGTTTATCATTTGGTTTTTATCTTTTGGTAATTTAAGCTTAATGAAAAATTCAAATGATTTTTGTTTGTCTTTTGAGTATATATTTCTATTTTTGGTTAAAAATTTCAAAAATTAAAAAATATTTTCTATTTTGTGTGTATTTTAGTTTGACACACTTTATGTGGCGTATACTTGTGTTTGAATCCCATCTTTTACGCTCCCATGTGGCTAGAACTTATGGTTAAGATTGTCAATTCTTATTATGTTCTTTACCATGCTTACATGGAGTAGTTGGATTTTGTGTTGATTAAATGGATTCTATTTTTATATGCCTCTATTCACACATGCACGAGATCTTTTGAAATTTAATTGTCACATGTTATATTTGAGCTTTGTGAGATGTTCTCCTACCAATCTTGTCATCTACATATTTGTAACCTAGGAGGACTAGTGCATGTCAAAATCCGTTGCACCTGAGATTTGTGAGATATAAAAAATAATATGTATAAATGTGCACGGGGAAGGGCTCTGAAAGGATTTATTATCCTTTGCGAATAGTAAGCCACCGTTTGTTTGGACCTAAAAGAAATACGTGATCCAAAGGCCTAAAAGAAAATATGGCATTAACAAGAAAAATAATTTGCCAAGTCCTAATTAGTTTGTTTGATATATTCATTTAAATATATATGCTTATTGAGGGAGATTGAATGGTATATCAACGGTTTGCACAATGTCCGTTTATCCTAGTTGCATTTTACATGTCATGACTCTATTGGTTTGTAGAATCATCAACATGCTAGACTTGTATGCATTGTGTATGTTTGTTCATTGAGTTCAATTTATATTGTCACATGAGGTTATATTCAAATGTGATGAAGTTTGCAATCAATTGAGAACTCCGTGAACATGTTTTAAGTGATTGGGTCAAAATTTAATCGTTACTACACTACACCAAATCTGCCGAATTGTCAAGGTCATTGACCTTAACAAATCCAACTTGTCAAGGTCAATGACCGTGACATTTCGAGGCGAGATAACTTTTTTGTCACGATCGTGTCACGGTCATTGACCTTGACACAAAACTCGCGTTTTGTGCCACGGTCGTGTCGCGGTCAATGACCGTGACACGTTTGTCACGGTTTATAACTGTGACAAAGCCATGACCCTTTTTAAAAAAATTGACACGGTCATTGACCGTGACACGTCCGTGATAACTTTTTGTCACTGACGTGTCACGATCAATGACCGTGACAATTCTGGGAAGAATTTAAAAAAAATCTGCTGGGCAGTATGGCCACTGCCACTGCCCAGCAGTATATTTGTACCTGTTCCAAACATCATATATCCAAACAAACTAAAGATAATGCAAATATATATTCAAATAGAGACAATATGCATCACGATATAATTCAAATGTAACAACTTAAAACAATTCAATTCAAACTTAAAACAATTCAATTCAAACTTAAAACAATGTCACTACATGTCTGGTGTATTGTTAAAACTGAGGAGGTGAGTAGGCCACACAACATACGAATTGACGCACCCACTAATATACGTCGTGCCGCATTGTTCGCGTAACCACAATAGGGAGTTCTCCTTCCCGGGTATGACATGCGTGACGAGCACCCTGGACTCCATCTCTTGAAGCGCACGTCCATGAACTATTCCACCCTGGATGATATTCGGGTCCCTCAACCCCCGCCCTATCCGCTGGCCATCAAATACGTCCAATATGAACACGCTCGGCCAACCAAGTGTCGACATTGGTCTGTTGAAGGGCGCCAAATAGGGAAGTGGATCATCGAAGTATGAACGTGTCGGTGATGAAGCAGCGAGGTCCACATCCTCGTCATCCTGCGCCTCGTCCTCCCGCACCTCCTCCTCCACCGCCTTCTCCTTCCCTTTACCTTTCCCTTTACGATCTCCGCCCAACGTACGCTTCATGAATGCGTACATATCTTGGATCGTCGCCTCCAAACGGGACAGCTTCGCATCGTGTGAATCCACCGTTCGAGCCAACCCAGTGTCACTCATCTCCAATCCGATGATCCTAGATTTGGCCACCCACGAGCTCACCCCCTTGTCCTTCCCTTGCGATCAGAGCCAAGCACTTGGCTGAGTGCGTCTGTGGACAAAGATGCCTTGTCGGCATCAGACTGCGACTCATGCACTTCCTTAAGCTTTGCCTGAAACGACAAAAAGCACATGATTAGTAAAATAAGCAAACTAAAAAATTATAACGTAATTAACAAAAATTAAACTGTCGGATTACTTACAATCGTGGCCGCGACGCTCGGGGACACCTCCTTGTCCTTTCCCTTCTTCGTCCGAAGAGCCACATAAGTATCGAGCCTATGTGGCTTACCCCCTGGCCCACTCCCTACCCCCTGAAATAAAATAAAGTAAAGTAAAATTAGTATCGGTCCCGCAAAGTAAAATAATGAGAATAATATATTTCTGTAGTTATAGAAAAATTAAATCTTACCTGCATCCTATGCTCCACCTCGGCGTAAGAGGTCCGGTCGGAGTAGTGCACGTCCGTATTTTTTGCCCGATTTTCCCTCCCCGATTGGCTAGATGCCAATTGTCGATCCTCGATCTCATTGTCAATGAACTTCTTCCATTGTGCCAATGAGATCGGCTCCTTGGGGGGGACGGATTCACGCCATTGGATAATCGACTCTCGTGTTTTCCCAAAGTACCGTGCCCGCATATTTTTTTTCCACGACTTGAGTTGCTCCCTAATCTGCTCCAAGACAGGATCGCGTAGCTTTGGATCCAAGTTGAATTGTTCCTGTCCAACAAATACAATGTTAGTTGCGAATAAATATAAATATAAATATAAATATAAATATGAAATTGAAATTGAAATTGAAATTGAAATTGAAATTGAAATTGAAATATTCATATATATATAAATATAAATATAAATATATTACCTGTAGTGCCGCCCAAACAGCTAACTTGAGCTCATATGGCACCTCCTTTAACTCATAAACCCCGGGCCGATGACCGTCTTTAGCAGAACGAGGGATCTCGCTAATATCTCCGATTTGTTCTCGACGGTAATCCCAAATTTCCCATATTTGGGGAGCCTAGGGGCGGAAGAGCCCTCGTCGCCTCCACTACCACCGGCCCCAGACGACATCATCATAAACAACATCATCATCTTCGCCTTAATATCTGAAGGAGACATTTGCTGTAAAAAAATGTTATTAGTACAGATATAATATTATCACAATATGCATATCTTATAAGAGAGTCGGGTTTGGCATCAATAAAGTGAGAATTACATTTAAGACTTTCTAACAACATGCAGGTGTATATATATATTGTTAAGATTTCCCCACCACACACACACCACATCCCCCCACCCCCTGCCCCCGCCACACACACACGCACACACCTGCACACACACACACACACCCCACCCCACCCCCACCCCAACATGTTTACGGGCTTTCATCACCCGTCATAAATTTTTCGATCCGTGACTTATTGGCCAGTTGTCTTGGGTCTTTTAGTCCCTTAACATTACTTTAAGAATTTCACCCAATCTAAATACCACATTTTCTTTCTTGTTATACACTTGAACACGTTTTGTTATTTAGTCCTTATTAATTTATCTTTGATGTATTACCAGCATCTTTACTTTTATAAACTTTATTTAATTTTCAATTTTAAGGACTATTTTCATCACTTAGTGTTCATCTAAGTTCTAGTATAACAAGTTCCCATAAAAATCTTTAATAAAGTATTATCACAAATATAAACTAAGAGTGATAAAATAACTTTGAGGCATATAAATTAATTGTGACAAAGTAAGATTATGGAAACCCCACTTTTCTTTCTATAACTCATATTTTATTAAACTTTAAATATAATTAGGGGTGTATAGAAAGAAAAGTTAAATAGGAATAAAAACAACATTTTTAAAATATGAAGGGCTCACCAATTTGATCAAATTTTTCAACAACATAGACTAATTGATCTTTATTATAAGACAATTACTACAAATTTATGCGCATCGCCCGAATTCAAAAAGTAATTTAATGACTAAAGTAATACTTTTTTTAACTTTAGTTATTCACCACAAATCTTAAAAAATATTTTATTTTTCATGCTTTTAGCAACTTCGGATGCCATTTTAACCCTTATTGTAGTTTTTTTAGTTTTCATGCTTTTATTTGATGGATATAAAGTCATGTGATTATTTCACCATATAAAGTCAACAAAAAACGCCATATATGGTTTTTTTCTCCATTAGTATAAGTATATAGCGATTATTTCACACTTAAATCACATATTAAGCCGACCTTAATTTTTTTATGAAATTTGTAGAAAATTACTTATTTATTTTGAATGAAAATAAATTGTTATTCAATATTTTTGGATATTATTTACATTTACATTTTTGGATATTGTTTTTGGATATTATTTACATTTGCATTTTTGGATATTATTTTTGGAAATTTATAGAAAATTACTTATTTATTTACATTTTTAACCCCCTACCCCCACCCTGCCCCACCCCCCACACACGCACACACACACGCACATATATACACACACATATATTCACACACAAACATATATATAAATGGAAGAGAGAGAGAGAGAGAGAGAGAGAGAGAGAGAGAGAGAGAGAATTAAACCTGAAAGTAGAGAGAGCAGCGTCGAGAGAGAGAGAGAGGGAGGGAACGGTGGGAGGGAAAAAATAAGGGGGAAAGGGTTTTTGCTGCAAACATTGTCACGGTCGTGTCAAGGTCATTGACCGTGACAATTCTTTGTCACGGTCGTGTCAAGATCAATGACCGTGACACAAAACGCGTGTTTTTTGTCACGGTCAATGACCTTGACAAGGGTGACCGACTGAAAGGTGACAATTTGGCCATTTTGGTGTAGTGCTAGTTCACACCCCAACACTTACGTTTCCATATGACACATTTTTGCCATACGAGTGTGAAAAGCTTATCTTATTTTGTGTCATTTGTGTGTTTATATCTATATATGTGTATTTGAGTCTATTTGGTATATATTATGTATACATATATTTGATATGTTTTTATTTGGTCTTTGCCTTGTTTAGCTAGTCCATCTATGCTTTAATTCATAATTGGTATTCATCTTGTTGCATTCTTTGTTGATATCACATGCTTAATACTTATGTATCATATTGGTATCTGTTTCTTGCATCTTAGTTGGTATCCATTATTATTCGTTGGATTAGTTATGATTTTGTTGCCCATGTGCTTTAATGTTCTCATCACTTTTGAACATTTGCATTTTTAGCTTGTTATCCCATTCTATTTATCCCTTGCTTAGTTTAGAGGGTGTATATGCTTTAATTGGGAAAGATAAGTTAATTTTTAATTCTTTATCCTTTATCTATTCCTGAATAAAAAGGGGGAGAATGATAGAGGGAGAAATGGTATCTAAACCTATTATAATCGTATCTTAGTTTGGGGGAGATTTATCTTAGGGGGAGACGTCTTTCTAAGTTGATCATAGTTGATAAAAGGGAGAGAATTAATTTAGGGGGATTACTTACTTTACTTGCATTAAATATTTTGATATTCCCTATGCGTGTAATGTGTTTGCTTAAGTGTGCAGGAATTATATTATAAGTGACAACTTTCACCGGCAAAGATTGTGATCCTTTGGGTTGTTTGAGTCAATAATTGTATTTTTATTTTGGGTGGGATTTTTTTTTTTTGTCAGTCTAGTAAAGCTTGACGGCCCTTTAGGATTTTGTTTAGTTTTTATCCCGGAATAGCCAAACGGGGAAATTTGTAAGGACATAAATTTCCAATTGAGTCCTTTGTAGTTTTGGCTCAATTTCGGACAAAAACATTTGAGTCATATGATAGAGTTCAATTGTATCCATTCAAGCCTATGACGTGTTTGTTGAAGACGTAGCGGCCAAGAGTATAAATCTTCATCAAATTGCCTAGTTTAATGTGCCTCGTTTCTACGTAATCAACATGGTTCCATTGCTCCTAAGGTATGAATGCATTTTAATATATATATATATATATATATATATATATATATATATATATATATGAGCTTGGAACATTTTATATTGGGTGTTGTTTATTTCAAAACTGTTGTACAATTTCAGAAAGATTTTATTAAAACTTTAAAAACAAAGTATATAGAGTTTCTGGGCTAAAAATAGAATTTTCAAACTTTCTGGAATGTTCGTTCGAAATGTCGTTCGAACAGCCATGTCGTTCGAACGAGTTTGCCAACGAGTTTCCATATAGGCCTCTGGAATGTCGTTCAAAGTGTCGTTCAAAGTGTCGTTCGAACGAACTTGATGTTCGAATGAGATTTCTAACGAGTTCACACCGGAACTTCGTTAGAAGCCTCGTTCGAACGAGTTTTGGCGGGCACAGTTTTTTGGCCGTTTTGAGAAGTTTTTTCCCTCATTCCCACTATTTTTTCCACTAACTCTTTTCCTGAATATCTAAGTACGGGAATCAAGTTTTCTAACTTAACTTTTTCATATCCTACAATCTCCTAGAGAGAGTTTTGAGAGTTCATCTTTCCTAAGAAAAGGTTCAAGTTTAAGTGTCCATTTTCAAAGAAAAATCCTTTAAACACTTACACCCATATTATTTATTCCAAGTCTTCTTTATTTATACATATACATTTCTTGGAGTTTGGCAACGGTTTTTTTCATCTCTACCGTTTTGAAGAGACGTTTCGGTTTGCTTCTACATCCCATAAAGAAGAAGAAGTTTGCATTGATTTACTCGCGTGGAGAAAGGCTCCTAGTTTGGGTGGCGGTGACCATATAAAGTTCGATCGGTGGATTTCGAAACCGCGGTGGAGATCCGTGGTTATTCACTAGGCAAAGGTTGATACAAGAAGACGCGTCGGGGCTTGAGAGGGATCGAGTCGAGTGTCGTAAGTCATCTTACTTGTATTTGTAAATTGCGTACTTAGTGAATTTGAGGCTAAGGCCATCCGAGGTTTTTTTCCGTTGTGGGTTCTTCCTCGTACATCGCGGTGTAGTGGTTTCATTTTTTATTTTATCTTGTGCAAACTCACCTAGAATGTTTGCTTAGATAATTCAAGATAAAATTTGGTTTTAATCACTACATGTGTTAATTTGGTGCTAATTTAAATATTGGGTAATGTGTAGTTAATTCAAGTTTTAATATAATTTGTTAAAATTGGTTTGGCCTAATTTGATTAAATGAAAAATATGACTTAGGCAAATTTCTAGGACTTGAATTAATGAAATTGGTTTAAGTGAAATTTAAGTTGTGTGTGTGTTTAAGTTAATTTCACTTGATTTAAATTTTAATTTAGAAAAGAAATTAAAATTTGGGTATTCATTTTAATCGAACCATCTTCTTACGCTTCTGCATATTGTAAAAGGAAATTATTATCTTTTCATGAAGTAAAAATAATTTTTGTTTTAAAATTGGGGGCCTTATATTCCTTCATATAAGGTTTTGTTCATACTGCATCGGGGGCAGGGGTTTGGGTATCGGCATGTCGGGGTGGGGCGGGTATGGTGTGGATGGAGGATGGGGGTTGCGTGGGTTGATTGAAGAGGGAAGGTAGGTGTGACACCCCGCCTAATAAAATACCGGACGATCAATCATGTACCAAATTAAAACAGGAGTCTCATATGGTTCATTCTTAGCATCATTGTTGAAAACTAAATTAATTACTAATAACCTATTGGGTTGGCGTCAAAATTTTGTTTAACTAATATTTTTAAATCAAACCATTAAAAAAAATAATCACAACAGTTTATATTAATAGAACTGAAGTCAAATAAAATAACCGAACACTCGGTTCAACATCATATAACCAAATCGAATGCCACACAAAAAGGCTGCAAAAGAATAAATAAATACATTTGGGCTATCGCCCCGAATGTTTCTACAATATCTCCTATCTAGATCTCAAGGATAAAAGCATCTAAAAATAAACTAGCATGCATCCACATCTGCTGCAGGAAACGTCTGACTCAGAGGAATCATCATCCAGGCGTCCCTGTGTCTAGACACCTATATATATACACACATATATAGCAAAAGAGGGGAAAATAGAAAAACGAGCCAGAGCTCAATTCGTGAAAATATTTTGCAAGTGCATAAATGCTATATTTTTAAAATATAATTTATCCCATATTTAAATTGGTATCGCACTCCCATGGGATACCTTTCACCCCTCTTTTAATAGTGCACACCTATCGCATACCTACTAAATAGCCTAGTTAAGCTACCCTGCCTAACTAATTTGTTTCACTAAATCTCTGAAAATCCCTATAAACCCGAGTACTAAGGGCTAAACTTCTCCCCATTCTCAACACTGCGCCACGTTCGTGCGTGAGGTATCTCGCGAAGCGAAATCCAAACAAGGAACTCCTCGATACACTACTACCTAGCAATGTCGATCGTCGAGATCGATTAGGCCCTCAGTACAAAACGTATATATATATATATATATAGTACTCACTTTAGTATAAAAATCACAATTTAAGTCCGGATAAAATCTCCCGGAATGAGAATAAATCCTTATTCATTTATCCCTTCACACTAGTTAAAGATATAGGATATCTTGTCCTCATATACATGTAATATACTATGCACAACAAGTACAATAACCATCCCACCGAGCTATAACTCGAGGATGCAGTTTCTCAATGCTATCATCTTCCAGGGACTTACTCATATACCATCCTGGGTACCAGCGATCGGACTCTCACACTGACTTGGTAAAAACCAAATCACAACATCTGGGAAGCGATCATAGTTCCTCCCCGAAAATGAGAACGAAACATACCCACCACGTCTCACCACTAATAAAAATCACACAATATAAAATGGACGCTATGACCTGAGGACTATACGCTCCCTGCTCCTCAAGCCAGGGGTCTCACCCACATCACGCAACTTCCCATGATAACATTAGAGGGGGGTATGCTTCACATAAATATACCATTCACACACAAATATATTTATAATTATATGATATATATTCGGTAACAACTCCCGTACATATAGTATATATCACTTCTCAATATATATACATATGGATATAACCGCAAATCTCATATAGCGATAGCTAAAAATCATGAATGTTCCCACTCGTAATTATATTTAAGTACTCGCACACTTACGATACTAAACCCAAAAGTATTCTCTCACTTGATATATAATTTGTACCTTAATAACTTGTTAAGTATTTATATTCTCACCGAATTTACCAATTCATAATAATTAAATAAGTATACCCTAAACTTATTCAAGTCCTATAGGTATCGTGCCTCTTAAAATAACCGTCGTCAAAAGACGTATCGAGTAATCGCTAAAGTGTCTATAGCCCTTATCCTCAATTTCCATCCTATTCACATCCTAGGATTTATTACAAACATATAGGAATATATTTTTATGTATAATCGCCCACCGAAATAATTTTTCGAGTGTTACTCATCCCGAACACTCTTAAATTTGGAAACCCTAGGATTTCACCTTTAATTAACCTAAATGATACACCTCACTACAATTATAGAAGTCCTTTAGCTACATTTAGGGACCCCAAATATTTAACTCCTTAATTCCTTTAGGTCACAACCATCCATAATAACCTAATTTGGAAGGCCCTTTAAGTTTTAAACCCAAAGAGAAAAGGAATAAAAATCCAATTCTTGGGCAGAAAATAGAGTGTCGGTCGATTGGACCCTGACCCCCGGTCGACCGCGGGTTAGGATTTTGCCTTGCTGCGAAATCAATAGGCCCTTTTCCTTTTACCCGGTCGACCGGCCATAGGGGCGCAGTCGACCGGTCATACCAGTTAGGTCGTCCCTTTCCCATTTTGGACGAAATCCAAAATTTTGAACACCTAATATATCAACCCAAACTCCATTCTTATGGTTTCTAATCTCAACCAACAACACTATAATCATCTAAACATTGATTTCTAACTAACAAATCAATTATTTGGGGGATTAAACCAATTTTTTTCTTAGATTTAAACCCAAAAATCCTTAAAGCCCTAATTTTACCATTTCCCCCATTTCAATTCATTTCTACCCTCCATTATCTTGGATTTAACACTAGAAATCATTAAGAGTTTACACTACATCAATTTGTAAACTCATAAACAAACTACCCAAATTTATTTTAAGGGTTCTAACAAAAAATTATATAGTTTACCAGCTATAATATGAGATATGTACACTAAATGAAATAAAGCAAGTAAACACTTGCCTTGAGGATAAAATCAAACGACCTCGAGTTGAATCCCGCGGAGTTTGGCCGGAATCTCCCTTTCCTCTCTTCTTTTCTCCTCTTCATTTCTTTCTCTCTTTTTCTTTCTTTCTTTCTCCCTCTCTCGTGCCTTTATAAGGAAGAAATAAGGGCTTGTCCCTTATTAACCAAAAAAAGACTCGTTTACTTAATTGTGAGTCCTCACTGGTCCAAAAATTCCCGAAATCCAAATATTATTCCCGTATACTCTATTCTGACTATCTCGGCCATTCTGAAACCAATCGCGCACTCAAAATATCCATCTGAGTCACTTAATCGCAATTCACTAATTAAAATCAACACAACTTAATACGGGTTTTCCAATTAAAATATCACCTTTGTCGCTTTACCCAACTGCGACATATAATTAAAATGCTCTGACTCATTCACTTAATCCCAAAAGTAAATATAACACAAATCGAAAATCATCTAACCCTCTTAAACTCTAAAAATTATTATTCACGATAATTCCTCAAATTTACAAATTACACTTACTTATGAAATTTAATTATCCATAAAAGTGCCGGGTATTACAATACGACCGATACTAACCTAGAATCGTGAATCACTCCACATCCTAATGCATAAAAGTGGAATGGTACTAATCCAATGGCACTCAACCAGACGCTCGTTTAGTAGTCACTGATCTCAAGGTTTATACTCTTATCTAGATCTCTATATTCTACAATGCTACCTTGTCATAAGATTGACTCTAACGTCACGTCGCACCTAGTTCTTTTATAAGCGCATATAAAAAAAACGAGCCTATAATGAGAACTTAACCGTCTCGATCCCTTCTGAGAAACCACTACTCTAAGTGTCTGTTCGTCTACCTCACGACGTCGAATTTCCCTCAAAAGGAAACTGCACTAACACTAGACTATTCCCATAAATTTTCTATCTCAACCTTGCTACTCCTAGTTGCACCTATTTAATTGGATCATCGCGTGTCTCCTACGACTAGGGCTGTGTTTTTTTTTCAAAAATTCCGATTTTTTCGATATCCGATCCGATATTTTCCGATTTTGGAACGTATATAAGGTTTCCGATTTCCGATTTTCCAATTTTCAATTTTTTCGAAAAAAAATCGGATCGAAAATTGGAAATAATTCTGAATTTCTGAATTTTTGATTTTTTCGATCCGATTTTTCCGAAACTATGTCAATCTGATTTTTTTGAATTATTTTCATTTTTTTCCGAAATATTTTTCGATTTCCAATTTTTTTTAAACATCCTAATGTGTCCCACATCGGCCAGGAGAGGAAGAGAGGTCCAAAAAAGTCCTCTATAAAAGGAGAATATCCCTCTATCCTCTACACAAATGAAAAAAATGGTTAAATCCTTATATATTTACATGTTGGGTTAAATCTTTTTTTCGATTTCTTTAAAATGAGAATTTTGAGTAATCGAAAATCCTATATTTTTTTTTTGAAATTTTGGAATTTCCAAAATTTCTGAATTTATAGTATATTTTTTGAATTTTCAAATTTTTTTCGATTTTCCGATTTTCCCGAATTCGGAAACTTTTTTGATTTTTCAAAAAAATTGGATAGGAAATCGGAACAAATATTTTATTTCCGAAAAAATCGGAATTTTTTCCAAATAGTTATTTTTCGATCCAATCCGGCCGAAACACAGCTCGACATTCCATCCTCAAACTTCAATCTCACTTATAACTACCCCACAGTATATTCCTCAACTTTATATACTATGCCACTTCTACTTTGGGTGATATATAAAATCAACTTACCAAGGTGCCCATACACCTTTTAATCCGTGCTTTTCTGCACCATTACTGCAAACGCCATAAACGTAACACTCTTTCAAAAAAATGGGCATCACTTTCTTAACCTGTTGCTGACACCTGGGTATCCTCAACAATCTTCACAAGATCCAAAGCTTCAATCCTTCGTCAAAGTTGACCCACTAATCTTTTTGTGGTTAACTCACAATTATCTCCTTATATCGGCTCCACTAGTTCTTCTGAGCTTACTTCCTAATAATCCTAAGATCAACGTGTTTCCTATACGTGAAAGAAAAAGAAAAAGAAAGTACTAATTTAACTATGTCCCTAGTTCCCAAGACCTCTCCCGACTTCCGACATTTGCTCGGTTTCATGCGTGGGACTCTCGCAAAGCAAAATTCAGACAAGGAATCCCTCCTATACATTACTACTTAACTTTGTCGATCGTGGAGGTCCGTTAGTTTCAAATATACCACTGGGATAATCTCATCCCACCTATTGAAAAAATGTGGTCAGAACTCCTATTTCCTTCCAGGAGCCACACCACCAAGTGCTTATACTAGCACTATGTGATTGCGCAAACAACAATAAGCTTAAGCTCATAGCTCAACAATAAATCCTGCATACCTTAAATCATATCTATAAGGCCGCCAAGCACTCAAGTCATGATAAGGAAACATCTGCTCACCGAAGTTCCATCTACTCATATAATGAAGGCGAACTAAACCTATATACAAGTGAGATATCGCAACAACAACCTGTTCCACCCTGGAATCGCGAGTACGATAGTCTTGCAATCATTAGCCAGCTATCGCTCCGATAATACAATAACATTACTCTTATAATAGTACTATACTCGTACAACATATACAAAACGATTCGTATAAACCAGATACCAATTCAAAATAGAACCCCGCTACCACGAAAAAACATATAGATATACACTATATAATGTTATCGATACCGCCATCGAGCTCCAATTACACACACGAATCTAGGGTTAGAGAAATACCACGACTCTATCTAGCCATGCAAAATATAACTCTTTCATCAAAGGCAAAACTTGTAACAATAACTTCGCCACTCTCCCTGACTGCTCCAATTGGTTCCCTGACATAGCACACTTGTCTTAACCGAACCAAAATTACTTTAATCAATGCTCCATCCGAGCACCCTATTTTGTCCTTTAAGTCCTACTGGGCAAGGGCTAACCATGTGGTTCTACATTCCACATTGTAACATTCTCCATCTTTGACCACCCTGACCATGTTAAGGTTATCAGTATCTCAGACTCTATAGCCTCGATCCCGACAATCGCCTTCATAGTCCCCTTAATTTCTTCGTCAAAAGAAAACTCCACTACTAGCCTCAACAACCCTGTTTCAACGGATTCCCCGGGTGGATGTCCACCAAATGGGTTCCACGAACACACATTTTCTATAAGTGTTAGCAACACTTTTCTAGTGAGCCTACCATTCTTTCGAAGGACTCTCTCTTCGTTGTACCTTCCTTAATTCGGCACAAGGTTCACTTATCCATGTAACTATTCGTTCACTGTCGGCGTCTGGCTAATCCGCATATGAATAATTCTGGAACTATATTCTCTTCACTCCTGATAAACCAAAGGAACTAACGGTTATATCCAACCATAAGATCCCTCTATGAGCGAAATATCCTGCTCCCTTAAATATGGTGACCACCGTTCCCACCATTTAAGTATAGCTCCCACAAGTGAAAAATTTTCCTCAGATTTTCACATAGGGGTATTTCCATACCCTGTTCTAAGCCAAAGCTCCCGAGCCTTCTACTTTCGTTGAATCACGTTACATTTACTCTGTATAACTTAACTTCAACGCATGGTCCTTATCAAAGACCTTCTCAAACCTTTTTCCCAAGTTACTTCACTGGGTAATTCAAGTTTAGCACCACTCTTTACTACAATGGTACTTGGACACTCATAACTACTATACTTTAGTAGTCATTGCAACCATCCTTGACAAATGCCACAAAGAGAGTGACCTCTACTGCGGTCCTGGTCTCTAATTTCAACTTATAGCTCCAACTAAGCCCCACCTCCTGCCGCCCTTGAAATGGCCTTCTGTGGTCGTCCTTCATTGATCAGCACACGAGTCTTGAACGAGCGCGCAAAAGATTTATTATAGTCTTATATAATAGCAGGAGAACGAAATCTCACAAGAGGAATAAAAAATCCTAATCCTAAGGCTCTATATCAAATCGATAGCAATGCTGAAAGCGTAGTACGTCCACACAGATTCCTAAAGATAATAGGACCTGATGCTCTGATACCATCTGTGACACCTCGCCTAGTAAAATACCGGGCGATCAATCCCGTACCAAATTAAAACAGGAGTCTCATATGGTTCATTCTTAGCATCACTGTTTAAAACCAAATTAATTACTAATAACCTATTAGGCTGGCATCAAAATTTTATTTTACTAATATTTTTAAATCAAACAATTAAAAAAAAATAATCACAACAGTTTATATTAATAGAACTGAAATGAAATAAAATAACCGAACACTCGGTTTAACATCATACAACCAATTCGAATGTCGCACAAAAAGGCAGTAAAAGAATAAATAAATACATTTGGGCTATTGGCCCGGATGTTTCTAAAATACCTCCTATCTAGATCTCAAGGATAGAAGCGTCTAAAAATAAACTTGCATGCATCCACAGCTGCTGCAGGAAACGTCTGACTCGGAGGAATCATCATCCAGGTGTCCCTGTGTCTGGACACCTATATATATATATATATATATATATATACATATATTGCAAAAGAGGGAAAAATAGATAAACGGGTCAGAACCCGAGTTGTGAAAATATTTTGCAAGTGAATAAATGCTATATTTTTAAAATATGATTTATCCCATATTTAAATTGGTATCTCTCTCCCATGGGATACCCCTCACCCTTCTTCTAATAGTGGACACCTATTGCATACCTACTAAATAACCTAGTTAAGCTACCTTGCCTAACTAATCCATTTCACCAAATCTCTGAAAATCCCTATAAATTCGAATACTAAGGGCTAAACTTCTCCCCATTCTCAACATTGCGCCACGTTCGTGCGTGGGGTGTCTTGCGAAGCAAAATCCAAATAAGGAACCCCCCGATACACTACTACCTTGCAATGTCGATCGTCAAGATCCATTAGGCCCTCAGTACAAAACGTATATATATATATATATATATATATATATATATATATATATATATATAAATCCATGCATATAGTACTGACTTTAGTATACAAATCACAATTTAAGTCCGGATAAAATCTCCCGAAATGAGAATAAATCCTTATTCATTTATCTCTTCACACTAGTTAAGATATAGGATATCTTGTCCTCATATACGGGTAATATACTATACACAACAAGTATAATAACCATCCCACCGAGCAATAACTCGAGGTTACAGTTTCTCAATGATATCATCTTCCAGGTAATTACTCATATACTATCCTGGGTACCAGCGATCGGACTCTCACACTGACTTGGTAAAAACCAAATCACAACGTATGGGAAGCGATCATAGTTCCTCCACGAAAATGAGAACGAAACATACCCACCACGTCTCACCCCTAATAAAAGTCACACAATATAAAATGGACGGTATGACCTGGCGACTATACGCTCCCTGCTCCTCAAGCCAGGAGCCTCACCCACATCGCGCAACTTCCCATGATAGCATTAGAAGGGGGTATGCTTCACATAAATATACCATTCACACACAGATATAATTATAATTATATCATATATATTCGGTAATAACTCCCGTACATATAGTATATATCACTTCTCAATATATATACATATGGATATAACTGCAAATCTCATATAGCGATAGCTAAAAATCCTGAATGTTCCCACTCGTAATTACATTTAAGTACTCGCACACTTACAATACTAAACCCAAAAGTATTCTCTCACTTGATATATAACTTGTACCTTAATAACTTGTTAAGGATTTATATACTCACCGAATTTACCAATTCATAATAATTAAATAAGTATACCCTAAACTTATTCAAGTCCCATAGGTATCGCGCCTCTTAAAATAACCGTCGTCAAAAGACGTATCGAGTAATCGCTAAAGCGTTTAAAGCCCCTATCCTCAATTTCCATCCTATTCACATCCTAGGATTTATTACAAACATATAGGAATATATTTATATGTATAATCGCCCACCAAAATAATTCCCTGAGTGTTACTCATCCCGAACACTCTTAAATTAGGAAACCCTGGGATTTCACCTTTAATTAACCTAAAGGATACACCTTACTACAATTATAGAGGTCCTTTAGCTACATTTAGGGACCCCAAATATTTAACTCCTTAATTCCTTTAGGTCACAACCATCCATAATACCCTAATTTGGAAGGCCCTTTAAGTTTTAAACCCAAAGAGAAAAGGAATAAAAATCCAATTCTTGGGCAAAAAACAGAGTGTGGGTCGACCGCCCCCTGACCCCCGGTGTGACAACCCGAATATAATTTTGATAAATTATATTTAAATCATGTTTATATTATGTGATATGAATAATGTATTATTAGTATATCTAATATTAAGTGCTTATGTTTAGTCTAATCCTACTTTCATAAATCATGAAATGTCGAGTTATGTACGAACACAAGATTTGGTTATTTTCGATAGAAATGTTCCTGTTTAAGACTAATTTTGACCATTGTAACATTATAATTGACTTGAGGTGAAAACTACATAATTGTATACATGTGAGTTAGGGTCTTAACACAACAAACGGTGCATCAAAGGGATGCTCGAGGAAGAAGTTAGGTCGAAATTACGAGAAGGGGTAATAAATTGTCTTTTATTAAACCAAATGGTTTAATTTGATTGGTTGGCTTGGGAGGCAGCCTTGGCCGACCTTATACCCTTGAAATATCCTTATCCTTCAGCCAAAACCATCCATGAAAGGGTTTTAATCTTAGGGAAAGAGAAAGTAGAAGTTAAGGAAGAAAAGTAAGGAGAAAAAGTGTAGAAAAATTCGTAGAAATTACGTAAAAAGCCCTGAAGGTAATCCTAATTGTAATTCTTGTTATTTATCTTATATTACTGATTTATATGATATAAATCATCATAAGTTTACGAAAGTTTCAGCCCTTTATATATATGTATGGTTAGATGCAAGCTTATGTTAAGTTGAGTGTAGAAACCCTTAAAATTGCTTTGTGTTGAAACCCCTTGTATTCAAATCTGCATATCTCTTTGTGTGATTACTAGAATTGAGAAATTCCAATTTTAAATGAAAGTAGACTCATATATTCATATAATATCTGAAAATTAGAATTTATCTCCTTGTGGTTAGGCCGTAATGATGATTTCAAGTTGGTACATAGTTGCTGTTTGTATACTTGATTTCGGTATGCCCTGAGTTTGGTCAAGATTTTGAGATAGAAAATGAAGTCCAAATATTATGAAACTTTAATTCTGTACTATTCAGTATGTCTACTGAAAGTGTGTTGAAAATCATGTAAAGTTATGCTGTATAAAAATTATGAAAATTCTGGGAATTCGAAGGATCAATAGAGGAGCTTGTAGGGCAGATTTCTTGTGTTATAGAGAAATGGTCATAACTTGCCCTAGGAAGCTTGAAAAATTACACCGTCACTTTTACTGGATAATATATTCATATATGTTTTCATATTGATAAGGTTGGACCCCTGCATTTATACAATTTAGAAATATAGGATGGTTAAGTATGTATGACAATAATTTCAGGCCATATTGGATACCCCTTGAATGAATGTTTGTATTTCGTCCTTACGAAGGGTACTTTGAGTACATGTTTCATGTGTATATACATTGACAAGTATAATTTCATATTTACTTAACTTTGGATATAAATTACTAATAAGGTATTTCTTACGGTTGAATGTCCGTAACCTTATCAACATGTATATCATTGTTTTGCCTTTACATATGTTTTATGGAATGTGACTTAATTGGAATTATATTGTTGATGTATAGTCATGGAAAGTTACATAATTATGTTAGGATAATATTTATGATTGAGGTTCAGAACTGATCTAGTTGGATTGACAGGTGTAAGGTCTAATAAACCCAGTTCAGCTCAACCAGAAGGAAACCTGGATACGTAGTTGACAACCCAAGGTGAGTGCACTCACTGGAATGATGTATTTGTATACTGTTACGAATATGATCATAATGTTATGAATATAAAATTGTTCATTTCGGTTTACCGAAATGAGGGGTTACTCCTCGACCAGGAATGGGGGAGATTTGTCTATTAATGACAAGGGGTTACTCCTCGACCAGGAATGGGGGAGAATTGTCTATTTAGATAGGATATGTAAATCATGATTCGAAAAAGTTGGTCATTCATTATGAATGAGCCGGATAAGTTAATACATAAGTATATGGACATGATTTATTGTATTTAAATTCATGCAGTAGTTTAGTAGTGATGCATTCACTGGGCTATTTTTGCTCATGGTTCCTATGTTCACATTTTTCAGGTAATGCGATGTCACTGCCAAATCTAGGGAGTCGGGATGGGTTAGCCAGGAATGGGAGAAACAAAGATTTTGTTTAAATGTAAATGATGTAATTAAGTTAACTTATCCTTCAAGAAAGTTTTTATGGGCATGATTACTCTGATGTTGTAAAAAGGTTTTCAGTTATATGGATTTACACTGATGACTCTGAAATTAAAACTAGTGATTATGGTTTGGTTAGATTAATTATGGTTTGACTCACTTTGACTTTCAGACTTAATTATAAGTAACTGGGTTGGGGTGTGTCAGCTTTTGGTATCAGAGCCTAGGTTTTAGAGGTTCTGGAGTGAGAATAGTCTAGATTTAGCAGTGAATGTTAGAAATATATTTTATTTGATACTAACGATTATGTTAGGAAAGATATGTATATCTGCATGTTGTTATATCGTTGATTCATTTCAGATATAAGAGAATGGAACGAGGGCATGTAAATGCGAGATTAGAAGATGAGGCTTCAAATATTCCAGCAGAAGCGGAGGTTGAGCAACCTGTTCATGGAAATGTAGAACCCGAGCAGGAACAATTGTCAGACATGCAAAAAATGGCACGTGCTATGGCTCTAATGGCAGAGCAGCAAGCTAGATTTATGGCACAGATGGAAGAACAACAGACCAGGCAACTGGAGGCACAAGCCTTGGCTAGGGCTAAGGAGGTGATACACCGAGAAGAAAGAAGTACTTCACATGAGAAATTTATTAAGATGAACCCACCCTCATTTGAAGGAGCAGCTGATCCAGCAGAGGCAGAAGTATGGGTTAAAGAAATTGAACTTATCTTTGGGGTAATGAGGATGCCTGAAAATCAACAGGTAACCTTGGCGGCGTATATGCTGAAAGGAGAAGCTAAGTACTGGTGGGATGCCACGAAACATTTGTTGATTACTCCAGGAGGCGGGAATGTGATCTCATGGGATGCTTTTGTTAAAGCCTTGTATGACAAATATTTTCCCCCAATGTATCAAAAACAAAAGGAGAAGGAATATTTCATGTTGAATCAGGGGAGTATGACAGTTAGAGAATATGAAGCTAAACTTACAGCCTTATCTCGTTTTGCTTCGAGGTTTATACGGAATGAGGAAGATATGTGTAGCCGATTTCTCTATGGACTAGAGTTAGTTATTAAATCAAGGCAATCGGCTTTAGAGACTGTTAATTATTCTGCCTTGGTGAATAAAGCCCTGCTGGTAGAAAATGACGTGAATGAAGCAAGAAGGAATCGAGAACGAGGTGTAAAAAGAAGCAGATTCAATCCAAGTTATCAAAAAGGTAGTGATACAGAATATTCAAGACTTGGAGGGCAGAAACTTCAGCATGGTAGAGGTATGGGAGGTGGTTTACAAAGGGGTGAGGCTAGTAGTGGAAGAGGCTCAGGAGCTTCAGCGCAAGGAGATTTGAACGTTTGTTTCTTTTGTGGTACATCGGGCCATATAAAAAGAAATTGCCCAAAGTTACAGAGTATAGAATGTTTCAACTGTCATCAGAAGGGCCATCTGAGAAAGAATTGCCCTATGCTATCAAGAGCAGTTTCAGTCAGTAGTTTGGGGCCTCATAAAGGATCCTCTCCAAGAAGTGCCACCAGGGGAAGAGGTACATGACAAGCAAGTGGATCGAAGGAAGGAGGAAGAGTGTTTGCGATGACGCTGCAAGATGCCCATGCTACACCTGAAGTGGTTACAGGTAAACTCTCTATTGCGAACAAAGATTTATATGCACTCATTGATCCTGGATCTACGCATTCATTTGTGGCATTAGATATTGTTTCATATTTGGGTAGACCATGTTCATTTCTCAATTGTGCCTTATATATTTCTACCCCAATGGAAAGTGTGATTCTGGTTGAGCATGTTTATAAAGATTGTATCTTACGAATGGGGGAACGAGATTTCTATGTTGATTTGATACCGTTGGCCATTCGAGATTTTGATATTATATTGGGGATGGATTGGTTATCATCATACCATGCTTCCATTGATTGTTTTCGCAAAGAAGTTACATTTCATTTGCCTGGTGAACCCGAGTTCCAATTTATAGCAGAAAGGAATGTTGTCCCTAATTGTCTTATCTCAGCAATAAAGAGCAGAAAGTTATTGAGTAAGGGTTGTACATGGTATTTAGCGTATGTGGATGATGTTAATAAGGAAGCACTTAAAGTTGAAGATATACCAGTGGTTAGAGAGTTTTCTGATGTCTTCCCAGAAGAATTGCCAGGATTGCCACCCGATAGGGAAGTAGAGTTTTCTATTGAATTAGTTCCAGGTACTGGTCCAATTTCTCTTGCTCCATATAGAATGGCACCAGCGGAGTTGAAAGAATTAAAAGTGCAATTACAAGATCTGATAAGCAGTGGTTTCATTCGGCCTAGTGTTTCTCCATGGGGAGCCCCAGTGTTATTTGTGAAAAAGAAAGATGGGACAATGCGATTATGTATTGATTATCGGCAGTTGAATAAGGTGACCATTAGAAATAAGTACCCTCTACCTCGTATTGATGACCTGTTTGACCAATTACAGGGGGCCACAGTATTTTCAAAGATTGATTTGAGATCGGGTTACCACCAACTGAAAGTGAAGGATAGCGATATTTCCAAAACATCTTTTCGGACTCGATATGGGCACTATGAGTTTTTGGTGATGCCATTTGGATTGACTAATGCTCCGGCAGTTTTTATGGATTTGATGAACCGGGTATTCCACCCTTTCATTGATTCATTTGTGATAGTATTCATAGATGATGTGTTGATTTACTCGCGTAGCATGGAGGAACATGAGAAACATTTGAGACTCGTATTGCAGATTTTGAGAGAGAAGAAATTATTTGCTAAATTCAGCAAGTGTGAGTTTTGGTTGAATGAAATTGTGTTTTTAGGGCACGTTGTCTCAGGAGATGAGATATATGTTGATCCAAGGAAGGTGGAAGCAATTATTGAATGGGAGAGTCCTAAGAATGTGACAGAAATTAGGAGTTTCCTAGGATTGGCAGGTTACTATCGCAGATTCATTAAGGGATTTTCAGCAATAGCATTACCATTGACAAAGTTGACCCGTAAAGAAGTGAAGTTTGTGTGGGATGAAGAATGCGAAAGGAGTTTTAAAGAATTAAAGAAGCGATTGGTTTCAGCCCCTATACTTGCTATTCCATGTGGGAATGAGTCTTTTGTCATCTATACAGACGCTTCATTTCAGGGGTTAGGATGTGTTCTTATGCAGAATGGGAAGGTAATAGCATATGCTTCGAGACAATTAAAGACGCATGAACGAAACTACCCTACACACGATCTGGAGCTAGCAGCCATTGTTTTTGCTTTAAAGTTGTGGAGACATTACTTGTATGGAGAAACTTGTGAGATATTTACAGATCATCAAAGTTTGAAATACTTGTTCACACAAAAAGAACTGAATTTGAGACAGAGGCGTTGGATAGAGCTGATTAAAGACTATGACTGTACCATTCATCATCACCCTGGGAAGGCCAATGTGGTAGCAGATGCTTTGAGTCGAAAATCATCAGGGATGCTTGGTTGCATACGGTGTGCCCGTGTTGGAAATATTCTTGACTTGGCATCGATGGGGATTGAATTTAAGTTTTCAAAAAGCGGAGGATTATTAGCACATGTCACAGTGAGACCTTTATTGGCAGAACGCATACGAAGTTTGCAGATCAGTGATCCATTCCTTGAAAAGAAGAAACAAGAAGTTCGGGATGGTAGAGAGAGTGACTTTGAGATTAAGAATGATGAATCGTTGTGTTATAAAATAGGATTTGTGTACCGAATGATCCACCCTTAAAGAAGGATATATTAGAAGAGGCACATAGTTCTATTTACTCTATGCATCCGGGAGCTATCAAAATGTACAGAGATTTGAAGGAGTATTATTGGTGGAACAATATGAAGCGTGAGATTGCAGAATTCGTAGCTAAATGTTTAGTATGCCAGCAAGTAAAAGCAGAGCATCAGAAGCCGGCAGGATTATTGCAGTCTTTGCCTATTCCGGAATGGAAGTGGGAGCATATAACGATGGATTTTGTTACGGGATTACCACAGTCACCAAAGGGGCATGATTCTATTTGGGTGATTGTAGACCGATTGACGAAGTCATCTCATTTTATTCCAGTTAAGACCACCTACACTGTTGACAAGTATGCACGTATATATGTTGATGAGATTATCCGTTTACATGGGGCACCAGTGTCAATTGTATCAGATAGAGATCCAACGTTCACTTCTAAGTTTTGGCCTCGTTTACAGAATGCCATGGGCACAAGTTTGAAGTTCAGCACTGCATTTCATCCACAAACCGATGGGCAATCTGAAAGGACAATTCAAATATTAGAAGACATGTTACGGGCTTGTGTATTTGACTTCAAAGGTAGTTGGGATGATCATTTGCCATTGATGGAATTTTCGTATAATAATAGTTATCAGTCCACCATTGGTATGGCTCCTTATGAAGCTTTATATGGGAGGAGATGTAGGACGCCTTTGTGTTGGGATGAAGTAGGTGAAAGAAAAATTTTGGGTCCGGAATTGATAGATATGACAACTGAAAAGATCAAAATGATTCGGGAACGGATAAAGATAGTGCAAAGCAGGCATAAATTTTATGCAGATAAGAGGAAGCATCCATTGGAATTTCAGAAGGGAGATTTTGTATTCCTGCATATTTCACCGTGGAAAGGTGTTATGAGATTTGGCAAAAAGGGGAAACTAAGTCCAAGATACATTGGACCATATGAAGTGTTGGAAAGAATTGGGACCCTGGCTTATAGACTAGCATTACCTCCAGATTTATCCCGTTTACATGATGTGTTTCATGTATCGATGCTTCGTAAGTATTTGGCAGATCCATCTCATCAGTTGAAAACTCAACCAATTGAACTGAAGGAAGACTTGTCGTACATCGAGGAACCATTGGAAATTATTGATCGTAAGGAGCAGGTATTGAGGAATAAAGTTATTCACTTAGTTAAAGTTATGTGGATGAGCCATGGAGTTAAAGAAGCAACTTGGGAAACGGAGGATAGCATGAAGAAGCAGTATCCCCATTTGTTTGGTAAGTGACCTTTATATTAAATTTCGGGGACGAAATTTTCTAAGGGGGGGAAGTTGTGACAACCCGAATATAATTTTGATAAATTATATTTAAATCATGTTTATATTATGTGATATGAATAATGTATTATTAGTATATCTAATATTAAGTGCTTATGTTTAGTCTAATCCTACTTTCATAAATCATGAAATGTCGAGTTATGTACGAACACAAGATTTGGTTATTTTCGATAGAAATGTTCCTGTTTAAGACTAGTTTTGACCATTGTAACATTATAATTGACTTGAGGTGAAAACTACATAATTGTATACATGTGAGTTAGGGTCTTAACACAACAAACGGTGCATCAAAGGGATGCTCGAGGAAGAAGTTAGGTCGAAATTACGAGAAGGGGTAAATATGTCAATTCCCTTAAGTGGTAAATTGTCTTTTATTAAACCAAATGGTTTAATTTGATTGGTTGGCTTGGGAGGCAGCCTTGGCTGACCTTATACCCTTGAAATATCCTTATCCTTCAGCCAAAACCAGCCATGAAAAGGTTTTAAGCTTAGGGAAAGAGAAAGTAGAAGTTAAGGAAGAAAAGTAAGGAGAAAAAGTGTAGAAAAATCCGTAGAAATTACGTAAAAAGCCCTGAAGGTAATCCTAATTGTAATTCTTGTTATTTATCTTATATTACTGATTTATATGATATAAATCATCATAAGTTTACGAAAGTTTCAGCCCTTTATATATATGTATGGTTAGATGCAAGCTTATGTTAAGTTGAGTGTAGAAACCCTTAAAATTGCTTAGTGTTGAAACCCCTTGTATTCAAATCTTCATATCTCTTTGTGTGATTACTGGAATTGAGAAATTCTAATTGGAAATGAAAGTATACTCATATATTCATATAATATCTAAAAATTAGAATTTATCTCCTTGTGGTTAGGCCGTAATGATGATTTCAAGTTGGTACATAGTTGCTGTTTGTATACTTGATTTCGGTATGCCCTGAGTTTGGTCAAGATTTTGAGATAGCAAATGAAGTCCAAATATTATGAAACTTTAATTCTGTACTATTCAGTATGTCTAATGAAAGTGTGTTGAAAATCATGTAAAGTTATGCTGTATAAAAATTATGAAAATTCTGAGAATTCGAAGGATCAATAGAGGAGCTTGTAGGGCAGATTTCTTGTGTTATAGAGAAATGGTCATAACTTGCCCTAGGAAGCTTGAAAAATTACACCGTCACTTTTACTGGATAATATATTCATATATGTTTTCATATTGATAAGGTTGGACCCCTGCATTTATACAATTTAGAAATATAGGATGGTTAAGTATGTATGACAATAATTTCAGGCCATATTGGATACCCCTTGAATGAATGTTTGTATTTCGTCCTTACGAAGGGTACTTTGAGTACATGTTTCATGTGTATATACATTGACAAGTATAATTTCATATTTACTTAACTTTGGATATAAATTACTAATAAGGTATTTCTTACGGTTGAATGTCCGTAACCTTATCAACATGTAGATCATTGTTTTGCCTTTACATATGTTTTATGGAATGTGACTTAATTGGAATTATATTGTTGATGTATAGTCATGGAAAGTTACATAATTATGTTAGGATAATATTTATGATTGAGGTTCAGTACTGATCTAGTTGGATTGACAGGTGTAAGGTCTAATAAACCCAGTTCAGCTCAACCAGAAGGAAACCTGGATACGTAGTTGACAACCCAAGGTGAGTGTACTCACTGGAATGATGTATTTGTATACTGTTACGAATATGATCATAATGTTATGAATATAAAATTGTTCATTTCGGTTTACCGAAATGAGGGGTTACTCCTCGACCAGGAATGGGGGAGATTTGTCTATTAATGACAAGGGGTTACTCCTCGACCAGGAATGGGGGAGAATTATCTATTTAGACAGGATATGTGAATCATGATTCGGAAAAGTTGGTCATTCATTATGAATGAGCCGGATAAGTTAATACATAAGTATATGGACATGATTTATTGTATTTAAATTCATGCAGTAGTTTAGTAGTGATGCATTCACTGGGATATTTTTGCTCATGGTTCCTATGTTCACATTTTTCAGGTAATGCGATGTCACTGCCAAATCTAGGGAGTCGGGCTGGGTTAGCCAGGAATGGGAGAAACAAAGATTTTGTTTAATTGTAAATGATGTAATTAAGTTAACTTATCCTTCAAGAAAGTTTTTATGGGCATGATTACTCTGATGTTGTAAAAAGGTTTTCAGTTATATGGATTTACACTGATGACTCTGAAATTAAAACTAGTGATTATGGTTTGGTTAGATTAATTATGGTTTGACTCACTTTGACTTTCAGACTTAATTATAAGTAACTGGGTTGGGGTGTGTCACCCGGTGGACCGCGGGTTGGGGTTCTGCCTTGCTGTGAAATCATTTGGCCTTTTTCCCCTTATCCGGTCGACTGACCATAGGGTCGCGATCGACCGGTCATACCAGTTAGGTCGGCCCTTCCCATTTTGGATGAAATCCAAAATTCCAAACACCCAATATATCAACCCAAACTCCATTCTTATGGTTTCTAATCTCAATCAACAACACTATAATCATCTAAACATTGATTTCTAATTAACACATCAATTATTTGGGGGATTAAACCAATTTTTTTCTTAGATTTAAACCCCCAAATTCTTAAAGCCCTAATTTTACCATTTCTCCCATTTCAATTCATTTCTACCCTCCATTATCTTGGATTTAACACTAGAAATCATTAAGAGTTTACACTACATGAATTTGTAAACTCATACACAAACTACCCAAATTTATTTTAAGGGTTATAACCCAAAATTATATAGTTTACCAACTATAATATGAGATATATACACTAAATGAAATAAAATAAGTAAACACTTGCCTTGAGGATAAAATCCGACGACCTCGAGTCGAATCCCGCGGAGTTTGGCCGGAATCTCCCTTTCCTCTCTTCTTTTCTCCTCTTCCTTTCTTTCTCTCTCTTTATTTCTTTCTTTCTCCCTCTCTCTTGCCTTTATAAGGGAGAAATAAGGGCTTGTCCCTTATTAATCCAAAAATGACTCGTTTACTCAATTGCGAGTCCCTACTGGTCCAAAAATTCTCGGAACCCAAATACTACCTCCGAATACTCTATTCTGACTATCTCGGCCATTCCAAAACCAATCGCGCACTCAAAATCTCCATCCGAGTCACTTCACCGCAATTCACTAAATAAACCCAACACAAGTTAAAGGATGGAGATATGGGTTTGGGGAATTGGGGGTGCTGAGTGATTTTTTTTTTTTTGGGGTCATTTTCTTTGCTATTTATTGTAGATAAATTTTGTTTATTTTGTCATTGTAGTAAATAAATATAAGTAATATTTTCATAAATACTAAAAAGAATCTAAAAAAAAATTGGTTCAGGGCCTCCCGCCCCCGAACCCTCGAATATCGCCATTAAATTAGCCTCCGTTCTCCAACTCCTGGCTCCGCCCCTGCATGTATATGTAATCACATTATAGCATTAATCACATGGGATGGGAGCCTAAAAAATCTTAGGAGATAAGACGAAAGCAAAAATGAAACTATATTTTTAAAGTTTTTTTTTAATATTTTAATTATTTTTCAATTTTTTCTATATTATTGTAAAGTTTGTCATTCTCAAAATATTTAAAGGATTTTATGTTGTTTCAGAATATATTTTTTTCATTGGAAATGTGTTTTCTTTTTTAAATTGAAAACCATTTTTTTTAAAATAAATATCTTTTTTACTAGACAAATAAAAAACTTAAACGTCGTAAGAGTTCCCAATCTAGTGTTGTCGAGATATAGATTTTGCCTGTGAAAGGCATACAAATGAAGATGGTTGAATATTTCAAAGTTTGGTTAGTTTAGCTTTGGTTAATTTTGAATGTTGAAAATTTTGGTTCTCTTGAATTAAATCTGTTGAGTAGCCTATCTTGAATTAAATCTCTTGAACTGAATCTATGTTGAATATAATGCTGTTCTCCTAAGTGCCACAATAAGAAAGTTTACTCGGAATATTACTTTAGTTGTATGTTATTTGTTTGTATTGGTTTAAAACATCATCTAATGTAATGCATTTATTTTTTTATATATTCATGTATTACTTTTGAACATATATCAATTTAATGTTAAATACATCTGTTTAGTATTTTTTTATTTGTCTTTTTTTTATTTGTTCATATGGAGACTTAGCTTTTACTTCCTATAATTTGTCTTTTTAGTATTGATTATCTGGATATTAACTTTTACTCCCCATTTGATAAGCCTCAATTCTTAAACATCAAACTTATTAAAAGGTTAGACTATTATCTGTGTGCAAAATTGCTGTCATAATTATTGCAAGATAAATATTTTTTATTTGGCACTTGCGTAATATCTTGGCGTCAATAAAAAAATTCATTGCTTATTTTTTTTAAATTTAATTAAATTTCATTAGGAAAAATGCAAACTTTATTTATTGGATATAATTCTTTGGGTCATTCGATGATAAGTCTTACATTTTTTAATAACAACCCACATGTGAAACTAAGTATGTATATTAAAAAAATAGAGAATTAAGATAAAGATCATGTTCCTTCTTATATTTGGATTTTTAGGACAAATCTAGTCCATGCGGTACAATAGCATTTATAAATCTAGTCCCTGTGGTACAATACCTTTATTTTTTTGGTCCGCGCCAGCGGCACTATTTTTCACCATTTTTCATGGTAATTTTAGTACAGGGACTAAATTTATAAAATTATATGGAGTGTCCTATTTTTATACACTTTGACCACTACGAGGACCTTTTCCCAAAATTCCCTTAAAAAAATATTATAATTTAAGAGTATGCTACCTTGGTATTGAAATGGTAATTTTTTTTTCAAAAAATATGTATATTTTTAACCATCCGTACACAATTGTCTTCCCTGCACATCGGGGGAGTTTACAACTAATTATATAAAATCACAAATATAATCTTTTATATTTTTGTTAAAAAAATGGGTGAGGTGTGATTATATCGTGACCCGCGTGTAACCATCTTGTCTTAACCTTGGATCTTGGTTATATGGTTGGAATATTTTATATATTCTAAATAATTTAATGTGGAGTCACATATTAAAATAATAATTATATTTGAGTTTCAATTTTTAAATGGATAAATAAAGTGATCTAATTAGGTAAACTTAAAAGATATCAATATTAAGTATGAAATTTGAAATTCGTGATTACTCAAAAATTAAGAATCGTATTACTCAAGACTCACCTATTAATGTCTATATAACGAAGGGACTCCTCGTGAGTCATTTGCATCAATGAGAGAGAAATCATAGATACACACCCGAGGGCAATTGCGTCAATTCTCCCCCACCTCTCTCACCTCAGTCTGATATGAAATTTGATTTTTGTACACTTTCACCCTCTTTCTTGCATCACCATGAACAACAGCATCACACCTTCACATTTTAAACCCCTCACCTCACCATATCTTAAATAAATCTTCCATTCTCTCATTGTTTTTCGTCTGTAGAAAAAAATGGGCTCTTTATTTCCATTTCCAGACCTGAACCTCTTACCTCATCCAAACCCAATCTCAACCTCAACTCCAATTGTCCCCAAAATCGAACCTAAACTCGAACCCATCGATGAACCACTTCCAAGCTTCACCCAAGTCCAACCACCACCCCAACAGCACCCCCCAGCCCCTAACCCTAATTTAACTCAAAATGGAGAACCCTCAGCTTCAGCCTCAGGCGATGAGACCAATGTTTATCAAGAATTCAACCGAATTTCAGAGCTTTTCCAAAAAGCTTTTTCCAAACAGTTAAACCACAGCAATGATGAGGCTCCTGCAGACCCTAATTTACTAGCGATTGTGCCAGTTCCAGATGAAAATCAACTCACACCTGTTGTCTCCACCTCCAGGCGGAAATACCAGCAAAGATCAAATGAGTTAGTCCGAGTCACAAACCTCGGAAATGACGACGAGCGTTACTTTCGTGACGTGGTACGGCGGACGCGCATGGTGTTCGATTCGTTACGCGTGTTCTCCACCATGAACGACGAGAAAGTGGTCGATTTGGGCCTGCGACGCACGCGCGGGGATTTGAGGGCTGCTTCTGTCATGAAAGAGAGAGAATTGTGGTTGAACCGGGATAAGCGTATCGTGGGGGAAATCCCGGGGATTATTGTGGGTGATGTGTTCTTTTTCCGAATGGAGTTGTGTGTTGTGGGATTGCATGGTCAGGTGCAGGCTGGGATTGATTACTTGTCTGCGTACCAGAGCTCGAATCATGAGCCCATTGCGACGAGTGTGATTGTGTCGGGTGGGTATGAGGACGATGTGGATGCCGGGAATGTTATAATTTATACGGGGCATGGTGGGCAGGATAAGCATAGTAGGCAATGTGTGCATCAGAAATTGGACGGTGGGAATCTTGGGTTAGAGAGGAGTATGCATTATGGGATTGAGGTGAGGGTGATTAGGGGGTTTAAGTACGACGGTAGTGCTAGCGGCAAAGTTTATGTTTATGATGGGTTGTATAGAGTTGTGGAGGCCTGGTTTGATGTTGGTAAGTCTGGTTTTGGAGTGTATAAGTTTAAGCTTATTAGGATAGAAAATCAGCCTGAAATGGGAACTGCAGTTCTTAAGTTTGCCCAGAGTCTTAGGACAATGCCGTTGAGTGTTAGGCCGGTGGGTTATCTTAGTCTTGATTTATCAATGAAGAAGGAGAGTGTCCCCGTGTTTTTGTTTAATGACATCGATAGTGATCATGAACCTATGTGTTACGAGTATCTGGCAAAAACTGTTTTTCCGCCCTATGCATATCATATTGGGGGTAATCGGACAGGGTGTGATTGTGTTTCTAGGTGTTCAGATGATTGCTTTTGTGCGTTGAAAAATGGGGGAGAGTTTCCTTATGACCACAATGGGATTCTTATAAGGGGGAAGCCTTTAATATTTGAATGTGGCCCAAATTGTGGTTGCCCTCCGAGTTGTAGGAATCGTGTCAGTCAGAAAGGGGTGAGGAATAGATTTGAAGTGTTTAGGTCGAGGGAAACCGGTTGGGGGGTTAGATCGTTGGACTTGATACAAGCCGGCTCCTTCATTTGTGAATACACAGGAGTTGTTCTCACAAGGGAACAAGCCCAGGTTTTCACCATGAATGGTGATACATTAGTTTATCCAAATCGTTTTGCAGAGAGATGGGCAGAATGGGGGGATTTATCGCAAATATTCTCCGATTATGTTCGTCCCACACATCCTTCAATTCCTCCATTGGATTTTGCAATGGATGTATCGAGAATGAGGAATGTTGCTTGTTACATGAGCCACAGTGTGTGCCCCAATGTTCTAGTGCAGTTGGTGCTGTATGATCATAACAGCGTATCGTTCCCTTATCTCATGCTATTTGCGATGGAGAATATCCCTCCCTTGAGGGAGCTTAGTATTGATTACGGGGTGGCTGATGAATGGACAGGGAAGCTTCCCATATGTAACTAACTAAAATTTTGAAGAGTTGGTGCAGTTTTGGATGTGTGATGCAATTGTGCTATGTGATGCTCTGAGGTAAATTTGAGGTAAACTTGACTGTCTATGTTGGTAACTATGTAATTATCTTTGCAGTTTTGATTTATATAACTATAAGAATGCACTATTCATATGTTTCGCTAAAGAATGGATTTGGTTGTTAATATTCTACTATTCTGCTTTGTTGTAGCTGTAGTTTAGTGTCAACTCTGTGATTTATTTGTTGTTGCTAATTGTGTTATTCACTGTAATATTTCAAACTACAGTTATCTTATATGTGACGCTTACACCGGAGGATGGTACCCTGAGCATTTTTCTGTGGTGGAGAAGTGAACTTGTCTTTCTACCATACGCCAGCTGCCCATGCAAAACTATATCTGTCTACTTTCAGTTCTTTATTGTATTTCTTATTATTTGTACCTGTTAGTTCCCGTAGAACCGGTTGTTCTGATCATGAACCCTGTTTCTTAAAGACTTTATGCTGAACATTATATTATGTTTTTTTTAAGTAGAAGATTTCTGTCCTGCTCACTTTGAGGTTTAATTTTTACTGCTCATGTTAATTTTTAGAGTAATTACTTTAGAAAAATAATTTAAGATATACGTCTCAAATCTACATGTCAAATTGAGGTGGCATACAACTATTTTTTTATTCTCTTAAATGTCTATATAAAACTTGCCTTATATATGTGGGTGTATATATAGCCTATCAGCATCCTGGGAAGTCTTCTTATTCTTATTTCACCAAAACCAATATTCAGAGTTGGGGTTTCTTTGATAACCATGGTTCAAAGTCTCGGTATCGGTCCCGGTATCGGACACCCGATTTTCAACTCGGTCGCGGTATCGGTCGCGGTATCGGGCGATACGCAAAGATACGCTATTTAGAGAGCGCAAAAAATTCCGGAAAAAATATAGAAAATTTTAAAAAAATAAGATTAACAATGTGGACCAATGAGATACATTCAAACCCATCATTCAATATGCATTGCATTGTAGAATTGGTTATACTGAAGCGCGGCAGAGTTGTCAGATTCAATATTGCATAGTAAACCAATAATAATATCGAAAAACAAAAATATACATTTTGTTTTAACAACAATGTATATTTTTTTACATTTTTACAAAAACGTACAAAAGAACATTGCTACAAAAATGTACATTTTTTAACAACAATGTACATTTTTTTACATTTTTACAAAAACGCACAAAAGAACATTTTTACAAAAATGTACATTTTTTAACAACAATGTACATTTTTTAACAACAATGTACATTTTTTTACATTTTTACAAAAACGTACAAAAGAACATTTTTACAAAAATGTACATTTTTTTAACAAATATGTATATTTTTTTTTGCATTTTTATAAAAACGTACAAAAGAACATTTTTTACAAAAATTTTCAAAAATGTACATTTTTACAAAAACGTACAAAAGGACATTTTTACAAAAATGTACATTTTTTTTTAACAAAAATATATATTTTTTACAAATATGTACACTTTTTTTACAAATATGTACATTTTTTTACATTTTTACAAAAAACGTACAAAATAATATTTGTACAGAAATGTACATTTTTTACAAACATAAATGTACATTATATATTTTTTGTAAAAGATTTGAATATTTTTTGTAAAAAAATAACATTTCTTTGAAAAAAGAGTTTTAGTAGTCATTTTTAAAAAAAAAAGAGTACTACTTTTTCAAAGATTTATATATTTTTTTTAGTAGAGTCATTTAAAAAAAAAAAAGAGTTTTATGTTTTAAAAAATTAATGTTAATACTTTTGAAAAAGTAATACCATTCTTTAAATGTTACAATATATTTTCAACAACGAAGAAATATGGTAAAAGATAAAAGTTTTATCAAAAAATAAAACAAAATTTGACAATATCGTTTGAATCGGTTGTCTCGGCCGATATCGCGGCTGTCTCGGCCGATATCGCGGCGAGGCGTCTCGGAATCGGTTGTCTCGGCCGATCTCGCGGCTGTCTCGGCCGATTCAGTATTTTTTTTGAAACGTTTCTCGGTATCGGATCGGTGCCCTCCGATTCCGAGTTGACTCGGCCGATACCGAGTCAACTCGGCCGATACTTTGAACCATGTTGATAACAGATCGCAATTCTCCATTTTGCTACACTCAACTCACCAAATCCTTTTCTGAATTACTTGGGGCCGGCTAATGAATCTTATTACTCCCTCCCATTATCTTCACATGTTATAATGTCCTTAACAAGTCTCAATGTTGCTGTTTATTCTATTTTACTCTTCTGTAAATCAAGTACCCGTGCTAGTCCCATACCCCGAGTTATATTTGCTGAAGCAGCAATATGTCATCGAAGCTTCAAACCCAAGCACTGAATCAATATAATTCATCTCGGTTCAACTTGAGTATCATGTAAGATTGCAACTAAACGAGATTAAAACAGAGTTTCAAAATATGAAGGTGGCATAGACTCGCCCTAGCAAAATCGGGGCCTAAGGCATAGAATATTCTGTGGGCGCCTTGCTATTGTTTTTAGAAATATAACTTAATTTCAAATAACCCTCCTTTTTATTTACAATACATCTATCCAATGCTCCTTCTAGATAGTCAATGGATTCGTTATTTTTCTTTTTTTCCTTACCTTTTTTTTTAATATCATGTCATACTTGGTAGTATTCAGTTTTATACAAAATTAAAAATGGAAAACAGTAACAACAAGAATATTAGGAATGTAAATAAATAATATGACCTGGATGTTTTAGCAAGCTTGTATCCAACTTGAGAAATTTGAAATCGCCCCCCACCCTACCCCCAGCCCCCACCCCTTTTTTCTGTTCTTCTATGGATTAGAGTGAATTTAGCTATAGTGCAAAAAGAAATATTGGGAAGTGGGTTGCTTCAAAGTTAACTTTTATACGTGTATATATATGACAGGGGAATGTGAAATGTGGTTAATTTTTTAAGAATACTATTAACAGAATATTTTTTTAAAAGGAATGACTTTCACTTTTCTAGAAATACACTTTCGAAACGTAGGAATTTGAGCTGTTTTCCTTCTATACATTTAAACTCTTTAGCTGCTTGAAACTTAATCTATAAATATTGGTTGGGCCCTTCCCTATATGAGGTCCTAGCAGTAGCCTCACCTGACTGCTCATGGCGGTACTCACCAGCTGGCAAGCAGAGAGAGAATTTTAGCTTCTTTTTATTTATTTATATTTCTAGTTTTGTTATTTTTGTCATTATCTTTAGATTATCTTTTGGATATTAGATTCATTTAATTATAAGCTTATATAGCTGTTAGTTCGATGATAAGATTAGGAATCTAGTTTGTTATTATCAAAATAAGGCCTTTGGCCTCTCATTGTATTCATTCAATAATAAGGTATTTATTCAATACTAGTTAGTGCACACGTGCAACACACGTGTGACTCCAGGTTATGGAAAATGAAGGGATTAATAGATGATATATATTTGGGATCTTGAAAATACGTTAATCATCAGTGTAAACTAATGGAATACGGCTAATTGATTGTGATAAACAAATATTAAAACAAACCAATTCAATTTTAGTAACTATTGTATGCTATATATCTAAACTACAAATGAAATGTAGAACAACGGGTATAGACCGTAGACACTTTTTCTAATAACATTACTGTGCATATTTCATTTGAAAATAGCCTTGCATTTCATTAAACAGTGTTAATCAATTATATATTGATTGACTAGGTTCATAACGCAAATAGGCAAATAGCGAACATAATAAAATTAGGGTTTCATTAGTGATAGCCAAGAAAATAACTTTTATTCATACCAAACCCTTCATCCTAACATCAATGCAAGAATTCAGGTAAGGAACTGCAGTCCTCGAATATTTAACATTAACAAAATGTGGATGAATGTGATAGAATACTGAGCTTTTCAGATTTGGAAGTAGCCACTTCTAATCTTTTATCGACATCTTGGTATCCCAAAGAATGCTTAAATATGTTGAACAAGTGACGTGAAGAAAGATACAAAATATATTGAAAATATCCATACCTCTTCTTCTATCACTTTAAGCCTTCCACTTGTCTCTAATATATAATCCTATAGTTAAAAATAAATAAAGATCGTACACTCCTATCATTCTAGAAATCGAGCAAAAAAGGGCCAAGATAAAATAAACTAAGTAAATTAAATTTATTTTAGAATCTCAATATTCCGACTCTCTTTTCCCAATATCAGGAATTATAATTTATTTTTAAATCTTGTTTACCTTGGTATTGGCTCTTGAGATAAAAGAAGACACCTCATCTCACTGCAAACTGAACATTGTAGACTACAGACAATCAATCTCACGGGACATCTCCTCAATTTAACTTCTCACGTTAATTGAGATACATGGTTTAAGCATTCAACTATGGATTTTGATAGTCAACAAAAATACCAATTAAAGGAATAAATAAAAAGTGAAAAAAATTAAACCTAGAAGCATCACAAAGTCAGATCCATACATCAACTACGCATGAGTATATGGGCATATAATATTAAACATGCATCAATCACAAGATAATCGTGTCCGACTCTCCAAAAAATCAAAGATCAACTTCAAAAACTTTGTGATCTCAAGTTTCATACTTCATTTATTTAAAAAAATAAATAATAATCAATTCACATCCATAACGATCTAACATATAAGCTCACTTTAATAAATACCATCATATGAAACCAAAAATTGATCTAAAAAAATCACTTGCACAAACATTTTGAGGTGTTATGCGATCATCACCAGTATAAACATTAAAGTGGAGATGTGATATCCACGAGGGGGAACCACTGGGTTGCGACACGCCACTCGCACCACTAAGAAAAGTTCGTCCCGATCGCTAAAGCGGTATGTCGTCTGTCTCCGGCGACACATGGTTGTGTGCTGTAAGAACCTCTGCATGCTCCAGTGGCTACTCAATCTCAAGCTCATCTTACAATTTGAAACCAACACCGACTTCTTCCTCTTTTTGGGAAAGTCTGATGCTCAATTCCCAAACACTCTAAAGTCATAGCATTTGAAGTACTTGAAGCCGGCTCCGAGTGGTGTCAGGTGTTGTAATCTCTGTTACAAGTGTTGGTGGTTATCCCAATGTGGTTGTTTAGGGAACTGATTTTTTTTGGTCTCGTGTTGCGCTATTTTTCTCTTATTATCTTGAAAGGACAATTATTGTTCATATGCCATTTATTTTTGCACTAGGGCACACGTTCGTTGGGGGTAACGTAGAGGGGTTTACCACCATGCCTTACACCGTGATGCGCAGACCGTCACAGTAAGTCCCCATTTATCTGACCGGTCTCTCATCGGCGTACAACGAGTGACAGGTGAGAAATGCCATTATGTTCATCAATCTTCTCTCCATCCATCTTCAACTTCAACAGGCTGGGCTGAATTCCTTGGACCCATTATGACATGTTCGTCTTGGACTCCTTTTATTCCCACGAAACCGATTATGGGATTGAATGAATAGAACTAGATTTTCCCCGACGCCTGTCAATTTTTTTTGGAGCAAGCCCTCAATATGGATTATCTCCTTCTCCAGGTGCAACTGTTGTTACCCAAGGCCTTCTCTACCCGGGCTCGTTTCCAAGTCTCCATCGTAGCATCAAACACATGTACGGACTCCTTTACGGCATCTCGAAAACCCTTGTGGGCTGTCTAAATTGCTTTTCTTGCCAAATTTGTTTGGCCGCCGCTTTGAAAACCTCGTCAAAAATCCCTCCGGTGGACCCAGGGGGCTGGATTTCATCTCCGATAGGTCAGGCATCTTGGACGTGGTAGCCGAGGGCCTTTGATTGCTCCCCGCCCTTCGCGGACCTGCAACCACCCTCACGGGGACCCAACGAGATGCATGGAGGCCACCGTTGCTGCCCCCTTCACCTGTTGCCGTGATGGTGGGAGTTAGCCATGGTGCTGCCGGCGTTGGCCACAGGCCCGCTGGCTTTTATCCTTTCGATTTTTCATTAATGTGAATTGACTGTTGTTGCTGGATACTTTGGACTTGAGTCGCCACGTCTGTTGAATGCTTTCGAGGGCAGATTTTTGGGCCTTGGATTGTTTTGTTACTTTTGAGGGCATTCTCGTGTTTTGGTTTACATACACTGGGTTTGATTATGAAGAGGGAACCTGATTTTGATACCAATTTAATGTGCAATGCAACGGAAGAATACAAATAACAAATTATTCCAATTCTCAAAAAACTCCAAATATCATTAATTGCAAAAGTAAATACAAGGGGGAATCCTGAGGCTTTATATATAGATTTTCTACGACTTGTTAGACAAGTATCCTGGTTAAGCTAGGAGACTAACCACTACCTAGATAAACACGGAAATAAATAACTAATAGATATTTACTAAAATAATAAACTAAATAAAACGTGTGCTAAAAAAATAAAAATTAAAAGGGATCCCCACAAAGGGGATCCACTGGGCCACGACACGCCAAAATCACTCTCTCGCATCATGCGTCCACCATCTGTAACATGTATTTATTGGGATTTTTCCAGCGGTGGAACATAGATCAATTAACTACCAGTCGACCATCGAATTCGCGGCCGACACTAGTGCTAGCCTTGATAAATATACATATAAGTTCATCCAAATAAAAAATATTGAACGGTCAACCTACACACGTAATTAAACAATAGTGCTTAACATACTTAAAAAAGGACTGTATAAACATTTGTGGATTGGTTATATGGTGGACCAGAAACTACATATTAAGAAACTTTATTTTTCTGATATATACAAAATTGGCAACCAAATCTTGAACAAACAAAAAGAAAAGTACAAAATTGATACAATAGTAGATGTCAAACTACAACCGAAAGCGAAACAGAACTTTCAGCTCTTGAAGTTAAAAAATTACACAAAATATCTGAGATCAAGAATTATAAATACATACGATTCCAATATAAGGGAATATAATAAAGAAAATGACCAAGTCATACATTTTAGCTCAGATAGTGTATTTAAACAGTATTTAAACAGAAGAACCAAACAAAACTTGTCACTGGCAAGTGTTGAATTATAACATAGGGCGGTGAAAATCAAGAAAACATGAAATTGAAGAGAGCCGGGAAAGCACCTCAGTACGAAAAATTATACAAAAATACAAGAAAAGTGACATTTTTCATACTATAAGAATAATCATATTCAACTCAAACTTAATATAACTATAGTTGAAGACACTTTTCTAACTCGGCAACTACAAAATTGACAACAATGTCTAAAGTAAACAGAAACAATAAAAATAGAACCACAAATAATTAATTGATGTCAAAAAACAACTGTAATTGAAATGAAACTTTCAGCTCTTGAAGTACAAATAAATCATACAACAAATTCGAGATCAATAACAAAATGACAGTCTTAACAGAAGAAGCCCGAGAAGATGAATAATCGAAGTCAACACTGATTCAGTTGAGGGTCAGTCTTGTTTGTTCAAATCATTATCATTATAATATAATCTTTCGTTGAAACCATTTGAAACCCTAAATGCAAAGGAACCTCTGGATAAGTCCTTGGATTTGTCAAAGCTATCAGAAAATCCCAATGTACCGGAACTTCCCGAAAACTCATGTGATTAATTATGACTAACACGGAGCCAATTGAGCTATTGCTATTACTATTGATGTCATCAGATTACTCACTGTACTCGAGACTACAATTGGGGAAGTCTAAAATCCTTGAACTAAACTCACCAGAGATGGTATAATCTGGATTAGTTGGATCTCTATCTTCCAAATAGAATTCATAGATAACGGAATTTCAACAACAAAATGACAAAGTGAGAACTAAAAACAAATTTTTCTATATCAGATATTGATTCCAACTGTAAGAATCAATAGAACCTGCTACTTGCAAGTGAATCTTTTATCAAATACATCACAGAAAATTTAAGAAAACAAACAGATTGAAACAAATGAAATGAAGAGAAAGGGGGTTGAGATTAAGAAGACAAAATGGTGAAAAAAGTAAATCGACAATGGTGTGCGGTGTGTGACATAGTGAGTGCCTGCCGCAAAAAGAAAATTCATTGTGTGAAGACAAGTATACAAAACTCAATATCAAAAATCAAACAAAACAAATACACCATGTATAAATTATGAATATTTCTAAAAAACAATTAAATATATGATAATACTTATATATCACACCACTGTATAAAAAATTGTACTGCTAGATGGATTAGTACTGCTAGATGGATTAGTACAAATCACACCAGTATATCAAAAATAAAATTCACAATAAACATATATTTCAAAAATAAATAAACAAATCTTATTTGTAATTATATGTATTTTACTTTAATATGATTAAATAGAAACTTAAGATAGTAAGAAACAAACCTTATTTCTTCGGATTGGAAATTTAAAAGAACACAATAGAGAATATGAAAATAAGAAAGACCATATCGTCACTCTCCATCTCCATCTCTCTCTCTATCTCTATCTCCCGCTCAGTCGATCTCTTTATCTTTCTCTTCGATTTCAATATTGATCTCTGATTTGCTGTATATGTGTGTGTGTGCGTGTATGTATATGTGTGTGGTTGTGTATATATGTATATATTTGTGTTCGAGTGTGTGTATATTGTGTTCATGTTTATATTTGTATGCGTGTGTATATGTTTATATATGCGTATGAGTGTGTGTATATATATGTGTGATTGTGTATGTGTGTTGGTGTTAAGGCTGTGTTTCGGTCGTTAAATGGAGCATACCAATACCAAATCAACTTTAAATTGATCAAATCAAATTATCAGTTTTACTGGCTGGTACACCATTCAATAAACCAAAATCAAACCGCGTTGGGAGGTAACCCTTGGTTTTTAATTTTGGAAAATATCCAAGCGGTGGTTTGTATTTTGTTGTCGTTTGTTTTTTCGAAACGCTCTTTTTTTTTCCGGGCAAGTTTGTTAGGTGTCCGCTGGATTTCTTTTGCAGAGAGAGAGTCGGAGTGAAATGTGAAGGGGTATAGTTTCATAAGAAAAGGAACGGTTGAATATAAACAAGACATTTCTGTGATTTTTAGGTTTAAAAGGGGGAAAAGTGTCCAAATGAACCAATTTCGTTTCAGACGCTTTTATAGATAGTATAGATTAACGAGAGAGTTTAGGTAAGATTTCAAGTTTACATCACAAAGAATCTGCACTAGATGCAAATCGGTTATGATCCTGCCAAGATCTGGGCACGAATTCACACCCATTGAGTATCCTTTATTTTAAAATCAATTTTGTCACTTATTCGGGTAGGATTCGTGAATAATATAGGTAGGATCTGTGAAGAATCCTGATACGGGCCAGATTTCTTGTTTTCTAATTAAAATCTAAAGCAGACTAAACTCGTGAAATGTCCTTTTACCTTTGTCTTCGCCTGTGAAGTGAAGTTGCAGAAAAACAAGCTCTCTGAGGATACATCTCCCTCTGACTGAACCCTCGAACGATCCAAAGCTTCAAAAGTTAACTGGATTTAGTACCTTTAAGGACAACATTTTCAGATCAAATCAGGCCTTTAATAACTGATCAAACACAATTGCCTTCTAAATAACACCATCAAATAAGAGGAATTTTCAACAAATGTATATACACCAGGGAAGAGGAGTTTTGATGCATATATACCTAGATTAATGTAGAGTGAGTAGACATTTGGGGAGAGAAGACTTGCTGAAGACTGATGAAGATGAGGTTGAGGTTTTTCTTTAGTGTTTGCTTTCCTTCCCTTCCCCCCCCCCCCCCCCCCCCCTTCTTTTAATTTCTGTCTATATACTGAAAAGGGTTGTAGTGCAGCCATGAATACTATAAAGTGAGAGTGATATATATATATATATATATATATATATATAGAGAGAGAGAGAGAGAGAGAGAGAGAGAGGTTTTTAAAGAAAATTGAGTGAGAAAATGTGTATACCTGACATTAAGAGCGTACGTGTCTATAGGGAAGTGAAATAAATGCACGTGTCAGCACCCCCACTCATTTTTAGTATGTGGTGGTGAAAGAGAGTTCCACGTGGGGAATGCGGGGGGATTGTTACGTCTTCAACAGATAATAATACTGTTGAAATCAATGTAGGTATTTACCTTCTCTACAGTCTGCACAATCAATCCCTTTGATGCCACTAACGAGGCTGTAAAGTACTCTCTTCTCCTTAAAATTCATTTTGTAATTTGTAACCATAACTAACTCTGAGAATTATTAATTATTCTAATGTCTTTTGAAGGTTAACGTGATTATAAAATTGGAGTTACAAACTCAAGTATTAACTGTATTGTCTATACCAATCTTTGGGAATAACATGATATATATTGTGATATCACGTTATTGTTTGCTGCTTCGAGCTCTCTGGTATTTTCTTATTAAAAATCACCGAATCACGCCCCTTTTTGCACTTCCACGCGCTCATAGAAACACAAGCACGCACACCTATTTTCAGAGATGAAGAGAGAGTTAAAGAGACAGAAGGGCAGATATGATACCTTGATCACTTTTAAAGCCATTTAATGGAGAGTGAATTGTGACAGAAATGTTGTACACTATCTGATGACAATTTTTTTTTTCAACTCATGGCTGCATTCCGCCGTCCTTGCATATTTCGGTTACATGTGACTGCTTCTTGTATGTGTTGAGGCCCACCTTATTAACTGATACAATATTTAATCCATTTTAAGTAATGTATATTCAAGATAATTATTATCTTTATGTGCCTTTTAAATGTAGTAATATGATGTTCGTATTGGCTTAATTTGTCTTACCTCTGATGATGTTTCTTTTCATAGATGACTTAGCCTAATTGATTGTCGTCGCTGTTGGAATGATGCAGGAACAACAAGAGGAGGAAAGCTAGTCCTCAGTCAATACGTATTACTTGTTTCAGTATATTTATATACTAGTTATTGTACATATTAGGTCTCTTTGTTGCTTGTATGTCTCGTCTCTTGTATTATGTTATAGTAATTCTGCAATTATAGAAAATTCGATTGTAAAGGCTCTTTTCTTTAGATACTACTAGTCCTATGAAAAATTGGTAATCCTGGAAACCATATGCATGTATGTTATGTATGTGTGTGTGTATATATTATTAATTTTTCTTGGGTTTCCATTCCCTTCAATTAGCAGCTTAGAAACTGTTTTAATGTGCTTTAAATCCTATAGCTTCGAGTTGGCCATATTTTAGGTTTATGTTTGTCTTTAGATAAATCTTTCCCTCCCTCCTTTTTTTCCCTTCCCCCTTCTCTCCCTCTTCCCCTCTATTTCTGTCTCTCCACTTGTTAAACCCTCGATCTATAATCTTTATGAGTTTGTAATATCTATAATAGGGCTCTTGCTTTCATTCAACATCAGAGTAGTAAATAATTTTCCACTAACAGAGTGATTATAAGGAAGAGTGGTCATGGTGTGTCCTGAGCAAGCAACAAAAAGTGTTGTTTGTATTTATTTTAGTTGGAAGAGCATTTAGTTTAATTTAGGGGGGAATAATGAATACTCTTGTAGTTCCATTTGCTAATACACATGTATTTTATAATATTATTGTTGCCGTTTATCAACAGTTTTTCTGATAGTTCCTATATTATAATTTGTGCTGTTTTTTTTGGTATATAACTTCAACATACAACCAGAAGACATTTTTATTCGAGCTTCTGTCCTCAACCATTCAGTTGAAGTGCCAAACAAGACATAAATATGACATGATGATCTTTATATCCTTAATCGATTGAGTTTTATAGTTTTATTTGTCCTTTTAGCCCTTTTTCTTTACTTTTTCTGCATGACTATTGATTATAGACACTTAAATATGGTCATCTTCTTTCACATGGATCTCACTATTAATTTTGCAGATGCTGTGTGAATTGCGGATAGTCTTTAATCCTTAATAAATTTTACTGATTATCTTTATATCTTTAATTGATTTAGTACCGATGACTTGTAGATCTGCGTCCTGCATTATGTGGTTCAATTTTCTTTTCTGTTACTACAAATTCAGGGAACAGGGACTTGAAATAAAGTCAAAACAATATATTGCGCATTTAATGGAACTTATCGTTGTATTGAATGCTATGTTTTAAAATCCAATAATGTTAGGGTCATCTTCTGATAGCTTATTTTTCTCATAAATTACTTGTCCTGTGCAGATCGGAATTGTACAAAATAGTTGGCAGTGGCCAAGGTTCCGGAGCAATATGATCCTCATCTTCACATTGCGAGTTTCTGGTAGTTAGTTATAATTATATAGCATTAGCGGATGGTGGGTGAAGAAGGGAAATGTTTTTTGGGACTCAGCGTGCGTTAAAGTGAGATGCAATAGTATATCAGGCACAGGCAGGCATAAGAAGGAAACCCTCTGCACCAACAAGCCTCCCACCCCGGAAAATAGACTTGTATGCATGACTTTCATAAACCCTTTTCTTTATTTGTAGCTTCTTGTATATAGATGAAGTCCAAAGTTGCATAAAAGTCTACAGGAATTGTATCAATGCATGTGCAGATGAATAGTTCTTGTTATGGTGTCAGTTTTTCTATGTTATTGCTTTGTTCCCTTTTTCAAAATTTGGATCAGAAGAGTAGAAGGATTTGTGGTGAATCCAGTAGAAAACAAATGCTGCTGGATTTTTTTTTGCGTTACTCTTAGAAGAGCTTTTTTTCTTTGACATTCAAAAATTGGTGGTGTAAAGGAGTTTTGGGGAGTGAGAATATTTTAGCTTCTTTAGGGTTTTGCCTAAATGGATTATGAACAGAACCAAGCAAGTGCTTATATGTGGGAAGTAAGGGTTCCTAAATAAGGGGTTGTTTGGAATGCTTCGAGAGCCTTTTTTATGCTTCTTCAGTTTTCTTGTCCTGTGGAGGACTTCTCTAATTTTCTCACATTAATAGAACCTTTTTGATGTAGAAGGAAAAAAATAAAGAGGAAAGAAATGTTAGGACTGTTTGATAGATCAGGGTGGAATTAATTTCCATGTCATTGGTTTTCATGACAATCATTCTTAGGGTTTGTTTGATTGAGATGAATTATTTTTATGGAAAATAGTTGTTTTGACTCATATTTTGTCTTTGTAGTACCTTGATCGTGAATACTTTATGTAAGAATAAACTCATCCACATTATAATTGTTTCATCTCAAACCTCATTTTGAGTGAAAAATATTTTTTATCCACTCACCAACGAATTGATTTTCATGAAAAATAGAAAAAGTAGGATAAAAAACTCATGTTTTTCTATTCATTTTCCAACTTATCATCCAAATGAATTATTTTTTACGCATTTTTCATATTTGCAATCAAACACACCCTTAGTGTATAAGTGCTATCAAAGGCGTCGAAAAGCTTGGAAAATGAAAAAAAATCCTTATTTATCATGACAAATTGTGCTATTGAACATGGCCTTAGTTTTCTTCATTATCTTGGTTTTGAGGAGTTTTCTTCGTGGCCTTAGTTTTACCTGTTTTTTCTTAAAAAACAAAAAAAATTTATGTATAAAAAACAAATTTATAAAAATAAAATGCTTTTTATTTTTAAAAAATGGTTTCAACTGTTAAAAACTGCTTTGAGAGGTTTTTTGACATAACTCTCACTTTACTTATGCCTTGACATAATTCTCAAAAAACTTAATAGACTTCAACACTGTTAGCACACATCTATTTAAACCCCAAATCTTTTTCAAGGTTCATAAATCTAAGTACATGCCATTTCTCTGGATCCCTTCCACTCACTCAGTAACTTGATCCAATTCAATCTTTTATCACTGTCCTAAACTAAATTCAGTACAGGGAACAAGCTTAGGCTTGGCATGCTTTTTTTTTTTTTAAATTATCATGAGAACTTTCCAAGGCAGAGCCACTATGTGTACTCCACTTGGTGATTAAACCCACGATCCACATAGCTGTCCCCACATGATGCGCAGCAATGTAAGTCAAGGACTTGCATTCAGTGGCAGAAAGGAATCGACAATTCATCTTTTTCTCCAAATCAAAACTTTAATTATCAACAAACCTTAATTTTTTTCAAGTTTCATGAGTCTCAGTTTCTCAGGATCCCTTCCAACCTCACTCGGTAACTTGATCCAACTCAATCTTTTATCATTGCCCTAAAATAAATTTAGTATAGGGAACATGCCTAGGCTTGTCATGTTTTTTTAAATTATTGCGGGAACTTCCCAAGGCAGAGCCACTCCGTGTACTCCCCTTGGTGATTAAACCCACGATCCACAAAGCTCGGCTCTACAAGATGCGAACAATGCAAGTCTGGAACTTGCATACAGTGGCAGGAAGGAATTGAACCAACAACCTCATGTTTGCTAGGCCTTTGGAGGTTGCCCCCTTAACCACCGTGGTTAGGCTTGGCATATTAACTAAACTCAATCATTTACTGCTAGATGAGATTAATCTATATGGTGAGACTCCATCATCTCTTGCAAACCTAAACGAACATATTGTTATAGTTCTTTTCGATAATCACTTATGTGGTCAAATTCCCATACACCACGAACCTAACAAAATTAACTGCAATACAACTCATAAGTTGTCAATTGCATGGCCCAATTCGATGCTCATTCTCTAAATTGAGAATCTTGAATCTCCTGACCTTAAGTTTATTAACTTCAGTGAACTTACTGAGCACTAGGGGTGATAAACAGACGGATACGAAACGGATACCATGCTTTCTATATTCGTATTTGCTATTTGGATGTACTATCCATATTCGCGCGGATAGTAAAAAAACTATCCATATCCGTATCCTCTCGTATTCATTCGATTCGGATAATATTTGTATATGTCTATGTTGCTTATCCATTGCTGTTAACAGTAATTTTGAAATGGTAGGAGTGTGTATGTGTGTGTGTATTTGTATGCGTGTGTTGTTGTGTACTGTGTGTGTGTGTGTGTGTGAGTGTATGGCAGAGAGAGGGAGGATTAGCTTACCAGACCACAAGTAAAGGGGAGGTGAGCCGCTGGCCTGTCACTGAAAATGGAAGAAGGAGGAAATCGGTTGGATTATGAATTTTTGGGTCTTAGCTGTGATATACTAATTATGAGCAATAACAAATAAAGAAATTATCACTACCAACATACTAATTTGGGAAGAATAGAAAGGGATGAGAGAATAAGGAGGGAGCTAGAGATTAACGTGGTTCGGTCCCAAAATGGTGCCTACGTCCACAGGTGCAGTGCCAATTACCTATATTTCAATGGGTAATAGCCACGAAAGAAAGGATCACAAGCTATTAGAATTCTCTCAAGGGTTTAGCCCATGGCCGTCAGGTAAAATATATTCGGATCCCTTATTTGGTGGGATTGAGTGCTATTTATAGGTAGTTATTAGAGAGAGAGAGAGAGAGAGAGAGAGAGAGAGAGAGAGAGAGAGAGAGAGCAGTAGGACAAGTGGAGTGTCTTTATAGGTAAGGCAGTTACACCTTTTGCATTCCAAGAGGTGGCTAATTTTGAGTTTGTTATAGCACGATAAAGGGGGAATAATACATAACTTCCTCACGTATGCTGGTGGCATAAACATGATTGTTGATATTCCATCACGTGATGTAACCGGAGCAACGCTGGCATTGGCCGAGTTAATTAACATTGTTAACAATCACCTTGTTAACAGTAATGAGATAGTCAGTTATACTGCATCGTCGAACACATTTATACCTGAGCCGACCACGTTGCCCATAACCAACCAGATTATATATTAAGTTGATCTCCTTTTCTGCTCAAAATGAGGACGCATGTCACCTCCCGAGAGGTTCATAAGGCATTTTATATTTATGGTATAACAAAAGCCCCCAATACTTCATTCATGACTGGAACTTATTGAAGATTCTCTAGAGTATTGGATCTCCGGAGGAGAAGTTAGGTGAAATGAATGAATGGAGTATTAAGAAGTAGGAGATGGTCGACTATTAAGAATCGGCTCCTCTTAAATTCTTCTCGACTCTTACCGAGCAAATACACTTTAAACCTTTTGGATTTGACCATGGACTGCAACGTGTCAAATGGCTTGTAATGGCACTGGCATAATCATCACGCGCACATGGGGTAATGGTTGCGTTTGTTCACTGAACCTGCTACGACCGTTTTTTTAGTGTGACATCATCTGTCATGATTAAATAAACTTTCCGCCAAAAGAAAGTATAAAAGGATGAGCGTTCTCCATTGCTTGAGCTATTATATCATTTCAAAATTTTGAGTGTCTTAGAGAGAAAGAACTCCAAATCGCTACAAATCTCGTCATCTCCGCATGGTTTCCTCTACGTGGTTCTTGTTTTTTACTCCCGCCTTCTCATCAGAGTATCAATTTTTTTCTATTGTCTATATCCCTCTTTAGAAGTTTTAGGTATGCCAATATTTGAGTTACAAGAGTTTTAGGATTTTCTTCTCTATTTTCTTGTCTTTTTTCTATATCCTTTCTACTTTGGCTACTGAATCGTATATCATTAGGTGTGGATTTTAGTATATCAGTCGAATAGGTGGCCATTGAGTTAGTTGGCCTAATATCACACTTAGTTCTTATAGCCTTCGTCATTTTCAATACCCGATTTCCATTGTGATGATGAATTATGTGCCACACGTGCGTAAGTGGTTAGTGTATGTCTGAGTTTGATGCTTCTTGTCCCGACATTCTTGTTAGGGTATTACCAAAGCCACTCCAAGTCCTTCCCTTGAAGACAATCCTAGACACTCAAATTACACTCCTAGAGAAGCTTATTTGGGTGGCTTCGCCCCTTTACCTACCAGAGTAGCATTTAAGGGTCCAGAGGTATCGTATCCATTTGATTAGTAGATGGGTGGTGAGAGGTTTCCAAACACTGTCTCAATGTCTATTATCGATTTGGACTCTTCCCCAGAGAGAGCCACGTCTAACATGGCAACACCGGTGATATCTATCCCTTCTCCTATGACCGCTGAAGTGCCTACTGGTGAGGGAAGTGCTGATGAGGGTTCTTCTGACTCTTATGACCCCTCTACCCCAAATGCAAGAGGGTATGCTTGTGATGTTCTGAAAGATGAGTTGAACGACTTGAGGTAAAGGTATAGTGTCCCTATCAGTATTTCCACTAGGTTTCCTGATAATAAGGAGAGGGTCTATGATGTTGTTTGCTCGGATCAGGTTTGCCTTTCCTTGTTGGCTCTTCAGGTGGGGCTCTGCCTGCCTCTACATTCCATTATCCGGTCCATTTTGAGCGGGTACGAAGTTCCCCTCACCCAACTTCCTCCCAATGCCTACATAATCATATTAGGGGCCATGATGCTCTGGAATGGACAAACCGAGTTTGATCTGATTGACGTATATTTAAGTATGTTTATGGGTTAAAGGACAATGCCAAGGCTCCCATCTACTACTATTTTTCCCCAAGTAAGTCTCATTTAAGGAGGGTTAAAGTCGTCCAATCTAGCAACCATAGCTAAAAGGGTTAATTTGTATTTGTGAAGGTCATCTGGGAGTTCAAGAGTCACAAAAAGGATATATCTTGTAAAATTTCATGCAACTGGAGTGGGACAAATATAATCGATAAAACTTACATATTTTTCTTACATATACGTTGCACTGTTCTGATAGGATTTGTACTAATGATATAATTGACATTTCAGTGAAGAAGGCTCCGAGACTTCCAGTGGCCGTGAGAGATCTGGTCGCGGCTTATTGCATTCCTTACCTACCCAAGTTTGAAGACATTTTTTGTCCAAAAGTTCATCACTGTGGGGTATTACACTCCTCCTGGTGTAATTCCTACAGTTGAGATAGCTATTCTCGTGGAAGAGGGAGTATTATTTGAAACAACCTTAGGGGCCTACCATGCTTAGGATAGTGTTGGAGTCGAAGTTGAGATGGGTAGTGATGTTTGTCATATGCTCATCCTTTATGCATTTCTGGCATTCTAGCTATTCCTGTTATTAATTGTCCTGCTATCTTCTTAGAAACTTGCAAACATGGCTCCCAAACATTTGGACAGGTCGCAGATGGAATTGGCCCATCACTAGAAGTTGGAGGCCGAACAAAAGTGGAAGGCTGAGGCCGAAGAAAGGGAAACGAAGAAAGTTGATGCCCAAAAGAGAACATAGGCTGAAGAGAGGAAGCAGGTAGAGATAGCTGCTCGTCAAGTAGCTAAGGTCGTGGCTGCTACAAAAGCCAAGGCTAAAGGCTAAAAGGGTGTCCCGCCCGTCATTTTTTTCGAGCTTAGGGGTTGGCCTCGCGTTATGTTGAGGTCGAAGATCTTAAATTTGACCCTGATCACTTGGTGACATTAGAGTATCTCAATAAGGACCTCGATTCTATTTATCAAAATATGAACAATGCCACTGATCCTTAAAGTTACCACAATGATAGTAAAGATTTTGAGTTTCTGAGGGCCTACGATCCGGATAATTTGTGGAGGCTGGCCCAGCATCGTTTTGCAATGAAAAGTTTATCGTACTTGTTATGTCTTGTATTTTCCACATTTTATTACTTTCTCTGACTCCTTTTTTGTTGACAGAGCTCTATGGCCACAACCGTTTTGAGAGAGAAGGCTTCCACCAATCATGTGGCATATGAGGAGAAGAAAAATACTATAGAGGTAATGACTAAGGAAAACAACGAGTTGAAGGAGAAATTGAAGGAATCCTAAGATGACCTGCTGAAGACCCATAGTGGTTTCAATAGAAGGGCGAAGAGGTGGTCGCCAAAGCAGTTTCCTTTAGCCAGGTCAAAGGGGAGGTTCGTAAGCTGAAAGAACATGCCAAAATTGACGCTGTTAAGTTCAAGATCTTGGAAGAAGCTCTGAATAAGGCTAACAGTGAACCGGACGAGTCTAATAAGGCTATGGGTGATACCAATCAGAAGCTTATAGAGGTTGAGGAAGCTCTGGCAAAGGCTGAGGAGGCAGAAATATAGAAGTACAAGTCTTCTACTGATTATAACATGGATAGCCCAGACTTCTTTCTTGATGGCTGTGAAGAATTGAAGAAGAGGGTCATGAGACACTACCCTAACATAGCTGCTGAGGTCAAGAATTGGGAGGGTGACGATGCAAAAGCTATAACCCTCGCTGCTGAACAATTGGACGATGAGTTCGTTTCTAAAGCTGATCCGAATGATGAAGTTGGTCAAGTCCCCGCTAATGAAACTGATCCTCTCCATATTGGGGATACCTCTGCCCCTACTGTAGATGTTGTTGATAACGTGCCCTTGACTTCAATCTCAATGTTTGTGTTGAATATTTTTGACTTAATTTGTAATGGACATCTTTATTTGGCACTTTGTAATGAATGTATGCGTTTCTTCTTGCTTGGCTTTGGAATAAAATGTATCTCTTGCCTCCATATATGCATGTGTTCAAGTGACTCTGATCGGACATTTTGACATAGTTAGTTTTAGTTTTAACTTAATAACTGTTAGGTGCTTGAGATAGGTCTGCTAGTAGTTTATTCTTATGATCACGTGGTTTGTTATTGCCATCCTGATCTGCCTTACTAGCTGCCAGTTTTGTTGTTCTTTAACTAGGTTTTATTGATGACTGTGCCTAATTATTGGTCATTTGGATGAATCTTGTCGTCATGACCAAATGCTAGTACTTAGGAACCATTCATGCGTTAGTTATGGTCGGATCTTGTCCTTCATATGACTGAGAGGGATTTCCTAGAATTGTCAAGCTTCTTTTAGCAATCTATCATATGATGAGATCGCACATAAAGTTGAACTTCTTGTTCGTGACCTGTCTAGAGACGAAGTCATACATGAAGTTTTTAGTAAAGTACGTTGAGATGCATTGTTGATATATACATAACTCATTCCGACAAAGCATAGAGAAAATGGAAGTAACAACATTCTTGGGTGAAATCAAAACTTTTTATTCATCATCAAATGGAATTACAATTAAGGAAAAGACTTTACATTTCACTATCGGTAGCACTTCCTCAGGTGCTTGACGTTGATTTTTGAATTGTTCTCCTTCCAAGGTCTTGATCCTATATGTTCCTAGTCGTATGACAACATATATTCTTTGTGGATCGTGCCAGTTAGGTTCTAACTTGTTTCCCTTTGGATGACCTTCTTTAGTTGTAGTCCCCCTCTTTTGAAGTGCTCGATTTTACCCTTAAGTTGTAAAATCGAGCAGTTCATTACTGGTACACTGCTACTCTAAGCGTTGCGTGCTCTTTGACCTCCTCTACCAGATCCAAATATAATCTTCTCATCAGGTCGCTCCATGGTGAGTTGAAGTTAAGGACGCGGTGGTAGAATAATTTCTATTGGGATTATGGCTTTTGTTCCAAAAGCCAACATATAAGGGGTCTCGCCTGTCGTTGTTCGTGGCATTGTTTTATACGACCAAAGGACACGTTGTAGCTCTTTGATCCAGTTCCCCTTTTCTTTGTCCAACCTTTTCTTCATACCATCCAGGAGAGTCTTGTTGGTCACTTCTATCTATCCATTGCACCATGGATGACCTGGTGCAGAGTGCAATTTTTAAAATTTAGAGTGCATCCAATAATCTTTGAACTCTTGGTTATAAAATTTTATACCATGGTTAGTGATGAAGGCGTATGGAATCACGTGCCGATAAATAATGTTCTTTTAGATGAAGTGGAAGACCTTATTGTATGGAATTTCGACTAAGGGTTTGACCTCTACCCATTTAGTGAAATAGTCCACGGCTACCACCAGATACTTGAACCTGCCTCTAGTTTTTGATAGTGGGCCGAAAAATCTATTCCCCACATTGCAAATGGACAAGGGGAGGTGATTGGCGTGAGGGTCTCCCCTGGAGTTCTGTGGATGGAGGCGTATTTTTGGCACTTGCCACATTTCTTGGCATAGTCCCCGTAGTTTGCCTTCATGGTGAGCTAAGAATAGCCTTGCGTAGCCACTCGCTTCACTAGTGATCTGCATATTGAATGTTCTCCATAAGAACCTTCATGCACTTCTTTAATCAAGTAATTTGCTTCGACTAGGTGGACACATATGAGCAATGAAATGATGAACCTTCTTCTGAAAGGGAATCCTACTTCTAGCACGTATCTCGCTGCTTTGTACCGAAGTCTTCTTTCCTCTTTAGGGTTTGTTGGGGCGACGCCAATTTCTAGGTATCCCTATATTGGATCCATCCATGATGGTATCATGTATATCTCCATCACATTGACAATCTCCTCGTCAGCATTCTCGAATGTTTTCTGCCCTTAGGATTCTGACCATCCTGACTGCGGGAAATTTTTCTAACCACCACTTTGTTTTGGGCAAGTATTTTGCCATAAACTCCTCTCTTGCCTCATAAATTCCCAGTACTTGATTAATATGGGATAAGAGTCACTGTGTGCCAACATCTTCTCAGCGCATAGGGATGATGTCAACCGAAACCCTGCTATGAGCGCTTTCTGCCTCATTATTGGAGGCCTCAAATCGAAATCTCGGGGAATAATCTACATCGATATCATCTGGCATCGTAATTATTAAACCCGCTCCATTGCCGGTGTTATAAGATGAGACATCCACAAACATTTGCCAGATAAGGAGATCCTCTTCGAAATATCCTTTGATCAAGTTCCATGTTTGAGAAATTTCTTCATTCTCTCTAAGTCATGAGCCGTTTCTTCTTATTTGGTTGATGACTCTTGTACGTCAGCTTCCTGGTTGGCCGGATTAATGGTCGAGCTATCTCCTGCAGGAGTTTGCTTGTTTGTTTAACATGGTGAGTTTTGTTCTGAAAAATTCTACTCAGTCTAACTTAAGGTTTAGCTCTTTTCTCCAAAAGTATGCTTTGCCACATCTAATGAGCTCTCTTCCGTAGAAATCCGCTCGACAGGTTTTTCCTCATAAGTGAACTCAATGATAAAATCTACCATAGCATAGCCCTTAATTTCATTCTTGGTTCAACTGGATATCATACTATCCTAATTCCGTGGACTAAGCCATCAATTTTCCTGATTTCTCAGGTTTATGAACGGTTTGGTGCAGAGGCAGGTCTGTGTAAATGATAATGGTATGGGCGTGGAAGTATTGCTTCATCCTTTTAGAAAATTCAATTAAAGCCAGTGCCAATTTCTTTAACCTCAAATAATGGATTGCAACTCCATGGTATGCCTTGCTGGTGTAATACAAAGGCCTTTATAGCCCTTTGTCTTGTCATACTAGAGCCAAACTAACTGCAGATTCAGATACGACCAAGTATAGGTAAATCTTCTCACTCGAAATTGGTCTTGAAATCAGTGGTGTAGACCCTAAATGCCATTTCAACTCCAGGAATATAGCTTCGCATTCGTTATTCCATTTAAAAGTTTTTTGGAACACCTTGAAAAATAGAAGGCATTTGTTAGTGGCTCTGAAAACGAGCGTGTTCAATACCGCCACGCATCTCGTTAGTCTTTGAATTTCTTCCTTGTTTGCTAGGGACTGCATATTGATCAATGCTTGAATCTTGTCGGGGTTAGCCTCAATTCCTCTTTGATTGACTATAAAGCCCAGGAACATCCCCTCTTTCACCCCGAAGACACACTTTATCGGGTTGAGTTTCATATGATGTTTCTCTAATCGGTCGAAGGTCTGATGGAAATATTTGATGTGTTCGACTGCATTTTTTCTCTTCATAAGAATGTCATCAACGTACATCTCCATATTCTTACTAATATGTTATTTAAATACTTTGTTCATCAATCTTTGGTACATTTCTCTAACATTTTTCCCCCAAAGGCATTATGTTGTGGCAGTAAGTACCTGGGTTAGTGATGAATGAGGTATTATCCCAATATTTCGATTTCATCTTAATTTGGTTATAACTTGAGTAAGCATCCATGAAGTTGAGTAACTCGTTCCCTAAAGTAGCATCATCCAACTGGTCAATCCTAGGTAAGGGTGTAACACCCCGTATTTTTGTGCATTTAATATTTAATTAATTCGGGAATTTTAAATTACTGGTGTGTTGTAATTTTAATTGAATTAATTATGGCCATATATATATATTTAAATATTAATCGGGGAGTAAATGGTTAATGTTTAGGAAATTTATTTCCTAAGTGAATAGTAATAATTTAATTACCTCATTTCGAGTATTAATGACAAGGAATACACTTATCCCAGCCGGGAGTTGGTATAGACTAAATTGGGTGTGAGATAAGGATTTTTATAAATTAATTCGGACGCAAATTCTGAGTGCGCGGTTGAGTCCGGATGGGTCGAGATAGTCAGAAAAGAGTACCCGGGGGTAGTAATTGGGTCTCGGGGTAATTTTGGGCATAGCCGGGCCCACACGGGGTGAGTTGGGCCACTTTAATTAAGCCCATTAGGCTAAAAACGGGATGGAGGGTTTTTAACCTAAGTGAGGGATTAGGAAATCAACAGCCAACACAACTCTAAACGTAAGGCTTGAGAGGGGATTTGGGGGAAAGCAAATCAAGAACAAATTGGAGGTTTTTGGAGCCAAATTGAGGGACGGCAACAACGGATCAGACACTACAAACACTTTGAGGCAAGTGGTTAACTGTTTTGATTCTTAAAGCATGATAATCAATTCATATCATAGTGATGTGTAAACCAAAATTCGTTTTTGGGTGTAAATGGGTACAAAATGGGGTTTTTGTTTTTGGAATACTTGAATGAGATTCAAAGTAAGATTTAGATGGGTGATTGATATCTGAATATGTATATATGATTTGAACGAGAAATCCAGAACATAAAAGAGTGGAAATCGAATCTGGAAATTGAGATTTAAAACAGATAATTGAATTTTATGGAAAAAGACCCATTTCGAAAATTATGAGATAATTAGAGAAGTTGATTATCTTAATGATCTCTATGATGAATAGGACGTGGATTAACCATGTGTAGATGATGGGATGATGTAATTAGAGGTTTAAATTATGGTTTAAAAACCTTGAAGTTCGTTAATGGTGGAAAACAGTGGGGAAGAAGAGCTGTAACGAAGGGGTCGATCGATCGATCGGGGGCATCGATCGATCGATGATGGGAAATTCTGGCCAGTTCGGCCTGTGTGTGATATAAGGGAAAATTAATTATAAATTAGTTCCATACTATAAATTGTGATAATTAATCTTGAAACACCTATTCCTAGTAATTATGGAAAAGAGTAATTGGGACTAGGATGAATTTATGTGGGACATTTAATGGATAAATTTGAGAGACCTTATTCCAAAATAGTGAGGTACGGATCAAGTGAGTGAATCCGGGTATATTGGTAAAGCGACCCAATGTAGTGAATTAAGTTTGGAGATAAACTAAGTAATTTAGAGTCGGGATGTAGACTCGGGAAATATTTAATTTCGGGCCAAGTGAATCGAGTCCGGGTATGTTATTAATTATAGGCAAATATAATTGGGAAAATTATAGAAATAAAGGTGTGACACATTGTAGGCAAAAATGTGGGTATTATATTATGAGATATAAATTGGACCAAGTGAGCGAGTCCGGGTATGTTGGTTAAGTGACATCAAGGTAATAAATTAATTATTGAGAGAAAGTAATTAGTTTGGAGTCGGAACATTGACTCGGAAAATGTGGAGGTAAGGGCCAGGTGAGAGAGTCCGGGAATAATGGTTGGGTGATACCAAGTTATTAAATTAATAAATGTGATAATTAATTTAATTAGAGACGGATTGCAGACTCGGATATGTGTTGACTAATTAATGTGTAAATTAATTAAATAAAAGTCGGATTGTAGACTCGGGTAAGTATTAAATTAATGGGTGTAATAATTAATTTAATTAGAGTTGGACGATAGACTCGGGGAGATATTAAATTAAAATGTGTGTTAATTCATTTAATTATAGTTGGGTGATGGATTCGGGGAGATATTAAATTAATAGGTGTGTTAATTAATTTAATTGGAGTCGGACCATATGCTCAGGGAAAGTATTATATACATTGAAGTGTGAGAAATATATTAGGGTCGGACCATAGACTCGGGAAGACGGTAAATTATTAAGTGAGAAAATTAATTACGTTGAGTCGAGCCACAGACCCGGGAAATTTCAGGCAGTATACGGGATATTTAGTACACTGTAAAGCCGGAGTTTATATTATATATATACGGTGTAGTGATAGTATATATATACGTGTATATATTGTGTGTGACATTAAATATCAGTGACTAGATATTTATTCAAATTATATACTCTAATGCTGTCAAGGGAGGTTGTGCGATGTGGGTGAATCCCCTAGCTTGAGGAGTAGGGTTAGTATATCCCCAAGTCATAGCGTCCGGTACATGGGTGAGGAGATTATCTCACTTTCAGGAAGGAATATGACCGCCTCCAATTCGTTTATGTAGTAGACCAGGTTGGTGAGCGAATCCAACTTGGAAAACTAGGTTTTGTGTGAGCACACCTAGTGAGATGGCATTTTAGAGTGAATCATTCGGTGAGGGTATACTCGGAAGGATGGATACACGTATGATATATGTGTGGATGTTAGTAAAGGTACGTATAATATGGTAGTAAATATTATATGTAGGTGATAATACAGTGTGTGATGTATTTACCTTACATAACTCGGGTTACGGTTATATGCTGTTAATTAATGAGAAATTAATTAAGTTATTCATTTGTGGGAATAATACAGTGTGTGATGTATTTACTTTATATAACTTGTGAGACGGTTATAGGCTATTATTTAAGAGGAATTAATTAAGTTAATTGTGAAATAACTTATAATTCAAGAATCATTATACTCGGGTTAGAGTAATATGGTAAGGGAAGGTTATATCAGGACTAGTTGGACGGGTTAGTACAACTAGGCGGGGTTAAGGTAACCCTTAGGTGTGCACAATAGTGGAGGGGTGAGAATGTCCTCAAGGGAGTGCGACACTAACTTAAATATGAAGCGCATTCATGCATTTTAAATTACTGCAGTTAATTCACTTGCTAAATATTTTCAAAATGTTTTGGGTTCTAACCCTTGCTATAAAACTATTTTCAAAACCTTTTAGGTGTCCAGCCACAGGGATGCCAGGATTGACATTCTATTCCAGGGACACGGAGCTGCGGCATTTGTGGATGCTAGCGGGAGTTTGGATTAGACGCATCATTTATCCATTCCTAGAGTAGGAATCATTTCTCCATTCAGTTTTATTTAGGGCTTGTTGCCCAGACTTCTCAGTACAGTTTTCAGAAGTTTTGTTCAGGTGTTGGATGTTTATATTTGATTATTTTACTTTGGTGGCCGATGGTTTATTCGGCAAGTTGTTTAATTATTTATTCTGTTGTTTTCATTCAGTTGTGTGAATGGTTTACATTAATTCCGCATGTATTGTTTTTGATAATTAAAAAGTTAAAATTGGCACCAGTTTTTTTTTGGAATACTAGGTGGTTAGTAAGTTTTAAAAAGTTTTCGACAGTGATGCTAAGGATGATCCAACTGGGATTCATGTTTTAATTTGGTATAGGACTGATCACCCGATATTTTATTAGGCGGGGTGTCACAAAGGGATAGTGATCTTTCAGACATGCTTTATTCAGGTCGATGAAATCGACACACATTCGCCACTAATTCTTCTTCTTCCTGACCATTACCACGTTGAAAATCCATTTCGGACATTTGATGTCCTCTATGAGTTTTACTTTCTGTAATTTCTCCACTTCTTTCTACACAAGCATGTTCTTCTCCTAGCTGAAGACACGCCATTTCTATTTGATCGACTTAGAATCTTTGACTATGCTCAACTTGTGACAAATAAAATCTGAATCAATTCCTGGAGTGTCCTCATAACTCCATGTGAACACACTTTTCGCTGTATTAGAAAGTCAATCAAATTTGTTTTAAGGTCGAAATCTAGCGATGAGCATATTTGGGTTGTCCTCTCCGGGTGCTCGTCATCTAAGAAATTGACTTAATTTCTTCCATAACCTGCCTTTTGACTAGTTTCTCCTCGTCTCGCGAATCTATCGTTTTGATTTGGTAGGCTGTAGTAATTTTTTTTGCTCCTCCTGGTTGGCTGAAGTGTAATAACATTATCTAGCCTCAACTTGGTTCACTTTAACTACCCCGACCCCATAATGAGTGGGGAATTTCAAACATTGGTGCAATGTAGAGGGGATGGCTTTGACCTTTTTCAACCCTACTCTGCCAAATATGATGTTATAAACCATATGGACGTTCTTATTTAGGATGAAGAAGCATGTCTTTTTTGTTAGGCATGTCGGTCAGGTGTCGACCATCACTTCCAATTCGACTGTGCCGAAAGGGTATACTTTCTCTCTGGAGAAACCAATGAGTGGCCTATGATAGGATTCCAGATTTTCGTCTTTTAGCCTCAAACCCTTGAAGCAATTTTAAAATAAGACATCAGCTGAGCTATCGTTATCAACTAGCATCTTTGCTACTTTTCTCTCATGTCCCATCATTGTGAGGACTAGAGGATCATTATGCATATACAGGTCTCCGAATAAATTATCCTTAGAAAAAACAACAAGTAAGCGATATCTGTGTACCTTCCGAGGGTGAGTACCCACGTTGCCTATCAGGTTGATCTCTCTAATATGAGCACAAGACTTTGCCTTATTGAGGTAGGATTTTCTCGTCGCGATTTCATCTCCACCGCCAGCATCTCCACCTGTAATAAAAGTATTCCCCAAAGAGATCGTTTTAACCTCGTGCACAGATTCCTTTGATCTTTTAGGAAGGTCGTATTGTCCTCTGAATCATCTTTTCCTCTTTTCTTTTCGTTTACCTTTCTCTAAGGGGATTCTAATCGTCTCCTGGATTTCTGCTCATCACCACGATCAGTTCGTACTTCCCTCTCCACGAACTTTGACTACTTTCCATGCCTGACTAAGTTCTAAATCTCATTTTTAGGGATATACTGTTACTTGTGTTGTGGGTGTTGTCCTTTTGAAACTCGCAAAACTTTCTTTTATCCCTTCGGTTTGTTGGGGTTTTCAGTTTCCCGGTCCATCTCAGTTCCTTATCCTTGCGAATTTCATCAAGCATGTGGTGAACACCCACAGTCTAGGGGGTGTATTCGCCGTATTTCTTTGACTTGTCGGCTTTCTTATCTTTCTTTCCCACACTCTTACTGATACTGGACTTCGCATGGCTCGACTCCTTGGCCTCCATAGCCTCCTCATCATTCAAATTTTTTCCTTCGTTAGCCAAGAATTTTGTCATAGTTTTGAGTGGATTTTTACCCAACACCCAATACGACTTCCAAGGTAAAAATCCACTCATGAGTGTAGCGATTGCAATCCTTTCATTATAATCTATTACTTCAAGATTCTCGTTGTTGAAGTGTCTGGCAAACTCATGGGTAGTTTCATCGGCGTTCTGCCAAAAATTAAGTAAGTGAACCACTTTCTTATTGGTCTTGGATCAAAAACATAAATTCGTGACAAAGAGGTCGACCAGTTGTTGGAAGTTTGAGATTTGTCCACATGGTAAAATGTTGTACCAAATTTATGCTAACCCAGTGATCGTGTCGAAAAATGCTCGATAATGCATTTCATCTGGGATTGAGTAGATGTTGATGGAATCTTGATATTCCTCTATGTGCAATATTATGTCGGTTTTGCAGTCATACATTGGGGTAATAACTAGTGGTTTGAAGCTATAATTGATGGAGTGAACGGGGATCCCTTCCCAAAATATCTATGCAAGGGATTCTTTGATCTGGATTTTTTTCCAAATGATTTTTCGGTCGTTATCGATCCTCCTGCTACACTTTAACTGCAATGGTCCTGCCTGATCGGCTCATGAATCCTCTTCCTTGGAAGTTTGCTCGACTTCAGATGACCCTCGCACGCTCATCCTAGACTTGACCGAGCATTCCGTTCTTTTGGTGATAAACCTTACCGGATCTTCTCTGCGATCTCCAGGCTCTCGGGCCCCTCTATATTATTGCCCTCTCATTTTAGGTGGTCCTAGACGATCAAATGCAGAGCCTCTGCTCATCCTCTTTAACACACTTGGTATTTTCTCAAAGAAAGATTATTCATCAGCGTAACTGGTTGTTCTGAGAGATGAGGTTTCTCATGGGTGATTTGACTTGTCATCTTATGATCTAGAGTATCTGATCTACTCCCGTCAACTTATGAACCTAAATTCAGCCTCGTTGGGTTCTTCAGAGTTCTTTCTCATTATGGTTGTATCCTGTCTTTAAGAACATGAGGTAACCTTCCACCCCCTGTTAGAGGGTTCTCTTCCAGTCTGGGTGATAGGATCTGCTCCAGATCTTCTATGCCTAGCTTGGAGTGTCTGCGTCAGTTGCTTCACACTCTCCTGCATTATTTCCTGGCCCTTGGCTAGGCTCATAAAAATTCCTTGTATGTCACCCATTCCAACAAGCGTGGAGGGTGGGACAAATACAGAGTGTCTAAATAGAAAATGGAAGAAATCAAGCTAAGGTGGTTTACAGAAATTTGAGTCTGCGGATTGAAAATGGTAAGAAACAACAAATAGCTTGTCGAGATTCCCACAAGCAGCGCCAATCTGCTATCATCTAAAACTCGTATATAAATATTGAGTCTTAGGTGTGATATACTAATTATAGGCAGTAACAAATAAAGAAATTATCACTACTAACATGCTAATTTGGGAAGAATAAAGAGGGATGAGAGACAAAGAAGGAAGCTAGAGATTAACATGGTTCGACCCCAAACTGTGCCTATGTCCAAAGGTGCAGTGTTGATTATCTCTGTTTCAATGGGTAATAGACATAGAATAAACGATCACAAGCTCTCAGAATTCTCTCTAGGGTTGAGCCTATGGCCATCAGGTAGAATATTTTCAGATCCCTTATCCTATGGGATTGAGTGATATTTATAGGTAGTTATTAAAGATAAAGCGTAGTGAGACAAGTGGAGTGCCTTTATACGTTACACCTTTCACATTCCAAGAGGTGTCTAATGATGAGTTTGTTACAACATGATAAATGTGGAATAATACATAACTTTCTCACGTATGCTGGTGGGATAACATGACTTATAATATTCCATTACGTGATGTAATTGGAGCAAAGTCGGCATTGATGGGATTAATTAATGTTGTTAAGTATCACTATGTTAATAGTAATGAGACTATCAGTTGTACTTCATTACCGAGCTGAGCCGACCACGTTGCTTATAGCCGACCAAGTTATATATAAAGTCGATCTCCCTTTTTGTTCAAAATGAGGACTATTCACATCCTGAGATGTTCATAAGGCATCCCATATATATGGTATAACAAGGGAGAATGAGAAATCAACGTGGGGGTAATAAAGGTTTTTAATCATTTGTTTGATGAATTTATCCGTTTTTTGTTCTTTCTTTTCTTATTATTTTATTTTTTTCTTCTTTTTTCTTTAAGTCATTCATTATGTTTTGATAATTTATAAAAGTATTATTTATTTATTTTTGTAAATGAGTGAAAATTGATTATTAACATTTTTATATTATATATTTATATTTTACAATATATAATAAACATTATAAATAATAACTATATACAAGTAATATTAATAATAAATTAATATTAAATATGATACAAATACAGATATCCAAAAAACCTCCGCCTTGAATACAGATTATCTCTGTCGGATGTACATACTATTCGTATCGTTTTCCTGGATATTTTAACATACTATCCATATCCAATTTTTTGGATAAATATCCACAAAATTCGGACTCGGATAACAGACGAATTCGAATTTTTGAATATCCGTTTACACCCCTACTGAGCACCAAATAACAGGAAACCATATATCATTTCTCACCAAACCAAAGAACAATGTTAGTCTTCCATAACTTAAATACTTTAACTTGATGTCATGCAACTTAAAGCACTTCCCAGATTTTTTACTGTCATAAGATGAATTGGAGGACCACTTCCTTGAGAAGAACAATATTCAAGGTTAAATACCAAATAGGATATTCAACATAACTGAGAAACTCTATGGGATATTTTGGTTTTATTAAAATAGTAGGGTTTGTTGGATAATTAGTATTTTGATTTGGGGAAGAAAATGAATTGAGGAGTATTTTGGTAAAAAAACTATTTGAGGGCTAGGTCTAATTAGAAAATAAAGGTGTGCTAACGGTTTAAAGTCTGTTAGGATTTTGGGAATTATATCTAAGACATTACTAACGTGGGGGCTATGTTGAATTAGGCATTACAAAGTGAGGATTACGCCCAAAAAACTTTTTTATTTATTTATAAAAAAACGTCCTTACAAAAAAATATTTTCAATATTTTATATCCTTAAAGCAATTTCTAACGGGTCAAACTATTTTCTTCATATATCAAAGCATTTTGTTTTTTTGTAAAAAAGTTTTTTACTTTCAATAAAATTATTATTTTAAAAAAAAATTGTTAAAGTTTATTTTATAATTCTAAAACATTTAAAACAAATTTTATTTTTTAAAACAATTTAAAAAATGTGTTGTTATTGTTCAAAACGTTCTTTTTAATTTTGAAATAATTATTTTTAAATTTTTTAATCGAAATAGTCAAAACATTTTTTCACTTATTAAAACAATTATTATTTTTATTTTTTAAAAGGGTTAAGTTTTTATTTTTATTTTCATGGAAAATAGTTTTTTATAAAATAAATAAAATTTTATTTTAAAATATTTATGTAAAATTGTCTTTAAAAATAGTTTTTATTTTTATTTTTAGAAAACATTAAACTATATTTTATAAATAATAATGTTTATAGTGTATATATATTGCGGAGTCTTTTTGATGAAAAACTTTTGAGAATGAGTATTTTTGATGATCAAGTTCTTCATCAAAAAGGCTCCGCAAAGTTTACTTTGGTAAGGTTATGTTTTAAATACCTTAACTTTACACTTACAGCTTTTGAGATATTTTTTTAAAATATTTTCTAAGTGTTGGAGCGGACTTTTTCATCAAATTTTGAGAATGAGTATTTTTTCTAAGTCTTGGAGCGAACATTAAAATAATATTTTTTGACGTAGCAGTTGTTCAAACGACTTTGCACTGTCGTTCGAGCGACATGTGCATGTCGCGCGATGTCGTTCAAACGACATCTGTAAGTCGTTCCCGCGAGACTCTTATCTCGTTCGAACGAGCACGATTTTCGAGGCGGCGTGTTTTTCTATAAATACTTATTCTATGGTTTCATTTTGTTTAAGAAGTCCCAGCGTTTTACAGAACAGAAAAACTGCGAAAGCATAATTCTTTTGGCTTCTTCCTTTTAGGGTTTAATCCCTTTTTGTTTTTCAATTCACAAAACTCCCATTTGCTTTAGTGAATTGTTTTGGTGTTTGAAGAACACACTTTGCTACTGTTTACTCTTATGGGAAGGATAACCTACACCGAGAAGACTGCGTGTCTAGGATTTCGATCCTTGTAGTATAGCTGCGTGTGAACCATTGTTGTATTGTTTCTAGTCGTTGCTTTGGAGGTTTGTCGAAGACACCGTGAGTTACTCTTGTGAGCGAAAGCAAGATTGTATGTAAGTCAATGGTCTTGTAAACTTGTCAGAGTTCTAGAAATAATTTTTTTTTTGCCCTTCGGGGATTTTTTCTTAATATTTGTGTCACATGCTTTATCTATTTGTGGGTTGACACACGCACACACGTAGTTGAATGGTTTGGGGCTGATTTAAGTTTGTTTAAAAATAGACTCTAATTAAATAAGGTTTAATTGGAAACTTGCGAATTTATTTAATCAATTATCACACACCGCATTTTATTCGATTTTTCAAATTGGTATCAGAGCAGGTTACACAATTTTATTGTGTATTCCTACTTTCTGTAAAATTTGTGTGATATTGATTTTTTTTGAAAAATCTGATTTTTGAAATTTTATCGCAATTTTCAATGGAGCACTTGTCTAGTTTGGTTCCCCCTCCGATTGACACAAGTCAAAGTTTTAATGATTTAAATAGTTTGAATTTGACGTTTGCGAAAAGAATTGAAGTTTTGGAAAAAGAAAATTCTCGTTTTAAATCCGCGTTGGATCTTTTGCAAATGGTTAAAAATCAAAGAGATTTTTATCGTGAAAATTTTGTTTACTTGGACCATGTCTTTGTTGCTTTAAAATTTCTCAAGAAGGAAAGTGATGATAGGGTCCTATTTTTAGAAAAATAATTGGAGGATCTTAAAAATTCGATGGTTTGTGCTTGTGCCAAAGAGGATAAAAATATTTTAGTCGATGAGTTTGTGGCACGTGAAGAGACTCTTAGGGAAAAATTTGCTTTAATTGAGGGAGAGAGAGATACCCTTTTAGGAATTGTTGATAATTTGAAAAAGGCGTCCCATAAATTGGAAGAGTTTAATTCTTTACTTGAGTCAAAAATTTTGAAGTTAAAAAATGATTTGACAGACTCAAGTAGGTTTGATAGTTATGGTAATGGCTCATCTTGTTCTCATGCTTCTAGTGCTAAAGCTAAAACCATTATTTATTTTAGAGGGTTAACCAATTTCAAGGATGTTAGAAAAGGTCAACCTATAGGTGTCATTCCACCCGTTTACACATGTTCATATTGTGGAAGGAAAGGTCACCTTAGGCATTTTTATTTTGATCTTGGAAAATGTCCTAGGAAGTTTATGTCTAGTGTTCCCTTGGTTCCTAAATCCCCCACACGACGTTTCACATCTATTTGGGTTAGGAAATAACTTTTAGAGGCACTATATTTTAGATAAGTTGATTCTCGTTTGCTTGCACATGATTCTTCTCTTTCCATATCATATAGATGATTGTGTTTGCATGTTTGTCATACGCTAGTTATGCTTTTTGATATATTTTTGCTAGCATCGTGACATGTTTTGTATAGATGTTTGTTTTTGAAATTCTTTCAAAAATACGAAAAAGATTTTATTTTGATAAAATTTTTGAAAAATCCAAAAAGATTTTTGTATTTTGTTTGCACCATTTATGGATGGACACTTAGGATGACCGAGTCACAACATCATTCCTTTTTTTCATGTGACTATTTGATAGTGTTTTGAGATAATAGGTCAATTCATCCATGTGCTTTATAATGTTTAGAGTCATTAAGATGTAATCAAGTGTTACTTCCTACATGTTTGACTCATAATTTTTTTTATTTCACACATGCACGAATTTGTTTGATTATTGTGCTTGTCTTATCACATGTTGGTTGGGTGTTTTCACTTCAATCCTATCCTTAAAACGAACCAAGCGCGATAAAACTTGATAAGAAAGTTGTGCATGTAAGAGCCGTTTGTGTGCTTTGTTTGAAAACGGTGAAGGGCTACAAAAGATTTTCAATTATCCTTTGCGATTAAGCCGCCGTTTAATTGGACCTAAAAAATTGAGAAATTTTATTATCCGGGGTCCAAAGAGGTTTAAAAGAGACCGAAAAAATTTAAAGGTAATAATAAGAAATTCATGCCAATTATGGTCCATTTAGGTTTTTGCACCAATTCTCCAAAGTTTGAGAATTTAGTTTAACACCTCTAAAAGAAAATATATATAAGGGAGTTTGGTTGGAGAATTTAAACGGGTTTGCACGTCCTTGAAAATCTTGAAAAAGCGCTAAATAGTTTTGAACGTTATTGGTGTGGAAGTCACTTTGACTTTGATTTGTTGATTTGCATAAGACGGTGTCATCTAAATTAAACAATTTTCACACCTAAGGGTACTTTTGATGTTCATTCGTTAGGAGTACACGTATGCATCATGCACATATGATTGATTGAGTTTATTTTCCTATCGAATGTGTTCACACTCATTCATTCCATTTCCATGACTTGGTTGTTTTAGTTTAAATCCTTGGTGTGATTTTTGGTATCTTATTTTTGTATGAAAATTTTGAAAAATCAAAAATAGTTTGTGATTGTTTTTGAGACATTCCTTTGCATGCGTGTTGATTAATTCATATTTGCTATGCAATTTTATCGTGACACTCCATGCTTTGATTGTTTCTTCTTATCTGTCTATTTGGGGACATCATAAAAAAGGGGAGAAAGAATTATCATGTTATGGGGAGTTTTTGCATTATGGGGGATATTTGATTATTATTGCTTTACTCTTATATCATTTCAAACTTGATGCGTCACGAAGGTATTTTTGCTTTATCTCATGTGTGTAGGTATAAAGATTGAAGATTATGATGTTGCACACCCTGATGAGAAAAGCTTTGCGATTTGGCGAAGATTTTTGAAGAACAGTTTGAGAACTTGCAAATTTATTCATGGGAGGGTAGATTTGTATAGGCATTTTGGTTTTTGATAATTCGGATTTTTTATGTATGTACCGGCATAGACATAGGGGGAGATTTGTAAGGAAATATTTTTTATAAGTACGTTATCAATTTATTATCTCATATACCGCTACACCGTCTTCAAGAGCCATCTACATAAAAAAGACTCCGCAAAGTCGTTTACCAAACCCATTTCCCTTTTCAAAAGCCAAAAACCCATTCTTCCTTATACGATTTCCCATACCTATTAAAACCAAAGCCAAAAACACAAACCAAGACAACAAATCCAAGACCAAAGTCAAATGACACCACGTGTCTTTTAAATTCCACTTAACCCCAATACCCATTTTCCCCCTAACTAACTCCTTTTAACCCATTTACCTAAATACCCTCATAACATATCAGATTTTTACCTCACCCATATGCGCTATCATTACCCATAAGAAACCACATGCACCTTTTTTGTCCATATTCCCCTTGTCCTAATGTGCCCATTATAAAAGCAAAGAGACGATTCATTTGAGAGAGAGTTGTTTTTTTTGTAGAGAGATCGTTAGAGTAGAAAAATACCATATAGAGAGAAACAATTTGTAAATACTTTTTTATTTATTTTTTATTTTTTTAGAGATTAGTGAGAAATCAAATTTTTAAGAGATTCAATTGAGTGTATGTATTGAATTAAAAATATTTGGATGCTCATATTGGATGGATGTTGCTCAAGCTCAATAAAGATTAGAATTTAATATTCTCAAATCAAAGAGAATTGTCTGAAGATTTGTTCTCTTATCTCTACTTTTTTTAGTTCTTGCTTAGTTTGTTGATAATATTGCATTTGTGTATTTTATCATCATGTTAGGCTAGGGGTGGGGTGATCCCATTATTTGATGTTTATCCTATTTTAATTAGTTTATTTAAAGTAAACATCCCTTTGATGATTAATTTTGCACTCTTACATTTTGATTTACGCCTCGAGAGAGGGCAATTGATTTTCGAGAGAGAATCGAGATTCTAGTCTTAGTTTCCATTTTAGAATCGAACTAGAGACAGGTTTTTCTAAAATGTGAAATTATTTCTTTGAATTTTAACTCTAATCTTATTTTTATGATTTAAACTAATTTAGTAAATCGATCCTAGCGGGTGGTTTGTCAAATAATCTACTTTTCAAGAGTTGTAGGAGTGTTGAATTTAATTTTCTAAAATGTTATTATTAAAATTATATTTGCAACGAGAGTTGATTTGTGATTTTGATACTAATTTGGGATAATTAATTTTAATGAATTAATTAATTTTGATTAATTAGAATATTTGATGCCATCCTATCCCTTGTTAGTCCTCACTTTTATTTCCTCACTCATCTCATATTTTACATTTTATTTAGATACATTTCACTTATTTTTCATCACACTTTTTAGTTAGTCTTCAGATCTTTTATTTTAGTTTAGTTATTTCTCCATTCTCAAAAATTGTTTTAATATTGAAAAAGTTACAAAAAAATAGAAAAAGTAAAAAGTACAAAAAGAAATTAAATAAAAAAATGAATTACATCTTTCCTCTCTTGCTTGTTTCATCCTTAGATTTGGATTGATTCCCCTACTTACCGCTACACTTTAGATTATTATATTTTGAGGGTATTTTAGGGTTTTGATTAACTTGTCTTGGAACAACGACATCCACACAAAAGTCGAGTTATCAAGGACTATCAGTTTAAATGGAAATTCTTACACTCTAGTTATTGTGGATGACTTTACTCGATTTACATGGGTTTCATTTTGAAAAACAAATAAAAAACCTTTCATTATTTTCAACAAATCATTACAAGAATTGAAAATGAGAAAGACACTTAAGCAACTCGAATAAGAAGTGACAGGGGAGGTGAGTTTAATGAAACCAGAGTTATTGAGTACTGTGACGCCAATGGATATTCACACCAGTTTAGTGCTCCAAAAACTCCCCAATAAAATGGGGTAGTTGAGCGTAAAAATCGAACTATTCAAGAAATGGCTCACGTACTTATTCATGCTAAAAACTTAAACCTATACTTTTGGAAAGAGGCTTTTACTACTGTTGTTCATATTATTAACGGCTTACACCTTCGAAGGAATGTCAAAACTACACCTTATGAATTATGGTTTAATAAAAAGCTCACTTTAAAATATTTTCGAACCTTTGGTGCTCCATGTTATGTTTGTAATGATAGGTAAAACTTGTCTAAATTTGAGGCCAATGGGGATAAAGGCATCTTTTGGGGATATTCTCAAAATAGTAGGGCTTATCGTGTTTACAATTTACGAACTAAAACTATAATGGAGTCCATTAATGTTGTAGTAATTGATAACACAATAGAGGAAACGAGTAATGACCCCCCCGTTGAAATTGAGTTGGATTCAAATATTTTAAATGAACCAATCTCAATGGTAGATGAGTCCTTACCCATTTCAACCCATGTTGTACCTAACTGGGTTTCCAAAGACCATCCTTCCACAGAAATTGTGGGCAATGTCTTTGAGCCAATGAGAACTAGAAATCAGTCATGTCAAGTGACTCACTTAACTACTTTTATCTCCTTAGTGGAACCAAAAACAGTTAATAAAGCACAAAATGATTTCTATTGGGTTGGTGCGATGTAAGATGAGCTAGATCAATTCAAAGATAACGACGTTTTATATCTCTCATATAGAGGCCCAAGGAGATTAAGGTCACTGACACAAAATGGATTTTTAAAAATAAGATCGATGAGAATGGAAATGTCATTAGAAACAAGGCTAGGCTCGTTGCCCAGGAGTACTCGCATATAGAAGGAATAGATTGTGATGAGACATTTGCTCGTCTCGAATCAGTGAGATTACTTATGGCTGTGTCATGTCATTTACAATTCAAACTATTTCAAATGGACATCTAATCAACCTTTTTGAATGGCATTCTGACTGAGGAAGTATACGTGGAATAGCCTAAAGGATTTCATGACCCATATAATCCCAATCACGTATATAGACTGAAAATGGCTCTTTACGATTTAAAACAAGCTCCTCGTGCATGGTATGAGTGATCAACATCTTTTTTATCTCAAAATGGTTTTGTTAGAGGTGGAGTCGATAAAACCTTATTTGTTAAAAAATCTAATAAGGATGTTTTAATTGCTCAAATATATGATGATGATATTGTCTTCAGATATACTTCTCAAAAAGAGGTGGACTCTTTTTCTAAAGCCATGAGTTGTGAGTTTAAAATGTCACTTATGGGGTAGTTACAGTATTTTCTAGGACTCTAAGTTAAGCAATGTGATGATGGATTGTTTATTTCGCAATCTAAGTATGCTAAGGATTTGATTTTTAAATTTGGACTTCAAAATGCTAAGACATCTTCCACACTATGGAAATTAAGACTAAGTTAACTAAAGATGAAAATGGTACCATTGTTGACCCCACTTTATATTGCAGTATAATTGGTAGTTTACTATACTTGACTGCGTCTAGACCCGATATCCAATATATTGTCTGCATTCGTGCACGGTTTCAATCCGACCCTAAAGAGTCTCATCTCATTTGTGCCAAAAATATTTTTAGATATATGAAAGGTACAATTGATTATGGACTTTGGTATCCCAATGAATTTACTTATGAGATAATTGGGTACTCAGATGAGGATTGGGGCAGTAGTACAGATGATTGTCATTCCACTTCAAGTGGTTGCTTTTATCTAGGACAGAATTTAGTAGGTTGGTCTAGTAAAAAGCAAGCTAGTGTCACATTAACAGCTGATGTCTGAATATATTGTTGCTGGTTCATGTTGTACTCAATTAGTGTGGATTAAATAACTGCTACATGATTATGGTGTCTTTGAGTCTAAATTTCATCTTTATTGTGATAATGAAAGTGCAATTAATATCGCTAAAAATCCTGTGCAACATAGTCAAACCAAACACATTAATATTCGTTATTACTTTAACAGAGAGTTAGTTGAATCAAAAGAGCTAGTTATTTAACATGTTGTTACTGATACACAACTTGCTGATTATTTACTAAACCGTTAGATAAAGCTCGTTTTGAAAGACTTCGACATATGATCGAAATGATTGTACTAGATAATTAGAAAAATTTTAGTCATGCCTTAGGATAAAAATTATCGAGAGAATACGATATCTCTTAAAATCATTTTAATGTAGGAGATGCTTATTAGAATTTTGACTCACACTTTTCTACTTAACTCTCAAACATTGTCTAATTTAGTCAAAATGGGGGAGCGAAGAGTACATAATTTTAATCAAATTGTTGATTTCCTTTCTATATTCTATATTTCGTACTTTCTGCACAAATTCTGAAATTTTATCGAGCATGTTCTTCTCACTTGATTATTGGAAGATTAGTGTTTTGTCTTTTCAGGACTGCTGCTCACCTATCAGTTTGTGTCTTTTCTTTCTTAGGATTGGGTGGTTAGATAGTAAAATGTTTTGTATAGGAAACTTTATGATTCTTTTTACCTTATTATGTCATTTGATGTACTCAAGGGTTTTGTCAAAATTAGTCCAGTGGGGGATATTGAAGGTCCATATATACAACACTGTTAGGGTTAGGGTTTTTATAGTGTTTCATCTAGTTGGATTAAAATTTTGACAAGATATTTTATGTACCTATGTTGTATCTAGACTACTAATGCCTATGCTCTCCTCACTTTACAATATTTCTCAGAGTTCAAATTGCTTCATAAAGGGAAGGTAATCTCTCAAACTTTGCACAACTATGGATCATAAGAATATTTCATTGCATCATTTCTTATGATCCGTGTTTGTATGTTTAAAGAGGATTTTTTTTAAAAACATTTTTAAACAATTAAATCAAATAAATTCTTAAATTTAAATTAGTTGTCTCAATCAATTTAAATTACAAAGAATAGGTATAAATTCTTACGAAGAATATATTTTTGTGTAAAAACATTGAAAATATTTTTCTGGATTTTTCTCATGTTTTTTGGGAATTTTTCAGATTTAATTTTGTTCTTAAAATGATTTAAATAGTGTTTAAAATTCTAAATTAAACATTTGTTTTTGTTTTATTCTTTTTAATGTGTATTATATGTCTTATACGCATTTTATACGTGTTTCACACGCTATATTACTCATGGATTTTAAATGTTTTAAACAGAAGATTCGAGAAGCCACGTGTCTCTCTCACAATCCATCATTTGCGTTTCTTCTTGCGACGTTGGATTGTATTGTTATCTACGACTGATTTTCTATCTTCGCAATCTGTGTGTCTTCGATTTTCACAACTCACAGCACACAACCTTTCCCATTTATTAAGACCTTGGGCCCTAATTTTTAACTCGTCGAGAGAATTAGAGAGCTAATCGAAACTCTGTCCAAATAAATTCTAGAGAGAGAGTTTGAGAGTTCACACACTTCGCACACAGTGTTAAGATATACGATTTGATCTTTTTCATAGATCATATCTAAACTCTAAAGACTTATATTATATATATATATTTATATGTTTTGTGTGTTTGATCATCTGAAAAATGTTTTGAATCCCGTCAAAATCGTTTCAAGAACTCTCAAAATTTGGGTTTGTGCTTTCTGATATATACTTGGTTTAAAGGAACCCTAAATATTTGTTTCACTTCTGATTTCAACATTTGAAACTATTTTTAAGTGAAATCTCTCTTCACTTCTCCAGTATTATTCGTATATCTCTTAAATCTATATTTGATCGTTTCATGTTGTATATTTTGTTATATACACTACTGATCACATATATTGTGTTTGTGATCTGTCTTGTCAAGATTCGTGCTAAAACTGTTTGCATGTCTGATTTTTGTGTTTAGTTACACAATACACACACTGATCTACACTATTCTTGTATAAATATTTTTTGATTTGTTAGATCTGATTTATGTGAACGTTTGAACACTATTTCACACACAATCACTTATATGTGTATAATATGGCTCACATATTTACTTCTGAGGTAAGTATCTTTTAAAACATTTTGTTTTAAATCAAAACTAAGCAACTTTAGTTAAAATACATTCAGAACTGAAATATATTTAGATGTTTAAACCTAAAATGTTTAAGGACTTAATTTGATAAAAAATATGACTTATGGATTATCTTTATATGCCTTGATTGAACAGCATACTTGACCTGACTTGAACTGAACCATATTTGAACCATCTTGATTATCTTGACTGAGAGCTGTGTTGATCAAGAATCATTAAAAACTCATAATATGTTGTATAATAAGGTTGTATATAAAAATCTAATTTGAATATGAGTTGTAAAAGATATAATACGTTATTAGATTAAAGTCATTTTTAATCTAAAACTATTTCCAAAAACAATTTGCTAAAATCTATGTTTTGACTTTGTGCTTAAACTGTTATAATATTTGTAATAAAAAAAATGTTTAGTGTATACCCTCTAACGTTTGATCTTGATTGTGCAAGTTTTATGTGCTGACTTGTTTTGCATAATCTTGAAGTGTTGTTTCAGGAACCGTGATTCATATTGTTTCATATCACGTGTATAGTTTTGTTCACTCATATAACATACTTTATACCTTTAGACACTGAAATACTTGTGTAAATATCTTTCCAAGTCTGAGTGTTCAAAAGAATTGAAAGAAAAGGGGTTTTCTGAAACTGTTTAAGTCAAAAGGTTTTGACTTAAAAAGAAAGAACATAAGATGTATTAAATATATCTACGAAAACAAATGTTGTTGCATATTATTTGGTCTGTATTATTTTAGGGTGTGTGAGTCATAGTAGTATAACTCACATAGCATATACACTTCACCTGAATAAGTCACTAGGCTCTTAGTTGATCCCGCGCTTAAGGAAGCTAGAGGGAAAAGTGAAGACGTGAAGAAAGACAACTTGGGTAGGAACAAAGTGAAGCTGAGTTCAAAAGAGCAACCAATACAGAGTGACTTGGTATTAGGTAATAATTTCCTGACTAGTTTATTTTGTGTCTTGTTGCATACTTGTATAATTGTTCCTATCTGGTTTGTTTAGTGGAAGGAGTTTAGTTTGATCCTTATAAGGATCCATGGTTTTTCCTAGGGGAAGGGTTTTTGCCATGTAAAATAAATACCCGTGTGTTCTACTTTTCTGTCTAATAACCTCACACGAAAAAGTAGGTTAAAGAACTAGAAACTCGCCTAATTAAATTGGAAGTGTTTTTATCTGTTTAACAACCTTGTTTAATCAAGATAATAAAATTGGACTTTAATTAACTAGTCAAACTTAATCTAGTTTGTCACCTAGTTAACAACTTAAGTAAAAAGTTAACATTGGTCCTGCTTGAATCCTCTGTATAAACTTGTAGGTATCTTGAGTTTACTCAACTCTAGTCACTTTCGCATTATATTTTAAAAGCGCACCATTCCCTACTCATCATCCGGCGGAGTTCCAGGGGAGCGTGGATGTTGTTTCAGCTAGCCAATGGAAAAAAGGCATCCAGAGGAAACTATGTATGGTTGAGTGCAGTAACACTCAAAAGCAGATTTTTGCTACCTTTAAGCTTGTGGGAGCAGCGTTGAAGTGGTGGGGTCAACCACCTCAACTGAAGAGAGAGATACCACGACCATCGGGGAGTTTTAGGTGCGATTTGACCGCAAGTACTTTTCATCAGCAATTCTGATGGACTTGAGGAGGATTTTCCTTAACCTTTCGCAGGAGGGTCGAACTTTGGCCGAGCACGAGGAAGATTTCATGTGTCTGGAGAACTTTGTTCTAGACGAGGTGAATGCAGAGGACAAGGGAGTCCTTAAGTTCATTGATGGGATCACTTGAAGGATTTGCCATCTCTTATTGGGGAATCTTGCATTACGAACCTACACTGACGTCGTAAATACCGCATTGATCCCCTACCAAGATCATCGCTACCACCCGAGGGGAGCAAAGAGAGTCAAAGAGTTTAGCCATCAAGGCAAGACTGGGGTTAGTGGTGCTAGCGGAGCACCACAACAACAACAGAGGTAGAGTGGGTGGGATTCCCAATAGAGTGACTCGGCTAAGAGATTTAGGTCGGGTAATGGTAATTACAGTCAGGGTCAGGAGAACTAAACTGAAGGCTAGCAGGGCTGCGGATATTGGGGCCAGCAGGGCCAGAGACAACAACGGCCTCGTCAGGGCCAGAGGTAGACAAATTTCATAGGGAGGTGTTTCATGTGTGGGGAGAAGGGCCACATGCGACGTGTATGTCTAAGAAGGGCTAGGATTAAAGAGCAAGGTGCCTAGCCTTGGCAACAGTTGTATCATCTTCCAGCCACCTCCACTGGGGCAGGGGAAGTTTGAGCATGTGTATCACATCCGTAATCTAGTTTTATAGCTAGAGTCGTTAGCAATTAAGGGTATGTTTTCTTATCTATGGGTACATGGGGCAGGTTTTGGGTGACACGGGAGCATCACATTCTTTTGTTTGCACTAGATCCACATGCGAGATGGGTTTAGTGGACATAGCGTCAGTTATTATTATGAGTGTAATTTTATCGTTGGGTAAAGGAGCTCTCTTTCATTCCATCGGTGGGGGAGCGGGTGTGGATATTAGGAGGTCATGTTTTAGTTGATTTGCTCGTATTAGAGATGTATGAGTATGATGTTATCCTAGGTATGGATTGGTTAGCGATGTGTAGAGAGATAGTGGATTGTTAAAGTAAGGTTGCTCTCTATTCCAAGGCAGGTTGCATTTCTTTTCTCGATGCCTCATCAGGAGTGAGGGTCGAGCACGCATTTATATTTTATTGGGGAGGAGACTTCTGAGAGTATAGTTGTCTCGTTATTGTTTATTCCTATATCAAGGGACTTTACTAATGTGATTCAGGGGATACCAGGGTTATCACTGAGCCGATAGATTGAGTTCGCTATTGACTTAGCGCTAGGGACTTAGTGATAGTGTGAGCGTCGTATTATATGACTCATTTAAAGATGTGGGAGTTGAGTATTAGATTTACAGGCTTTTGGGGATAGTATTTTTGAGTGTCCTGGTAATATTTCTTGGGCCTACGGGTCGTAATAACCGACAAAGCTAGGTAGTGGTGCATCAGGGAGGTTCTTTGTTTGGATTTTTCTTGAGAGATGCCCCACACATGAAACTTAGTAAGTGTCAGGAGATGTTTGGGATCTTGGGCATTGGTTTAGTACATTAGTTATTACACATGTAGAGATGTAACGCTTTGAGTAGAGAACTCTTATATAATTAGGCCAGCGGGGCGAAGTAGTGTTGTGAAGAGGTCATTAGGGAACGTTGCAACCACTATTTTATAAGCGGGGTAATTTCAGAAAGATTGAGTTGCGATTTGTAGGGTAATCGACTATACCATTACCGCATGATCATGTAGGGCATATGGGACCCAATATTGATGTATGTAGGTTGCATTTGTGGTATTTGTACGATTATGCACGTGGTATAGGGTGTATGGGTGATCGGGCCAGTTTGATATTCCGTATCATCTAAGATAATGTAATGTGGAGGTAAATTAGTTGAGTCATATGCCTATAGGCCAGTTAGAAGTAGATTTGGAATGGTGAGGTGGCTTGAACTTCGTTAGGGGAAAAATATAGCCCGGACATTTATAGTAGGGAAAACCCTCACACCCAAGTTGGGTTAAGGGAATGTGAAGACATAAGGAAGGGATCCTCCTTGCCAAGGGAGGTTCCAACAGTCTTGGAAGTGGAGCGGATTCATACTCAATCAGTTCTAAGGGCGACTTGCATTTCAATAGGAATTTGGTTATACCAGATGAGGAGGACCTATGAAGCGCGCATTTATGGAGCAAACGTATGGGTCAAGATTTTTGGCTTACCGCAGGAGGGGGATAAAGATATGTCATATAATGTTAGATGTAATATGTGTGGGTCGGCATGGAGTGATACATAGAAAATTTTATCTCCAGGTGCACCACTCATTAGATGGAGAGGGTTGATCCTAAGCGATCAACCAAAGTTTTGAAACGATTGGAGATTCTAGTGAGGGAATGAGAGTGAATACCGATGGATTTCATATTGAGTTACCAACATCGCGAAGGGGTCAAGATTACCTCTGGATTTTGGGGATCGATTGACCGAGGTGGAGTAGTTTTTATTCATTCGGATGAATTACACAATCGGGCAGTGTGCCGACACGAGGTGTCACCCAACATTATTTTGTATCAAGATTAGATCTTTGTGTCCCACTTTTGGCAGAGTTTCTAGGAGGCTATGGGTACGAAGTTGCGTTTGAGCAAGGAGTATCACCCGCAGACCGATGGCCAGACGAGAAGGGTGACTAAAATATTGGAGGATATGGTGAGGATGTATATTATGGATTTTAAGGGTAGTAACCGAAGATTTTTGAAGTTTGACGTGAGTGGTCAGATGTTACGGTGGGTATCCCCCACGAAGGGAATGATCCGGTTTGTGAAGAAGGAAAGTTGGCGCTTAGGTATATGGAGCCTTCCCAATCATCAAGGGGTAGGTTCGGTTGCATATAGGCTCCTCTTACTGGAATAATTATTGCCAGCTCACGATCAGTTTCGTGTGGCGTCATCAAGGAGGTATCTCAGGGATGACGTGGTATATCTTTGTATAACATTAAAGGAGATTGACTTGTTGTCGGACAATCTTACGAGGAGAGACTTATCGCCATATTGGGCCGTAGTGAGTATGACCTCGGTCAAGACGGTATAGTTAGTGCATATACAGTGGGGACACCACAATGTTGTCATAAGTCAATTTGGGAGCGTGAGGATGACATGCGGGAAAAACATCTGGAGTCCTTCATAGCAGGTATGTCCAAAAATCAAGGACTTAATTACGTTGTTAAGGGGGAAGTATGTAACACCCCGTATTTTTAAAGCATTTTAAATTACACGTGTGCACGTAATTTAATTAAATAAAAAAATAAGGTGACTTAAATAAATATTAATTAGAGAATAAAATGATTAATATTTATGTGTAATTATATTTATTTGTGTTATAAGTAAATGAAAACATGTTAAATTATGTTACGTTGTAAGTGAGTAAAAGCGACGGGTTTAACGACATCTCATTTGGGACACGTGGATAGAGTCGTGTTGGGCATGAGATGAAAATTAATGTTAGAAAACTCGGATGGTGATTTTGAATGTGCCAATGGTCTGAAATGGGTCGAAATAGTTAGAAATAGGTACCCAAGGGTTATAATTGGGTTCCAGAGGCTTTTTAGGCTAAACGGGAGCCGTAAAAGGGTATTCGAGTCATTTTACGTGTAAGGAAGGCCTTAATTTAGGGATTTGGAGTGTTTAGGTTTATATTTAGGTAAGGTGGATAGAAGGGGCATCTATTCAACCATTCAAGACGCTAGGGTGGTTTTGAGAAAGGAGACAAAAGAGAAGAAGAAACGAGAGGAAAGTGAAAAGAAAAGGGATCCTGGTTGGAGATCAAGTTAATTCGGGTTCCAGGCCAAGAGAGGAACTCAAGGAGAGAATATCATAAATTTATCACTCTAAAGGAAAGTATTTAACTTGCTTTAATATTATTTTTACTTTCAAATATTCATGTAAAATTTGGTGTAGGAAGAACAAAATTTCGAGTTGGGAGAACCATGTAGAATAGGGTTTTGATTAAAGAAATCATCGAAGAGGAATATTATAATGATAATATAATAGATCTGAAATGATTAGAATGATAAAGATGAATTATTGATTGATTTAAGAAATAAAGAATTGAATCTTGAATTAGGGTTTTAAACTATGCATGAATCTTAAGGTAAATTGGGTGATCTCATGAATTATATGTTATTTGGGATGATACGAACATAGAAACCTATTAATTAATGTTTGAGATTGGTTTGATAAACATATTTGGCGTTTATATGAAGGTTGTAACTCTTAAGGTTGAAGAGGAAAAGGAAAATATCGTCTTAAGTTCGTTATGGCAGTCTAGCAAACTGAACCGATTCGCTGGGGGGAGCGAACCAGTTCGCTCACCGAATCGATTCGGTCCAGCAAGCGAACCGGTTCGATTTGCTGTGCTGTATCCCTTGCCCTTTTTTTTCGTGGATCATTTAGGGTTATATATGGCATCTGGGAGATGGAATTTGACTTCTGTAAATATAAAGGGAAGGTTAGGAAGTACTTTAGGTTAATTGGGGATGAATTTCGGGTAAGAAATTAAGGGTGTAAGGGTGAAAGTACTCGGGTAAAAATTGTGAAATCGATAACTGTATTTCGGGAAGAATTAGGCTAAGTTCTAAGGCAGAACACCATGTTGGCTAGAAAAATGAAGTTAGAGAATTAATCATAAGTAAGTGAATATTTGATAAAAATCGGGAAGTCGGGATAGACTTCGGGATTGCTGGGCTAGTGCTACGAGAGATATTATGAACGTTATCCGATATATATATATATATATATTTTCGCGTAGTGGGTGGTCTACCCTAGCGTTGACCAACATGTGTTGGGTCGTTTCGCCAGGTCATAAGATTGTTGCATGACCATCGTAGGTGAGTTTTGAGTCTGAACCGCCTTCAATTTATGTGTTTACGATTTGGGATCGGTGGTGAGATTCCAACAAAGTGGTCCACTAGGGGACGCATCTACGAGGATAGCTCGGGGATGCTATGTATATACATATAAAATAGTGTTATAAGTATATGTGTACTCAAACGATTGTTTGAACATTAAATTATAACTAATGGGTAGTTACATTGACTATGTAATGGTAAGAATATAATTGAGGAATAATACTTTATAGCTTATGTGATAGCTATGTGATTACTAAAGTAAAGTAAAATACGTGTAATGCAATTGGGCAAGAGGTTTAGCATATTGGACCATGTTAAGAATGACTAGACTTGTTAGGCGGGGTAACATAACTAGAAAATTAAAATACATGCGCTAGGTGTGCACTATATATGAGGGGCGAGGATAATCTCAAGTGAGTGCGACACATTGACTATACAAACAAACTTAAATTATTACTACACTTGCGAGCCAAGCACAGCGGTAAGTCGGGGATCAAAAATCCACAGGGACGAGATGATAGAATTTATAAGATTTAGTACTCCGAAATAAAAGTGTAAAAGATAAATTACAAACTAAAAAGGAAAAGATGCATAAAAGGGAAAATGTTTATTCTAGGCGAGGGTATTGAAACTAGACTACGAAAGCGAGTAAAACTATAGGTTGCGTCGAATAACCCTCACCCGAGTTAATTTGTATAAAATGGTTACATGGGTCGACGAGTTATTACAAATGCGTCTCGTTTTGACAGTTAATTAAATCAAGGGTTGTCACGCCCCTAAATCAGCATAAAAGCCTAATAAGATTTTGGCATCAACAAATATCCCAGGAATTGCGCGCGAAAGGTCGTAAGCACGGGACATACATGATATGCCCCGTCAAATCTCCTAGGCGTAATAACCGAGACAACGCACCCGAAATAAATCCGTAAACGTCATCACCAAAGCCAAACAACGCGTTAACTCAGTGAGTTCAATTCAAACACAACCTAATTTAAATTACCTAGAAAGCATGTTAAAAATGCGATAAATGAAACGCGATAAATAAACGCAATAAAGCTACCTAGAATGCAAGTAATCAAAGCATGTAAACTAATTAACAAAACATGTAAACCTAATTATCAAAGTAATAATTAATGGAAAACAACTATATTAATGGAGAGGAAGATGAATAGTGCAACTTATAACCTAATTGGTTGTCAAACCAAGAAGAATCAAAGAAGAACTCTTCAAAGCCCCCAAACCCTAAGCTATTCTACCCTAAAACTATCTAAAATCGTATATATCTGTTTATTACAACAAAAATTGTATTTATAGTAAGTGGGAATGAAAATAAAGGAAAAAGAAAAGAAAAGAAAATATCTCAAAATATCTGGCATGCGCGGTCGACCGCGTCGAGGGGACCGATCGACCGATCCTTCAAGCATAAGCCCACTGTCTCCTTCCCAAGGTAAAATATGAAACCGCGATCGACCGGTCCCAGGGACGCGGTCGACCGGTACTCTGTTTCTCAGCCAAGCTTGGTCCATGAAGAGGGGGAAAAGGTCAATAACGAAAACGGGCATATCTTCTTCGTCCGAACTCCAAATGACGCACCGTTTGTGGCCATGCGATGCTAACTCAACGAACTACACATCCATGGAATTTCCATGAGCTAGAGAATAAATGTGAATTGACTAAAATTCCCTTGAAGTAGCACCCGACGACGAAACTTCTTCGAAATGCAACGGATCCTCACTTTTAGCGTTCCAATACCTACAAAGCATAATTAACCCCTGCAAAATATGTATATATCAAAATCCAAGTTTGTCTGGTTAATGAGCATAAATATAGGCATTAAGGACCGTAAAAGCAGTAGAATGCATAAAGATAACGGGCGAAAATATGCAATATTTGATAGGAATCACACCCCCTAACTTAAAGATTGCTAGTCCCTAGTAATGAAACAAACAAAACCAGTCCACAGAAGGCGGTACAAGACATATATATGCATCAAAATATAAATGCCACTTTCGTAGGGAGCACGATTGCATTTAGCATATGCAATAAGCCGTTAAACCCCTAGGTCACCCTAGTGGACGAGTGTCGTCTCATGAGGGTTTTCAGGAATGATACCCACAAACATCAAATGGTTTCCTCAAAATATGCCCAAACCAACATGCGACAAGCCCAAAAATAGAGAAAAAGATTTCATACGCGTTATTAGCAAAGTGAATGAATTCAAACAAAAGTCCAAATCATTAACATTATAGAATGCACCTCATAGAATTGAAACCTTAACATGTGGGAGGGGAGCGAGCATATGCAAAGTGTGATTTGATAAAAAAACTTATATAAACCGGATACTAAAAGTTAAAGCAAGCATACATTCAATCCTCACGGGCATTACACTCATCAAGTGAATTCACTTGAAATAGGGAGGTAACACACGGAACATGCGGGCTAAAGAGTAAATGTAAATGGAAACTAGGCCGCACACATGTCACAAAGAAGAACTCTATATATAAACTGAAAAAATGTAATCTCAATGAAAGGATATCACCCATTAAAGGAGGCGACATGCATTTTCACAGATTATCAAAACTATTATGACTTTTGAATTACATCAACCTAAGATCACATAGGACTTTAATAGGGTTGTAAGGTAGGTATGGCTAGGGTACGAAATGAAGGAATGTATGTACGGATTCAAAGTGCTCGAAATGAAAACTCGGGATAATGAAAAAATGCGGGCAATATCAAAATTGGAAAACAAGTTCCGAAACGCAATTAGATATATCATCGGGGAGAGTAATCAAAGCTTATTAAACACTATACAATATTTACAACTTTCTCTTTCTCTTTCTTTTCCTTTTCTTCTTTTTCTCATGTTTTCTTTTGCTTTTTGCTTTCTCTTTTTCTTCACTTTTTTCACTTTTTCTTTTTCTTTACTTTTCAAACTCTCATATGCCTAAATTGCAACCGACATCATAACAACATCATTCAATCCCAAGCAACATTCCAAACAAAGGTATGGGGAGTGTATGTATGGGCTAAAACTCCAATTTAGAGTTGGTTATGGGATTTGGGTTATGAAACGAAAGGCTATATTTAGGCTCAAAGGGGCTAACGAGGGTAAACATATAAGGGTGAGGTCAAGGCTAATATGGGTGATATAACAAAGAATGCCTATGAACATTTCCAAAAGTTTACGCAATTCTCGAATCAAAACAATATATGAAAATTATGATAAAGTAACACATTTCAAGTATGAACTAAATTAATGAATGGTCAAATGAAAGAATAGTGAGATTACCAACGAATTCAACATTTTCAATAAGAAAAGAATAGTGTATACACTCACAAACGACGAAAGGTACAAAGCCTACTCGGGGTAAGTATATGCAATGCAACAAAAGATTATCGAGTTATAAAAATCTTAAACCAAATCAATAGAATGATAAAAGTGCATGTGCTCATGGAATTGAAGTTTAATTCATGAAGTTATTCATAATATCAATAATCGAGACTAAACTATAATAACTTCTAAAATCGAGAACATGCATCATTGGGTTGTCTATTGGATCGGGGAATTATTGACATTTATCATCAGAAACAAAGGAAAAATGCCCAAAAAAGGAGAAAAAAGAAAGAAAATCTTTTTGAAATTTTCAATTTTTCTAAGAAAAGCATACTAAGTAACTAACATGTGAGCAAAACATGGACTAAATAATGAAATGGATAGAATATCCCACACCCCCTAACTTAAAACTTGACATTGTCCTCAATGTGAATTAAGAACCAAGTTAAAGAGAGGAAAATAGCGATATTACCCAAAATTGGAGCGATCCCCATAAGAACATGTCCAAAGAATCTACAAAACAAGTTAGTACCGAGCATAGCAAAAATAAGTAATAAAAAGTTAACTAATTACACTAGACTAAATTAAAAAGGAAAGAAAAAATAAAAAAAAGAAAGAAAGCCAACAATATACAACCTACTATTTAGGCCTCACACTAACTATACACTAGAAGTCTAAATAGCTGAGGATCCACCGTAAGAACGATTTGACTTTGGAGGATAACCGATGTACCCTCACACTCGAGCATGCCCTCCAAAAAATATGAATTCCATTTTAACAACGGAAGGCATGTGTAAGGCGTAAGAAATGAACCATCGCCAATTAAATTTTTTGGAGGGATGATGGGGGGGTTTGGATTGAACGGGTGACAAAAATATGTGGGGACCGAGAAAAGCCGAATATCCTCCCAATGATTTTGAAATTGGAATGGGAGGCGGCGAACACGAAGGCATGGATGTGATCATGGAAGGCGACTCGAGCAAGTACTCCTCTTCGGCGAAAAGGTTTAAAACATTAAAGTTCGAAGCCGAATCATCGGGTACTTGAGACGGTGTGATAATGGAGAATGAAAATGGGGATGAAAGAAATTCAATCTCATGATATGAATCATCATCGCATGAAGATTGAGTTTCGAATGAAATAATATCATTTTCAATTAAATGTTCTTCTTTGGGGGCCAAAGAAGAAATCATTTCATTGCAAATAGATATTACGTCATTTTCATCCTCGCTTTCATTATCTATTACGCAATGGGAAAAGTCTAGAATGGTTTGTTCCAAAGTAGGCACAAGTACCTCATTTGGTTCAAAACATTCCTCGACTTCAAAAGTCTCGGAAGCAAAATCGTCATTGGACTCAAAAAGTAAATCCAAATCATGTTCCCATGAATGATTTTCTTCCCAATAACGGTTTTCAATTTTCTCATTCTCATACATACGCAAACCCTCACCGAATGTCATAGGTCGAGGTGAGGATGCATGAAAATGGGAACTTTAAAAATTACCATCGGACTTAAACGAAAACTCATTATTATAGGAATTTTGAAAACTATTGCAATTCGTTTCAAAATTCCTATTATAAGGAGGTAAAGGCCCAAAATCATTATCACCATCATCAAAATTCCAATAACCTAAGTTTTGACTCCCGTTATACTCGCCCCAAGTCATATTTGAATTTGTTATACTTTGGGATTCTAAGTATTCACCGAAAGTCATAGGTTTGCGAGAATTTTAAGAATTATAACAAGGATTACCGAAAGAATTGGAATAAGACATGCTTACCCCAAAAATGGCTCAAGTGGCGGATTCCACAAATTAAGTGCGCGTGGGAAAAATTCGAGCGTTTCTAAGTGCTCAAATGTGAAAGTCCTGCAAAAAGATTAGAAAATAATACAAATAGAAAGAAAATACTATGAAATATTAAATCAAATAAAGTCTAAAACAAACTCATCCCCAGCAACAGCGTCATTTTGATCGAGCAAGTTGTCGGGATCAAAGCAATGAACCAATTAAGATTCAAAGAAAATCATCCCCGGCAACGGCGCCATTTTGATAACGCACGAAAAAAGTGTGCGCTTGTAAGTGGATAGTCGTTGTTTTCTGTCTCTTCGCGACTATACAAACAAACCTAAATTACTACTATACTTGCGAGGCAAGCACAGCGGTAAGTCGGGTATCGAAAATCCGCAGGGACGAGATGCTAGAATTTATAAGATTTAGTACTCCGAAATAAAAGTGTAAAAGATAAATTACAAACTAAAAAGAAAAAGATGCATAAAAGGGAAATGTTTATTTTAGGCGAGGGTATTGAAACTAGATTATGAAAGCGAGTAAAACTATAGGTTGCGTCGAATATCCCTCACCCGAGTTAATTTGTATAAAATGGTTACATGGGTCGACGAGTTATTACAAATGCGTCTCGTTTCGACAGTTAATTAAATCAAGGGTTGTCAGTCCCCTAAATCCGTATAAAAGCCTAATAAGATTTTGGCATCAACAAATATCCCGAGAATTACGCGCGAAAGGTCATAAGCACGAGACATACATGATATGCCCCGTCAAATCTCCTAGGCGTAATAACCAGGACAACGCATCCAAAATAAATCCGTAAACGCCATCACTAAAGCCAAGCAACGCGTTAACTCAGTGAGTTCAATTCAAACACAACCTAATTTAAATTACCTAGAAAGCGTGTTAAAAATGCGATAAATGAAACGCGATAAATAAACGCAATAAAGCTACCTAGAAAGCAAGTAATCAAAGCATGTAAAATAATTAACAAAGCATGTAAACCTAATTATCAAAGCAAGAATTAATGGAGAGGAAGATGAATAGTGCAACTTACAACCTACTTGGGTGTCAAACCAAGAAGAATTAAAAAAGAACTCTTCAAATCCCCCAAACCCTAAGCTATTCTACCCTAAAACTATCTAAAATCGTATATATCTGTTTATTACAACAAAAATTGTATTTATAGTAAGTGGGAATGAAAATAAAGGAAAAAAAAAGAAAAGAAAATATCTCAAAATATATGGCATGCGTGGTCGACCGCGTCCAGGGGACTTGTCGATCGGTCCTTCAAGCATAAGCCCACTATCTCCTTACCACGGCCAAATATGAAACCGCGGTTAGCCGGTCCCAGGGACGCGGTCGACCGGTACTCTGTTTCTCAGCCAAGCTTTGTCCATGAAGAGGGGGAAAAGGTCAATAACGGAAAGGGGCATATCTTCTTCGTCCGAACTCCAAACGATGCACCGTTTGCGGCCACGCGATGCCAAATGAATGAACTACGCATCCGTGGAATTTCCATGAGCTAGAGAAGAAATCTGAATTAAGTAAAATTACCTTGAAGTAGCGTCCGACGACGAAACTTCTCCGAAATGCAACGGATCCTCACTTTTAGCGTTCTAATACCTACAAAAGCACAGTTAACCCCTACAAAACATGTATATATCAAAATCCAAGGTTGTCTGGTTAATGAGCATAAATATAGGCATTAAGGACCGTAAAAGCGCTAGAATGCATAAAGATAACGGGCGAAAATATGCAATATTTAATACGAATTAATAATTCTGCTGCATATTTATTAATTCATTTAGATACTTGATAATGCTTTTAAAAAGATTTTGGGCGCTGACCCGTATCAAAAATATTTCCGAAACCTTTTAGATGCTCAGCCATAAGGACGCCAGGGTTAGCTTGTCATTCCAGTCAGACGATGATGTAATAGCTATAGATGCATGCATGATTTACTTAGACACTTCTCTCCATTCTATCTAGTTATAATGATTATTCCAGTGTTTCTTTTGGGTGTCTCACCCACAGTTGGATAACTTTTATTTTCAGACTTTATTCATATTATTTCATTTAGCAGTTGGATTATTGTACTTGGGTCTTACTGAGAGTTTATTCAGTTAATTATTTAATTATGCTATCATTACTTATTATTTCTGTGGTTGTGAAGAATGTTTATCTTATTTGGTCGAATGGTTTAAATAAAGCATGTTAATAAGTTTATAAAATTTCACACCAGGCTTAATAGATTATTAATAATTAATTGGTTTTTGACAGTGATGCTGAGAATGAACCAGACTGAAATTCTTGTCATATTTTAGTAGAGAATTAGCCACCCGTTATTAGAATATACGGGATGTCATAAGGACTACTTGTTATCACAAAGATATCCAAGCTGGGATTTAATTATCTTCAAGATCTGGAGGAAAATGAATTCTCCCATCCTAATCACTCGAGGAAATATTATCGATAATGTAATATTATTGTGTAAATATAAAAAATATGCCTATATCTACTCCAGTTTGTTCAGGTAACCAATTTTCAAAGAGTTCCAAGAATCCGAGCCTTAACTATGAGGTTTTCAGATTTCTAGACTCTTAACCTAACAAATCGTCAAAGAGTTTAAAGGACCCGATCCTCAACTCTAAGGTGTTGTGGTCTCGATACCCTTAACCTAATAACTCTTCAAAGAGTTGCAAGGATCTGAGCCATAACTATAAGGTGATGAGGTATTCGGACCCTTAACCTAACAACTTTTTAAAGAGTTCCATGGACCGATCCTCGACTCTAAGGTTCTGAGATCTCTAGACCCTTAACCTAATAACTCTTCAAAGAGTTTTAAAGATTCGAGTCTTGACTAAGATTTTGAGGTCTCCAGACCCTTACTCTGAATTATGAGATATTAAATTACTAACTTGTAAATTCAGTCTTAGTAAGGTCTCGATACCCTTGACTATAAACCCAGTCTTGAGGACCTAATGCCCCTAACATTACAAGTGGGTTGTGAGGTTTTACCCTTAGCTCAAGAGCAAGCCCAAATATCCCAAAATTTGAGAAAATTTTAGGAACCCTAATTCTTAAAAAGTTCATGGAAATGACCACCTTTGGCCATTAAATTTCAATAGAAGTCTAAAGCTATCTTCCTTAAATCGTGGGAAATTTAGAGGCCCCATAATTCCCAAACTTCACTAACCTTTTAAGATGTGCAGGTTTTTTCCCCTTTCCATTCTTGAAAGAAGAAAAGGAGGGCTACTAATAATACCAAATATGATCTTCAAACTAAAATCAACCTCAAACTATGGTAGGTGGTCTCAAGTGTCGAGCCGAAGTCAGAATAAAAACAGAAGAACCTTAGATCTTCTCCCTCATACTCCAGCAAAAGGCCAAGACCCTCGGTTCAAACAACTAACCCCTAAAAGGCTCCTCCAAGACAACATTAAGTGTCCAGAGTTGCCATCAAACCTTAATATCCAAAGACAGTCTTCGTGTTATAAGGAAAGGACCTCAGCGGTCCTCTACAATGTCCGGACAATAAAGGAAAGGTTGTTAAAAGGTCCTTGGCCTAGAAACAAAGGTTTCTCAACTTATCTTATTAATTGCTAAGGTCTAACAATAAGCATCATCACAACATAATCAACCTCAATCGTCTCTCTTAAACCTCAACGGGATTGGGTTCCATTTGTGCATGATTTCGACATCTTTAGGAAATCTCTCCAAGAACCAAACAAAGTTTCACAGACTAATCTGGCAGGTGCAACTTCTTCCACCAAAACTCAACCCATCAACTATAGCGACAGAGCGGAGCCATGGCCGCCCATTATTCAAAAGTCAAATCTCAGTTACTCCCAGTAGTTAGTTATATAAGGAGTTCTTGAGGAAGGATGTAAGGGATCAAGCGATTATTCAAGATAACAAATATTGGAGTTAATATTTAGCATTTGCAAAGGAGTCTGGACCACTTCCAACTCACGTGTGTATTCAAAGCATCGCACTTAGGTGACTTAGTCTTGTTTTAGTCTTTAAAGTCCTAAGTGAGTAAGAAATATATAGAGGAGCCAATTAGTTACTTTCTATGACCTCTCTACTCATCACAAAGACCTCAAACTTCGTTGTACCATCTTAGCTTAAGTGTTAAGACTACTTACCTTTGTATTATTCATCCTCATACTATATATACTCAAGAAAAACACCTTAATAGTGAATGGAGGTACCTCAGTAGATTAAACCATCATACATCAATGTGTCTTTGTTGTTTCTAACTTAAGAACACTTCCTCCTATTCTAAGGATACATATTTGGTGAGGGTATGGTCAAGACTGATTTTAGCACCGTCACTCATGACTTGAACCACACTGTTAGGTGTTATTGGAGTTAAAAAGTGACCGATAACAAAAAACGACTGGTGGCAACAAAGTATTGGCTTGGTTGTAGTGAAGCCTTAGCTACAATGAAGAGATCACACAGGGCTTCATCGTATAGACCTATAATGTGAAAAAATGGATTTTAATTAGGGTTATCTTCGACATTTCATCCCTTAGGGCTCCATTGTCTAAATAACACATTTTAGTTCATTTAAACCCAAGTTATTGTGCAATTTTCAATAATTGATTGCTCTTGTATACACATTGAGAGGGAGAGAGTGTGAGACTTCAGAGAAGTTATAAACCCTTATTGATTTAATCAAAGAAAGAAAACCATCATCATTTGTGGACGTAGTCAAATAGCTGAACCGTGTATATCTTATTTGTATTTTGTCAGTGTGTGATTTCTCATTATTTTACATTTTTTCTGTATTCCTTTTGTTATCTCTCGGGTTTCTTCATTCTTGAATCTTGGGAATGCACAAATCACTCTATTGAGTGAGTATCCGCACCATGATCGATAAATACTGTAATGTTACTTTCATAACATCAAGAGTTAAGAGTTGCATTTTAAAGTTTGGGGCGGAATTGGATTTGGGCCCATAACCCATAGACTTCAATCTCCTAAGCTCTCATTTGTTGGGGGTTTTGACAACAAAGCATTATAAATACACCATTCTGGAGATGCTTAATGAGAACTTGTGACCCTTTTGAGGTGAAACCCCAAAGAAATGAAAACTTATGCTTGAGGGGGAGAGTGTATAGAAGTATTGATGAGGGCCAAAACCAAAATTACCCAAAAAAGTATCATAACAAATTATAATAGTTACTTAAATTTTGATCTTAGAATTGATTATTACCCTAAAAAGTATCATAACAAATTATAATAGTTACTTACATTTTGATCTTAGAATTGATTACAATAGTACTAATATTTTTTAACATCTAATTTTCAAATAATGTCTCTTAATTTAAGAGGGTATATGTTTATAAAACTAACACCTAAGCACTTCATGTAAGGTAACTCTGTTACCCATTGACAGAGTCTATCTTATAAAACTAACACACAAGCACTTCATGGTGGGGCACCCCACGAGTAAGCTTAAGGTAACTCACTAATTGACATGGCAAGACGATGGGTGGGCACTTTCAAACACTAGAAAATTATACGATTACAAATATGTACATATCATCATTCACTATACATTGTCATCATAAATGCAGAATTGCAGCAGACTAGTAACTTCTGAAGTTCATCAATGCACAACAATATAACTTAATATTACAAGGTTTATGATGATTGATGAGCCCAATATTACGACTCATTTGCACAATAATTCAACCTTAAGATGTGGCCGTTGCATTTTTTCCAAGTCCTCGTTGTCTTGCCCGTTCCATTTTCCGTTTACGCCATTCCTCCAGAGCTGTAGAACATTAAATATATTAGAAACCCTATTCTTTTATATTGCCAAAACTGAAAAATTATCTTTAAGGGGAAAACATAGAAATCAAGATATTGTGTGATGAAATTTCTGGGAAACTCTCATACAAACACATCAAAAGTTCATAATTCCAAACTTCAATGTTCTATTGATATTTATGCAACTGTTGACTAAATATATTATACAAACGTGAATATTTGCTTCCAAGAAGCAATAACCATAAAAAACAATTAGAAGTGGGACAGTAACTTGACCTTAATTTGATTATGGTGTATGGTGACAAAAGAAATATTTTTTGTAAGCCAACTGTGGATGCACGCGGTAAGATTGTCTACATCATCAAATGCAAGATGTGGAGGAATGCCACATGCATGAGCTCCAGAAGAACTATATGTATTTTCAAATAACTAGCGAAGAGGTTATTTGCATTCTATACCTACACTCAAGAAAGAAAGCAGCAGCTATTTATTTGCATCAACTCAGAAATTACCAAGAAAGAGCATAATTTGCCATCTGACATGATAGTTAGATAAATGTCAATATAACATTTATTCAGGATAAATTTCGCAGCTCTAAAAACCCATCACATTCTCATTTACTCATAAGATCGTCAAGAAACAGACTTGCAAGGTTAGCATGCAAATAATTCATAAAAGCAATACAGATAGAAATTATTTTAATAGAGAAATTGTTCTTAATATAGGGTTATTATGACTTGACCCAAATGAAATATATCAGAACTTTGAATCTTAATCAAAGTGAGACAGACCCACTTGTCTATTGAGACGACTCCGGATTGGAATATGTTTTATTTTAGGGTAAAATGCAAATTTAACCCTCAAGTTTGAGAGTATTTTCAATATTGGACCCGATGTTTTAAAGTTGCAATGTTAACCTTGAATTTTGACAATTGATTCAATTGAATCCACTATTACATTTGTCGTTAAGATTTGTAATGGAGGTGTTGACTCAATGTCTTGTGTGTCAAAAAAATTGTGGTCCAATAAGAGTTTGACACGTAGCACCTCTTTTTAACATTAAATAATCTCTTTTAAGAATAAAAAAATTTCAATAAACAAAAAATGAATAACATAAATAATAAAAAAGAAAAAACATTTAGGTCTCCACAGCCCCTCACCCGCTCCTGCCTCCCCACCTTCCCCCTCCCACCACTGCCACCCACCACAGCCCTAGTCGTCCACCCTTCCTCGCCCACCACTAACTCTCGCACCCTTTCTCAACTCTCTCTCTCTCTCTCTCTCTCTCTCTCTACATACATATATATATATATATATATATATATAGACCCAGGCTCAGGTGCGGACTTCCCGTGCGGACTTTTCGTGCGGACTTTTGTCCTTATCCCGAAAGTGATCCCCTCGTGGTCCCAAAGACTTTTGTTATTTACTTTAGATGGTCCCCCTCTTGTCTTACTCTAAAACCTTAGTTTAAGACTATATATTTAAAAGATTTATAATTTAGACCCAAAAATTGGTATCAAGACTGTAAAGATTTTAAAACCTCACCAAATTCCGACCAAAACCCTAATTATGGTATCAGAGCCATAAGACGTTCCTTTTAGACAAACGATTAAAAGACTTTAATGCCCTTGGGATTTATCCCTCTCATTTACCAAGATATTTTTGGAACCAATCCAGACTACCAACCTATACCCATAACTGATTTAGACTCAGAAGGTTGTTTAACCACATACATAGACGGTTGTTCACATATTGAACATATCCCAGCCAAACACGCAGACAGTAGACAAGTTACTGCTAGTGCTATTAATAGCATAATAGACCAAAATAAGTGTATACTGCTTATATTAAGACAATTAATAAAAGACACTCAAACTTTAGAAACAGAGATCAAAAATATCTCTAAAAGATTATTAGACATAGATAATCAAATCCCAATAGACTTAGTAGACGTGTTACAAGAAATAAATATTAAGACAAATCATATAGAAGTCCTTAACAAAGACATTTTAGAAATTAAGACTTTAATTAAAAATCAAGACAGTGAGTTAATTAAACTTACTAAAGAACAAGCTAAGCTTATCCCTAGACTTGATAGTTATCTTCCTAATGGAGATAGTTAGATCAGACTGGAATGAGGTATCATAATACCTCTCCATTCAGACCTTATCAGAATTTTATCAAAGAATTTTAGAAAAGATAAATGATGATAGATTTTATTACAAGATAAATGAAAATGAGATTGCCAACGCAGCTAAGGCAACTAGACTTATATTAGAAAGATTAAATTTAATTTCTACATCTATAGCAGCTACCCAAGACTATAATAGTAGCTTTGTTAAAGACTTGCATTTAGACTTAAAGGCTAAGACAGAAGGATTAACTACCTTCTACACAGACTTTGTTAAATTCCAACAGAATTTAGCAAATTACCTTAATAATATGGAAAGACATAATCTATCTAAAATGGATGGTATTATTAATGAACTTAGACTAGACATGGCCCAAGTAAAAGAAAAATACAGTGAAATTATAAACGGAATTAAGGCCGTATATAATAAACCTTCCCAAGCAGAAATAGACTCTCCTTTTATTCTAACTAGGTTAGATAAAATTGAAAAGACTGTAGAAGCCATAGAAGTTAGAACTATGCAACAACTAGAAAAAGATAATGAAGTAAAAGACTATATCACTAACGTTGGTAAAACCATCGTTAATTCTCTAGCTAGACATAGTGAAGAAACTTCTGAAAAGACTAGAAAAGAGAATAAGAATTTTAAAGAAGAAATCCTTAATCAGATAAAAAGACAAAAAGATTATTCAGACTTCTTAGAAAAAATTGAAAAAAGACTTGAACAGAAACAGGTAACCACCTGTAAGTTTAAAGAATCCCTTCCCATAGAAACTAGAGAAAGGAATACCATAGGTAGACGAGTCATAAATGACGGATTAGATAAGACTAGCAAGATAGCCAGCTCTATCCCAAATATTGGACAGAGTAATCATATGCTCCAAAGATTTAAGGATTCATCCTCCAATGTTAGGACATGGTGGAAAGAGAGAAATTTCACCAATCCTCTCCAATGGAAAGAGTGGGGTGAAGTTGACTGGAAGATTGTTGAAGACTCCATTCATAATGGACAACTTCCAGCCGTTAGATACATAGACTTATTTAAAGAAGGTGCCACTCCTAAGACTCCCAATTATAACATGACCTACCATTGTAGAAATCATGTGTTAGACAAATCCTATACTGAGCTCCAAGTATTTGACTCAGAATGGCTTAGATCTAGAGGAAAAGATAGAAAGTTCCAATTCCTAACCTTTGGACTCTTCCAAGCAAGAATCCAAGGATTACATAGACCCCAGAATAATATCAACATATTATGTTGTTTAGTAGACAAAAGATGGAAAGACTTTGAGAAAAGTCTTATTGGGATAGCCCAATTAGAAATGTCAGACAACATAGGATACTTTAATGTCATTCCGGCATTTACAGTAACCGTAGACACAGCCAAACATTTTAAGTTAATCTTATATGCTAGTGGCTATGAAGACTATATTATCCCAGACACTAATATAAACATAGAATTTCAAAGCTATGTGAAGTTCTCCCAATTTCCTTATGAAGGAATGCAATCGGGAATTCCTAGCGGTAGACTTAATGAAGAAATCTTAGTTAGAACCAATGTATCAGACTATAATCATACTTACAGTATTAGGAATACTGGACCTATGAAAGAGAAAGCTAAGACTCTCTGGCAATTGCCAGAATTTCAAGAAACTAAGACTATACAAAATAAACCCTTGTTTATTAATCAAGACGACGTCACTGGAAATGTTACCATCCAGTTTGGTCCCCCTAAGAGTGTTAATAAGAATATCCAGACCGAAGAAATTAGATTTAGGAATATGGGAGAAGCCATAATCAATGATCCTTCAGAAGGAGAATGTAGTAGTAAGACTAGTGCTAGTTTACTTAGACAAGCTCCGATAATTAGACCTAGAAGATCATTTGAACAAAAAGACTTAATTAAAGAAAAAGCTAGGATCCAAAACTTTGGACATGAGCCATCAGAATTGGACATGAAGACATTTAAAGATAACCTTAAGAAAAGTCATTCTGTTAGGTTTCAAGAAAGAGAGATTTAATATGATAGCCCAAGACCGCATATTAAAATTAAAAGAATCTAAGAATACTAAAGAACTTCTTAGAAACTTAAGACTAATAGAAGAAGGAGAACAAAGACTAATGCCAGCTACACAAGTAGAGCCTAGCAAACAAGAGATAGGAAGTAGTAGTAGGCTAGAAGATGCTCCTCGACTTTTTAGTAAACCAATAGGAATAAATATTCCTATATACTCTAGCACCATAGTTAAGACTAAACCTGATTATATAAAAGACTTCCCAACTAGTGACAAGAGTTTTACTCCTGTTAAGACTATGGCAAGCCAAGCTATAAATCCTGTAGGTATATACCTCAACCTAGACAATGTGCAAAATAGGAAGAAAGCCTTAGACGAATGGCGTAATCAGATGAACATGTGTTTTGCATCTAATGAACAATGGGATGCAAGTTCATGTAAGCAGTACGCTGAGCAATCCATTAGAGGTATTGCAAAAGACTACTTAGATAGTTTAAGAAAGGCTACAGATGAAGACTCCTTAGCAAAGATTGAGAAGATGAAGGAAAACTTAGAAGAAAGGTCAATTGAAGAATATATTCAATTGTTCACCTCAGAATTTATTGGAGCTGGACATCTAGCTCAGATCAATGAACAAGACCTAGCAAAAACTAAGTTAGCCCTCCTTAGCATTTGCAAGTTAGATAAGATAAATGAATATAGCAATAATTATGAACAGCTATATTACCAAATTAAAGAATTTGGAGAGACCTTAAAAGACGAATACTTTAGAAAGATACCAGCCATAGGACAAATCCTAATTAATGAATATAGGAATTGGCCAGGAGTATCTGGAGTTAAGAATAACTCCCTTGGTGAAAGAATCAATTTCGCCAAAGACTATATCATATCTAAGAGACGTGATATAACCCAAGGAAAGTTGATAGAAGAGACTTTCAAGCAGATCCCTCCAATCAAAGACGAAAGAGACATCGCTCCAATCCAATGGGGATGTGGAAGTGAATCTAAGAAATTCAAAAAGAAAGTAGAATGGAAACATAGGAAGTTTAAGACTAGACCTTTAGGATTTCCAAAGAAGTATAAATTTAGACAATCTACTACCTTTAGGGAAAAGAATCCTAAGACAAAGAAAAATAGATTTAACCAAAGAAGATACTTTAAGAAGAATACTAGTAAGTATAAGAAGGTTCCTAATTATAGGAAAGAAAAAGAAGTAGCTCAATCTAAGACTGCCACCAAAGAATGTTGGACTTGCGGCAAAGAAGGACACTTTGCTAAAGACTGCCCTAATAAGAAAGATAAAGAAAGTATTAAAATCATTAATACAATATTAGACTATGCAGGCAAAGAAGAATTAGATATCCTATATGCTATAGAAATATCAGACATAGAAGATGATGATAGCACTAGTATCTTTAGTGTTTACACAGACAGTGATTCAGAAGACTATAGTGATAATGATGAGTATGAAGACTCTCAGGATACCCAAGACTTATACATGATGCAGACTAATCAAAAAGATCCAGATGATGAATATATAGATTTTGAAGACGCTTGGTATAAGTGTATATTAAGCCCCTTTTTGAAGAAAAGATGGACTGTTAGTAATCCTAAATTACTAACCTATATACCTAGATGTTACTTTGATGAAAGACATTATTGCACATTTGAAATGAAATGTAGCAAAAAAGACTTTAGATGTGTAGAATGCTTTGAGATTATACAAACAGAATTGTTTCTAGTTTGTATTATTTGTCAACTACACTACCATGAAGACTGTTGGAGAACTAGATTTAGAGCAATTTATACTTGCCAGTATGACGCTCAAATAGACTTAGATATTAAAACCTATTATCAAGACATTGATAGGAATATAGCCAAAAGACTGCAAGAAAATGAAGACTTCAAAAGAAAAGGAATTTCCTATGACTTAGACGAATACCATTCTGATGATAGTTCAGAAGACCTAATACCCTTAGATTTTATAGATAAACCTCAGAAAGGAATATCTATTTTAGAAAAGAATAATTTAGGCATTTCTACTAAACCACATGCTTGTTTTGTAGAATTATTTGTTCAACATAAAGACTATCCTAAAAGACTTTCAGCCTTTATGGATACAGGGTGCTCTCAGAGTATTTGTAAGGCTAATGCCTTCCCTGAAGACTACTTTTTAGAAGGTACTCAAGAAATCTATGGTAAAGTGGCTAATGGAGATCCATTTACCTTATATTTCCAGACTATTCCTATTTACTTTAAATTAGGAAATCAGACCAACAAAACCGTTAATCATCGGTTTTGGATAATGAATCCTCGTCCTAGTTTCACAGGAAACATTATTTTAGGAAAAGACTTTATTAGTAAATATCATCCTTATACTCAGTATAATGATAAGATATTAATTAGTGACCAAGAGGAATTTAATATTAAAGCTCCTCTAATAGATCATAAGACTGCCTTTGACCTTATGCAGGTCAAGCCCAGTTATAGACCCATCAAACATCAGAGTTCTTCAGCTGAGCATGGTGGACCTAGACCTACAACCCAACAAGAAGCCTTAGAAATAACTAAACCCTTACAAGAAGAGTGTAAGTGTCCAGACCAAAAGTGTTATAAGCAAATAGCGCTTATACAGCAAGACATTTTAGATCAAGCCCAGCAGACCTTATTACAGGTGCAAGCTATATCCAAACAAAAGAAAATGGATATAGAAGTAGAAAAGGAAAAGATTAGGCAACTAGCAGAGCCTACTTTAGGAGAAAATTCCATCGCTAAGTGGGATAAAGACCAAAGCTATTGTGAAATCATCCCTATTAACCCAGACGCCACTATTAATGGTGGAACCTATAAGAAAGGATACTCACAAGAAGATAGGGAAGAATTCAAGAAAGACGTAGACGAAATGCTTAAGTTAGGCATTATTAGAGAAAGTAAAAGTAGACATAATAGCCTAGCCTTCTATGTTCAAAATGAATCTGAACGTAAAAGAGGAAAAAGACGTATGGTTATAGATTATAGACAATTAAATAAGAATTGTGAATTTGATTCTTATAAGATACCAGACAAGAATAATTTGATTAATTTAATCGAAGATAGAATTATATTCAGTAAGTTTGATTGCAAATCAGGCTTCTGGCAAATTAAGATGCACCCAGACAGTATTACTTGGACAGCCTTTAGTGTGCCCCAAGGAAAATACGAATGGCTAGTTATGCCATTTGGATACTTGAATGCTCCTCAAGTTTTCCAAAGAAGAATGGATAATATATTTAGACCTTATTCAGAATTTTGTTTTGTTTACATAGATGATATTCTTGTAGCGAGTAAAACTGAGATAGAGCATGTAGACCATTTTAAAAAGATTATTCTAGAATTAGACAAGCATGGTATTGTTATTTCCGAAAGGAAAATGCAATTATTTCAGACTGAGATAGACTTTGTGGGAATGCATATTAATAAAGGAAAATTGTCCTTAGCAGAACACATAACCAAAAAGATTCTTGAGTTCTCAGACCAACTCAAAGATAGAAAACAATTACAATCATTTTTAGGATTGCTTAATTGTGCTGCAGATTTTATTAAAGACCTTGCTTCAAAAAGACAAAGCTTAACAGCCAAATTAAAAGGAACAGACAAAACTAATCCCTTTTATTGGACTAAAGATGATTTTGAAGTCATAAGACAAATTAAAGATGCAGTAAAGAATATTCCTTTACTTGAACTGCCTAATGCAGAAGACCAGTTTATAGTAGAAACAGATGCCTCTGATAAACAATGGGGAGCAGTATACTTTGCCATTGATCATCAGACAAAAAAGAAGAAACTGTGTAGACATAGCTCTGGAACCTTTACAGACCCAGAAACAAGATACACTGCCCATGAAAAAGAAGTTTTAGCTATCGTAAGGGCAATAGAAAAATATATGTTGTTTCTTAGACCTAAGCATTTTACTGTTTATACTGACTCTTCTTATACAGTAAAATTCAGAGATTTAGACTTGTCCAAATCAAGGACTAATAGACTAATTAGATGGCAACAATTGCTTAATGGTTATGACTTCTCTGTTATACATATTAAGGGAAGTAAAAATACCATTCCAGATATTATATCAAGAGAGCCAATGTTTGCTAACACTAATATGATTTCATGTTTTATGTTGCAAACAGAAGACCCAGAAGACATGAGTTCCTCTGGAACGAATAGACTGAACAGGGAAGACGTTGCAGACTATCTTAGACGCGTAAGAACAAATGCTGGTGTAACGCAAAGACCGACTCATATTCAAGACTCTCAAGAAAGACCAATCCTAGAGAACTTTGATGATATCTTAGTTCCTCCTGGAAAATCTAGACAAGAGATTATTTCTCAAAATAGACTCATTGGGAAGATGTATTTTCCCCAATATAGACCCCATCATAGATACCCAGACTTGATCAAATTTAGACGAGAATTCTTAGAAGACGAAAATACCCTCATAGATGCCATATGGTGGAACGTGAAGAATAGACTTTGGATCGAGTTCAAACAAAATTTGGTAGCTATTGCCAGATTTATGAGGACTCAAAGACTTGCAGTTACCCAACTCAGTGGTACTGCTATACCTAGACCACAGACTCAAACCTATGCTCAGACTCTTGGAGAATCCTCCAAAGCTAGACCCACTGATAATTTTTGTTATCAGAAAAAGACTTTTAAGACTAAGATTGTTATACCATTTGGTCATAATAATCTTCCATTAACTGAAGACTATAAGAAAGAATCTAATAGCATTATTGAACATTTCAATATGTTATTATCTGAGACTAATGGAGATGCTTTAATAATGAAAGGTTTCTTCAAAGACGTTCCAAAGATTTATCTTGCTGGGAAAGCAAAAATTGCCCAGATAACCTTAGCAGACTATGGGTTCATCGGACTCATCCAAATTGAGACTACAGAAGACTCGGTTGCTCTTGGAAAAATAGTCCATGAGTACGTTAAAAAGGTAGAAGATTTCCTTCCTTTATTTGCTAGAATTTATCAGATTGCTCCAAGTTCCTGCGGAGGAATGAGGGTGGAAGGATTTAGACTTGTTAGATTTTCTAATTATACATTTGAAGACATTGAGATCCTATCTGAAGACGAGACTAAAGATTTAATTGTTGATAAGTCCAAACTCCAGATCGCTCAGGCAATGGAAACAATTGAGATCATGGAATTATTAACAGGAGAAGACAGGGTGGTACACTGCCTACCACAAAGAAGACTTGATAATCCAAGCTGATGAGCCATTCAATGGAAGGCTCAAGAAAGAATCCAAAGAAATGGTAGAGATAGCTTTACCAGCCAGCCTTAAAACGGTAGGCCTTATTGATGAATTTTTCAATAATACCCTCCCAAATCAAGACAAGGCAGAAGAAGACACAGACACGACAAAGAAGGGTCCCTCAGTGGTGGATGAATTATTAAAGACGGAAGAATCGTTTGCCTAAACTATGCTTTCCATAAAGCATAAAGATGCCTGCCCCACATGGGCCACCAGACTAATGAAAAAGACGAAGACTTTGTTTGATGCTCTTGCATTATTACAAAACGACAAGACCATGATGAAGACTTGGCACGCCTTTCCTTTTTTTTAAAGAAAGAGGTCCCCCCATTATCAAAAGAAGATAAAAGATTGTAGACCCAGCTGTGAAGATTCGGAAGACAATGTTACTTCAATAATTAGATGCTTTCAACCGGATTGCTTTTGGTAGCCGGTTACCAGTCATATTGTAGTGCCCTTGATCTATAATAGGGAGCGTCCATTTGTGTTTTAGACATCAGTAGTTAGAGAGTGAGAGATTGTTAGACTTTTAGAGAGAGTATGCTTGTAGAGAGTAATATGTATATGAGTGAGTAAACCTCTCATAGTTAGGGGAGAGGGGAGAGTTGTATTTACTTATGCAATGCAATAAAAGTATTTTCCTTTCCAGAAATCTCTTATGCTAAGTTGTTATTATTGTCCAAATTGTCTCCAACTTTCTGTTCATAGAGGACTATTGTGTGGAACCTCTGGTGTAGCACACAAGGTGTTATACTGGTGAACCGCCGTCAGGTGCCGATTAGCCGTGAGCCGTTAGCCAGGGTGGGTGTTAGGCGTGAAGGCGTACAGGCAGGAAACGGGTCTACCGCCAAAGTAGTGGATTGAGGTGCGACACATAAAGAGAGAGTTGTAGGAGGCCGAGACCGGAGAAGAATAGTGACAAAGCTGAAGAGACAAAGGGAAGAAGATAAAGATATTGCAGACCAGAAGGAAGGTATAACTCGAACCAAACCCTTAACTATTTTACATATTATTGTTTTAGAAAAAACTTATATGAGCTTACAAATCACTAAAGACTTTTTAGAATTTGTTAATCAAACAAGTTTAGACTTAACTAGAGAAATTCAAGACTGGACTCTTACAGACCCTAAAGATAAAGAACTTATAGAATCTGCTTTAGTATATGCAGGTGGTACATTTAAATACATAGACCAGATCATTGAGTGGTTAGGAAGAGAAGTGCCTAGAATAGAAATAATTAGAACAGGGATCCGAGATCTCTTTAGACAAAAACTAAGAACTGAAGATTTTGCAGAAGAACTATCAAGACCTGAAAAATATCAAGAATACACTAGGATACTTGAAGACAGTATAGACGTATTAAAATTTGTTAGACGTAAAAGGTTAGCTGAAACAAAGACTACTTTAATTAGAGCCGGAGGAATCCGTCCTCTCCTTAAAAACGTAGATACAGCTGCCCCTAGAACATACCGTAGATTTTTGTCATCTTATGGTGATAATAATTTAGACGAATTTATAGATAACGATATAATTGATATTGTTAATCAAATATATAAAGAAACTAGACAGATAAATCCACGATACCGTATAAGGTATTTAAGACTAGAATATTTTCCATCAAGACCTATTTCAATTTCTAGACTCCCTGAAGAAACTGTTTATATAGATAATCCTCGCTATTCAGAATTCCAATACGATAGTGACGGAAGAAGATTGAGAAGTAGCAGTAGCCCTGAAACTTCCACACTTAGACTTCCAGATTAATTAAGCATTAAAATAAGCTTAAAAGCCCTTAGAAATCATTGGGGTAAGAATTAATATTCCCAAAAACTTAGAAAAAGTTAAAAGACATCGCGGTCCCAAAAGGTGATCCTAAATAGACAAAACGGTCCCTAGATAATTCTTGGACGGTAGCGGTCCGTAAACTAGGTCCGTATAAGATCCAGCCTCTACATATATATATATATATATATATACACACACACACACAAATCATGTATATATACATAGATCATATATATATGTGGCTATATGTATGGTGTTTATGCTTTTACCTATGTATATTTATATATATGTGTGTGTGTATGAGGGACCGGTCGTAGGCGGTGGGTTTGGGGGTTTGTCGGGTGGCTTTGACCAAGAAGAGGAAGGTTCGATCATGGCTACTGAGTTGATGAAAAATCTAGTGGGTTCCGGGATTTGTGCGATGATGATTTGGTTTAACATAGGAAGGAGGTCGGCAGCAGGTGGTGCGTGGTGGACAGGAGGCGGTGGGAGGACAGGTAGATATTTTCTGATTTATTCTTATTTTTTATTTTGGTTTAAATAGGTATACTGAATTAATTTTTTTGAAATAATAATTACATTAATAAAATTTATTTTATTTCTTGTATATATGTGGAAATTTTTATTTTATTTTTTAATTAATTATTTTTCTAATCCACATGTAAGTATTTGATTGGTCATTATAATAAATGAAAAATCTCGGTGGATTGTCAAGTCAGCACCTCCGTTACAATTCTTAACGACAATGTAACAGCGGACTTTTAGTTGAATCATTTTTGAAATTCAAAGTTAACATTGCAACTTTTAAAACATTGGGTCCAAATATAAAAATCATCCAAAACTTTAGGATTAAATTTGCATTTTCCCTTTATTTTGTGAGTAGATTGATGTGGTATATTCATAAGTTCAAAACCATGAAATATTGAATGAGAAATTATTGCCTTAAGTACCCACTTGTATCTTGGAAATTTGGTTGAAGTCTAAAATAAGCTTTGTCCCACATCTAAATTTGATGAGAAATGGGTAGTGTGCACACACACCCAAAATGACTCAAGGGTTTGGAGTCCTAAAGGTTTCCCAAGCCTTTAAAGGAGAGAGGACCTATATGGTGTGGGATTGACTTGTAAATCCACATGCAAGCACCGCCGACTGGTCTGACTCGGGCTTGCTTGCAACTCTATGTTGGGTTTTATTTATTTGGATGGGATGTCCACCCAATTTGTCCAACCCATTTGTTTAATACGTTGTTTGGACATTTAATTAACTGTCTCAACATTGAATTAACCTCCTTCTTTTATTAGAAACATAATTTTTTAGTGAGAATTCAAAACTAAGGTACAGTTAAAGTGGACTAGCAGTCCACATAAAACAAAAACATAGTATAAAGTAAACTCTAAACGGCTACAAAGTAACAACCACACTAACAGTCAAGCTAACTACAATCAATACAAACAATCCAAACCAGAACTTGACACCACATCAAAAATTATATCAAGGATAATCCTTAAAGGGTTTCAATGGAGGAAGCCCGAGGAAAAAATCCTCAAATTTAGCCATATCCCGTAACCATTCCACTTCTTTTTGAAACCTTATTCCAAAGAAAAGTGGAATAACAACAATAGATTAATAAATGGTCAAACTTTTCACCATTATTTTTACAAAGGCAACACCTAGAAGGGGGTAGACATTTGGAGGGTCTTCTCCTTTGCAACATATTACACGTGTTGACCCTCCCGTGAGTCGCAAGCCAAGAAAAAAACGTACTTTAATAGGAATGTACGTTTAGGACTCCAAACGTACGTTAGTTTTTTTCTTGGCTTACCAATAAAAATTGAAAGAAAGATCCACAAGAAAATCCCTCACCCTTTAAATGCCATCTCCTCCTATCCTCCTTATCCGAACACAAATTACGCCCATCTTCCACACTTAATAGGTGAATTGAATGATCTCAACACCATTCAAATTCCTCCTAAAGAGGAGATTTCAATAAATAGCCGAATTTTGATATGAAGAGGCTACAGATGCAATTGAGGAGTTTTGGTTCATTAACACTATAAATTTGGAAAAAAAGATTGAAATGAAGAATCACCCTCCAAGTATCTTCTTGAAATTGAACTTTGGACCCATTTTCTACCTCCACAGCAACACACTTTTTCAATATCCTCAAACAAATTCCCATGGATTGCTAAAAGTGTGGAGATTGGCTCTAAATCCTAATACTGGTAATAAGATCGCATCAGCGAAAAAAAGCTTCACTGGACGCGGATTCTTCCAAAGTCTTATGGCGTGAGCCGCTTTGGGAGGCACGACCAGCAAAGGCGATGGTTCGTTGCAGCGAAGCGAACCCAAATTTGCGAAAATCTTTGTTTAATTGGGGTAATTTGGGGGGTTTTACCATAAATGTATTCCACATATAAATATAACGTTTTAGGGCTTTTAACCCTAATTTTTTGGAGCAGCCATTAATAAAATCGACTGCTCTTTCTCTTGTATACACATTGAGAGGATTAGTGAGCTTGTGTGAGTTATAACCCTTGTTAATTCAATCAAAGAAAGGAAGCTATCATCCGTGGACATAGTCATATTGGTGAACCACGTATCCCACCTATAAACACTTGCCTTGTACTTTTGGTTAATGATTTTGCACCGAAAGGACTCAATTTCTCTACGAAATATTCGTAACCACTTTACCCAAAAGAACTTTATTTCTTGAAATTAGGTTACCAATACCCAATTGTAATCGTTCGCAATCGTTTTTTTCTAACTGATAGCAATTTCTTCTTTTGGCATTACATTAGAGTCGGTCAAATTCTTCATAAGAGAGTTTATCATTATGCCATTTTTCTTATTCGTTAGTTCTTGCAATTCGAAGTGCCCCCTCTTTAGAAAGATCGTTGTATCATGGGAGATGATGCCGGTTCCGTGAAGCACAATAGGGGCTAATATCAGGTTGTCAACCCTCATTTCAACCAGTCAAAATATTCAGTTTTATTCATATAATTTGTCCGTAATTATTTTTTGTTCTTGTTTATGATTTCTGTAGCATATGATTTTATGCAATAAATTATTTGGTCCAATTTTAAATTTAAATATATAAATACGTTTTGCACTAATATTTGCCAACAATCTTAAAACTATATTACTCTACTGGAAAATTTATTACATTACGTTGATTCTCTAAATTTTACGAGAACAATTTCTTGTGTTGATTAGGAAACAAATTTTCTATTTAAAATTATTCTATTAAACATTAGTTTGCATTACTTTGTGCCCGTACGCACGACAGGCACGACTTGCTCACGATGTCCACACTTGACAAAATTGTGCGAATGACCATATCTAACCGTGCGCATGGCGGCGATAGATTTTGAAATTTTCTTATTGAAAGGCCAAGTTCTCTCTCATTTCTTAAGATATGAAAACCTCACGACTCAAATACATTTCTGAGAGCATTCTCGAGGTTGAGAGCATTTTGTCTTTTGCTTCTCTTTCCAATTTCACTTGTTCCCTCCAAAATTGTTAAATCTTAAATCTATACTTTATTTATGCTTTTAAAAGAGAATTGAGAGTGTTTTGATTTAGATCTATACATTAGCCTTGTTAATTCAAATCTACATCCATTGAATTGTATGATGATTCATTCCTACATCTAAAGAGGAGGCACTTCGGACCATTGGAGAATTTGGAGTGTGGCGCGACTTCCAAGGAAGAGAGTGAACTTCTTCATTCTTGGCGTGGAGTTCGTTGTGGATTATCATTGGCTATGGGGAAGAATTGAAAGGTTCACAGGTGACTACGCAATAGTGTTTGTGTGAGAGTTACCTTCTTGCCTTACGTAAAATTGATTTTCAAGTAGAAATGAAAATTGGAATGCATCGAGGTTTTTGAACCCTAGGTGTGAGTTCTTCCTCGTGAATTTGTCTCATGTGTATTTCTGATTATCTCTTATGCTTATAAATACATTTGATCAAACACCTCACTCTATTTGAATTTGGATTTAATAATCTAGTTTAAAATTTGGTTAGACTTGCTAGATTGTGTTTTTATACCTAGATCTATTAAATTCATTGTTGTGTGAGTTCAATAAGACATTTGAATAGTGTTTTGGTAAAATTTATGTTAATTTGAATAGTGTTTTGGTAAAATTTATGTTAAGCAGCTTGAATGTGCAAGCAAAATTGTTTAAAATCAAAAATTGCTCATGAGATGCCTTCAAACCAATTCAAACCCCCCCCCCCTAGGTTTGTTGTTGATGTTTACATAGTGCACATTACACACTTCTTTCAACCTACACGATGTGGGATTGGCTTCGAAATCCACCCACGCGCGCCGTCGTCATCCGTGCATCTTAATTCTGGCTCGGGCCATGGGCCTCTAGCTTTGTCCTGACTTAAAAAATATATTTTGACCAAATTTGGTTGAACTTTTTCCTTGTAATTATGTGTTGGGATGTCCACCCAGTTTTTTCCGACCCATTTGTTTGATGGGTTGTTTGGACGTTTAATTAATTGTCTTAATAGTTAATTAACTGCCCCTTTTGAACAGTTGTAATTATTCATAAGCTTCGCTATATATATAAATATATACGTGTTTGTCTGGGTGCGTATTGGGGTGTGGAAAATTGGAGTCAATTTCTTCCTTCTGCATTCCGTTAAAGTCAGTCATGTTCTTCATAAGAGAGAGAATTCTATCATTGTTTTGCGTCGTTAGTTCTTGCAATCTGGAGTGCTAATATTGCAAAGGAAAGATTGTTATCTCATGGGATACGACGCCAAGAGTCCGTGAAGAATTATAGCCGACGAATAACATCCTAAGAACATAATGTATTGCCTGAATCTAATTTCGGAATTCATTATAACCAGTCACTGTAGAGGTATTTTAGGATCTCACTAGTCTGATTTTATGCAATAAATTATTTAGTGTAATTTTAAATTAATTAAATAAATACATTTTGCCCTAATATTTTTCCAACAGAAATTGATTTGAGCCCTAAGCTTGCTAAGAATATCAGAACCCAAATCATATGTGGGTGTGACCAACAAATTGAGATTGCAGATATGTAAGTTCTTATTTTTCCAAACAGTACAAATATATATGAAAAATTAGTTTTTTTGTGCGTGTGCATGAAGGAGAAGTGGGGAAGAAGAGTATGGGTAATCTTGTCGGGAAAATGTTGGGGCTAGTCAAAATATGATTACGAGGGTTATTAGCGGAGGAGTAACAATATTGGGGTGAGATGTCTATTTTTCAACTTCTTCGGCGCTATCTATATAAAACATAATCCCAGATGGTAATGCTAAAATAACCACAAAAAATATATAGAGAGAGAGAGGCTGGATCGTATACGGACCTAGTTTACGGACCGCTACCGTCCAAGAATTATCTAGGGACCGTTTTGTCTTTTTAGGACCACCTTTTGGGACCACGATGTCTTTTAACTTCTTCTAAGTTTTGGGGAATATCAATTCTTACCCCAATGATTTCTAAGGTCTTTTAAGCTTATTTTAAAGCCTAATTAATCTGGAAGTCAAAGTGTGGAAGTTTCAGGGCTACTGCTACTTCTCAAGCTTCTTCCGTCACTATCTATATAAATAGTTTCTTCACGGAGTCTAGAAATTGAAATAGGTTTTGAGGAAAAATATTCTAGTCTTAAATACCTTATACGGTATCGCGGGTTTATCTGTCTAGTTTCTTTATATATTTGATTAATAATATCAATTATATCGTTGTCTATAAATTCGTCTAAATTATTATCACCATAAGATGATAAAAATCTTCGGTATGTTCTAGGGGCTGCTGTCTCTACGTTTTTAAGGAGAGGGCGGATTCCTCCGGCTCTAATTAAAGTAGTCTTTGTTTCAGCTAACCGTTTACGTCTAACAAATTTTAATACGTCTATACTGTCTTCGAGTATCCTAGTGTATTCTTGATATTTTTCAGGGCTTAATAGTTCTTCTACAAAATCTTTAGTTCTTAATTTTTGTCTAAAGAGATCTCGGATCCCTGTTCTAATTATTTCTATTCTAGGTACTTCTCTTCCTAACCACTCAATGATCTGGTCTATATATTTAAAAGTACCACCTGCATATACTAAAGCAGATTCTATAAGTTCTTTATCTTTAGGGTCTGTAAGAGTCCAGTCTTGAATTTCTTAAGTCTAAACTTATTTTATTAACAAATTCTAAAAAGTCTTTAGTGATTTGTAAGCTCATATAAGATTCTTCTTAAAACAATAATATGTAAAATAGTTAAGGGTTTGGTTCGAGTCTATACCTTCCTTCTGGTCTGCAATATCTTTATCTTCTTCCCTTTGTCTCTTCAGCCTTGCTACTATTCTTTTCCGGTCTCGGCCTCCTACAGCTCTCTCTTTATGTGTCGCACCTCAATCCACTACTTTGGCGGTTGACCCGTTTCCTCCCTATACGCCTTCACGCCTAACGCCCACCTGGCTAACGGCTCACGGCTAATCGGCACCTGACGGCGGTTCACCAGTATAACGCCTTGTGTGCTACACCAGAGGTTCCACACAATAGTCCTCTATGAACAGAAAGTTGGAGACAATTTGGAAAATAATAACAACTTAGCATAAGAGATTTCTGGAAAAGAAAACACTTTTATTGCATAGCATAAGTAAATACAACTCTCCCCTCTCCCCTAACTATGAGAGGTTTACTCACTCATATACATATTACTCTCTACAAGCATATTCTCTCTAAAAGTCTAACAATCTCTCACTCTCTAACTCCTTCTATCTAAAACATAAATGGACGCTCCCTTTTATAGATCAATGGCACTACAAAATGACTGGTAACCGGTTGTCAAAAGCAATCCGGTTGAAAGCATCAATTATTAAAGCAATATTGTCTTCCGAATCTTATCAGCTGGGTCTACAGGCTTTTATCGTCTTTTGATAATTGGGGGGACCTCTTTCTTTATAAAAGGAAAGGCGTGCCAAGTCTTCATCATAGTCTTGTCGTTTTGTAATAATGCAAGAGCATCAAACAAAGTCTTCGTCTTTTTCATTAGTCTGGTGGCCCATGTGGGGCAGGCATCTTTACGCTTTATGGAAAGCATAGTCTAGGCAAACGATTCTTCCGTCTTTAATAATTCATCCACCACTGAGGGACCCTTCTTTGTCGTGTCTGTGTCTTCTTCTGTCTTGTCCTGGTTTGGGAGGGTATTGTTGAAAAACTCATCAATAAAGCCTACCGTTCTAAGGCTAGCTGGCAAAGCTATCTCTACCATTTCTTTGGATTCTTTCTTGAACCTTCCATTGAATGGCTCATCAGCTTGGATTATTAGGGCTTCTTTGTGGTAGGCAGTGTACCACCTGTCTTCTCCTGTTAATAACTCCATGATTTCAATTGTCTCTATGGCTTGAGAGATCTGGAGCTTGGACTTATCAATAATTAAATCTTTAATCTCGTCTTCTGATAGGATCTCAACGTCTTCAAATGTATAATTAGAAAATCTAACAAGTCTAAATCCTTCCACTCTCATTCCTCCGCAGGAACTTGGAGTAATCTGATAAATTCTAGCGAATAAAGGAAGGAAATCTTCTATCTTTTTAACATACTCATGGACTATCTTTCCAAGAGCAACCGAGTCTTCTATAGTCTCAATTTGGATGAGTCCGATGAACCCATAGTCTGCTAAGGTTATCTGGGCAATTTTTGCTTTCCCAGCAAGATAAATCTTTGGAACGTCTTTGAAGAAACCTTTCATTATTAAAGCATCTCCATTAGTCTCAGATAATAACATATTGAAATGTTCAATAATGCTATTAGATTCTTTCTTATAGTCTTCAGTTAATGAAAGATTATTATGACCAAATGGTATAACAATCTTAGTCTTAAAAGTCTTTTTCTGATAACAAAAATTATCAGTGGGTCTAGCTTTGGAGGATTCTCCAAGAGTCTGAGCATAGGTTTGAGTCTGTGGTCTAGGTATAGCAGTACCACTGAGTTGGGTAACTGCAAGTCTTTGAGTCCTCATAAATCTGGCAATAGCTACCAAATTTTGTTTGAACTCGATCTAAAGTCTATTCTTCACGTTCCACCATATGGCATCTATGAGGGTATTTTCGTCTTCTAAGAATTCTCGTCTAAATTTGATCAAGTCTGGGTATCTTTGATCGGGTCTATATTGGGGAAAATACATCTTCCCAATGAGTCTATTTTGAGAAATAATCTCTTGTCTAGATTTTCCAGGAGGAACTAAGATATCATCAAAGTTCTCTAGGATTGGTCTTTCTTGAGAGTCTTGAATATGAGTCGGTCTTTGCGTTACACCAGCATTTGTTCTTACGCGTCTAAGATAGTCTGCAACGTCTTCCCTGTTCAGTCTATTCGTTCCAGAGGAACTCATGTCTTCTGGGTCTTCTGTTTGCAACATAAAACATGAAATCATATTAGTGTTAGCAAACATTGGCTCTCTTGATATAATATCTGGAATGGTATTTTTACTTCCCTTAATATGTATAACAGAGAAGTCATAACCATTAAGCAATTGTTGCCATCTAATTAGTCTATTAGTCCTTGATTTGGACAAGTCTAAATCTCTGAATTTTACTGCATAAGAAGAGTCGGTATAAACAGTAAAATGTTTAGGTCTAAGAAACAGCATATATTTTTCTATTGCCCTTACTATGGCTAAAACTTCTTTTTCATGGGCAGTGTATCTTGTTTCTGGGTCTGTAAAGGTTCCAGAACTATGTCTACAAAGTTTCTTCTTTTTTGTCTGATGATCAATGACAAAGTATTTTGCTCCCCATTGTTTATCAGAGGCGTCTGTTTCTACTATAAATTGGTCTTCTGCATTAGGCAGTTCAAGTAAAGGAATATTCTTGACTGCATCTTTAATTTGTCTTATTACTTCAAAATCATCTTTAGTCCAATAAAAGGGATTGGTTTTATCTGTTCCTTTTAATTTGGATGTTAAGCTTTGTCTTTTTGAAGCAAGGTCTTTAATAAAATCTGCAGCACAATTAAGCAATCCTAAAAACGATTGTAATTGTTTTCTATCTTTGAGTTGGTCTGGAAACTCAAGAATCTTTTTAGTTATGTGTTCAGCTAAGGATAAATTTTCTTTATTAATATGCATTCCCACAGAGTCTATTTCAGTTTGGAATAATTGCATTTTCCTTTCGGAAATAACAATACCATGTTTGTCTAATTCTAAGATAATCTTTTTAAGATGGTCTACATGCTCTATCTCAGTCTTACTTGCTACAAGAATATCATTTATGTAAACAAGGCAAAATTCTGAATAAGGTCTAAATATATTATCCATTCTTCTTTGGAAAACTTGAGGAGCATTCAAGTATCCAAATGGCATTACTAACCATTCGTATTTTCCTTGGGGCATACTAAAGGCTGTCCAAGTAATACTGTCTAGATGCATCTTAATTTGCCAGAAGCCTGATTTGCAATCAAACTTACTGAATATAATTCTATCTTCAATTAAATTAATCAAATTATTCTTGTCTGGTATCTTATAAGAATCAAATCCACAATTCTTATTTAATTGTCTATAGTCTATAACCATGCGTCTTTTTCCTCTTTTACGTTCAGATTCATTTTGAACATAGAAGGCTAGGCTATTATGTCTACTTTTACTTTCTCTAATAATGCCTAACTTAAGCATTTCATCTATGTCTTTCTTGAATTCTTCCCTATCTTCTTGTGAGTATCCTTTCTTATAGATTCCACCATTAATAGTGGCGTCTGAGTTAATAGGGATGATCTCACAATAGCTTTGGTCTTTATCCCACTTAGCGATGGAATTTTCTCCTAAAGTAGGCTCTGCTAGTTGCCTAATCTTTTCCTTTTCTACTTCTATATCCAATTTCTTCTGTTTGGATATAGCTTGAACCTGTAATAAGGTCTGCTGGGCTTGATCTAAAATGTCTTGCTGGATAAGCGCTATTTGCGTATAACACTTTTGGTCTGGACACTTACACTCTTTTTGTAAGGGTTTAGTAATTTCTAAGGCTTCTTGTTGGGTTGTAGGTCTAGGTCCACCATGCTCAGCTGAAGAACTCTGATGTTTAATGGGTCTATAATTTGGTTTGACCTGCATAAGGTCAAAGGCAGTCTTATGATCTATTAGAGGAGCTTTAATATTAAATTCCTCTTGGTCACTAATTAATATCTTATCATTATACTGAGTATAAGGATGATATTTACTAATAAAGTCTTGTCCTAAAATAAGGTTTCCTGTGAAACTAGGACGAGGATCCATTATCCAAAACCGATGATTAACGGTTTTGTTGGTCTGATTTCCTAATTTAAAATAAATAGGAATAGTCTGGAAATATAAGGTAAATGGATCTCCATTAGCCACTTTACCATAGATTTCTTGAGTACTTTCTAAAAAATAGTCTTCAAGGAAGGCATTAGCCTTGCAAATACTCTGAGAGCACCCTGTATCTATGAAGGCTGAAAGTCTTTTAGGATAGTCTTTATGTTGAACAAATAATTCTACAAAACAAGCATGTGGTTTAGTAGAAATTCCTAAATTGTTCTTTTCTAAAATAGATATTCCTTTCTGAGGTTTATCTACAAAATCTAAAGGTATTTGGTCTTCTGAACTACTATCAGAATGGTATTCTTCTAAATCATAGGAAATTCCTTTTCCTTTGAAGTCTTCATTTTCTTGTAATCTTTTGGCTATATTTCTATCAATGTCTTGATAATATGTTTTAATATCTAAGTCTATTTGAGCGTCATACTGGCTAGTATAGATTGCTCTAAATCTAATTCTCCAACAGTCTTCATGGTAGTGTAATGGACAAACAATACAAACCATAAATAATTCTGTTTGTATAGTCTCAAAACATTCTACACATCTAAAGTCTTTCTTGCAACATTTCATCTCAAACGTGCAATAATCTCTTTCATCAATGTAACATCTAGGTATATAGGTTAGTAACTCAGGATTACTAACTGTCCATCTTTTCTTTAAAAAGGGGCTTAATATACACTTATACCAAGCATCTTCAAAGTCTATATATTCATCATCTAGATTGCCTTGATCAGTCTGCATCATATATAAGTCTAAGGTATCCTGAGAGTCTTCATACTCATCAGTATCACTATAGTCTTCCGAATCACTGTCTGTGTATACACTATAGATACTAGTGTTGTCATCATAATCTATGTCTGATATTTCTATAGCATACAAGATATCTAATTCTTCTTGATCTGCATAGTCTAATATTGTATTAATAATCTTAATACTTTCTTTATCTTTCTTATTAGGGCAGTATTTAGCAAAGTGTCCTTCTTTGCCGCAAGTCCAACATTCTTTGGTGACAGTCTTAGATTGAGCTGCATCTTTTTCTTTCCTATAATTAGGAACCTTCTTATACTTACTAGTATTCTTCTTAAAATATCTTCTTTGGTTAAATCTATTTTTCTTAGTCTTAGGATTCTTTTCTCTAAAGGTAGTAGATTGTCTAAATTTATACTTCTTTGGTAATCCTAAAGGTCTAGTCTTAAACTTCCTATGTTTCCATTCTAATTTCTTTTTGAACTTCTTAGATTCACTTCCACATCCCCATTGGATTGGAGCGATGTCTCTTTCGTCTTTGATTGGAGGGATCTGCTTGAAAGTTTCTTCTATTAACTTTCCTCGAGTTATATCACGTCTTTTAGATATGATATAGTCTTTGGCGAAATTGATTCTTTCACCAAGGGAGTTATTCTTAACTCCAGCTACACCTGGCCAATTCCTATATTCATTAATTAGGATTTGTCCTATGGCTGGTATCTTTCTAAAGTATTCATCTTTTAAGGTCTCTCCAAATTCTTTAATTTGGTAATATAGCTGTTCGTAATTATTGTTATATTAATTTATCTTATCTAATTTGCAATGCTAAGAAGGGCTAACTTAGTTTTTACTAAGTCTTGTCCATTGATCTGAGCTAGATGTCCAGCTCCAATGAATTCTGATGTGAACAATTGAATATATTCTTCAATTGATCTTTCTTCTAAGTTTTCTTTCATCTTCTCAACCTTAGCTAAGGAGTCTTCATCTGTAGCCTTTCTTAAACTATCAACGTAATCTTTTGCAATACCTCTAATGGATTGCTCAGCGTACTGCTTACATGAACTTGCATCCCATTGTTCATTAGATGCAAAACACATGTTCATCTGATTACGCCATTCGTCTAAGGCCTTCTTCCTATCTTGAACATTGTCTAGGTTAAGGTATATACCTACTGGATTTATGGCTTGGCTTGCCATAATCTTAACAGGAGTAAAACTCTTGTCACTAGTTGGGAAGTCTTTTATATAATCGGGTTTAGTCTTTACTACGGTGCTTGAGTATATAGGAATATTTATTCCTATTGGTTTACTAAAAAGTCTAGGAGCATCTTCTAGCCTACTACTATTTCCTATCTCTTGTTTACTAGGTTCTACTTGTGTAGCTGGCATTAGTCTTTGTTCTCCTTCTTCTATTAGTCTTAAGTTTCTAAGAAGTTCTTTAGTATTCTTAGATTCTTTTAATTTTAATATGCGGTCTTGGGCTATCATATTAAATCTTTCTCTTTCTTGAAACCTAAGAGAATGACTTTTCTTAAGGTTATCTTTAAATGTCTTCATATCCAATTCTGAGAGTTCATGTCCAAAGTTTTGGATCCTAGCTTTTTCTTTAACTAAGTCTTTTTGTTCAAATGATCTTCTAGGTCTAATTATCGGGGCTTGTCTCAGTAAACTAGCACTAGTCTTACTACTACATTCTCCTTCTGAAGGATCATTGATTATGGCTTCTCCCATATTCCTAAATCTAATTTCTTCGGTCTGGATATTCTTATTGACAATCTTAGGAGGACCAAACTGGATGGTAACATTTCCAGTGACGTCGTCTTGGTTAATAAACAAGGGTTTATTTTATATAGTCTTAGTTTCTTGAAATTCTGGCAATTGCCAGAGGGTCTTAGCTTTTTCTCTCATAGGTCCAGTATTCCTAATACTGTAAGTATGATTATAGTTTGACACATTGGTTCTAACTAAGATTTCTTCATTAAGTCTACCGCTAGGAATTCCCGATTGCATTCCTTCATAGGGAAATTGGGAGAACTTCACATAGCTTTGAAATTCTATATTTATATTAGCGTCTGGGATAATATAGTCTTCATAACCACTAGCATATAAGATTAACTTAAAATGCTTGGTTGTGTCTACGGTTACTGTAAATGCCGGAATGACATTAAAGTATCCTATGTTGTCTGACATTTCTAATTGGGCTATCCCAATAAGGCTTTTCTCAAAGTCTTTCCATCTTTTGTCTACTAAACAACATAATATGTTAATATTATTCTGAGGTCTATGTAATCCTTGGATTCTTGCTTGAAAGAGTCCAAAGGTTAGGAATTGGAACTTCCTATCAGTTCCTCTAGATCTAAGCCATTCTGAGTCAAATACTTGGAGCTCATTATAGGATTTGTCTAACACATGATTTCTACAATGGTAAGTTATGTTATAATTGGGGGTCTTAGGAGTGGCACCTTCTTTGAACAAGTCTATGTATCTAACGGCTGGAAGTTGTCCATTATGAATGGAATCTTCAACAATCTTCCAGTCCACTTCACCCCATTCTTTCCATTGGAGGGGGTTGGTGAAATTTCTTTCTTTCCACCATGTCCTAACATTGGAGGATGAATCCTTAAGTCTTTGGAGCATATGGTTACTCTGTCCTATATTTGGGATAGAGCTAACTATCTTACTAGTCTTATCTAATCCGTCATTTATGACTCGTCTACCTAAGGTCTTTCATTCTCTAGTTTCTATAGAAGGGGATTCTCTAAACTTACAAGTGGTTACCTGTTTTTGTTCAAGTCTTTTTTCAATTCATTCTAAGAAGTCTGAATAATCTTTTTGTCTTTTTATCTGATTAAGGGTTTCTTCTTTAAAATTCTTATTCTCTTTTCTAGTCTTTTCAGAAGTTTCTTCACTATGTCTAGCTAGAGAATTAACGATGGTTTTACCAACATTAGTGATATAGTCTTTTACCTCATTATCTTTTTCTAAGTGTTGCATAGTTCTAACTTCTGTGGCTTCTACAGTCTTTTCAACTTTATCTAACCTAGTTAGAATAAAAGGAGAGTCTATTTCTGCTTGGGATGGTTTATTATATACGGCCTTAATTCCGTTTATAATTTCTCCGTATTTTTCTTCTACTTGGGCCATGTCTAGTCTAAGTTCCTTAATAATACTATCCATTTTGGATAGGTTATGGCTTTCCATATTATTAAGATAATTTGCTAAATTTTGTTGGAATTTAACAAAGTCTGTGTAAAAGGTGGTTAATCCTTCTGTCTTAGCCTTTAAGTCTAAATGCAAGTCTTTAACAAAGCTACTGTTATAGTCTTGGGTAGCTGCTATGGATGTAGAAATTAAATTCAATCTTTCTAATATGAGTCTAGTTGCTTTAGCCGCGTTGGCAATCTCATTTTCATTTATCTTATAATAAAATCTATCATCATTTATCTTTTCTAAAATTCTTTGATAAAATTCTGATAAGGTCTGAATGGAGAGGTCTCTTGGAACCTCATTCCAGTTTGATCTAACTATCTCCATTAGGAAGATAACTATCTAGTCTAGGAATAAGCTTGGCTTGTTCTTTAGTAAGTTTAATTAACTCACTGTCTTGATTTTTAATTAAAGTTTTAATTTCTAAAATGTCTTTGTTAAGGACTTCTATATGATTAGTCTTAATATTTATTTCTTGTAACACGTGTACTAAGTCTATTGGGATTTGATTATCTATGTCTAATAATCTTTTTGGGATATTTTTTATCTCTGTTTCTAAGGTATGAGTGTCTTTTATTAGTTGTCTTAATATAAGCAGTATACACTTATTTTGGTCTATTATGCTATAAATAGCACTAGCAGTAACTTGTCTACTGTCTGCGTGTTTGGCTGGAATATGTTCAATATGTGAACAACCGTCTATGTGTGTGAACAACCTTCTGAGTCTAAATCCGTTATGGGTATAGGTTGATAGTTTGGGTTGGATCCAAAAATATCTTGGTAAATGCGAGGAATAAATCCCAAGGGCATTAAAGTCTTTTTACCGTATGTCTAAAAGGAACGTCTTATGGCTATGATACCAGAATTAAGGTTTGGTCGGAATTTGGTGAGTTTCTAAAATCTTTAAGGTCTTGATACCAATTTCGGGTCTAAATTATAAATCTTTTAATTATATAGTCTTAAACTAAGGTTTTAGTATAAGACAAGAGGGGGACCATCTAGTGTAAATAACAAAAGTCTTTGGGACCACGAGGGGACCACTTTCGGGATAAGGACAAAGTCCGCACGAAAAGTCCGCACGGGAAGTCCGCACCTGAGCCTGTCTGTATATATATATATATATATATATATATAACAAGGGGATCCAAAATTGTTTACAAAAACGATTTTGAAATCTTTCATAAATGATCTTAGCGCTTTATACTTGAGCACTTAGTTGTTCCACATGCACTTAGTTTTTCCATCGAAAATTCCACAATCATTTTTATTTCATCAAACATAAACAATCCAATACCCTACCATCCCTTTTGGTGTTTAGACACAAGTCCACTTTATATAAATGATTATTCCCGTCCTCATCCGCTTCCCACCAAACAAAAATCTCATTATTGTATCAACAACTTTGAATCCTTCACCGGATTTTAAATAGAGAGGAAAAACAGGTAGATATAGTACTCAAAACCGTTTGAAGGTTCATCTACTTCATAGAGAGCCTACTCTTCTTCCAACAACACTTCTAGCCGTACTTTCCAAAGTCGCATCCTCACTATTGATTCCCATAACTATGATTCCACACATGCTTATTCTAAAAACCGCAATTTAACCAAATAACTTGATTTTTAACCAAATACCATGTTATTATCATTACCTAGCATAAAGAAGATCATTTCATAGTGAGACATTACCCCTTTATCCTTTCCACCTTAAAACACCCACTCTTCCAAGCCCATCCAACAAGCCTAATCAACATGTCCACTATCATAGTGGGGATAGTCGGCCCTCTTGTTTAGACATATGTTGCAAAAATATTTCCCTTAGCCTCCTGTTAATGATGATTTAATAATTAATCGATCGCAAAGACCCTTTAATCCAGGGGTGGGTATGGGTAGGTTTAGTTCACTTCCACACTAAAATGGAAACCAAAACCTATGTAGTTTGGTTCCTTGATTTTGGAACCATAACTAAACCAATCATGTAACGGAATCAGGAGTAAACAAAACCAAACCATCTTGGTTCAATTTGTTCTTCTTCGGGTTGGTCCACATTTCTAGTAATTTTATTTCAACTTCAAACAAAATTGTATAAATAAGTTCCGCATAACATTAGTTTATAGTTCCAACTTCAATCATAACGGATCAAAAGTATTTTTGAATAATAAAATGGTACGGGACATGAACTATAATGTACATATTTAATCGTTATGCAAACAAATAGAGGTTTGGTTCCATATCGATTTTATATAGGTTATGCTATTAGTTCGGTTCTTGGTTCGGTTTGTGTTAAATTAGGCATAAAACCAAGAACCAAACCTATCCGATTAGTTTTTAAATATTAGGAACCAGAACCGTCACAATGGTGGAGAAAGAAACTTACACAATGGGGGGGAATCAAACTCAACAGTTTGGTTCCACCAGAATGCTAGAAAAAATATTCTAGGGAAATATGCAAAATTTATCTACTCCAAAGGCACCTTGAGTTGATGACATTGTATCACTCAACACCTTCCTTTACACAAATGTATGTCTTAAGCACACAAGAACGACAAAACCATCAAATAGAATTCATTAGATAACGTCATGATATCATCCTTCACTACTTCCCATCCCTCTAAACAAATATGAAAATTTTTCCCAAGTCCAGATATATTCATAAAATATTATACCCTCCCAAATATTTTCGTAAAAAAAAAAATAATAATTTCATTTTCCCAAGTCCAGATATTTTGCATAATTTTTCCCTTTTATTTTTCCTCATAATTTTTCTCGTGCCATTTCTTACATAATTCAGGTTGAATTTTTATTCACCAAACACGACTTCAACTATATATCAATTTCAGCGATAGAAGTGTTCACGATAATAAGATTTTTAAAACTACATGAGTTCGGTAAATAATTTGAGAACTGCCCTGGTTGCATACATAGCTCCTATACACACACACAGCAAAATATGTCCAGGGATAATGAAGTCACCTTTAATGCTAGAAGCATCTGAGTTGTAATGGAAGTTATTCAGCCTTGATATCAGGTCAAGTGCAGCAGTCTGCTTTGTATCTTTCTGTTGTGCTGGCTCTGCCTCTTCATATGATTCTTTTTCAATTTCCCTAACCTTTATAAACAAAATAATTTCATTCTAATTCAAGATGTATCTGAATCCGCAAACTCCAACATTACAGTATTGTATCAATTACCAAAAAATAAAATTAGTGAAGTCACATTGTTACATACCATCAATACCGTCTGTCCAATGAAAAAAAACATCAGCCAGATATAATAAAATTTAATAGACATATAAAGACACTCAAACTCACTCTTTTTATCAGTTCCAAGGGTTCCATGGCGCGACGTATCTCTTCAGATTCCTTAATATAGTTGACTTGAACTGCATTTCAAAGGGTAGAACCGTAAACAGTACGTAAGTTATTCGGTATCTCAACTGTACAACAATAATGCCTAAATTGAAAACAAATTTGGACAAAACAAAGAATATAACACTAATAGCCATATATATATATATACCCTTTTTTTGTCATAATTACCAGATGCTTTCAAGCTTACTTGAGAACAAAAGCTTGAACATTAGTTAAACATTTACCTGTATCTTATTGTGAATATAAAATTCATACTGAATCTAGTACCTCCCTTCAAAAGCTGCCTTATAAATCATCAAATGACACTACCCAGTCATAAATAAAAAATTAAAAAAAATTAAAAAAAATTCATTCAATCATTGTTTGGTCAAACATTGGAACTCATATTTGTGAAAGCATATTCTAGAAAATGTTATAACCATGAAGTCTTTGCATAGAAGCTTAAATACCCACAATACATGAAACACTCACACACTCACCCCTCTTCCACATTTAAGTAATACCCATGGGTAAAAGAAAAACCTCACCTCTCACACAAAACTCACCTTAGGAAAAGAATCCCATTCACATTGAACAATGTTTAAAAAGGCGTGAGGCGGAGGCGAGGCGTTAGCCTCAAATTTTTTATAAAAAAATCAATGAAATATTAAAAAAAATTCCAATCAATCACAAGAATGTAACATAACAATTTTCACCAAAAAAATTCATATTAACATCTCTAGCACTAAATATGTCTAATATCACCAAGAGAAATTAGTATATCATCATCAAATTATTTATTATATAGTATATGTTGTTGATTAATAAATTTTGATTAACATCTCTAGCACTAAATATGCGTGCCAAAAAAATATTATATTCAAATCTCTCTCTCTCTCTCTCTCTCTCTCTCTCTCTCTCTCTCTCTCTATATATATATATATATATATATATATATATATAGGGAGAGGTTCACAAGTGGACCAAAAGAATGGATTTTTTAATGGACCTTAACAAAAAACACATAATAACACATTAATTTTAATTCTTATAGTGTAATTGGTCTGCGCCAGCGGCACCAAATACGCGTGTCGATCGATCCCCCACCCCCACCCACCCCACCCCACCTCCACCCCCATGGCAGCCCTGCTGTCATAAGGGCTGCCACAAGGGCTGCTATGGTGATGGTGGTGGTTGGGGGGGTGGGGGGGCAGTGGGGGGCGGTGTGGGGTGGGGTGGGAGGTTAGTGGGGTGAAGGTGTGGTCTCGGATGCCGCTGGCGCGGACCAATTACACTATAGGAATTAAAATTAATGTGTTATTATGTGTTTTTTGTTAAGGTCCATTAAAAAGTCCATTCTTTTGGTCCACTTGTGAACCTCTCCCATATATATATATATATATATATATATATATATATATATATATATATATATATATATTTTATAAGCATATATTAAATATAAAATTATTCACTACTTTATTAAAATCAATAAGTATATGGGCCATTTAGATACCACCCCTTAGTATATGATAAAAATAGATGCAGATCCCTGTAATTTTTAATTAAACACTGCGGTCCTAAGTAGATACCCATTGTATCTTTATAGTTTATAGTAATAAATCAGTGATCAAATAGTCCGATTCAAATAAACAGATATCCATTTGTACTCGCCAACTAACCAATAGCATAGATATCATGTGTTAATTAAACCGCCTCTGCCATTCAAATACCAACCCATTGGCATACAACTTTTATGGATTCATGAAGTAGGGTGGTGGCATGACGGAATGCCTCAGTGCAATGATTCCTACGGTTTCCGTAATTTTTCTGGTTCGTTGGATTGCTTGGTAACTGTCTAGATCAGGCACAAACAAAAGAGGCTGAAATTTGTGGAATCCGTTAAAGGGTCTATGTATACAATAAAGTTCTAAGTGGGTTTAGTTATATTAAAACTTTTAACCAGGGGGCTAATTATAGTTATCTATAAATATATTCCAGTATCATCATCAAGTAATTTATTATTTAGTTCATATTAATTAATAATTCCGTACGGAAAAACTATATGAAAATATGTTTATCAATTACATAATCAAATTAGTACACATATATCTATATTTATTCAAAGTACAAATTGAATAAATGTACGATCAATTACCAAAAAGTCCCTCAAACATTTTTTAATAAATATTTAATCCAAGTCTCTCTATTTTGTTCAAAAGTCCTTCAAACACCCATTTAACCAATATTCTCTTATTTTTAAAGGACCGCGCTAGCAGCATTCCCGTCCCACCTCCCCCACCCACCCCTATCGGAGCCCCGGCGATCCTCACCAGAGCTCTTTTTTTTAGTGTTTTTATGTGACAAGGGACTTTTGGAACAAAATAAAAAGGCTTGGACTAAACGTGTATTAAAAAATTGTTCGAGGGACTACTTGGTATATGCCCCATAAATGTAAAGGAACGTCCAAAACTAATTTATTTAGTAGCATACTTGGGAGACAATATGTGGAAATATCCCAAAATACCGTCATTTAACCTGGTTGTGTCCATTCGCTGCGGCCAATAAATCCTTCGATGCCCACTTAAAATAGTTTCGTTGCTCGCAGATCATAGAACTTGAAATCACAAACTATTGCCCACACATTAGGACCAACTGAAATTTCAAGCCAATTTCCATAAAGGAACCACCCAAAGAGATCATTTGGTGTGTGAGTTTTTCATGTTTCATGAAAATATACTTCAATTTTCACACCCAACAACCAGTTAAATTGATGTGTTCAAGGCATACCTGAGGGTGTAATTGTAATATAACTAAGGGTACATTACACCAAAATCCCTAAACTATCTCGGGTTTACGGTCACACCCTAAATTTTTTTACCCGACAAACTCACCCCCTAAACTATCAAGCCGTTACAACTAATCCCAAAAATCGGGTTCCCGCCTTTTTCAGTCTAAATGGACAAAAATACCCCTGGACCAGGGAAAAAAACACCCTCCTCCTCGCTCTCTCCACAAACTAACACAACTCCACGAGTTCAAATTTGGAGACACACTAAGTGGGTCATGGTGACCCTCGCACCTTATTAGTTTAAACATTAAAATAATGGAAACCTCTGTTTTTAATGTATCAACCAATAAGGTGAGATGGTCACCATAACCCACTTTGAAAGTGGGTCTCCAACTTTGAACTCACACTTCCACCCTCAACCGCAATACAAATCGCAACCCACCTTCAGCAACTAAAACTACAACCATTGCCAACACCACAAGAAGCTAAAAGTGTAATAGGTTGTAAGACAAGTCGACATTTGCTACTCAAGCTCACGGAACCTAAAAAATTTTGTTAAACCAAAACCACCATTTTAATGGTACTACTCATGATCCACCATTAAAACGACCACCACCAACACCATTTACTCCTTCAAGATTTCAGTCCAAGAAACCGACAAATTGCTCTCTTAAGAGAGAAATCCAATCGCCTGAAAATTTAATTGTCTGGTGGGTTGGATTTTGCACTGCCAACACCATAAGTTTTCTATTGGTTTTCGTTTTAATAGCTAATGATGGGTTGCGATTTAACTGGGTTGAGAGTGGAGGTGTGCCGGTTTGTGGGGAGAGAGAGAGAGAGAGAGAGAGATGGAGAACGTGTTTTGTTTTTTTATTTTTTTTAATCTGGACCGAGGGTATTTTTGTCCATTTAGACTGATAAAGGCGGGAACCCAATCTTTTGGGTTATTTGTAACGAGTTGATAGTTTAGGGGATGAGTTTATCGGGTAAAATATTTCAGGGGGGTGACCCGTAAACCCGAGATAGTTCAGGACGGTTTGGAGTAATTTACCATATATTTAATTGTAAACCTTTATTTTCTATTTGCCTACGTTGAATTGAGTATATCCGCTAATTTTACATCAAATTGGTATCACTCGATGTGGTCACAGACGTGATAGATCCATGGCTAAGGTTCGAAGGAACCGTCAGAGCACTACGTCTAACCATGTTACTGTCATCGGTGGTCAAGCGGCACCACCTTCCTTTCCCCCTCTAAATTCGCAAACTCAACCCCCACTAGTATCGGCCCTAACGACACCCAACCACCTCTCACCGTCCCTACTCCACCCCCCAAAACCCCAAATCTCACCCTCACTGCTACACCTCAAACCATTCAGATCAGCTCCCGCCCACCAAATTAGGAGTTGGTGTATGCTCATCACCATCCGAGGAACTTCATCGGCTATCGAAAGGGCCTATTGGAGTCTCATCACACCAAGAACCCCTCACCGTCGAAAAATAGAGGTTCGAAGGGTGTAAAAATCCATGCATCTATCGGCGTCGTCGCCACACCCCTTGGACCATTTGCCAATGACCAGAGGTGCCTATCGGCGTTAGCCAAAGGTGAGTAAACCCTATGCAAACTTCGTGGATTTTTCACTTGCTCGAAGTTTCCCAATCCATCATCGAAGTTGTTCACACCTTTCCAAAACCCTAAATCTAACCTCCTAAGGCCCCGATCTGTCGTCGCCAACTTCAAGCGACCGTCGCCTTAGAGATACAAACCCTAACAGAGCTTCGATAGGGCCAACTGTAGGACCACTAACCTTTTTTTGTAAGCAGCCCTAGAGATTATGCTTGTTGAAGGAAGAAGTAATATATGCCCTAATTTCTTAAAATAACCTCCCCTTGGCTTTCAAATACTTGCAAGGCCCCCTCTCAAATTTTACCCCACAACTTCCTTCTTAAAATCACACCGACAACCCCTCTCAACTTTCCAAAATTACTTTTCAGCCACTCCACTTTCTAAAATTCACAAACCAACCTCTCCCTCAACTCTATCTTCTTAGGCCTTCAATTTTACTGATATATATCCAAGTTGGAGGAGGATTCCCAGCAAAACCTCGAGGATATCACGTATGAGATAGAGTTATGAAATAATGACCGTCTTGATATAATGAGGCTACGGGTATCGATGTGAGTGGGTCTCAGTCAATCACTACGAGGAGTGTAGTCCGAGGATGATTTAGTGCACTAAGGCAATCCGTGGTATGAAAGAGAGTACGAGTCAATCGAGTATAAGTGTAGGAAGGAAAACTCCAAGCTCTATGCATCCACCAATGATGTTGCTCGCCATTTGGCCTCGAGCGAACCCTTATCTATGGCCCTGTTCCCATTGCTTTTGACGATCAGTTCCACACCCGTCTTGTTGCTCCAATCGACGTTCCGAGTGAGTTGATGGTTTTTAATGACCACCCCAAAATTAATATTGGAGATTTCTTTAACATCTCCGTCAAGAACTTATGGGTTACGAGGGTAGATATCAAGATATTGGGAGGCTGGAGTGTTTGCTGTAGGGGACATCTTTCCCATCTTCGGGCAGTTGAGATTAAGTTTTGCATCGAAGACTTTTTTATATTTCTGTTAACGATTGTTAGACGACTCGCACTCAATTCTAAGGTGCGAACTTTGGTGAGTTTTTCCCACTATTTGAGAACGAAAATGATTTCAAGATTGTTTCTCATGTTAGTTGTTTTAAGATTAATTCATTATTTTAGTTGGATGTAGCTGACCTGGAGTTTGTTGACTCGTTCTGGGATGCGTTCGAGGCACTTTCGAAGATTAGGTTTCAACATCAAGCATCGAGGGTGGTCATCATGGGTGTTACGAACCTCTGTTAGCATCGTTGGTCCCCTCTGAGTAGTTGGCGTGTTAGTTTCAATTGTAGTAAGCACCGGTTGTGAATTCGTGTTCTTCGGCCCATAGTTGGACTTTCTTGCCACTTGCCCTCATACCTGAATGTGTTCGTGGACGACATCCCTCTCAAGTGGGTGAGATCACTGATGATGATATGACGCTGACGATGACCTCTTCTCTCGTCTTCACGTTTGGGATGAGCTTTTCTGAATGGAGGCAATGATGTGTAAAAGTCATGCCCGAGGGCGTAACTGTAATATATTTAATTGTGAACCTTTATTTTTGTGTCTTTTATATTATTTCCTTAAGTTATGTTAGTATTTTGGGTCGAGACACTATTGTTAAAGGTGCGCCTAGCCTTCAGTCTCGCCTAGGCACAGCACCGGCGCCTTGCCTCACTCAAGCAAGGTTCCTTCAATAAGGAACGCGTCTTGTGCGCTTAGGCTCCAGGATCAAGGCGTAGCTCAAGCGCGCCTCGTTAAATTTTTTTGGAAAATGATCCCAATACAAGAATGGACCAATTGATATGTTGATTGTATATATTTTCCAATAGAATATGAAAGATTAAACGATTTCCCACCCCAAAACTAACCAAAGTAAGTCCTTGATTCCTAGTGAAACGTTATCTTTCACACTAGTCCCTAGTTAGGCAAAAGAAACAAACAAAATTAAACTCCAACAATGTTGCATCTTAAAACAATTTATATGTTGATTTTGATCGTTCCTTTCACACATTGGAGCATTATTTTTCCAAATATATCAATATCTTTTCTTTTGTTGATTATTGGATAACTAAATGGTTACATAAATTTGATATTTTTAAATATATTTTTTCTTTCATATGGTTGTAGGAGTCATATCTTCTTATATGTGTCTCTTCATAACTGTTAATAATAGTAATTTATGCTCTATATTTCAAATTTTAGATCATAAATGATCTTATTATTATAAATATACAACATTTGCATGTTTTATAGACTTTGCGGCTCACTTCGATCAGGTATGCACATCACCTTGTGCCTTGGTGAGTCTTTCGCCTCTAACAACTATGGTCGAGAGAGAGCGATATTCCCTTAGAATATTCTTGACGTGTCATCTTTAGTCTATTTACCTACTTAGGTTGTCTTCGCTAGCAAGATATCTTAGCCGATAAATAAAGCCTCGGACCAATCGTTGTAATCACCTTGCCTTTGAGAATGAAGGAATGGCGAAAACCTTTATTTCTAAATATTGTTGTGTATTGAGTATTTTTACGGCGCTTACATCAGTTGAATACTCCTCTTTTAATGTCTATATAAGATTGTAGGCATAAGAGCAAGCCAATTAATTCAATTTAAAAAGCAATATCTTACAAAGGTGACTCATGAAAAATTACACCTGATATTATTCCTAGTTCGTGGATCGATTCAATTATATTTTAGATAGGACTGAAAATATGGCATGTATTATTAAAGATTCCTTATATGAGTCAACAACCTTGATGACAAAATGGAATCATCCAAACACTAAACAAAGAAGATTGAAGATGGTACATAATAATATGATATGAATGTGAAATAACAAACCTGATAGACTATAAACACTCAAGACTTGGCCATGTACCATTTGGATCATAAGAAGATCGCAAAGCTTTAACACATAAAAATTCAATTGCCAATTCTTAGATTTTGACATGATGCGGAGGATTTAACTTTGATGTCGATCAACAAAAATGAATTATGAAATTTTCATTTTGTCCTGTAGAGTTAAAACTACAAGAGTGTGTGCACTTTATATATTGGGGAAAATGCAAAATTAACCCCGAAGTTAGGATCACTTTCAATTTTTGGGCCCGATGTTGTAAAGGTTGCAATGTTAACCCCAACATTTAAACATTGTTGCAATGTGAAGCCTCTGTCTCTTTTCCATTAAGATACTTAACGGAATCCAACTATAGATTTATCTCATTTATTTGCTACGTGGGTGCCACGTGGCCAAAAATAAATTAAATAATCTAACAAAGTTCACCACATAGGATTCCATGTTTGCAATCCTGCTAGTAATCGAAATAGTAGTGTGACGGCGAGTTTAATTGCAACATTTTTTAAAAGTCGGGGTTAATATTGCAACTATTAAAACATCATATCCAATATTAAAAATGACCCCAAACTTCAAGGTTAATTTTGCCTTTTACCCTTAAATATTTATAATTTCAAAAGGTTCCCACGACTGACCTAAGTTTCTACCCCTCCTATACCGAGTCCTTCCTTAGCAACAAGCTCCTTCTCTCCTATATGCTGAATATAAAATAGAGAAAAAATAGCTAAATCATATGCATTCACGAGAAATTTATGTTGTGTATATCCGTCCATCACCTAGAGAAATGTGCACGAACTGCACTCCTAACCTCCTACCTTGAATAACATATAAGATGCATCATGTATGGCACATACAACTATGGCAAGAAAATTGGGATTCGAATCTTCAATAGTTGTCGAATGATAGTCCTTTTGTCACATTGTTTTCAAAACTAACTCCTTTTAAAACTTTTTTTTAATGCATAAAATTAACTCTTTTTGAAACTTGCTTTGCGTAAAATAACGAATCTTAATTACTTTAACATAAACGGTTGAATGATAATTCTACCGAGCAAACTAATTGTCTAACTCTAGAGAATCCGAATACTGAAAATCGAGGATGCTGAAAATTCCCATATCCCAGAAATCATAAAAAAAATTGCAAGGAAATATGTACTTCCAAATGAACTACAATGTTTCAACAGTTTGTAGAAATAATAACATAAACAGTCCACAAAATAAATGACAAAAAATTACTCGACAAACACTAGTGGACGTGTTTAATTCGAGGAAAAATGAGTCCCGCTTAATTTTTTATTTAATTTTATAAGTAAAGTATATTCAAAGATGCAGCTTAAAGGAGCGGAACCCCGTATACAAGAGATATACAAAGGATTAAAAAAGCCCCCAAAACAAAAATGGGAATTGGGATACAAAAACCCTCCCAAATACCCCACACATATACGCCCACCACAAAACAAAAACAAATTAGTTTCCCATCCCCAACTCCTCCAAAAAGGTTAGCAAGCCCTGGACTTAGAATTCGCCTCCTCCCTGAACCACATGCAAAGAACTCCAAAGAGTATCGAAATCTTGTTGGCTCAATCTCCTCCCTTTCAAAACACCTCTCGTTCCTCTCATTCCAAATAGTTCAAAAAATACATAACGGGGCCATTCTCCACACTGGGCTGGCCGACCCCCCCCCCCCCCCCCACACACACACACACCCCTTATAACCCCAAACTACCATCTGCTCCCTCACTGACTAGGCACACTGCCAATTCACCCTGAAGATTGAATAAACTATCTCCCATAGTCCCCTAACGACCCATCAATGTAGCAATAAGTGATTTACCGTTTTCTCGGAGTTCTTACACATGCAACACCTACTAGCCATATGCCCACCTCTCTTCTTCAGTCCATCCGTCATAAAAATTGCTTGTCACACCGTTGTCCAAACAAAAAAGGCAAATTTTGGAGAGGCGCGCGTATACCAAATATTCCTCCAAGGAAAATCAATCCCTTAACCGACCTTATAATAAGATTCACCGAATAAACTCCCTTCTTGTTGTCCCTCCACCACACACAATCCCCACTCCCTTGGGTAAATCCCCTCCCCCCCAACCAACCAAACAACTCCTCCGCCTATTCTAACTCCCAATCCCTAAGTCTCCTCCTAAACCTAGGATTTCATCCTCTCCTATCCCCATCCCTCCAAATGTGTCGTGCCACCGAGCCTTCCCTCTCGCTTGCAATGCGGTATAACTCGATCACCCCCCCCCCCAAACGTCCCTCCAAACCTAACCCTCTCCCCGCTCCCCACTCTCAAGCATAACCCACTGCCCCGGTTATTTTTTATATTTACTTAAATACCATTCTTTGATATATTATTTACACCAAAACCTTATATATATAAGTTTACAAATCCTACGAGGTTTAGTATGCGTAATCCGCCCCGAGTGGGTTTTTGACCCGTGTAATGTAAACAGGGCGCGACAGGGGTAGGTTTAGAAGGTTTACATTTAATCGGGTTCGGGGTGGGTTAAACTAAACCCATCGCGGGGCGGGGCGGGTTTGAATTTTGGCAAACCCGCTCCATACCCGACTCGTTGCTACCCGCTCCTCCCCCTCACCGGTTTGAAAACATCCTCCCACCTCACCAAACTATATTTGAATCTATTCTCGCTCCCTCGCCACAATAAATTATTCATTAACCTAACCAACTTTTGACGGACAGAAACCGGTAACGGAAGAATGGACAGGTAATAAGAAGGTAAACTGGAAAAGGGTACTCTTTATTAACATTAATTTGCCTCCTTTAGATATATACCTCTTCTTCCAACTCGCCAATCTCCTCTTCACCTTCTCAATGACCGGGTCTCAAATGACTTTATCTTTATGAGAAGCACCTAACGAAAGTCCCAAATAGGTAGACGGAAGAGAGCCCACGTTATACCCAATCACCTCCGCCAGATCAGGAGCCCCCTCTACCCTCCCTACAGGAATCATCTCACACTTGCCCACATTAATATGTAACCCTGACACTGCCACATCAAAATATACTTGAGACTCCTCAATTTTGCCTCCTATGCTCCACAAAAAATGATGGTATCATCAGCAAATAGAAGGTGGGACACTCGACAAGGAGAGCCTCTCTGATCACCTACCTCAAGATTACTTTTCCTACCTCCCTCCACTACCCTCGTCAAAAGCTTACTCAACCCTTCCATCACTGGAATAAAAAAAAATGGTGAGAGAAGGTCCCCTGTCGTAGTCCACATGAACTTCAAAAGAATCCTTTCGATGACCCATTCACCAACACCAAAAACGTGACGGAGGAGACACGACTCTCTATCCACAATGCCATCGCTGCCCAAACCCCATCCTCCCCATCAAATCAAGCAAAAAACACCAATTTAGATGACCATAAGCCTTCTCGATGTCAAGTTTGCATACAATACCTGGCACCCCACTCCTCAATCTCGCCTCCACACATTCATTCGCTAACAGAGCCGCATTCAAGATTTGTGTATCCCCAAAAAAGCCTTCTGAGCCTCCGATACAATGGGGTCTAGCAACGTTCTCAACCTGACTGACAGCACCTTAGCTAAAATCTTATAAGTGCTTCCTACCAACTGATTGGCCGTAAGTCCCTCATATCCACTGCCCTGCTTTTTTAGAGATCAAAGCAATAAAGAAGGCATTCTAGCTTCTCTGAAATTTATCTCTCTCACAGAACTCCCAAAAAAAAGCTAAGACATCCTCTCGCACCACCGACCAATACTGCTGAAAGAAAGCCATCGAGAAACCATCTAGACCAGGCGCTTTATCTCCTCTTATGGACTTCAACGCTAATACCACTTCTTCCTCCGAAATGGCCTCTTCAACACCTCACTACTCTCCCTCGAGATGACCACTAACTCCAATCCGTCTAATGTAGGTCTCCAATCCTCCTCTTCCGTGAACAGAGCTTCATAAAAGTCTTTAACCGCCATCCTAATCTCAGACTCCTCAGTATACTCCACCCCGCCCACCACGACCTTCCCTATATGATTGAATCTACGGTGAGAGTTGGCCACTCTATGAAAAAACTTTGTGTTCCTATCTCCTTCCTTCAGCAACAGCACTCAAGATTTTTACATCCAACAAATCTCCTCCCGAATCATTTTTCGCCCCATTTCCCCTATTCTTTCCTCCCTCCTTATCCACTCATCTCTAGACAGCCCACCCACCGCCTCCTTCCTATCAAGCTCCTTAATCTCTTCTAAACCTCTGTCAATAAAATCCCACACATTCCCAAAACCGACTTTATTCCACATTTTCAAATCCTCTAAAAGAAGAGAAAGCTTGTTTGTCAAAATAAAGCCTGTCGTACCCTCCACAAGGCTTATTTGTCAAAATAAAGCTTGTCGTACCCTCCACATGATAACCATCCCACCATGACTTCACCCTGTCCGAGAAACCCTCCTCCTTCAACCACATATTCTCAAATCTAAAAGGAATCTCCCCCCCCCCCCCCGCCTCTCGGTCAGCCCTCCACACTCCAAAACAATCAGTACATGATCGGAAGTGATTCTAGGCAAGCACGATTGCACCACTCCTCAGAAGTGCTCCTCCCAATCCAGGATACTAGAAAACGATCCAACCGAGACCACGCAAGTGGCTCCCTATTGCTAAACCAGGTAATTGATGGACCCCCCCATTAATGGCATGTCAACTAACTCCATATCACTCCGAAAATTCCCTCATCAGTCCAGTCAATCATCGCCCCTTACTGCATTCCCCCATAAAGCGAACCACATTAAAATCCCCGCCCAAGCACCAAGGGACCCCCCACACTCCCTGGACCCCTCTTAACTCTTCCCACAACTCTCATCTAACAGCGTCATCCACCAGCCCATAAATCCCAGAAAAGACCCATAGAAACCCATCTTCAACGCCTCTACACTAATAGGACAACGAATAAATCCCAACTAGACTGTCCACCAACTCCATAACTCTCTTATCCCACAACATCATCACTCCTCCCGAAGCATCATAAGAATCAAGAGTGAACTACTCCACCCAACATCCCCCCTAACACTTTGAGGCACCCATCTACTCATCTTGCTTAATTTGGTCTCTTGCAAACAAAAGACATCCGGTCTTTACATAAAATTCGCCCGCCCAACTATATCCCTATTTCCTCTTGTCAAAGTCGTTTATCCCCCTAACATTCCAAGATATGATTTGCATCTTCATTGACATCAATTTTCCTCCACTCTCCGTCCTCTCCTTCCCCTTCTTCCCTCGTGACTAATCAACCATTGCAATCTTCTAAACTCTCTCTCTCTCTCCGGTTTCCCCCTCCCATCAGATCCTTACCCTCCTTCCTTCTCCCCACCCCCTCGCCACTTCCTCTCAATTTTCCCGAACAACTTCCATGCTTTCTTCTCATTCCCTTCATATGACACTCCCAAAAAATTTCCAAACTCACCTATCATCTTCTCCACCCATTGCTCAGCCCCCTTACCCTCGTCTCCCAAATCCCCCTCCGATGCGTACGGGTTGAGAACTTCTATTGGTGATTCAAACTGTGACTTCCCCCCTTCACTAATGAAATGTGGCCCTTCCGGATGCCCCAACAAAAGAGGCACCTCACCATCCTCCAAAAAAAAACTTTTCCACAAATTAACATCCTCCAACAAAAAATGCACGCCGCTATATTGGTCGTCCCCTCTATCCCATACCTCCTCCCAATCATCAACTAAACACCACTTTTCAAACTCCCAATAAGAGGGTGTGTACTCGCTCTTCTCACCCACCCCACCCGACTCGACTCACCCACACCCTCTCCTCCTACTCACCCCTCTTAATATTTTCCAAGGGAACTAATGCCAACTCCATCCCTCCCAACACTTCCCTTTCGCCTACAAGCTCTCCACACGGAGCTTCCTCAACCTTTTTTATTTTTTTGAAACAGCAAGGCTTCCTCAACCTTAGACATAGGGATGGAAATTCTCCCCGAAAATTCGGGTCTCCACGGATACCCGAAAAAAAAAATTCGACAATTCGGGGATCGGGGCGGGTTAGGGGAGTTAAAAAAATTACCGAAAAATTTCAGGTCGGTTTCGGGTATAGCCTCGGGTCCCTATGGGGATACCCGAATTATTAATATATAATAAAATATATATGTTTATATTATAGTAAATATATAAGACATAACATAACTTATAAGTTTCAACCTTAACTCGTAGAAAGGAAAGGGTAGCTGCGCCGACCTCCCCCTCATCTCTCCCACGACCTCCCTCCCTCCCTCATCTCTCTTGCGACCCCGGCGACTGCCTAAAACCTGTGACTCCCTCATCTCTCCTGCGACGCCGCCATTCATTAAGGCGCTGCGACCTGCGACTAGGGATGGAAAATCTGTCAGTTTGCGACGTGGAGGTTGCTCTTTTCATCTTCTCCGGCAGAGGCAAGCTTTACGAGTTCTCTAGTGGAGACAGGTACACGCGATCAAATCGATATTATGTTCGGAGACAAATCAAATATTAAATACGGTGTTGTTCTACCTCTAGCCACTCCTCTTCGTAGATTTAAATGCTCTTCTCCCCTTATTTCCTTTCACCGACTTAACACCACAACCGCCTCAATTAAATTAAATTCCATCCATGCGATGTCATATTTTGTTTTCAATTTTGTTTTGAGGCGGTTTGTGCGTAAGTTGGGTGAGTGTTACTGTGTTGAGTATTTTCAGTCAACGTCGTGGATGAAGTATTCGGTCTATTCCTGGAAATTTCGATTGGATTTACTTGTTTGTATAGGCTTGTGTGTATTATTTGATATGATGGTATTTTAGATTTAGCAGCCATGACAAGTTATAATATTTGAGAGTTACTGAGACCGAGTTTGTCCCCAACATGAATAATATGTGATTCATTTCGTCATATCCTTTTAGTGCTTGTTTTGGTGATGTAAAGAGTTGTGCTTCTTTTTTTGTAGTTGTTCACCCAGCCAATCAAAGCATATGATACAAGTTTATGCGACAGTTTTTGGGTCTGAATGTTTATATCCAACTGTGTTGAGTAGTACTGAAATTTGTTTATGCGAATATTTATGTCAATATCTTTATTTTCTCTGAAATGAATTTTAGTACTGAAAATATTTAGATGAAATGAATTTTTTATATTAAAAAAAAAAGAAATTAATTTTTTTATATTAAAAAAAAAAAAAAAAAAAACGGGTTTCCCGCGGGGAAACCGATACCCGTTCTAAACGGGGACGGGGATCCCCGAACCCGTTATAACGGGGAACAGGGCGGGGAAGGGGAATGTTATTTCTAACGGGGACGGGGATGGGGAGTTAAAACCCAACCCCGAACCGACCCGTTGCCATCCCTACTTAGACATGGAAATTGAAGAGGGAATTTTTTTTTTTATAAATCTGTGCAAACCTCCCTTCTAAACAGTGTAGTAGGCCTCTTGAAGTCCACTTTAGGCCTTTTCACCATCCACATCTTTTTTCTCTGGACCCTATTTGTATTTTTAGGCTGCCCATTGGCCCTTTTGTTCGACTGCACACCATCCAAATATATTAAGCAACTCCCACCCCTTTTATACGGCTTTCACCTAAATGGCTTGACTCAATATTAACAGCAGGGGCACTATTATTTCTGCCCAGTACTGTAGCTCCTTCTTGAGCAGATTTTATGTCAACCACACCTTTTAAACCATTCAAATCCTCCTCCTCCCTCATAATATTAACACGTTATATGTCCTCTCCTATCCTCTTACCCCTCATTCCTACACACAACTACACTGTCAACCAAAGGGCACCTACCACACGCTCCCCTCTCAGGACCTGTACAGCATGCACCCCCACTTCCCTTCTTCCCTCACTCCGATAAACCCCCTCCCGGCAGTTCCCTTCCACCCGACTGTTGCCGGCTTCACCTACAAACCAATACCTCACATCCTCTTCAACCCACACCCTCACCTCGAACGCCCAGCCCCTTGCCTCAATCCTCACCCTCTCCAGTACCTTCTCCCCTTTTTTCACTTTTAATCGAGCCCACTGGAGCTCCACTTTATCTCCGGTATCATCATCCACCTCCAAAAACCCACCACACAAATCTACGATTTCTTTATAACTTCCAACCCCCAAAACTGGAGTGGAAGTCTCACCAACCGAATCCAACAAAAATCAAGACCGCCCTCCCTTCTAATACCGTAACCCAAATGGTGCCACCGGTTCAACCACACCAGAGAATCTTCGAATACCCAGTTTTTCTTGTAGAGAATTCCCTTTGCTTCTATATTTGACGGGAAGACAAACAAAAACAGATGGCCATTCAACCTTCCGATTCTCACCCCCACCGTTTTTCCACCCATTCCACCACCGACCGTGGTGTCTCATCACCCCCTCCCCTCCACCCCCCTACGTCCAACTAGAGCTCTCCGAAGAAAATCAATTCTAGGACGACATGACTCGTCATCCAAAACCATTCCACCAAATGGACTTTAACTAGAAAGTACCTGTGCTCTTGCTTTATGCGAAGTGTCAATGGACGCAATTTGGAGATAAGATCTCCCGCCCTTTTTCACCTGCTAAAAAACCTCCTTAGCCTCATCATTGATTTTCTGCTCCATTGAAGTGCAACGCACATCCGGTTCCCACCCTCTGAAACACCTCACCGACAAAACTCCACCCCTCACTGACATTCAACTCCGGCACCTGAAACTCAGACCGGCAACCACCTTCTTTAATAATAACAATAAAACAGACTTCGCTTCTATAACACATACATGCTATCACCCGTAACTTTGTAAAATCTTCCACAATTCTTCGAAGTTTCAAACAAACATCCACTCAACCAAAAAAAACTCTCGCTTCCCCAAATAGCATTTGGATGAGTATCCTTTCCCTCTACACAAACTAAATCTGTGGCTTCTCCCATAAAATTCCTCGCAAAGTTCGACTGACTTCAAACCCGCTTGGCAAAAGCTCTCTCTAACGCCTCTCTCATAATTCCTGTGTTCAGGTCCCACTTATGAGTAGTCCAATCAAACAAATCCACATGTTTTTGTAAGACTAGCACTTTTACAATATAAAAATCTATATTAATGTAATGGCAAAACCTAACTTTAAGGGCTTTGTTAGTATAAACATTGATAATTTCTTCTTGGTAATAAGATGAAACAATGTCCATGTTCAATTAGAGATTATCTGCAATTCTGAAGTTATGGAACGATTAATCCCCCCCCCCCACACCCCTCCAATGTTTTAAAAGGCGCGAGGCGCAGTTGAGGCGTTTTGCCTCTGTGAGGCGAGGCGTAAGCCTCAACTTTTTTCCACGAAAATCACTACAAATGATATAAAAATAATAATTACACGAGGAACAAAATATGCATCAAATCTATCATGAAAGATTCTATGACACAATACAAATAATAACACCATCTTGTCATCATCATAATACATATTATACCGTCAAGACAAAAAAAATCCATAATAGTGACAACTCACTACAATAATATAGCAAAAAAAAAAAAAAAAGTCAATTTATATATATAAAGCAAAAAAAACAGGGGGGTAGCAAAAATACAGGGATTTAGCGTAAAATAAAAAAACAAATTATGTATATATACATATACATATATAGTAGAAAAAACAAAGAAAAAAGACACATCGGCATAGATAATACAAAGAAGACATGGAAATTACCTTCGGTTTAGCATAAAAGAGACGATTGGCTAGGGCTTTGGGGTTGGAATTATCTTTGGCCAATAAACGACTTGTTTTGTGTTGGAAACGACGGGTAATTTTTTTTTAAAAATTTTGACCACTTTTACCCTTAATGAGGAGAGAAAAAAGAGGCCTAAGCCTCAGTGACAAAAGGCTCAAGCCTCAGATAATACATAGTACAGTAGAGGCGTAAGCCTAAGTCCGCCCACCTAGCGCCTCGCCTCGACGTAGAGCCTCGCCTCGAGCCTCATTTCGCCTTTTAAAATATTGCACCCCTCAATTATCAAATACAAAAATCCACTAGTTCCTTGAAATCACATATTAATATGAGAAACCCAATAACCCAAAACTTTAGCAGCCACCCAATTACAGTAAAAGAAAGAAAAAATCACATTATATGGGTGTGGGACTCAATAAGAACTTACCCATGTATATATACAAAACGAGCAATATAGCTATTCTTTGTAGGAAAAACAAGAGTGAAGTGAAAAGAGACCTGAATTGGGTTGATCGGCTAAGAGTTTACGGGAGGGGGAAGTAGAGAAAAAACCCTGAAACAAGATTAGCACAGTCACCAGGTTGAAGAAGCAAATCACCATGGTAGCGTTCTTGAACGAGACCAAACCTCTCCACTGTTGTAATTTCTCCATCCTCATTCGTCAACCACCACCTCTCAACAACCTTTTAAATCAACTCTTTTTTGGTATTTTCACAAATCTGAGGTGCAACAAACTATATATTTTTAAAAATGGAGGGTTGGATTTAAACCCACCACTTTATTAAAAATAATATTTATTCTTTAATTAAACTTAACGCGTCAATTCAGATTTTTAACAAAAATATCCTTATATTTAACTTTCAAAAATACACTCTCCCTCGCTTCATCTTCTTGCCCAAATCAAAACCTTAATTTTTTCATCAAAACCCTAAAACTTCATTATATTCCTCTACAAATAACAATGACACCTTACATAAAAGAATTTTGAAATGATTCCATCACCAAATCATTTCACATCAAGAATTTTTCATATTTGTGAAAACTCTCTCACGCATACACCAAACATGTTACAACCACTGTTCTAAAAAACCCGCCTAGGCTTAAGGCTTGGGCGAAACGACCCGCCTTAAGTTTTTTACGCCTTAAGCTTAGTAAAACTCTTAAGGGACACTTTTTTCTAAAAATAACAATGCTTTAGTGAAACGATATCGCCTTTTAAAGAATTTCTTAACTAACCGGACCATTATCTCATCCAAAATAATCAAATAGTATTTTAATTTTCATATATTCAGACATATTTTTATGATATGTACAATTTTAGTATTTTAATAGCCTTGTTATGATGTAAAAATATTAAAATATATTAAGAAGGCCTAAACGCCTTTTCACGCCTTTTTATGCTTAAACCCGCCTAGGCTTCTAAGGCTTAAGGCTTGACCTCTACGCCTCGATCACGCCCCGCGTTTTTTAGAACCTTGGTTACAACCAATAAGTCCATATCACGCGCATACATAATCAGAGATTCGAACAATTATTTACCCTCTAATGGTTCCTACTAGTACAACAATACACTGGAACTCTCATTTTCGATGAAGTTTGAAATTTTATACACCCAAACACATCCTTAAGCAAATAATCTCAAATAAAAAAATAGCAAAGTACTCTTAGGTCTTTCGCAATCAAATTTTAAACACTTGGGTCCACTAATTCTCTTCTTGTAGAAATTCACGCTAGTGGCACAATAAATGGACCTAATAGTAAATTGTCCTTAAGTGTTTAAAAATTGTCAACAGATGACTAATTGTAAATTGCCCTAAAAAAACATTATAACTGAAATATAAACAACCCAAATTTCCAACATTTCATTATACTTAAAATTGAGATATTCTTCATATCGATATAATAGGACAAAGTTACATGATTGACAGTATATATATATATATATATATATATATATATATATATATATATATAGTGTGTGTGTGTGTGTGTGTGCGCGTGCGTGTAATGTCAATCATGTAACTTTGTCCTATTAGATATATATAGTGTGTGTAATGTCAATCATGTAACTTTGTCCTATTATATATATATATATATATTGCGGGGTGAGAATCGTAATAGGAGTGAGAGTAGGATGAGGATGAGGAAGATGAAAAGGCGGGGTGAAATTAGGAAAAGGTAAGCAAAAGACCAAAGTAAGAGCAAAGCGACAAAATTGTTAGAATAGGGAAGAAGAAAAGAAGATTATGAAGTTGTTCCTTGCTTAATCTTTATGGTTTGCACACCGACGTGTTTTCTACCTCTCTCTCTCTCTCTCTCTCTCACACACACACACACACACATCTATATATATATATATATATATATATATATTGTGGGGTGAGAATCGTAATAGGAGTGAGAGTAGGATGAGGATGAGGAAGATGAAAAGGCGGGGTGAAATTGGGAAAATGTAAGCAAAAGAAGGTCCGAAGTAAGAGCAAAGCGACAAATTGTTAGAAGGGGAAGAAGAAAAGCAGATTATGAACTTGTTCCTTGCTTAGTCTTTATGGTTTGCACATCGACGTGTTTTCTATCAATACGCTATATATTAGCAACAAAGAGGAGTGTTGAAAATATAAGAGGTAACTGTGGAGGAGGAGGAGGAGGAGGAGGAAGTCTTAGGATTTAATGAGAAAGTTAAGGTTTTGATTTGGAAAAGAAGACGAAGTGAGGGGTACTTAAGTTAAATACAAGGGTATTATAGTAAAAAATATGATTTGAGGGTTACTTCTAATTAGGATATATGGATTTTTTAACATAATTGTAACGGTGTTAAATATTTGGGGTTATATCAAAGAGATTAAGAAAGTGAGGGTAAGTCAAACAAGGCATTAAGAAGTGGGAAAAACCTTTTACACTATTAATTAACAAAGTTATTCTCTTCCCGTTTTACAAATTAATTTGTTATTACCAAATAAACATTAAAACATTTGTAAACTTGCTTTCATTGTGGGCCAATTAGGTAGTCATATTTGTGCCAGTTTTATTGAAGATTTCCCCAATTTTAGTAGATGAACAAGTAATTTTATTTTCCAATTACACGGTGAAACTCCATTTTTTGAAGTTTCAAAACTGCACGCACTCACTTTTGATAAGGTTTCATTAACCATTGAGTTATGAACTAATGTGAATCACATACTCCTCATGACCCGTGGGGATTAAAAAATTGTGATTTTTTTTATTTGTGCATATACTAGTAATCTAACTAGACATAATCCTCCATAAGCTCAACCATTTGACATTCACCATAAATACAACACGTCTTAAAAGATACTTCCCCCATTTCAAATTAAAAGCACGCTATTCCTTTTTAGGTTGTCTCAAATTAATAGTCCACTATATTTTTTGGACATAATCAACAACCCAAATTCCACGATAGTGAACAAGTGTTGATCTTGACCATTGATTGAGTGTGTCCTTAATCTATTACATAGGAATACTTAAACTCTTAACTTAGGAAAAAGGGAGTATAAACTAAGTTAATTAATTCAATGTTAAAGATATTCCTCACAATGCCATATTTTATGCCCTTCATTTATGATGATTTTGTGTATGTGATTACATATTCCAATGTACTTCGAGTCTTTTTCCACTTCTAAAAGTTATTTGTGTCCGCCAGTGGGTATCTTTAAGGAATAGTATGGGGACTTTATTTTTTGTATGGGCTTGTGTTCTCGAGGAGGTATCATTAATAATGAAATCTACCTGAAGAATAGGGCTTCTTAGTTCTTCTGATTTAATGGAGAAGCTTATTGCAAATGGTATAACAATAAGCCTTTGAAGTTCTTATCAATATAAGATGTTTAAGAGGTGTTGAAAAAGGCACATGGACCCTCTCATATTGGAGGGTCCAAACTCTATGAGCAATTAATGAGATTGGGATATTATTGGCCAACTATGGGGCCTGATTTTACCAACTTTTTAAAGAAGTATAGAGCGTGTCAACTTCACGAGAACATGATTCATATTCCTTAAGTTAGTCTCAAGACCCTCATAACTCCCTACCCATATCATACTTGGACTCTAGAATTGTTAGGAAAATGTGACACCCTGTAAAATCTAAGCTAGATTGATGAGGTCTAAAATAAATAATATAGGATTATAAACAATTGAATATTAATCTAGATATGATTAAAATGAAACTAATATGCACAAGGAACAACTGAATACAACAATAATAATAAAATCATAAAAAACTTTGATACTATTAACACCAATAGTAATAAAATCAAACTTTGGAAGTGCAATTGTCTCATACATAAATTCAACTCCCCAATTAAAATAACAACTACTATAATATCTGACACAACTGAAATGTAAATGGAATAAGAGAGTGAGCACGCAGTCTCAACACTTACATCCTATATGAGCAACAACTGAAGAGGAAAAATAAGTAAATGAATCAGGATTGAGGTAGCAGCTGCGACCTAGGTCCTGAAAAATGGAATCAACAACAACGTAAATAAAAAGTCTACAAAGAATAAAATTTTAACTGAATTTAGGCTACAATAAATAACTACACATCTTCCTCAAATATTTTAGCTGTTTTTAAGTTATCCCACCTCAAACAACTTAAATATCACATGCGTTTAATCCCAATCACAAGTGATCAAGCCAATACTTAATTACCATTATTCTTAATTTAATTTAATTAGAAAGTTTCGATCATATATTCCCATGTATACAACTCGAGTATAATACTAAGTAAGAATAAGACAATCTCAAGTCTAATATCCACATAAGTACGATCCCCGACACGTATGACTAAATGGACTACTCTCTAGTCTTCATATAATAATATACGAAGGCCTATCCCTATCACCTTAGGGGATCACTCGTTCATACTAGGTGTAGTTATAGACTGCCTCGAACCTATAATCTCAAAAGCCATCGGGAAGGGATAATCACTATGTATTCCTGTCATAACGTACGACGTCCATACCCAAAATTATACGCTAGAACTTCCCTGTGTATTCCCCTTTGGGATACGGGTGCGTCCATCGTAGGATCGAGGTAAAAGTGTAAAATGTGTTGTGTGCGATATTCATTAAAATATATTCGTAACTTCTAACTTAAACTTATTTAATTGGACGTCTAAATTTGCTCAAACCAAATACCAATTAAATCAGCCCCTAAACATGCATCTACGTGTCAATTTAAATCTCAAATTAAATCATGTGATGAACAATGCTGACAAAGACAGATTTCAGGAAAAAATCCCCGCATGGTAAAAACCTTTTATTCCCAGTATAATTTGTAAAGGAACGGTTTATAATCGGATTATAGCGAAAATACAATTTGACTTACGAAATATCCGCAGGTGTCAGTTCGTAGTCGTCAGCCCAGGAACACCGCAACACTCCCTATGACATGCAGTCGATCAGCCCAGTACCTCCCGCAAGTGGCACCTATGGTCAGCCCAGTACCTCTCCAAGGCACCTATGATTCAGCAGCAAAACTCCCAGTAAAACTATGCTTTGGGTTCTACAAACATCTCACACAAAAAGTCTGGGATTTTGTGAATTGTAAAAATAAAATTTGAACCCTCAAAGTGATGGAGAATAAACAAAATAACACTAAAAACGTATTCTGTGAAAACCAGTGTTTTCTCCACACGAAATAACAGAGTATAACACCCTATTTATAAAACTTTTAAGGCAGTGACGTGTCAAACAAAAAGACTTCTCGTTCGAACGAGCTGTCATGTCGTTCGAATGACTTCTGATCTCGTTCGAATGAGATAGGATCTCGTTTGAACGACCACGCACAAATCTCGAGATTCATTTTAGAGAGTTTAAAAACATTTGGAGACTTGGAAACCAACACTCTTACGAATCTGAGAACAGTTATCCAAAAAGATTTTATGATAAAAATGTTTTTGAAAAAATAAAAACCATTTAAAATAATTCAAAATTCATTTTTCATAAAAGAAAAAATATTTTAATTTTTATAAAAAATATCCCAACACTTTTATGCAAATTGTAAATGGAACGTAAACACATTTACCAAGTTACTCCTTGTTGGGCATGATTGTTGAAGTCGCCTTGAAATTCGGATTGTCGATTGTAGATGTAAGCTTCCCAATTCTTCGACAAACTTGTAGCGGTATACGACATACTAAATGTGACAAATAATGTCCTTACAAATCTCCCTTATGTCTATGCCGGTACAAAATAAAAATATTCGAATTATCAATCAAAATATAACATATTCAAATTTACCCTCCCATAAACTCAAACGTAGAAAGATAAACTGAACAAGTCTTCAAACTTTTTCAATCTTCAACAATCAACTTTTCAAATCTCCAAGCTTTTCTCATCACGTTGTGCAATCCATAGTATCTTCAATTGTACCTACACATATGAGACAAAGCAAAAACCTCATGACGTATCGAGTTTGAAATGAGATAAATATAAAACATGTAAGCATAATCAAATCTCCTCCATACTTAAACTCCCTCATAAATCATAATTCGTTCTCCTCCTTTTTATTTGTCCGAAATAGACAAGGAAAAGAATAAATCACATAAAGCAAATCGGGGTGTCACGTAAAACAAAGCAAATAAACTATTTTTTGAATTTTTATACAAAAAAATGCAAAAATATGATGTTACAAAAAAAATCACCCCATGAATTTATACTTGGACAACCAAATCATGGATACGGAATGAATGGGTGTAAATAGATGCGATATGAAAATCAACTCAATCATATCATATGTGCACGATGCATAAGTGTACTCCTAACGAATGAACATTTAAAATAGTCCTTTGGAATAAAATTATTGAATTTAGATGACATCGTCTTAATCATATCAACAAATCAAAGTATAAATGATTTCCACACCAATAACTTCCAAAACTATGTAATGCTTTTTCATGACTTTCAAGGACGTGCAAACCGTTTTAAATTCTCCAACCAAACTCCGTTATATATATTTTATTTTTAAGGCGATCTAGTTTCTCAAACATTGGAGAATTGGTGAATAACCTAATGGTCCCTTTTTGGCATATATATCTTTTTATAACCTTTCAATTTTTTGGGCTCTTTTAAACCTCATTGGACCCTGGATAATTTTCAATTCCTCATTTTTTTAGGTCCTTGTAAACGGTGGCTTAATCGTAAAAGATAAATGAGTACCTTTCGTAGCCCTTCACCGTTTTTCAAAATAAAAACACACAAATATCACAAATGGTTTATATCATGCACTACGTTTTGTCATGTTTTATCGCATTTGGTTTGTTGTATAGACAGAATTGAAGCCGAAACACTCATCCAACATGTGATAGACAAGCACAAAATTCAAACAAATCCCTGCATGTGTGCAATTAAGGACAAATAGAGTTAATCATGTAGGTAGCAACACTATATCATCTCAAAGACTCCAAACTTTTTAAAGCACATGAATGACACAACATATTATCTCAAAACACTATCAAACAGTCACATAGATATGGTGTGAAGTTGTGACTTGGTCATCCTAAGTGTGCATTCATATAAGTTGTAAACAAAATGCAAAACTCTTTTTGGATTTTTCAAAAATTTTCTAAAAAGAGAAAATCTTTTTGTATTTTTCAAACACTGTTCAGAAACAACCTAGCAGTACCATTAACATATAGCAGGAAGAAATAGGGACTGCAAACAAAATCCAAGGTCGTTCGAATGAGATGCCATGTCATTCGAACGACATGCAATCTCATTAGAACGAGAAAAGTTAAATTTTCCCAGAATACAGAGAATGGCATGCAGTTTTGTCCAGTGAGAAAAGTTGATAAAAAAGCAGTTCCTGGAATGGACAAACAATACCAAAACAGTGCTAAAATAGTACAAAAAAAATGCTAACTAAATATGAAACAAATGGTACATACTAGCAATAGGCAAAGATGACATCATGTAACTCACCTTATGCTAGCAAACATATCTAGACCTCAACCAGGAAGTGCGGTGGAGTTTTCCAAAGACGGTGAAATCTTTTAAAATAACTCCATCAAATCATGTGAAGTCTTGACCAAAAACTTTACTTGCTCGCGAATATGTGCAAACTCTCTATCATTATGTTCAAGTAAGGTGTCATGAGTGGGTGCGTGCGCATGAGCATGTGTAGTGGCATATTGTGGCACGTAACCCAATTTAAAGCAAAATTCCCTAAGGTGTCCTCTGTTTTTGCAATAGGAGCAAACATAAACCGGCCTAGGAAATAATTTTTCAAAAATTCTAGGACGTGTTATCCTAACGAGAATGGGACGCCTAGGTGGGTTGGGATGAGGATCACGTAAATCAATCACCAAAGTGGGAACCGACTCGGGTGTAACAAAAGACGTGGACGCACTGTCATGACCTTTTCCTAAACTCTCATCAACACCCAAAACGGTATTGAGAACCATCTTTTCAACTTTCTTGTATGTGTTCTCTAAAAGAACTTTGACCTCCTGGGAACGTTCGAGACCACTCTCGAGTTGGGATACACGTGTCGTCAGACTAGACACCGTGTCGGTCAAGTCACACTTTTCCCTTCTTAAAACTTCCTTCTCTTTCTCAAAATCTAAAACCCGATGACCTAAATTTTTATTATACTTCTTTGTTTTCAAGGTCTTGGTGTACAAATCCCTAAAAGATTTTTGTAGCTCACTATCATCTCCACTCTCAAACTCGCTCTCATTTCCACTAGAAACACTCGACTCATCGTCGTCGCTCTCGTGGGCACTATCATCGTGGGACAAAGTGGGTGCGCTCACACGACTTGAAAAAGCTACACACATCCCATGAGGCTAAACCTTTTTCGAACTCGTCTTTCTCATCATCTCCCTCACTATCACTAAGAGTGGCGGGCATGGCTACTTTCTTCCCTTTTCTCCTTAGCCTAGTAGCACATTTAAAAGCCCTATGACCTTTGCCTTGACATTCGAAACAAATCATCTCATCTTCCCCACTCTCTTCCTCTTTTTCTCTCTCACTATCTTTTTCATTGTCCTCTGTGGCCTTTTCTTTCTTTTTATTTTTCTCAAAAGACTTTTTGTTGAAAGAATTATTTTTGTTCATTTTGAGAATCTTTCTAAATTTTTTTGCAAATAAGGCCACATCTCAATGTTAAACTCTTCCTCGGAATCAGACTCATACACTCTCTCTTTATTTTTCTTTCTAACTTGAGTCTTTAAAGCAACGACTCTATCCTTAACCTTAATGGTTTGGGGAAACATGTCAATCTCATAAGTTGTATGTCTCCTACAATCTCTTCTAACTTAAGAGAATTTAGCTTTCCCATTGAATTCAAAACAGTGCCTTTAGGAATGAAACATTTTGGAAGAGATCTCAAAATCTTTTTAACGACACGCGTGTTATCAATAGGCTCACCTAAATTAAAACTCTGAGTTAACAATGTCTGACAAATGTGCATAAAACTCATCAAAACATTCAGACTCAGATATGGTAATGGTCTCAAATTGGGCGGCTAAATTTTGTAACTTTGATTCTTTAATCGCGTTCGTTCCCTCATGTGTCAATTGGAGGACATCCCATGCCTCTTTAGACATGGTGCACGTCATAATACGACGGAACTCGTCGGGGGTGACGGCTCTAAAATAGCACTCAACGACATGAATTAAAATTAGACATTTTAAAATCATCTTCAGTCCAATCCGACACAGGGTTCAAAGAGGTGACGTTATTAGAAGTGACAGTGGGAAGAGTCCACCCTCTTTCACAAAGCAACCAGACTGGTTCGTCAATGGCTTTTAACTGGGATTTCATACGAGCTCTCCAATATGTATAATTGGACCCATCAAAAATAGGCATTCGATTATATAAGTTATCGTTTGGAAACATTGCGACAAACTTTCTAAAATCATATTTTTCAAACAAAAATCAATATCACATAAGTTTGCGAAAAATAGGAATACATGATAAATTAGCGTAACCTGCTCTGATATTAATTTGTAAAATGTGTTGTGTACGATATTGATTCAAATATATTCGCAATTTCCAACTTAAACTTATTTAATTGAATGTCTAAATTTTCTCAAACCAAATACCAATTAAATCAGCCCCTAAACATGCATCTACGTGTCAATTTAAATCTCAAATTAAATCATGCATTGAACAATGCTGACAAAGACAGATTTCAGGAAAAAATCCCCGCATGGTAAAAACCTTTTATTTACACTATAATTTGTAAAGGAATGGTTTACAATCGGATTACAGCGAAAATACAATTTAACTTACGAAATACCCGCAACTGTCGGTTCGTAATCGTCAGCCCAGGAACACCGCAGCACTCCTTATGACACGCAACCAATCAGCTCAGTACCTCCCGCAAGTGACACCTATGGTCAACCCAATACCTCTCCAAGGCACCTATGATTCAGCAGCAAAACTATGCTTTGGGTTCCACAAACAACTTACACAAGAAGTCTGAGATTTTGTGAATTGTAAAAATAAATTTTGAACCCTCAAAGTGATGGAGAATAAACCAAAAAACACTAAAAACGTATTCTGCGAAAACCAGCACTTTTTCCACACGAAATAACAAATTTATAAAACTTTTAAGGCGATGACGTGTCAAATAAAAAGACTTCTCGTTCAAACGAACTGTTATGTCGTTCGAACAGCTTCTGGTCTCGTTCGAACGAGATAGGATCTCGTTCAAACGACCAGGTACAAATCTCGAGATTCATTTTACAGAGTTTTAAAACATTTGGAGACTTAGAAAACAACACTCTTACGAATCAGAGAACAGTTATCCAAAAAGATTTTACGATAAAAATGTTTGCGAAAAAATAAAAACCATTTAAAATAATTCAAAAATCATTTTTCATAAAAGAAAAAATATTTTAATTTTTATAAAAAATATCCCAACACTTTTATGCAAATTGTAAATGGAACTTAAACATGATTACCAAGTTAGTCCTTGTTGGGCATGATTGTTGAAGTCGCCTTGAAATTTGGATTATCAATTACTGATGTAAACTTCCCAATTCTTCGACAAACTTGTAACGGTATATGACATACTAAACGTGACGTACAATGTCCTTACAAAAAGACCAGTGTAAAGCCCGTATTTATCACCGGGATACTCTAGTGATCAACGTCATACGTGCCCCATCAAAATCCCTCCTAGTACGTCACCCACGAGTACTCACACATTGTATGCTCACACATAAGAGCACGGAATAACAATCCTAATCACTCATGGATTACTAAAACATAAACCCGAATTATTAAGTTAATTAAGCTCTTTTAATTAAGATTTAACTATTCAAACAATCCCAAAGTTATTTGAACAAGGTACTTATTCTCGATCAAACGAGATCCAACAAGTCGTTCGAATGAAAATCACCACCTGGTTTGGATGATTTACAAACTCGTTTGAACGAACCCTCTAATCTCATTCAAACGAAACCTATAATCGCGTTCGAACGAGATGAACGCAATCATCCTCTCCCAAGTATCCAAAATCCGCCTTTAACGATAAAAAAACATCTAGTTTAAAGCCTTTAAAAACATCAATACCAATCTCATTTAGATATAAGTTACTCATTAACATTATTAGCATATATCTATGAATTTTAAAATGATCTAACATGAAATATGGGGATCAATTTCCAGATTAAGAGGTATAAATCCTAGTTTTATAATTTTTCTAATTAAACTCAGATTTAGTTCAATTATCTGATTAAATTGAGGGCTTTCATTAATTTGTGAATGTGAATCTATATATAATGAAATTCATTCACAACCTACCCCAATTCAATAGATTCAATATTAATAGTCTCTATACATTAACAATGAATTTAAGGTTAAACTTCCAGATTAGTCTAATTTGAATATCAAGATTTTATTAATAAAAAATCATATTATTAAACATGAAATTACCAGATTCCAATAAGCAATTATCGTTATAACACAAAATCTAAATTAAATCTTTAATATAGGTAAACTTGCCTTAATAAGATGCGGTTAAATCAAAGTCAAAAGATCTTCAAAATTTCCTCTGTCTTGAATGTCTCCTCTCTCTAGCCTTAGTGAAGAGTGCGCGTATGTTCAAATAAGGAAATTATTTAATTAAACTCCGTTTTTACAATTTAAATCCAGACTCTTTCATCAATGGCCTTTAATGCAGATTTCATGCGGGCTTTCCAGTATGCATAGTTTGTCCTGTAAAAAACTGACATTTTATTATATAACTTCTCCATTATGAACACCTTCTTTTTCAAAAATTAATTTTTCAGAAAATTGATATCTTAGAAAAATTTTATGAAAAATTACACGGTATTATTGTGTAATTGGCTCTGATACCAATTTGAGAATGTGTAATATCGATCCAAGTTCGCAAATTTCCAAATTATCGAATAACTTATTTAATTGAATGTCTAAATTTGAATAACCCAAACAAATATAAATCAGCCCCTAAACATGCATCTATATGTCAATAAATCAACCCATCAAATATAAAGCATGCAACACAATAAATATGCTGAGACACGGATTTCAGGAAAAAAAACCTTTCGGGTAAAACCTTTATTTCACTATAAATTCATAAATCACAACTTACAATTACATAGAGAAATCTGCAATAGATCCACGCGCAGCCAACCCACAAAGACTCGCAGTCTTGAACTCAGCAAGAGAATACACGCAGCACCCTCCAAGGACTCCCAGCCCAATCTTCAGTAAAGAATCTTCACGCAGCAAGATCCTCAATGACACGCAACCATACGGTGTAGAGACGCACTCCACGATAGATGAACAAAAGTAAAGTGTTCTTGGGTTCCAAAAAGATTCACAAAAGTATGAGAATGATGTGTGAATCAAAACATGAGTTTTTGAGATTAAAAAATATGAAGACTTGAGCTAATAGAACTCTAAAAAACGTCTCTCTAAGTCTAAAAAAATAACTCCCCCGAAGTTAGCTTTTATAAGAAAACCAAAAGAGTTTTGAGTCGGTGGGACTTTTGCTGTGCATGTACCCCGAACCGATTCTAGTGTACCCTGAACCGATTCCCTCCCGAACCGGTTCACTATGCGATTCGCGGTACCTCGTTGGTTTGGGGTTAAAAGAAAACAGCATTCTTCTAAGGAATTTTTTCTATCTTCAAAAGGTCATAACTCCTTCACCGTAGATCGGATTGAGGTTTCATTTCTTCCAGTATCTTCGTGGTGTCGTGCTCTTCAACTTTCTAGTTGACTAGACCTCTGAACTATGATTATAAAATTACCAAAATGCCATTGAACTTTCCTATCTAGTCTTTCTTTCAGTATTTTGACTTCTCTTGTGTACCACTTGAATAAAATCCTAAAATCGTGGAACATGAATTCATTGAGGCAGATGTGGGACACTTGATGGAGATGCTGAATGCTTGATTCGGATAGAATCCATCATGTGATATCATAAAATGACGTGCCAAATGTAGCGGTGCACGACATAGACAAATGTAACATATCGGACATGAGAGAAATGTCCTTACAAATCTCCCCCTATGTCTATGCCGGTACATACATAAAAACATCCGAATTATTATCATTTAATTGACCTATACAAATTTACCCTCCCATGAACCCAAAACTGGAAAGATACAAATGATTAAGTCTTCATCGTTTGTTCTTCAAATCTTCAAAATCTCAAATATTTTCTCATCAATGTGTGCAACATACGATCATTAATGTAGTGCCTACACACATGAGATAAAGAAAAATACCAAGTGACGTATCATGTTTGAAATGAGATAAACATAGATACCAATCGATGAGAAAAGCATAAGTCAAATCTCAAAAACTCCCCCAAAATTTAAACTCCCCCATAATATGATAATTCTTTCTCCCCTTTTTATTATGTCCCCAAATAGACAAATGAGAAGAATAAATCAAACAAGCAAAGTTGGGGTGTCACGGTGTTCAAAACAACGCATCAATTCAATGGCAAACGAGCTCTTGCAAAGAGATACTAAAAAAATCTTCACAAACTATTTTTGAATTTTTCAAAATTTTCATACAAAAATAATGATACAAAAATCACACCATGTATTTAAACTCAAACAACCAAGTCATGGAAATGGAATGAATGGGTGTGAACACATTCGATAGGAAAATCAACTCAATCAATCATATGTGTACGATGCATACGTATACTCCTAACGAATGAACATCAAAAGTATCCTTAGGTGTAAAGATTGTTGAATTTAGATGACATCGTCTTATGCAAATCAACAAATCAAAGTCAAAGTGATTTCCACACCAATAACGTCCAAAACTATATAGCGCATTTTCAAGATTTTTAAGGACGTGAAAACCTGTTTAAAATCTCCAACCAAACTCCCTCATGCATATTTTCTTTTAGAGGAAATCTAAATTCTCAAACATTGGAGAATTGGTGCAAAAACCTAATTGACCCATAATTGGCATGAATTTCTTTTTATTGACTTAAAATTTTTTGGGGCTCTTTTAAACCTCTTTGGATATCGGATAATAAAATTCCTCAATTTTTTAGGTCCGATATAACGGTGGCTTAGTATTCGCAAAGGTCAAATGTGAACCTTTCGCAGCCCTTCCCCGTTTTTAAATAAAGCACACAAACTCACAAACGGTTTTTACATGCACAACTGTCATATCAAGTTTTATCGCGCTTGGTTCGTTTTAAAGGACAGGATTGAAGTGAAAACACCCAACCAACATGTGATAAGACAAGCACAATAATCAAACAAATCCGTGCACGTGTGCATTAAAGGAAATCATGAGTCAAACATGTAGGAAGTAACACTTAATTACATCTTAATGACTCCAAACATTATAAAGCACATGGATGAATTGACCTATTGTCTCAAAACACTATCAAATAGTCACATGCATAATGGAATGATGTTGTGACTTGGTCATCCTAAGTGTCTATCCATAAACGGTGCAAACAAAATACGAAACTCTTTTTGGATTTTTCAAAAAATTTAAAAGATAAAATCTTTTTGTATTTTCAAAATTTTCAAAAAAAATTATACAAAAAGTACACGTGTAATAACACTAGAAAAGATGTATTTATAATGAAACCACAACTAGTGTATGAAAAATATGAAAACACAATCATCTACATGATATGGCAAGAGAAGAGTCATTTGCAAGCAAACGGAAATTAACTTGTCTAAAATCTAGTGCCTCTAAAAGTGATCTCCTAACCCAAACAGATGTGAAACGACGCGTGGGGGCTTTGGGAACCACGGAAACACTAGCCATAAACTCCCTAGGACTTTTTCAAGATCAAAACAAAAACGCCTAAGGTGACCTTTCCTATCACAATGTGAACATGTGTAAACCAGAGGAATGTTACCTAAAGTGTGATCTTTTCTAACGCCCTTGGGATTAATTCACCCTCTAAAACAAATAATGGTTTTGGCTTTAGCACTAGAATCATGAGAACAAGATGATCCATTACCATCACTATCAAACCTACTCGGGTCTGTCAAATCATTTTTTAACTTCAAAATTTTTTACTCAAGCAAAGAACTAGACTCTTCCAAAGACAGAGATTTCTTTTTCAAATTTTAAATTAAACTTAGAAGGTTACCTCGCTCCCCCTCAATTAAAGCAAACTTTGTCCTAAGAGTCTCTTCACGTGACACAAACTCATTAACTAAAATATTTTTGTCCTCTTTGGCACAAACACAAACCAACGAATTTTTAAGGTCCTCTAATTCTTTTTCTAAAAATAGGTCCCTATCATCACTCTCCTTCTTGGATAATTTTAAAGAAACAAAGTCATGGTCCAAGGAAACAAATTTTTTATGATAAAAATCTCTTTGATTTTGAACCGTTGGCAAAAGATCCAACACGGATTTAAAACGAGAATTTTATTTTTCCAAAAAATCAACTCTTTTAGCAAACATCAAATTCAAACGATTTATATCATCAAAACTGTGACTCTGTCATCAAAGGGGGGCATCCGATAACATAAGTGCTCCATTGGAAAAATTGCGACTTTTCACAAAACTCATTTTTCAAAAAAGTCAATATCACACAAATTTTACGGAAAATAGGAGTACACAATAAATTAGAGCAACCGGCTCTGATACCAATTTGACGACGTGAGAAGTCAAATTGTGCAAAAAAATCCTTGAAAAATCAAGATCACGCGATAAATTAGCGTAACCCGCTCTGATACCAATTTGAAGAGTGCGTGTATGTTCAAATAAGGAAATTATTTAATTAAACTCCATTTTTTCAATTTAAATCCAGACTCTTTCATCAATGGCCTTTAATGCAGATTTCATGCGGGCTTTCCAGTATGCGTAGTTTGTCCAATCAAAAACTGGCATTTTATTATGAGGCACCTTATACTTTTGACTCACTTGAGTATGTATTGTATAAGTGTTCATCTAGTTTGGAAATTGTGACAAAATTGTGTCTATCCTAGAAACCAAAGAACCTCAGAGTTTTGATTGTTATTTTATTCCTCTTGCTTGATTGATCTAGATACCTTTACCAACACTCAGACACTTTATAATTGCATTCATACATTTCATATTGCATATAAGTGTATATATGTATATGTTGAGTGTATTTAAATCCCTAAAATTGTTTTTTAATATATTTTGGGAATTTTATAAACTTTTAAAATAAGGATTTTATTAATTAAAATTTTGTTTTAAAAAGTTTTGGGGTCATTATGCAATTATGGTTTGTTAGTTATATTGGCTGAAGGTTCCTTTGGGTAGAATCCGAAAGCGGCAGAGACTTCAGGGTGCATTTGTAATTATTTTTGGACGCGCGTTTGTTAACCTCTTTGTGCCCAACATCTGTTGCATTCTGATTGGTTGAATTTGTGTTTCTTCTAAGAGAGTAAAACAGTGAATGTTTACAGCCTTTGGATCATGTTTATCGACGATCTGCATGCGCTCCTACATAATCCATGTGAACCTCTTTTGAGCCAATCAGGAGAGTTATAACCACCGCGTACTTTTAACCCTTGGATCAAAGTCAATAAACCTTGACTCAATCTAAGCCATTGATTTTGAACCAAAGTCTCGAATCTTCTCAGCCCCCTATATAAGGAGCCCTTATCTCAGCCATCTACGACTTTTGCCATTTCGTCATTTTTAGAGAGAGTAGAGAGAGAAGAGAGAAAAAAAGAGAGAAAAGAGAGAAACCAGAGAAGAGAGAAAAAGAGTTAGAACCCTAACCCCAACCATAAATCGTCCAACATCTTTTTCAAATCCTAACCTCTTTTCAAAACCAGTATATACCAAACACAATCTTGAGTGTTTGAGAGTTGGTTTGAGTAGTTGGTTGATGCTGTAACCTCTTCGTTCTTAGATCTTGTGTCCAACTTAAGCATTTCACTTAGATCTAAGTTTCTACTTCATAGAAATATTAAATCTGAGCATTTTATCTTACATTTCACTAAGATCTGCATATTTTGTTTCTCGTATTGAGAAATCTATTGTTGATTAATTTTTGTAAATGTTTTTAACTTCGAAATCAATAATAGCATTTTCTGTTTCTAGTTTTTTGTAAAACAAAACCTTCGACCTAGTTGGAATCGCACTTGGGGATTTTCAATCTCAAAAATATTTTTAAAATCTGAGATTGATTAAGATCTTGATACGTCTTCCGAGCAAGATAGCCGTGGATTCTGGGATATAATAAAGGTTAAATAAGGCTAAGTTTTATAAAGAAGAGAGAAATATAAAATCACTACATATAGATCTTATATGTGATTTGATAGGACTGTTTGTATAAAATAAGTGTGTGTGTGCATGCATGTGTTAGAAAGCACCTCCACAAACACTATCACCCTACCACACTAAAAGTGTTGGTAATAAGATCTCAGGAATAAGAGTCGACGTAAAGAACTTGAACAAATTGGAAGTTAGCAAACTGGGAGAAGAACACCAACAATCAGAACTGCAGAGAAGTTATAAGGACACCAGTGGGTACATTCATAAACTTGTATAGGTCTGATTTGTGTGCATGTGTGTTATATAGTTTGTAACTGCTATTTTTGGTTACTCCGTAGAGGGAGTCATGGATGTTTCCTAAGTTGGGTGAGGTTTTACCACGTAAAAAAATCCCTTGTTCTTAATCTTTCTACATCTCCTCATCTAATTCTTGGTTATGCTGAGTTTAAAGTTTTTAAACTGATTTATTAAACCTGTTAACAAATCTTGAACAGATCTCGTACATATTTTTGTTAAACACATCTTGTGATTAATTAGATTTGGTTTTAAAGAAAAGAATTTCTTCAAAAAATAGTTCGGAGTTACTTAAATAGTTTAATTTTATATTAAACGCCTTTAGTAACAGATTTTCAATTGGTATCAGAGCTTTGTAAATTTCTTTTAATAGATCATGCGTTTCTGAAATTATTTTCTGAAAATCAAACATAGATGAGAAAAATGAAAGATTTGGTAACTTGACCAGACCTCCTATCTTTAATGGAACCAATTTTGCTTACTAGAAAGTAAGGATGATTGCTTTCATTCAAGGAACTTTGGGAGATGATGTCTGGGACATTGTTGAAAATGGATACATTTTTCCTACTAAACCAGCCACTGAAGGAAGTAATGAGAGGGTTAAGAAAGTATTAAGTGAGTTCACACAAGAAGAGAAGCAAGTTTCTCGCAACAATAACAAAGGGAAAATGCCATATTTATGTCCATAAATGAACATGAGTTCAAAAGAATCTCATCTTGTACCACTTCTAAGGAAGCTTGGGACACTTTGGTTACTGCTCATGAAGGTGACACTAGAGTTAAGGCTGCTAAAACACAAATGCTCATTCAACAGTATAACTCTTTAATTATGTCTGAATCTGAGTCACTTGATGACTTCTATATAAACTTGACTGATATTGTGACCAAACTTCATGCTAATGGGATAACATATGATAGACATGAAATTGTATCTAAAATTCTGAGATCATTACCACAAAAATTTGACAACGGAAGATATGCTATTGAGGAAATGTGTGACATAAATCTCACTCCTGAATTACTCAGTAGTAAATTAAGAACTGTGGAAATGGAATTAGAATTTAAGAAACAATCGACCCAGTCCCATAGGAAACAGACTAGTTCAAATCTGAGATTTTCTTCTAAGTTTGTTAAGCCTGAGTTTAACGTTCCCAATGATGACTCTGATGAGGAATGCGATATAGAGAGTTTGGACAATCATATTGCCTTAATGTCAAAAAAGTTTAAGAAAATTATTAAGTTTAGAAACAACATGGAAAACAAACAAGGCAAGTTCAATTATCCAACTCACTCTAATCATAAACCTCATGAGAAAAATCAAGACAAACATCACAAGGAATTTCACTCTAGACCTAACAAAGACCTTAAGAAGACTGAATACTTTAGATGTGGAAAACTAGGACACATTGCACAAGATTGTAGAGTTAACTTGAACACTTAAAATAAACACACAAGGGCCAACATTTGCAAGACATGGGATGATTCAAGTGACTCTGAAAATGAGGAACCTGTGTCATCTGATGTTTTTGATCCTTGCATGTCTTTTTTCTTTGCCAAGATTATTTATAATGATGATATGCATGTGCCTGTTAGTGAGGATGAATTTAGTAATTCTACTTCTGTTGTTGTGAATCATGTTGTTACTGGTTTAGATGCTTTAATTACTGAGAATATTGCTATTTCTACCACGGGGTGTGTGAGTCAAAGGGAAAGCGAGAATGACGATGTCAATGGGTGTGTGAGTCCAAGAATTGAAGCCTTAGGGGTCACTTCACACACTACACTTAGTGACTCGGATAATGAAGACCTCCCTGATATTCACACACTTTATGTGAAAACTCTCAAGAAAAGCACTAGACTAGAGAAGATAGTGAAAGATCTCACTAAGAAACTAGTAGATCTAAGTCTGATGTCCAAACTTAATGCTGAAGAGTATACTACCCAATGCCTAACTCATGAAAGTGAAATCAAAATGTTTAATCAAAAACTGAAAAATTTGACTGAAAGAAATGAAACTCTGGAGAAAAAATACAAATGGACACTGTTAGAATTGGAACAAACTAAGGAAAAGACAGCAACTGTTTTCAAAAAATTTACAAAATTTGAAAATAACTCAAACTGTTTTGATGGATTTGTTGCTGAATCAAAAACCAATTTTGATGATCGAACTGGAATAGGGTTTTACCCTAATTTGAAGACACAAACAAAATCTTTTGAACCTATCAAGTTTGTGTCAGGAGGTAAAAGGCCTATTGAAACCTGCCCAGACTTTCATTCTCTAAAAACTGAGTTTGACTCAAAGCATCAAAATTTTGATATTGGGGAATCAAGTTACTCTAAACATGAAAGTTCACCTAAGGCTTAATATGTTTGCCCCTCCATTAGGAAGAGTGAATCTACATTCAAAACTGTCATATATAGGAATATGGTTCAATCTCAAAATTCCTTAAAGCCAGTGTTTAGAGATTTTCCTAAGGAGACTCCTACCTTGAGCAACCTTTATTGCTCCTACTGCGATATATACGGCCATTGTTTTTATGGTTGCTATGTTAGAAGACTTGTTAAACCTGTTTGTAATCCTCCTATCTATCAAAACTTTAGCTATTCTAGGAGAAGCCGTAACAATTATATTCTGCCTAGACAACCAGACAAAAACTCTAACTATAGGAAGAGAAAGACCAAACCTAAAAGAAAATTCCCTAGAAGGATTCCTAAACACTTTCCTAAACCATATGCTCATGTGTTTCATAAAATTCAAAATCACGCGCAAAATATTTTTCAGCAAAAATCAAATGCTCGAAAATTTTATCAATTGAGAGCAAATAAGCACAAAATGAAAACAAGCACAATTTGGGTTAGAAAAGATGATATATTACCCCAGATGAAGTGTAACATTGTTATTACTGCTTTAAATGCTGAACACACATCTTCTGGTTGGTATTTAGACTCTGGATGTTCTAAACACATGACTGGGGATGATACAAAGCTCTTAAACAAAACCAACTTTGCTGGAGGAAAAGTTATTTTTGGTGATAGAGTATCATCTCAGATCATAGTAAAGGAACTCTCCAAGAAGAAGGACTTCCTGTTTTTAAAAATGTTCTTCTAGTTAAAGGTCTTAAGGCCAATCTACTTAGTATCTCACAATTTTGTGACTCAGATAATACTGTTACCTTTTCAAAGAACAATTGCAAAATTTTAAATGAAAAGGGTGAATGCATAATTACAGGATTCATGACTCCTGACAATTGTTATACTGTCATGAATAATTCTGAAATCTGTAATGTTTCCAGAATGGATGACAATGAGATATGACATAACAGGATGGGTCACATAAATTACGATTATCTTAGTAGATTGACTTCTCAAGAAATAGTTAGAGGAGTTCCAAAAATCAAATCCATTTCTAATATTGTATGTGGTTCCTGTCAGGAAGGAAAAATTGTTACGACACCTAATAAGAAAGTTAAAGATATCCTTACCTCTAACCCTTTATAGCTCATCCATATGGACCTAATGGGTCCCTCCCAAACTGTTAGTCTATGTGGACACAGTTACATTCTTGTTATGGTTGATGACTTCACTAGATTTACGTGGGTAGCCTTCTTAAAATAAAAGTCTGATGCTTTTCAAACTTTCTTAAAAATACTTCTTCGGATTGAAAATGAGAAGGACACTCAAGTAAATAGAATTCGTAGTGATAGAGGTGGAGAATTCAAAGACACTGGTATAATAGAGTACTGTGACTATAATGGTTACAAATATGAATTTAGTGCTCCTAAGACTCCTCAACAAAATGGTATCGCTGAGAGAAAGAATCGTACTCTTTAAGAGATGGCACGTGTTATGTTACATGCCAAGAATTTGCCTAAATATTTTTGGGTGGAATATATTCGTACTGCGTGTCATATTATCAATAGGGTCTATCTTAGAAAGAATTCTAAACAAACTCCTTATGAGCTTTGGTATAAGAAAAAGCCCAATCTCAAGTACCTTAGAACCTTTGGTAGTACTTGTTATGTATGCAAAGATAGGGAACACTTGTCCAAATTTGAGAGCCGGGGAGATAAAGCTATTTTTCTAGGATACTCGCCTAACAGTAGAGCCTACCGTGTTTATAATCTTCGCACTAAAACCTTGATGGAATCCATAAATGTAATTGTAAGTGACACTACTGTAGAGAGTAAGACTGGTATATCAACTATTGTGGAAGAGCCTACAAATGTTTTAGAAAATGACTCTCCAGAAATAGATGACTCATTACCAATTGAGATACCTGAAGTACCTAACTGGGTTTCTAAAGACCACCCCATAAATAACGTTGTTGGTAATCTTAGTGAGCCTGTGCGTACAAGATCTCAATTAAAAAATTATGCTCATTATGCATGTTTTGTTTCTCTAGTGGAACCAAAGAATGTAAATGAGGCATTGAATGACTCTCACTGGATTTCTGCTATGCAGGAAGAACTTCTTCAATTTGTCATTCATGATGTTTGGTATCTTGTACCTAGGCCTTCTCACAAAAATATTATTGGCACACGTTGGATATTTAAAAATAAATCTAATGAAAGTGGGATAATCATTAGAAACAACGCGAGATTAGTTGCTCAAGGATATTCTCAAATTGAAGGAATAGATTTTAACGAAACTTTTGCTCTTGTTACTCGTTTAGAATCTGTTCGTCTACTCTTTGCCATAGCTTGCCATTTGCATTTTACACTCTACCAAATGGATGTTATATCTGCATTCCTTAATAGAATATTGACTGAAGAGACCTATGTATAACAACCAAAAGGGTTTATTGACCCTCAATATCCAAATCATGTATTTCATCTTAAAAAGGCTCTGTATGGACTTAAACAAGCGCCTAGAGCCTAGTATGAACGTATTTCCATCTTCCTCTTAGATAAAGGTTTTAAAAGAGGTGGAAATGATCAAACTTTATTTGTCAAACATTTTGGCAAACACATCATTATAGCTCAAGTTTATGTTAACAATATTATCTTTGGATCAACTTCTCCCTCAGAAGTAAAATCCTTTTATGAAATTATGCATAAAGAGTTTCAAATGTCTCTTATGGGGGAGTTGCAATTTTTCTTAGGTCTTCAAGTCAAACAAAATTCAGAAGGATTATTTGTCTCGCAATCTAAATACGCTTTAGAGATAGTAAAATAATTTGGCCTTGAGAGTGCTAAAGATGCTAAAACTCCCATGAGTACTACTGTAAAACTATCTAAAGATGAAACTGGAAAATCTACAGATCCAACTCTATATCGTAGTAGGATAGGAACCTTGCTATACCTTACTGCCTCGCATCCTGATATAATGTATGCGGTATGTGCTCGTTATCAAAATAACCCTAAAGAGAGCCATCTATCTTCTGTTAAAAGAATTATTAAATATGTAAAAGGCACTCTGAACCTAGGATTTTGGTAAACTAGTGATACACCTAGCACTATAATTGGATACACTGATGCTGACTGGGCTGGGTGTACTGATGATAGTAAAAGTACATCAGGAGCATGTTATTATATAGGTAATAATTTGGTGGGATGGAGTAATAAGAAATAAAATTGCACTTCACTCTCAACAGCTGAATCTGAATACATAGCCGCTGGAAGTTGTTGTGCTCAATTACTTTGGCTTAAACAAATGCTAAGTGATTATGGTATTCAAGAAAACCAATTGCGTCTCTATTGTGATAATCAAAGCGTGATCAATATCTCTAAAAATCCTATTCAACGCTCGCGAACAAAACACATAAAAATAAGACATAATTTTATACGCGAATTAGTTGAAACTAAGGAATTAGAAATCAATTATCTCCCTACTGATTTGCAACTCACAGACATGTTTACCAAACCTTTATATTATAATAGATTCATTTCTTTGCGTAAATCAATAGGTATGGTGTGTGCTGATTAATCTCTTTGGTCTCTATATTTTTTTCCTTTGTCTATTTGAGACAAAATGGGGGAGAAATTTGAGTCTAATGAAACTTTTTACATATACTAAACAGCTTGATCTTAGTGATTCATTACAGGATTCTATACAGTTATTCTCAACAGTTTTAATAGGGTATTTAATTGTAATTAGTTGAGTTATGTACTTTTATTTTCTAGGAAATGGGTAGATAGAATTCTTATAGGAATAGGTTTTCCTTATTCTTGTTGCCCTACGAGTTCTAGATGACTCAAAGGAGATTTTGTCTCATATTTCCAAAGGGAGAGATTGAAGCACCTTATACTTTTTACTCACTTGAGTCTGTATTGTATAAGTGTTCATCTAGTTTGGAAATTGTGACAAAATTGTGTCTATCCTAGAAACCAAAGAACCTCAGAGTTTGGATTGTTATTTTATTCCTCTTTCTTGATTGATCAAGATACCTTTACCAACACTCACACACTTTAGAATTGCATTCATACAATTCATATTGCATATAAGTGTATATATATATGTTGAGTGTGTTTAAATCCCTAAAATTATTTTTTAATAAATTTTGGGAATTTTATAAACTTTTAAAATAAGGATTTTATTAATTAAAATTTTGTTTAAAAAAGTTTTGGGGTCATTATGCAATTATGGTTTGTTAGTTATATTGGCTAAAAGTTCCTTGGGTAGAATCCGAAAGTGGCAGAGACTTCAGGGTGCATTTTTACTTATTTTTGGACGCGCATTTATTAACCTCTTTGTGCCCAACATCTGTTGCATTCTGATTGGTTGAATTTGTGTTTCTTCTAAGAGAGTAAAACAACGAATGTTTACAGCCTTTGGATCATGTTTATCAACGATCTGCATGCGCTCCTACATAATCTATGTGAACCTCTTTGAGCCAATCAGGAGAGTTATAACCACCGCGTACTTTTAACCCTTGGATCAAAGTCAATAAACCTTGACTCAATCTAAGCCATTGATTTTGAACCAAAGTCTCGAATCTTCTCAGCCCCCTATATAAGGAGACCTTCTCTCAGCCATCTAAGACTTTTGCCATTTCGTCATTTCCAGAGAGAGAAAGAGAGTAGAGTGAGAAGAGAGAAAAAAAGAGAGAAAAGAGAGAAACCAGAGAAGAGAGAAAAAGAGTTAGAACCCTAACCCTAACCATAAATTGTCCAACATCTTTTTCAAATCCTAACCTCTTTTCAAAACCAGTATATACCAAACACAATCTTGAGTGTTTGAGAGTTTGAGAGTTGGTTTGAGTAGTTGGTTGATGCTGTAACCTCTTCGTTCTTAGTTCTTGTGTCCAACTTAAGCATTTCACTTAGATCTAAGTTTCTGCTTCATAAAAATATTATATATGAGCATTTTATGTTACATTTCACTAAGATCTGCATATTTTGTTTCTCGTCTTTAGAAATCTATTGTTAATTATTTTCTGTAAATGTTTTTAACTTCGAAATCAACAATAACATTTTCTGTTTCTAGTTTTTTGTAAAATAAAACCTTCGACCTAGTTGGAATCGCACTTGGTGATTTTCAATCTCAAAAATATTTTTAAAACCTGAGATTGATTAAGATCTCGATACGTCTTCCGATTAGGGGTGGGCACGGTCCGGTCCGGTCCGGGTTTTGCCTATTTTTTGGACCGGACCGAATATTCGGTCCTCAAATTTTTTGGACCGAGATCGGACCGATTAATTCGGTTAACCTACTAATTCGGTCCAGGCTTTTTTCGGTCCGGTCCGGGGTAAAATTCGGTCCTGACCCTATTTTATATATATGTACATTTTATGAATTTTTTATCTATTTTTCTCACAAATATATATACAAAAAAATAATACTCGAAACTCCAAGTGATATTTATATGGGTTTTTTTAACCCAAATAAAAAAATGTCTATACATATATAAAATGTTCCAAATTAAATTCATAAGTTATATACATTAATTCAAAAACTATACATAAGAAACACAATAACATTATTTTTATTATATATATATCAAAATCGGTCCGGTCCGGTCCAAATCGGTCTTTTAATATAGTGGACCGCAGATCGGACCGGTTTAATCGGTTTTTAGGTTTTGTGAACCGATTTTCGGACCGATTTCAAAATAGCCTTAATTTTCGGTTCGGTCCGGTTCGGTCCAATCGATCCATTCGGGTCGGTCTTTTTTTTGTCCACCCCTACTTCCGATCAAGATAGCTGTGGATTCTGGGATATAATAAAGGTCAAATAAGGCTAAATTTTATAACGAAGAGAGAAATAGAAAATCACTGCAGATATATCTTATATGTAATTTGATAGGACTGTTTGTATAAAATAAGTGTGTGTGCGCATGCATGTGTTAGAAAGCACCTCCACCAACACTATCACCCTACCTCACTAAAAGTGTTGGTAATAAGATCTCAAGAACAAGTGTCGACATAAAGAACTTGAACAAATTGGAAGTTAGCAAACTGGGAGAAGAACACCAACAATCAGAACTGCGGAGAAGTTATAAGGACACCAGTGGGTACATTCCTAAACTTGCATAGGTCTGATTTGTGTACATGTGTGTTATATAGTTTGTAACTGTTATTTTTGGTTACTCCGTAAAGGTAGTCGTGGATGTTTCCTCAGTTGGGTGAGGTTTTACCACGTAAAAAAATCCCTTGTTCTTAATCTTTCTACATCTCCTCATCTAATTCTTGGTTGTGCTGAGTTTAAAGTTTTTAAACTGATTTATTAAACCTGTTAACAAATCTTGAACATATCTCGTACATATTTTTGTTAAACACATCTTGTTATTAATTAGATTTGGTTTTAAAAAAAAGAGTTTCTTCAAAAAAGAGTTCGGAGTTACTTAAATAGTTTAATTTTATATTAAACGGCTTTAGTAATAGATTTTCATATTATATAACTTCTCCATTATGAACACGCTCTTTTTCAAAAATCAATTTTTCAGAAAATTGATATCTTAGAAAAAATTTGCGGAAAATTACACGGTATAATTGTGTAATTGGCTCTGATACCAATTTGAGAATGTGTAATATCGATCCAAGTTCGTAAATTTTCAAATTATCGGATAACTTATTTAATTGGATGTGTAAATTTGAACAACCCAAGAAAATATAAATCAACCCCTAAACATGCATCTATATGTCAATAAATTAACCCATCAAATATAAAGCGTGCGACACAATAAATATGCTGAGACATAGATTTCAGGAAAAAAAACCTTTCGGGTAAAACCTTTATTTCACTTTGAATTCATAAATCGCAACTTACAATTACATAGAGAAATTTGCAATGGATCAACGCGCAGCCAACCGACAAAGACTTACAGTCTTGAACTCAACAAGATAATACACGCAGCACCCTCCAAGGACTCGCAGCCCAATCTTCAGCAAAGAATCTTCACGCGACAAGATCCTCAATGACACGCAGCCATACGGTGTAGAGACGCACTCCATGATAGATGAATAAAATCAAAGTGTTCTTGGGTTCCAAAAGGATTCACAAAAGTATGGGAATGATGTGTGAATCAAAACATGAGTTTTTGGGCCTCAAAAATATGAAGAATTGAGCTAATAGAACTCTAAAAAACGTCTCCCCAAGTCTTAAAAAATAACTCCCCCGAAGTTAGCTTTTATAAGAAAACCAAAAGAGTTTTGAGTCGGTGGGAGTTTTGCTGTACGTGCACCCCGAACCGGTTCCCCCCCGAACTGATTCACTCTGCAGTTAGCAGTACCTCGTCGGTTTGGGGTTAGAAGAAAACAACATTCTTCTAAGGAATTTTCTCCATCTTCAAAAGGTCATAACTCCTTCACCGTATCTCGGATTGAGGTGACGTTTCTTCCAGTATCTTCATGGTGTCGTGCTCTTCAACTTTCTAGTTGATCGGACCTCCGAACTACGACTATAAAATTATCAAAATGCCCTTGAACTTTCCTATCTTGCCTTTCTTTCATTGTTTTGACTTCTCTTGCGTACCACTTGAATAAAATCCCGAAAATCGTGGAACGTGAAGTCGTTGAGGCAGGTGTGGTACACTTGATGGAGATGTTGAATGCTTGATTCAAATAGAAGCCATCATGTGATATCATGAAGTGACATGACAAATGTAGCGGCGTACGACATACACAAATATAACATATCATACATGAAAAAAATATCCTTACACTTAGGGTTCCTCTGACTAGCCTCTAAAGTAAATTAGGTTAAGTCTAATGATCCCTCAACTTAATTTACCACGAAATTAGCTTAAGGTTCCGTATGGGCCTCAACCCAATGAGCCAGAATACCACTCCAATAGGGGCAAAACACTATCTGAGCCATATATCAACCCATATGACTTAAAGCCCATAACTTAAAGTCATAAACGGACATTTGAAAGGTCTCGAAAGATAACCCGAATTATGAGACAAAACAAACTAATATTTTACCCGTTTTGAGTCCAAATTTAATTATTTAACTGTTTATCAATTTAACGTGACACGACATTATAGGAAACTACATCACGATCAGTAGAACCCAACACCTAGGGGATAATCCAAACAAGACAACCCTCGAAACTAAATCTCTGACCATTCCATAGTCTCCCGTAATACACAGTCACTTCCAAAAATTTAATTAATGAATTATTGTGTATTAAGTCCGATTTTAATTTCAAATTATATAACACATGTATATACATATTGACATCACATGTCACTGCAGGCAAATATAATAATTAATAATTTTACAAATTAATTTAATTCACATAAAAATACCGGGTATTACAGAAAAATTACAACATCGAGGGGAAAGCATTTGTTGTGGTAATTATATTGTTGTACAGTAACTGGTCAGAAGACATCCATCTTAGGAGTATAACTTCATAAGTTGTGTTTCGGTTTATTTAATAATACTAGCATACAACCCATGCGATGCACTATGTTTTACAATTTCCTTTATCAAAATTTGTCTCACTATATGTGTACTGAATAGCTGGGAAAATAAAAGAGTACATTTGAGATAAAAAAATATGATAGTATTCCATAAATTAAACGATAAAATCAAAAGCTTAAGCATTTTCCATAAAGATTTTTTTAATAAAAAATTATATATATATATATATATATATATATATATATATATATTAGACAACACAAAATTTACATTATTTACATACCAATGTAAGAAAAACCGGTATTGTAAATTCCTCCCCTTTAAACAACTTCACAATAATAAATTGCGTATAAGAAATTTGTATGATATCCCAGAATATCATAAGACATTATACATACAGGTTACTTTATGGCATTCAAATCGATCTAAAATGTTTTACTTCTATGATTCAAATTCAAATGTCACGCAATAAATATCATGTTACATTGAGATTTTATGAAAACATTCTACTTAATGTGTATGTCCTTATAAAAATAATTGAATTTCATTGTTCAATTATTGGATTGTAGTTATAACAAAATGGAATATGATAATAAACACTAAAATGAATGTTTAGGGATAACATATTTTACCATACTCGTACAAAGTATAAAGATATAAAAAAATATGAAAAATAACTCTAAAGATTATATGTTTGTCATATACAAATTTGATTACCTATTTGTATGGTACTATCCTTCCAAAAAGTTACATGAGCAACAACACACTCACTAATTCTGAATCATACTTTCTATTATGTATCTGTGATAAGACCATACATATACCAAATAACACAGTGAAAAATGTATATCATTAATAGAGACCCAAATTCTTTACAAAACTATAAATTTCAAACAAAGCCAAAATACACACACATAAAAAATTAGATGTTATATGTTTGAAGTGATGACTCTGTGAAACTGTAATATTATATGGGATAAAGAGAGGTTAAGAAGAAAGTTAAGTTGCTCAACCTGGAAGGTTATATCCCAAACCCTAAACTTGACCTGAACAATTTAGGCTCCAGTTCTGAAACAAACCCAAATAATTCAGCCATGGGAAGGAGGTAATTTTACGGCTACCCAATTAATTTTTCTTTAACTCGAGGCAGAGTAAAAGTCTCTGTGAATGGGGACATAAAATTGGTTAGAGGAAAGGGAATATATAAAAAGGGTAGAAAGGAAGAATGAAGAGGTCGGTCCCTTGGAAAAAAATATAGAGAGAAGATTAGTCAGAGGAAAAGGCATATGTCATAACTTGTACTAAGAGTGTTGGGGAAAAATTTACAATGGGTGATTATGAAGAAGTGACACGTTGACTCATCACTGGATTTTAAAAATAAAAGCAAGGTTGCATTTTATTATATTACTAGGTGTAAACCCCCGTGATGCACGGGTGAGGCGATTGTGTACACGTGGTTAAAAATACACATGTGTTTTGGAAAAAATTACCATTATAGCGGCAAAGCATAATACTATTAAATTATAATATTTTTTTTAATATGCATACTTACTTTCACCACATGTGGATTATTATTAACGAATGTCAAGAGACTTTTCATCAAATGGCCCAAAATATTATATCCAATAAGTTAAGTTTACAATTTTCCTAATCAAAGTTAAATACAAAATTAATCTAAATTGAAAGGAATATAAACACTGAGATTTTGGATTGATCATTAAGATATTATATAAATGTCGAGTAGCAAATGTTTTTCCTACAATAATTATGATACCAATAATGTACACAAACAATAATCCAATCGTTTAATAAGTTTGATGTTTAAGAATTATGGCTCATCAAATAAGAAGTAAAAGTTAAGTATCCAGATGAACAATGCTAAAAAGACAAATTAAAAAAAATACTAAACACATATGAATTAAAAGTTAAGTCTTCGGATGAACAAATACTGAAAAGACAAATAATAAAAAATACTAAACAGATGTACTTAACATTAAATTAATATATGTTAAAAAATATTACATGAATATACAAAAAAATAAATACATTATATTAGATGATGTATTAAACCAATACAAACAAATAACATACAGCTAAAGTAATACTCCTAGTAAATTTTTAGCACAGTATAAAAGAAAATGAATGTCACCCCGATGCCCAAATACCTATTTCACTCCCTCCAAGAAGTCCAATTCAGGTGTTGTTGATCACTTACTGATTGGGATTTATCCTAATTAGTTGACATTTGTACTACTCTCAAATCGCTCTCCCTCAATGTTGGTGGTACTAAACATGAATTACTTCATTTCACCACTCGAAATAACTTCAATATCCAAAAACTCACACCCATCTATCAATCATTATTGATTCTATATTGTTATCTAATTCACTCCACATTTGATACATAATAAAATATGCAAGAAATGAAATCTATATTTATAATATTGTTAAAAAAGGTTTCAAACATAATTGAGATTACATGTTATGGAAGTAAAACGCATGAGATTTAAATAAACAATTAATGAGTCAAGTTTCATGAAAAGTGTATGGATAATTAGGTCTTCTCTAAGGTTATAAATGATCTACAAAAGTATAAAAAAGGCCAATTTCATTTACGAATTCAATAACATAATGCGACATCACATTTGGTGGAACTTAATGAATGGGCCAAACAGAGTAATTTGAATTTCATGAAATTAATATTGGGATTTAAAATTTTAAAGCACTTGGAATAAAAGGTTAAATTAGTTTGTTGACATTATGATCAAAACATAAACATTAAACTTTCAAATAAATATTTGTTTCCAAATGTCTTATTTGTGAACAATGTATAGTTTAATACATGCTTCATTTATTTCAAAATCTCATACATGAGTTCAACTCTCAACTATTATAGTGTTGAATAAAACTTTTAACAAAAATCAAATGTTCGTCGTAGCGATTGTTATAATTACTAAATAAGAATGTGTTCTATGAAAAAGTTCTTAAATTTATGAATTATTTGGCCGCAAGTTTATTGTGAACCTGTTCATTCATCTTAATTTGTAAAGCCCAAAGGCAAAAATGATAGTGGTTTTTATTCTATTTAAATAAGTTTTTTGATGACCCTGAACCTCCACATGAAGATCCCCTTGGATCCACCATGAGAGCTAAATAGGGGGGCCGCTGTACCAGAGCCACCCTAACACATGCCCCGCTTACTATTTAATAATCCACCCTAGTTGTCCTAGTGGTAATAATCCATAATTTAATAATTTACTTATGAAATTTAGAGAATATGCAAGTTTAATATATTTTTAAACCCTTCACACGATATTTTCTTTTAGCATCTAAGGTTGATTGATATCATATTAGTTTTTGTACAGTTAGCCAATACATAGTTGAACTGTTCAAATAGGGTCTGCAAAAGCAAATAATATTTTTCATGCTTCCATGGCATAAATTTTTCGAAACCAACATACCCAATGCATCAATATTATGGTAGTCAACACCACTCTAAAATCCTAAAAACTATAGAATTATTAGTTTAGTTATTGAAATCAGAGACGGATACCTTCTAGATATCTAGGTGCAGTAACTCCGGTTTGTGAATTAAATAAAAATGTAGAGAGGACACCACCACAATATTTGCGTTAAAGCAAAAATCAAAATATTGAAGCAACATGTTTAACAAAATAAAATATCAAGATTCATTACTAAACAAAGGCGCCTTATTGATATTCATTAGCATTAGCATCTAACTACTTACTTTATGATATGTTAATACATATAAGGTTTTCAACTTTGTCATTGTTGCATTTAATATAACAGTGTATGTTCATGGCAAAACAGGGCAAATTTACCATCTGAAAAGAAAAATTACTTACCAAATTTGAACTTAAAAAAATGAAAATCTCCATAACATATTAACTTACACTATTTCATGAGTAACAGTAGGAGGACCTAAAATTAAAGTTTGGGTGTGGAATTGGGCTCAAATTTAAACACACATGCATACTAAACTTCAACCTAAAATAACCCTAAAAGTTGTTGTACAAATTGTATATAGAAGGGTCCCATTAACTCAAAAGTCCAAATTAATAACTAAAATCTATTGATCTAAACTCTTCACTTCAAATAGTATCTAGAAATCATAACATTATTCTCTCACACAAACTTGTTTATAATCTCATATAAATAAGTAAATAAGTATAATATAAACTTATCAAAAAATATGTGACAAATGTGATAGAGAAAGAGGCAAAAGCGAGTAAAATCCATATATGGTAGCATTCCTTTAATGAAATGTCCAACCCATCTCCATAAAATTCTATGTGTATTTGAATGCACCATGTAGATCATTGCAGTGATTCTCATTTCTTTACTCCATAATAAACCCAACAATCTTGTTCTTACAAAATAACATGAACCCGAATACAAAAATAAAGTGTGGTGCAAAATAGTAAGTTAAAGAAGATCTTTGTACACCACATCTGCAAAATAATAGATATTATCTTATTTTTAGGCTTCGGGGTTTAAATGTTGATAAATTGTCTAGTTAAAACTCCAAATATGTTATTTGACAATGACAAAGCGAGATCTTATTCATAGTCCATAAGGAACTTATCTGCTCAAGCCGTTCTATTTCACCAGGTCGTATCGTAGCTCTGATCTTTAGTTTCTAATGTTATGAATTGAGTCAAATTGAGGAGAACTGGACAGATAAAGAAATGAAATGTCCAATAATAAATTCTATCTTATTGAGAGAAGAGGTAGAGAAAATAGGTGTGGTAGAGAAATTTTAGGGAGTGTCATGTGGACACTCTATTAACAAAGGAGAATTTAGTGTTATTATGCATTTTATAGTATTCAATTAATTATATAGATATCATTTGTAGGTTTGATATACATAAATTGATCCTCACAATCAATGAGAATTAGTTTGTGTGTACAAATATGGGGTTTCTCAATGACAAACACAAAAATATGCATAATAATTCAACCATCAATCACACTATAGAGATAGTTAGTTCATATCTATCAATTAAATTATTTTTATCAAAACCATTTGTTTATTGTTTTGAAATTATTGTGTTTATAAATATTAAGATGAACAATGTGGGTATCAATTATTAAACAACATACAAAGACACATGAATAAGAAATTAGTACCTCAAACCTTAATTTTAAACCGAAAAACAAAGGGCCTAAATCAAATACTTTAAAATGGATAATGGTATCCACAACAAGAATAATTTAGTCTAAATAAATGGAATAGATCCAATGAAATACCAAAATTAACACCAATTTGCAAAAAAAATGCAAAAAGATGCAGCATATGACTAAATCACCACCACAAGCCTAGGAAATTTGAATCATAAGACATATTCTACAGTTTATATTTGTTGAGATAAAGTGGACGAGTAATTTTTTTTGAAGTTTATGTAGAGAGTAAGGGGTTTGAAATGAATTTAAATTTGTAAAACCACGTGTTAAACCCTTTAGGTATCTTTTTGCAAATACACTAACTAATCTTGTGAGCACAAAATCTCGATAGAATCCAAGCAAGTAAATATTCCACTTTCTGAGGCTGATCGATGGATACCAAGGAAAGAGTTTCTTCCTATGGGCAATGATGGACTGCATCGTTTATATTGAATATTCGAAGACACTACTGCATTAAACTTTGTGGATCTCTAAGTTGTCTGTATGTCTATCGTGGTTTATTGATTGTAAAACATTGTTGAATATAGGTTTTGCCCAAAAGTAATTTTCCCCCACATCTTCTTGTTCTTTGTATGTTTGATTTGATTTCTTAAAGCATATTCTGTTTGGATATTATCTTACATTCACACCTAATTATAATTAGGATAAAATTTGATTAAAAATTGAATCTTTGTGTGTGTGACCTAAGATACAAGTGAATCCAAATATCCCTCGCGTTTTAAGTGTCTCTTGGTTGCAAAACCAAATTAGTTCCAAGAAAATCAACATGATCTCTCCCAAAATTTTCAAATTGAATGGTGGGTATGTCACATGTTAGAAAAAGTCCCATCATATAAATCATTTCAAGTACGCATTCCTCAATAAGACTCGCATCAAAATTATCAAGACTTTTATCCAATTCTTGTGATAGTTATAATGGTTCGATAATAGTTGGAGAAAATAATGACGAAAGAAATTCTATTTCTAAAAATTCATCAAGTGTGAGTTGAATTTCACAAGAATTAGAGTTACTTTTAATGAATTGATCTTCTAAAAAGGATTAAGACAGAATAAAGGGTTCCAAATTTGTAATATTTTTGAAAGAAGAGTTCAATTAATTTAAAGGTGTATCTAATAAATCACGTCATCTTTGTTTAATATTTCTAAAATTGGAAGCACTTATGTGAGATAAGCTTCCATTTCTTCTAAGATTTGTGTCACTAGGGGCATGTTTTGTTCCAAAAATGTCAACTGCTGATCACAATCCTCCGATTCTACATATGGTTCAACATATTCCCTATTTAAAGTTTCGCAAGAATAATGCTCAATTCTTATATTTTGATTAATTTGCAAGTAGTCACCAAACGATGGCGATTTTGGTGCAAATTCTTTATTATCAAGAATTGGAATGACATTATTGTAACTCGTGATAAAATTTTCATTATAAAAATTTGAAAATTATTATTATAATAGTTGGACAAAATATTATTATAATAATTTTTACTACCGTTATTGTGAAAATTTTGTGACCCATTATTATAAAAATAATTTTCTTACAAAAAGTTTACTTTATGAGAATTTCCAAGCATGTGCACTACAATTTTTCTTTTGCGTTTCTTGGATCTCAAATGGTTACAATACCTTCAAAACAAACTAAAACAAAATTTATACAAACATATGTACAAAGAAATAAATAAATGAAATTTTAAAACAAAGTAATCCCCGGCAGCGTCACCATTTTGATCAGTGCATTGTCGGGATACAAGCAATAAAAAATTAAGATTCAAAGCAAATCATTCTCTGGCAACGATGCCATTTTGGCAAAGTGAAAACCGAGCTTCGTGTAAATACTCTTATCGTTGTCGTCGGTTTTCCACCTCAATACAATAAACCTAAACTTTAACTACACATGTTACACATACACATACATACATATATATATATAGCAACGAGTTCAGATATCGAATCTGCGGAGAATGTCGTTTATAATTTAATTAATTTATTACTTAAAAAAAGTGAAAAATATGGTTTTTAGTTTTTAAACATTTTAATACTGCAATTTATCTTGGTGACTTTTTACATAAATTAATTTTCAACTATAAAAAACATAGGTCAAGAATTAAATCCCTCACTTTAGAATACGTAGCATCAATAGTTACATGGTTATAAGAATTTTAAAATGTAATTTATACTCGTTTAAACAATTATTTCTACCTGGAGTATCACTCTCCAAATTTTAATAAAAGTCTAAGTACGAGTTTGGCCTCAAAACTATTTGCAAAGTTACACGCGTAGTGTCGCAAATTTGGTGCATATATGATATACCCCATAAAGATCCCTAGGTGTAATTTAGGAAATTATCAACCTGTTAAAAGCAGTCAATTCCATGAAATCACAATGAAGCAACTACTCACTCGAAATGAGTTCATTAATCTCAACCTAATTAAAATTACCTACAAATCAATTTTAATTAATTAAATAAAATATTCTGTGTGAATAAATAATTTTGAAAGGAAGAAAAATAATTTGAGTGCGAACAGTTAATTATGAAAGCATTAAAATAATTATTGAAAATGAAAAAAATTTAGAGAACAGCTTATTAATGTTTAGAATTACAAATTTCAAAACTAAAAATGGAAAGACAAAATTTTAATTGAGTCAATTTGTTTGTATTGGCTTAATTCTGCGCAAAATAATTGAGTCATAGGTCAGGCTGAGTATTGTCGATCTCGTAAGCCTATGGCATGTTCGATGAAGATGTAGGGGACAAGCTTCAAATATGGATACGCATCGTGTTGTGTTTTCGTGACAAGTTTGTCTTCACGTTTATCGAGGATCTCACAGGTATAGATGCATTTAGAATATGATCCTTGGATATATTTTTGGGTGTTGTTTTTTAGCTTTATCATTTTGAATTGTTTTTAAAATATTTTTTGGAGAAAAATGTTTTTTGATTTTTAAGTTCGTTAGAACGAAGTTGTATATCTCGTTATAAGAGAATGCTAATTTCGTGGGAACGAAGTTTTGATGTCTTTAGAATGAGCTTTGGAACTTCGTTATCCAACGTACTTCAAACGGGCATTCTCTATCAAACAAAAAGCCATTAGTTGGAAGCTCGTGGGAAATTCTTTAGAATGAACTTTGCATGTTCGTTCGAATGAGACTGGTTATTGTTAGAATAAAACAAGTAGTTGGTTCGAACAAACGATATGTTTGCTTTCAAACGAACCCACCTCCTTTAAATTTTCTTTTTCCTATTTAAAGAGTGATGGACTCATAATTTTCAATAACGTTTGGCAAAAATCAAATTCCTACCTATTTATCAAAGTTCCAAAAACGTTTGGTGAAAATCAAATCAATCTAATGGATTAATTAATTTTAAAGGAAATAAATCACATCCCTTTCTTTTATTTAACTGAAAATCGAATGGGAGATTTTTTAGAAAAATAGGAACAAAGAATGATGGGATGAAATGTATCTGGGGATTTTAAAACCACTCAAACACGATGAATCTATTTGCAAAACAACATTGGTAACAAATGGTATTATCATGAGAAAAAAAAAAGAAAATTGAAAGAAGTGGTCACATGTATTTGGGGGCATGTGAATAAAAGAGGGGGAAGTGACTGATGGCCACGCACGCATGACTCGTGGATAGTTGGGGAGGAGTCACTGTGCATCGCGCTTATAAGAAAAATGGGATGGGGTGCCACATGGCATGCCAAGTATCGTAGGATTGTGCCCCCATGTGGCGTAATCCTGACGGTTGAAGAAAATAGTGGATTGAAGAAAATAAGTTTGGGGAGGAGTCACCATGCATCGCTCCTAGAAGAGAAGTGGGATCGGGATTAGTGCACTACGTGGCGCACCAAGCATCGTTGGATCGTGTGCCACGTGGTGTGATCCTGACCGTAAGAAATTTGCGAATCAAACTCGCAAACTCTCCCAGCAGTATACTCCCCTTACCACTGAGCCAAATGGCTCTTTTTTAATTATGTTGCACCAACAAATATATACCCTTTAAATAAAATGCCAATTTCATTAATTACGATTAAATCCCCAAAACTTCATAGCTTTCTCATACGACCTCAGATCGATGCACCGCAAGAACCGACTGACCCATATTTTGGGGCCGAAAATATTCAGCAATGTCCAATCACGGGGGCAAACTTTGGGTTTGAACCGGGATTTGACTTTAACTTTCTTTGGATTTTAAACTTTGCACTATTATAATCCCTCCGTTTAAGATCGGATTGACATGTCATTTGAACTCATGCATTCATTAATTCGAGCTGACAACTTTTGTGAATAGTTTGAGTCCTGTATTTAGTCATTTAAATTTATTATTTTTCCCCTGATGGTGCGTATGTGAATATTCTTACTTCGATTGCTTTCTAATTTATCCATTAGCATCGTAAACATTATAAACACTAAAATAAACCTTGAACAAGTGATTAACGATAAATATTTAAGGCTATACAGTAAACGAGTATAAAACGTGAGTTTAACGAACAAGGGTTACAATATTGCAAACTACAAGGGGTATTAAAATGCAATATTTGACACTAATCAGTTCTTCAGTTTGAGTTTCATCGCACAAAGGTTCCTCGCTTAAAGATTCAAAATGGATAGGTTATGAATAACGAACAGTTAAGATTAGAGGTGATTCAAATTACCTAGCCAAAGATTATTAAAAATCTAAGGTTAGTTGAACTAGGTGCTTGGTACAGAAACTTCTTACTTATACAACTTTCTCTACAAGGGGAAAATGTAGGAGGGGATTATTTGTAGAACTCCTTACGCAGAGATAAGTTACTTCAAGAAGGTAAAAAAGGAGTTCATTTGATGTTACATAGAGGAGGTTAATGAGAACAATTGAAAGATCAAGTCAGAACTAAAGAAGTTCGAGTTCAAGGTTACCAAAGAAACTGCTCCCGAGTATAAAAAAGTGGAAATAACTCCACACGATCAATCACGTTGCGAAACAACTCAACCGAGGGAGCATGTTGTGAGTAACCACAAGCTTGCATGATCAACGATACTCATGACCTGTAAAAATCCACTGAAGCAGAAAGCATTAATTGATATAAAGGAATATTCCTTTTGCACATGATCCCATTGTAACAACTCATATTTTTTAGGAATTAAAAGTGAATTAATTCGTTTAAATTTAAATTACACGTGTGCCATAATTTAATGGAAATTAAATATTATGGGTTGATTAAATTATTAATCAAAGATAAATTATTAACCTTTATCGAATCAAATTACTAAGTGAATAGTAACCACGTATTAGACATCAAAGCGAGTGATAATGACGTGGTATGTTTGGACTATATGAGATCGAGATAGGAAATTAATTATGAGTAACCAGGATGATGATTTCAAGGTTATGGTTGAGTCCATAAGGGTCAAAATAGTATACCCGGGTGTATAGTTTGGGTCTCGGGATAGTTTTAGACCAAACTGACACCCCGATAGGGCATTTTGGTCCTTTGGTAGCCTAGGATTAAGGGAGCTACGAATTTCCAAAGGTAATATAAACTTGTAGTTATGAGAGGCTAGGGTAAGAGTAATAGAAAACTGTTAGAGGCCATTAGAGAAGAAAGAGAGAGCATTCTTGGAGCTTAGGGGAGGGTTCTTGGATATTTCAACCTTGTTCTTATATCACCATCACATTTGGGGTGTGTATTAGAAGAGAATCATCATCAATAGAACCAAATCAAATCACTCCCATACAGGGTAAGTATTTATCTTGCAATTTTTTATGAGTTATAATACCCATGTAGAGTAGAGTCTTTGAATTAAGGATAATTGATACTATTCTTGTGATTTGATGAATATAACTCATAATTCATAATAGGATTGCATGTAGAATAAATCTAATTGTATACATAAAAAGAAATCAGAAGTTATGGGATTTATATCCTGGGATAAATCTGGGTTTTTGATGAACTTATGTGAGGAATACAAAAATGTAGGGTTTAATAATTAATGGAGTTTTAATATGATTTTGGATGAAATTTTATGGATTTATACATGATTTATGTTAGAAATTATCACTACATGTATATTTGATGTTTAGTTATGTTAATTGGGAGTTTGGGATTATTGTATGAAAGTTTGAGGAATTGGATGGTGTAAAAATTCGTAGTAGTGAACTGAAGAAGAAGACACCTGATACATTTTGAATGGATTCGGCCTTTGGGCGAATCGATTCGGTTTGCCCAGAATTGAAAATTTTCCTTTATGTTTTAAACCATGAAAATTTTGATAATTCATGAGGGGGCTTTTGGGACATTTTAAACTATGGAGGAAAATATAAAAATGTCATTAGGTCTATAGTGGAGATTAGGTTTATATAACGAGTCACATATGTGACACCCCGCCTAATTAAATACCGGGTGATCAGTCCTTTATTAAATTAAAATCAAGGTGAACGGTTGGTTCATTCTTAGCATCATTGTGGCAACATAATTAATTCCAATTAAAACACCCTAAATAATTAAGCTAAGTGTCAAAACAATTTAAAGTCCTCATTTATTTAATTCCATTAGAAAACCTTTTTAAACAAAATCAAATTTGACTAATACAAATAATAAAGATACCAATCATCAAACGAACCATGCCAACTAGATTATCAAATCCAAATAATTAACCACAAACCACTGGTAATGTGAGAGATAAAATAATCCCAAATGAAAACAAAGTACTGAAATGATAGAATTATGAAATCCCTATCAAGTCTAAACAAGTCTGGAAATGGGCGACATTTGCCCTAACTAAAAGAGCTAAACAGAAGTCTGAGGAACCAAAGGAGGAAGCGTCTACTGCAATGACCTGCAACTCCCACACAAGCTGTAGAACGTCCAGTCAAATGATTCTACACCTGACGCCCCTGTGGTTGAACACATGTAATATATATATATATATATATATATATATATACACACAAGAGAGAGAGAGAGAAAATGACAGAAAATGGGTCAGAGCCTGAGTGTAAAATAATTTTAAAAATAGTTTAGCAAGTATTTAAAATGCTTATCGGCTAATATAACCACCATGTTAGTACGCGAAACTCTCTTGAGAATTATCACCTCTCATCTAGTGTGCACGCCTACCGTACGACTAAATGCCTCATAAGTCTATCTAACTTATCTCCTGATGATTTTTAGTTTAGATAGACTTATGAGGCATTTAGTCTAACTTATTTCCTCATAACTTATCTCCTCATAAGTGTCAAAACCATTTTTAACCTTTCTAACCAAATTGTATTTTTAAAGAAAAACTTATTTATTTAATTATTAACCACATTTTCAATAAGTAAGAATCATACAACAATTATCCTGGAACATAATCCAAATACTTTAAACATTCAACAGCCAAAATCCGAACATTAAAACTTAATGTAAATCATACATGCTGAATAAATCCCAAAGTAACCGTACTAGAAATAACTGAAATATAAATGTCCCAACAAAACAGATAAATAATGGAAAGGGCGACACATGCCCCAATAACTGAGCATCATAGGAGTGGAATCAAGTATATGAAATCGTCTAAGCAAGTGGCCTGCAACTCCCACCTAAGCTGCAACACGTTCCTTCCAAGGAATCCTAAGCAAGACGCCCCTGTGTCTGGGCACCTGTAGTACATACATATATATACAAGAGAGAGAGAGAGAGAGAGAGAGAGAGAGAGAGAGAAACGGGTCAGAGCCCGATAGTGTATATGATTTAAAAATTGTTTAGCAAGTATTTAAATTGATACAGGTCAATGCAACAACATATTAGTGCGACACTCTCTTGAGAAATTCTCACCTCTCTTCTAATGTGCACACCTATCGCACTAACCTTCCCAGTGGTCTAACTCATCATATATCACGCTATCCTTTCCCAATGGTTTAACTTATCTTAGATTATTCGCAGGATTCAACATTTAACGATTCAATTATTTAAAAAGAATATTTCAATTAGTAACCAAACTTCTCATTTTAACTTTATTAATCAATAAAGTTTTTCCAGTGTCATATTATACTTTCTCAAAACAAGTATTTACAATTTGAGTCATCAACCATGTCCTACATACCAAATCACAATAGGCAGTTCCAGATTTCAGAATTTCATATATATATTAACTACTCGTAAAATATATATATCATAACAGCACCCCAAATAAAAACTATGGTGCGGGCATACTCTACTATCCAATCCCCGTATCACTCGTACTAAGGGAATACAAATTCGGAATCACTCTCGAACTGTATTAACACATACTCAAACAATATTGAGGCGAAGCATAGATTCCAAGTCTCTAAGAGGAGGGCATATGTCTGCGTCTCTTAGGACCGTCTGAACTATCACTACGATAGCCTGTACCAAGGATACCTATACACAAACAATATGAGGCGAAGCATAGATTCCATGTCTCTAAGAGGAAAGAACATACCCGCATCTCTTAGGACCGTCTGAACTATCATTTCGATAGCCTGTACCAAGGATATCTATCTTCTAGGGTACACGTCAATATCCCCCATAAAGGTCCCATCGAGATAAGACTGTCACAGCGCGGAAACCTCAGGGATAGAAAGTAGCGTGGGCATGATTTTCACACATAGATAGTATATGCATACACAATCATATAACTATACTAATATTACCATATCAATAAAGGGGTATATTCTCAATTCCCATTATTACGACATTTGTATTTATTTCTCATTGTTTAGTTATCACGTATAACCATTCACATCTTACTTTAATTTGAGGAACCTTTCCACTTACTACATAACGCTCATGGATTCTATCCTCCCAAGTATAAAATTCAGTAGGTATACACATTTTTCCCAAAGTAACTCTCTTACGTGTCTCTCTCTTTAAATCATAAATTTACCGACCCTTATGTAATTATCCCAAAATACAATCTTTGCCCGACATCAAGGGTCCCAAAATCTATTCACACGTCCTACTGGTCTTCCCTATCTCCCAAAATATTTTATTAAGGATGCCCAAGAATTATTTCACCATAAATTAAACTTAACTAATTTAGAAAGGGAAATAGGAGTCTGCCAGGAGGGGTCGATCGATCGAAGTCTGGGGCTCGATCGATCAATCAAGCAGGTATTGCGATTTCTGCAGAATTACAGTTATGGGTTCTAACACATTTCTTCATCCAAACCCATATTTTTCAATCCCAAACGTCTCAAAAATTGTACTACCAACATTATATCATCCTATTAGGTATTTCCAACGTGAAGCATGAGGAATTCTATCATTATACATGGATTAACCAACCAAAAATTATTATAATTATCAAGAACCCTAGAATTCTCTTCAACATGGTTCTAACAAGTATTTCCAGAATTTCCTTCTTGTAAACATCAAAATTTCGTTGGTAATTCCTCTACATGGCAAGGGTTTCCAGAATTATCAATTTATTCATCACTACATGCAATTTCCTAACTCATATCTTAGGTTTCTTCCATAAAAACTCATTCTAATTACTCCTAGACTAATATGAAAGATGCACCAATGAAATAAGTTGGATAAACACTTGCCTGGGATTTTTGGTGTTCTGATTTGCAGATGTTTTTGGTGTGGTTGCGTAGCCCGTTGCGCGATCTACGCGTTGGTGGTGGTGGCGGTGCAAACGGATGGCTTTTGAGCCTTGGATTGCCTTGGAAGCTTTCTTCTTCCCTCTCCTATGGTAGTCACTTGACTTTGGTTGTTATAACCCTAGAAGACAACCTTAGGCATCTGATATAACCCCAAGAATTTCGTGTGTTTAATTACCCATAATTTCGAAATGTCCAAAACGCCCTCCCGGGGTACTAATTAGGCCTAAAAACGCCCGAGACCCAAACTAAACCCCCGGGTACACTTTTCTGACTATCTCGACCCTTCCGGAAGCGTTGGCGCACTCAAAACGACCATACAAACTACTTATAAAATATTCACTTTTATTAATCCACATTTAGTCCCGACACGACACAGGCGCGCCCCGACTTAAATTTCCACAATTGTCATTTTATTCACACGTGACAATATTATAAAATAAATCTCATATATTACTATACTCATCCAGTAATATGCAACAAATAACAAATTTCCAATAATTACTAACTCTTGTCACGCTAGTAAATATTTAAAACAACATTTCGGATTAAAATTAAATTAATTTATCTCAATTAAATTTAATAAATCCTTAAATTGAAAAGCCATGAAAATATGGGGTATTACATACTTCCCCCCTAATAACGGAATTTCGTCCAGAAATTCGGAAAATAAGGCCTACCCGGTAGCACAATTTTGGATATCCTTGTCAGTACGCAACTATCTACATAGTACGATGCTCAATCACTATAGCTTTTTCCTCACAGCAACATTGTTTTACATTCTCATTGGAGACACTTCACATTGTGCTCCCACCCAAAAATATTCGCATAGGTCACGCCTATACGTTATAATTTCCTTATCTCATTATCATTAGGAGGCCGCACCTCACTACATGACAACTACTCGGATTTATTCATACATAACATTCCCATTCTGAGAAGATCATACGAACATTTGACCACTCTTGCCTGCCTAAAACAGTCATGGAAATTCCACCATAGTTATCGGATATTTTCTCGACCGATTCAAAAAAAATTCTGATTATCTACTCTCCTCTAAACATACGGAAGGAGAATAGTCGAGGTTCTTCCATAACAAAACCTTAATAAGTACCTCGTACGCGACAAACAGGTACGAGTGCTTCTACAGAGCATTCTTTAAATCATCGTACCAAGATTCCAAAATCTCCTTCACGTGGCTCCACTAATCTTTAATCACCACGCGCTTATTCCCTGGCTAAGGGTGATACATCCTACTCGAAACGAAATCTTATCTCCGCTGGTTCCTGAAATCCCATTTCAAAGGTGGGATTCACCAATCTCATCCTGATTCAGAAATTTATACTGCGGCGGACCATGCACTGGCGCGATCCTTTCTTTCAAAGGAAGTCTGGGTCATACTAGTTAATATTGTAAGCCAGCCCAAAGGAATATCAATCACTTCCTTCTCGGCGACTTAATTCACATGTTCGGGATAAACCCTTGATCTTGTTTTGAGGATGGCAACCCATCTAAGAACTTTACCGACTTTACCAACCTCTTCCAATTTCAGGAATTTTCGATAAACACAAAATTCTTTGGTTGATTCTCCTCTTTCAACCAAACCTTACCTATGGGCAGTGCATGTAGAGACTACTCACTACGTCTCGCTAAACATCGATTCTTCCTTTGAAATGTCTCACATTAAGTGACACGTAATACTCCCCTTCCTTCCTTGGAGTATGCCGAAAGTTCCGACCTGTACTCTTCTCTCCACGAAGCGCACTTCTGGATCTCTTATACTATACTAACATCATTACTCTTTGTATGCGCAAGTCGCTCTCACACTTGACTAATAACAATTCCGCTCCGGGTGTGCTTCATAACAATTAAATTATACTCTATTCAAGGAATACCAATTCTTGAATGGCTTCCCGTAGCCTTCCAATCAAGTTAGGGCGTGCTATTCTAATTGCACACTTATGTATGGATTATCGCCCCTCATGTGACGTTTAATCCACTCTATCACTTCCACTTTGTTATACTAGTCCCACAAACATATATTTCACACGTCTATTACCACGTCCCTTCGACTCGGACTATTTTAACTGTAGTTAACCAAGATGCCCACATTTTTGCAACACTCCGACCGCCCTGGGAGAGCGAACGACGTGCTACTCATCTGTAGGACTAACTAAATTCAACGGAATAGAAGGAATAGGGCATTCAAATTCCATGACAATAAAAGAGGAATAATAATTCTCAACCTTCCTCAGATAAGTACAACAATTTTCCCAAATAGGTACAACAACCAAAATAAATCACTAACGCTCTATTGATCAAAATAATTACAGGTCATCTCTTTTGTATAATATAAAGTTGTTTCCAGATAATCCATGCTAAAAATCATTCCAACTCTTTATTCACCTTGTGTTCTGTACGCGGTTATGACATTTGGGTACTCTCAATCACCCTAGAAATCAAAATTCTTAAATTCTCCTTATCATCGTTCCACCTCTTAACTCGTGGGGATAACTTTCAATGCTTTCCTACCACAAAAAAAATTTGGCTTCAATGACCTTAAAACAAAATTCAACTTCCAACTTACATACATAATTACTTGATCCCATTTCGACCAGGGTACCGAACTTATGGAATAGTGACCAAACGTCTCCGTATTTCCAACCTTACGCTAAGTTTCATGCGTGGGATGTCTCGCAGAGCGAAATCCAAATAAGGAACCCCCCCGATACACTACTACCTAGCATTGTCGGTTATCGAAATCCGTTAGGTCCTCCGTCCATAGTATATACCCCTTTATTTCGTCCCTTGACAAAAAAGTTACAATTTCTCCCGTAATTATGCTTAACAAAGAACGTTTCACTAATTGCACTATTGTTCAGTATAGGTTGGTGGCAATAGCATTCCATAAACCTCGAATACATACAATCGGAATTCTCGAAATTCCTTTCCCTAATAATAGGGGTATAAATATTAACTCCCACATCTCTAAAGGATAAATATAACAATGCACTTTTCCTATCACTAAGTCCGGAGTGCTAAACATAATACTGAGTCAAATCTTTTCGCTCAACGATAAATCCCGATACATACAAAATTATACTGACAAAGTCTATACATACATTGGTATCGAATATCTCGAGCCCACTATCTCCTCCGAAGTCTCTAGGATAGATAATATAAGTGCGAGTCCAACCTTCTTACATATAAAGCCTCGCTAAAACAAAACGTGTTGCACTAATGTAACTACTCTGATAGCCTTGCAATAAATGCCCACTATTATACTACCCAATTCTATAACATTTTAACAAAGATAATATCATACTCGTGTATCGCATCACTACAACGAGTAGCCTCAATAAAGTATAAAACACTGTTAATATACTCATTCATCCCCCGCGGATAGCACCAAAGAAAAAATCCCGCTATACTAAGGAAAAATATTCACATAATGGTAACATTTATAATGATATGCATTAAACTCGTCTCACATGCTAATCTAGCAATGAACAAAATGTGGTGACTCGCTCGTGTCACATAAACATGCCGCATCCTCTAAGGATACAACTTATACTTCCATCCTGGCAATCGTCTTGACTGCACAAATGGTTTTCGAACGTAACACGTCTGTCCAAACCAAAACAAAATTATTTTTAATCGTCGTCCTTTATTAGGCACCGTATTCTTGTCCCTTTTTCTCACTTTGGAACTTATTATCGCGAGCAATTTCACTCCGCACCAAAATTCCTCAACACATAATCCACTTATCACCTTTCCTACTAACCAGGTTAGGATTGTCCTTCTCTCGGACTTTAGTAGACTCTATTCCTGTTAGCCATCCCGGTTGTTCCCTTAGCTTTTTAGGCCATAAAGATCGTGTTACTATCTATAATAGTACTTACTGAATTTACCATCACTTGGTAAGAATTTAACTATCTGAAGCATTTAAATGGTTTTCCTGATGTGTATCCACATCCTTTTGTGGCGTTATACTACCACCGTTGTATTCAGTCTTATTTTTGACTAAATTCTTCGATTTCCTTTAACTTCCCCCACAAGGAAGCGTTATTATCTATATTGACAAAATATGACATTGTCAACCTCTGAATCAGTCGTCCATCAGAATTTCCTCCTCGAGTATTATCAACTATTATTACAAGTTGGTCTCCCACTTGGAGTCATTTCCTCCACTAGTATCTACCTCTTTCGATACAAAATTTGTTAACGATTAGAATTCATATCCACAATTGGACTTCTGTCATGCCCTCCTGCGATGAGTTCAGAACCACGTTTGCTTCTCATCCTGAACAGTTGAGGAAGGAACATACGGTCAACACTGTACCTAAGGTTCTCCTATAGGCATAACATTCCACTTCTAAAATTGGTGGTTGAATCCAACCATTATAATTTCGTCCCGAAAGCCAAGAAAATTTTCTCTAAATTTTCACTTTCAGTTTGCCACACTCCGTCCTATATTTAAGCCTTTGGATACTTTACCTCCTTTGGTAAACACATACAATTTTCGCGTTTCTAAAATTTCCCACTGACAGTCTCTACACGTTTTTGTAATACGTTGGGTAAGTTTACCCTCGCACCTCATTTGACTATAACAGCATTTGAAGATCATTTCTGCACCTTAGTCGCCTTTCTAGTCGTGGCTTCTCGTGCCATAATGGAGGTGACCTCGACTACAGTCATCATCCTCGGATATATTTCATAATATCAACCGAGCCCTGCCTCCTGATGTACGCTTAACGGTCCTCTTCTGACATCCGTCATCGCTCGGCACATGCACGCATCCGAACGAAATAAGAATTCATTAGTGTATACACATCATAGCAGGAGAACGAAATCTCGTCAAAGGAATCTACAATCTTAAACATAGGGCTCTATAACAAACAAAGCAACGCTGAAAGCATAATAAGCCGTACAGATCCTAAGGACACTAGAACCTGATGCTCTGATACCACCTGTGACACCCCGCCTAATTAAATACCGGGCGATCACTCCTTTATTAAATTAAAATCAAGGGGAACAGTTGGTTCATTCTTAGCATCACTGTCGTAAAAATAAACTTTTCCAAATTAACACCCTAATTAATTAAGCTAAGTGTCAAAACCATTTTTAACCTTTCTAACCAAATTGTATTTTTAAAGAAAAATTATTTATTTAATTATTAACCACATTTTCAATAAGTAAGAATCATACAACAATTATCCTGGAACATAATCCAAATACTTTAAACATTCAACATCCAAAATCCCAACATTAACACTTAATGTAAATCATACATGCTGAATAAATCCCAAAGTAACCGTACTAGAAATAACTGAAATATAAATGTCCCAACAAAACAGATAAATAGTGGAAAGGGTGACACATGCCCTAATAACTGAGAATCATAGGAGTGGAATCAAGTATATGAAATCGTCTAAGCAAGTGGCCTGCAACTCCCACCTAAGCTGCAGCACGTTCCTTCCAAGGGATCCTAAGCAAGACGCCCCTGTGTCTGGGCACCTGTAGTACATACATATATATACAAGAGAGAGAGAGAGAGAGAGAAACGGGTCAGAGCCCGATAGTGTATATGATTTAAAAATTGTTTAGCAAGTATTTAAATTGATACAGGCCAATGCAACAACATATTAGTGCGACACTCTCTTGAGAAATTCTCACCTCTCTTCTAATATGCACACCTATCGCACTAACCTTCCCAGTGGTCTAACTCATCATATATCACGCTATCCTTTCCCAATGGTTTAACTTATCTTAGATTATTCGCAGGATTCAACATTTAACGATTCAATTGTTTGAAAAGAATATTTCAATTAGTAACCAAAGTTCTCATTTTAACTTTATTAATCAATAAAGTTTTTCCAGTGTCATATTATACTTTCTCAAAACAGGTATTTACAATTTGGGTCATCAACCATGTCCTACATACATAATCACAATAGGCAGTTCCAGATTTCAGAATTTCATATATATATTAACTACTCGTAAAATATATATATCATAACAGCACCCCAAATAAAAACTATGGTGCGGGCATACTCTACTATCCAATTTCCGTATCACTCATACTAAGGGAATACAAATTCGGAATCACTCTCGAACTGTATTAACATATACTCAAACAATATTGAGGCGAAGCATAAATTCCAAGTCTCTAAGAGAATGGCATATGTCTGCGTCTCTTAGGACCGTCTGAACTATCACTGCGATAGCCTGTACTAAGGATACCTATACACAAACAATATGAGGCGAAGCATAGATTCCAAGTCTCTAAGAGGAAAGCACATACCCGCATCTCTTAGGACCGTCTGAACTATCATTCTGATAGCCTGTACCAAGGATATCTATCTTCTAGGGTACAAGTCAATATCCCCCATAAAGGTCCCATCGAGATAAGACTGTCCCAGCGCGGAAACCTCAAGGATAGCAAGTAGCGTGGGCATGATTTTCACACATAGATAGTATATGCATACACAATCATATAACTATACTAATATTACCATATCAATAAAGGGTATATTGTCAATTCCCATTATTACGACATTTGTATTTATTTCTCATTGTTTAGTTATCACGTATAACCATTCACATCTTACTTTAATTTGAGGAACCTTTCCACTTACTACATAACGCTCATGGATTCTATCCTCCCAAGTATAAAATTCAGTAGGTATACACATTTGTTCCAAAGTAACTCTCTTATGTGTCTCTTTCTTTAAATCATAAATTCACCGACCCTTATGTAATTATCCCAAAATACAATCTTTGCCCGACATCAAGGGTCCCAAAATCCATTCACACGTGCTACTGGTCTTCCCTATCTCCCAAAACATTTTATTAAGGATGCCCAAGAATTATTTCACCATAAATTAAACTTAACTAATTTAGAAAGGGAAATAGGAGTTTGCCAGGAGGGGTCGATCGATCGAAGTCTGGGGCTCGATCGATTGAACCTTCGATTGATCGATCAAGCAGGTATTGCGATTTTTGCAGAATTGCAGTTACGGGTTCTAACACATTTCTTCATCCAAATCCATATTTTTCAATCCCAAACGTCTCAAAAATTGTACTACCAACATTATATCATCCTACTAAGTATTTCCAACGTGAAGCATGAGGAATTCTATCATTATACATGGATTAACCAACCAAAAATTATTATAATTATCAAGAACCCTAGAATTCTCTTCAACATGGTTCTAACAAGTATTTCCAGAATTTCCTTCTTGTAAACATCAAAATTTTATGGGTAATTCCTCTACATGGCAAGGGTTTCCAAAATTATCAATTTATTCATCACTACATGCAATTTCCTAACTCATATCTTAGGTTTCTTCCATAAAAACTCATTATAATTACTCCTACACTAATATGAAAGATGCACCAACGAAATAAGCAAGATAAACACTTGCTTGGGATTTTTGATGTTCTGATTTGCAGATGTTTTTGGTGTGGTTGCGTAGCCCGTTGCGCGATCTACGCGTTAGTGGTGGTGGCGGTGCAAACGGATGGCTTTTGAGCCTTGGATTGCCTTGGAAGCTCTCTTCTTCCCTCTCCTATGGCCGTCAATTGCCTTTGGTTGTTCTAACCCTAGAAGACAACCTTAGGCATCTGATATAACCCTAAGAATTTCGTGGGTTTAATTACCCATAATTGCGAAATGTCCAGAACGCCCTCCCGGGGTACTAATTAGGCCTAAAAACGCCCCGAGACCCAAACTAAACCCCCGAGTACACTTTTCTGACTATCTAGACCCTTCCGGACGCATTGGCGCACTCAAAACGACCATACGAACTACTTATAAAATATTCACTTTTATTAATCCACATTTAGTCCCGACACGACACAGGCGCGTCCCGACTTAAATTTCCACAATTGTCATTTTATTCACACGTGACAATATTATAAAATAAATCTCATATATTACTATACTCATCCAGTAATATGCAACAAATAACAAATTTCCAATAATTACTAACTCTTGTCACGCTAGTAAATATTTAAAACAACATTTTGGATTAAAATTAAATTAATTTATCTCAATTAAATTTAATAAATCCTTAAATTGAAAAGCCATGAAAATACGGGGTATTACATACTCCTCTAGTAATATTCAACAAATTACCAATAATTACTAACTCTCGTCACGCTAGTAAATATTTAAAATAAAATTTTGGATTAATATTAAATTAATAACTCAATTAAATTTAATAAATCCCCAGTTATAAAAGCCATAAAAATACGGGGTATTACAACATAGTGATGAGTGAACATATGTTTATGACCAATAGTATACGATGAGAATAACTACGTATTAAGTAATGGGTAAATATGACCCTTAGAGTAGTGAGTGATACTCGAAATTACGTGAATTGGAAAGTTAATTGAAATTAATAAGTACGTCGAATATGCGAGCGATATATACTACGTACAAGTTGATAACATTGGGTTATGTTCATACCTACTGAATAAAATATGAACATAGGTTGTGTGAATACCTATAGGTATGATTTGATTATATGTGTGAACATACCTACGCTTCCTGCTATCAGTAGGATTTCACGCAGAGGGCGATCCCACCTTAACGATTCCAGTGAGGTCTATATTTGTGCCCCAAAATATGGAACTTAGGGTGACCCACTATGTGCCATGTATTAGTGGGACTAACAGGTCGTTTGAGTACATTAGGTATGTGCTTATCCCAAAGGCTTAGAACTGTGTTCACCTCCTTTGTGGTGTTGATTGATTTTGGATTCGAGGAGACATGCCGAACCAATAGTCCTTAATTGAGTAGTAGAGGAACATGGAATTGATAGCAGAGTATGCCAGCATCAGGAAAGGCCATTCGAGGGATGCTATAGTTGTGTATATATTATATGTATGGTGAATATATACTGGTGTGATATATCTAGTTATATGAGATAGTAGAATTGATAGATGATGTATACCTAACAGACTTTAAGTAGTGGAACGTAAATAATTGACTCAATAATAAAATGGGAATTAATAAATTGATTATTGAGACCGTAGTATCGTTTCATATGGGGAAATACGAGGGAACTAGACTTATCAAGAGTAATCAGATACATTATCTAGTTGGGGGAAGGGATACTAGTTATGAAGAATACGTTAGGCGTGCACATTAGTCGGGAGGTGAGGATCTCAAGGGAGTGTTTGTGGATATTACGTGTGTAATAAATAATTGACTTAAATACTTGAAAAATATTTTCAAAATGTTTTCCTTGGGCTCTAACCCGTGTCAAAAATATTTTCAAAACCTTTTAGGTGTCCAGCCACAGGGACGCCAAGCTTAGAGATCCTATCCAGAGGTGTGTAACTGCATCAGCGTGGAGGTTTGCGGGAGATCACTTTAGACGCTTCAACCCATTCATTCTAGATAGGAGATCTTATTAGAAGTTCATTTAGATGTGTTGCCATTCAGATTACTTATTTTATTCATTTATGCATCAGACTGTATTCCGATTTTAGTATTACTTATTCCAGATTGTGGTTAGTTTATGTATTTGGAGAACCGATGGTTTATTTGGTCTCATTTCTTTATATATATAGTGTGATTGTTCGGACTATATTTATGTGTGAATGGTTTAGTTTATTTATTTTATTTTCGCATGTGGTCATAATAAAAGATAAAATTTGACACTAGCTTAATTTTACATAGGTGATTAGTAACTAGAAAGTTTTTCGATAATGATGCTAAGAATGAACAAACTGGATTCCTGTATGTCTTAATAAAGAACTGATCAGCCATGGTTAAAATAGGTAGGGTGTCACAGATGGTATTAGATCATCAAGTTCTAGTGTCCATAGGTTCTGTACGGCTTACTACGATTTCAGTGTAGCATTCTTTGTCCTAGAGCCCTATTATTAGGACTGTTGCATTCTTGATTACGCATTTGAGTTTCGTTCTTCTGCTATTATAATTGTATTGAATGTGAAGTCATGCAATTCAAATCTATTTTTATATGCCGCCCAGGAAAAGATGAGTGACTAGAGAAGCACTTGGAATAATGCAAGGGAGGTCACCCAGAGCCACAGGCACCACAACCACCACAGGGGTCAGTGTCAGTAGCAGAGGTGGCAGTAATCGTGGCGCAAGTAATTAATGCAACGATGACTGTCATGGCTTGCCATTTACCTTAGGACCAGCAACCACCGAAGCCAGTGGCACCAGTTGTTTAGGCACAACCCGGGTTGTTAGAGTGGCAGAAGGTTAGGGAGGTCTTCCAGAAGGGCTACCCACCAGAGTTTCATGGGAGTTCTGATGTGATTGCGGCGTTCCAGTGGAAGAATGATATTTAGCGCCACTTGTGTATAGTTGACTGTAGTGAGGTGCAGAAGAAGATGCTGGCCACTTTCAGGTTAGTTGGAGTAGCATTACAGTGGTGGGATTCAGTTACCACCGTTGCAGAGAGGGATAATATGACTATTGCTAATTTTTGGGTGCGGTTTTACCGCAAATACTTTCCGTCAGCTGTAGAGACAGAGATGCGAAAGAAGTTCAGTGAGGTGACTCAGGGTGATCATTCAGTGGCTGTATATAACGAGAAGTTCACTCATTTGGCTAATTTTGTACCATATGAGGTCAATAATGAAGAAAAGAAGAAAGCGAAGTTTATGGATGGTTTAGCCTGGAGGATCAGGCTATATTTTATCGGTAATCCCACATTGGTGACTTATAATGATGTCGTCAATGCCGCACTATTACACTGCCAGGATAATCATTTCCATGTGAAGGGAAACAATAGAGTAGGTGAGCTCATCCAGTAGGGCAAGACAGGAGGGAGCGGTGCTAGTGGCATACCACTCCAACATCAGTCATCAAGACACCAGGGGAAGGATTCCCAACAGGGGATCAGGCCAAGAGGTTCAGATCTGGGGGCTATCGACCCGAGGGCAATTACAGACAGGGCCAACAGGGTCCTCAGCAATAATAGGTTCATTGGGGCCACCAGGGCCAAGGGAACAATGGGGGAGGCTAGCAAGGCCAACATCAAGGTCAGTATTATCAGGGACACTAAGGCCAAAGACAGAGATATTTTCCAGTCCAATGCTTTATTTATGGATTGACGGGCCACAAGAGGAGGGATTGCCCACAACAGGGGAGAGCACCATAGCAGCAGGGTACTCAGTAGGAGCAGCAGGCACAGAGGCCACCTAAGACCCCAGTACCACCCGACCTACCACAGTAGGGACAATTAAAATACAGGCGTGTCTATAATGTCTGCGATGATGCCTAGAGTAGGCCTCACAGGCACCACTAGCAATAATGGGTATGTTTCCTATTCACGGGCTTGCGGGTAGGATTTTATTTGATATTGGCTGCATCACATTCTTTCATAGCAACTAGATTTGCACGAGCTGCCGGCCTATTAGAGATAACTGGTAGTCTCCTTATGTGTGTGGAGTCACTGATGGGTAGTGGGTCACTTATTCACTCGATCTGTAGGGTTGTCGATATCGATATGTGTAGATTATGTTTAGATAACTATCTTCTTGTGTTAGACATGAAGGGGTATGGCGTTATTTTGGGGATGGATATCAGGAAATGGTTGATTTTTTGGGGAGAACTATTATATTCTCTATTCCAGGGCATGTAATGTTCTTAATAGCGATGCCTCTTCCTGAAGGAGGGTCAAGCACACATCTATATTACATTGAGGATGAGACCTCACAGGAGGTGGTCGTTTCGTTAGACTCAATTCCAGTCATGAGGGAGTTCAAGGATGTATTCCAGGACATACCCGAGTTGTCGCCTAGATGGGAAATTCAGTTTGTTATTAACCTAGCATTGGGTACGCGACTTATAGCTCAAGTGTCATATCGCATGGCCCCATCTGAGATGCGAGAGTTGAGGGAGCAGATTCAGTAGCTCTTGGGTTAGGGTTTTATCAGATGGAGTACTTCACCATGGGGGCACACTGGTGTTGTTCATCAAGAAGAAGGATGGGTCGCTTTGGTTGTGTATTAACTATAGAGAGTTGAATTAGGTCACGATCTAAAATAAGTATCCGCTACTCAGATTGATGATCTATTCGACCAGTTGAGTGGAACAACTTACTTTTCTAAGATAGATTTGAGGTCCGCCTATCATCAGTTGCGCGTCAGGGAGGAGGACATTTTGAAAACTGCTTTTCTGACACGATATGGGTCTTATGAGTTTAAGGTGATGCCATTTGGACTCATTAATGCGCCAATAGTGTTTATGGACCTAATGAATCGATTTTTTTAGAATTTTTAGACCAGTTTGTAATCATGTTCATCGACGATATCATGGTGTACTCTCGCCATGAGGATGAGCATGCTTAAAATTTACGAAAGGTTTTACACACACTTAGAGAACACCAGTTATACGCGAAGTTTGGAAAATGTGGGTTTCGGCTTCGTAAAGTGAAATTTCTGGGCCATATTGTGTCTGAGAAGGGCGTATTATTTAGTCGAGTAAGGTATCATCGATGAGGGAGTGGGGACAACCTACCATACCGATCGAGGTTCACATCTTTCTGAGATTGGAAGGATATTACCAGCAGTTCGTTAAGGGTTTTTTGAAGATTGCAAGTTCGTTGACAAACTTCACTCGCAAAGGGGTGCCTTTTATTTTGGACGACCGTTTTCAGTTAGATTTTAATGAGATAAAGGACAAAATTGACACTTGCACTGTCTAAGGGAGGAGTGGCATACCGCGTCTACACTGATGTATCCTTATAGGGACTTGGGGGTGTATTACAGTAGGAGGTGAGGGCTATATGTATGCATATTTCAAGATTGATCCTCATGAGAAGAATTAGCCCACGCATAATTTTGAGCTAGCTGCAGTTTTATTTGCCTTGAGGATCTGAAGGCACTATTTGTTAGGGGAGTAGTTTACCTTATTCACAGACCATAAATTGCTTCAGTATCTGTTCATGCAGAAAGATTTGAACATGAGGCAAAGGAGGTAGTTGGAGTTCGTGAAGGATTACCAGTTTGATATTCGGTATCATACTAAAAAGGCTAACATGGTGGCAGATGCGTTAAGTCAAAGACCTGCAGGAGAGCTAACAGAGGTTAGGAAAGTGAAATGGAGAGCTTAGATACAATGACGAGAATGTTATGGCTTGTATGTTCGTATTAGCTGTCACTCTTGAGATTGCTACGATAGTGGTAAAAGAATAGGCAGATCAAGGTAAAACTGCATAAATGAGGTTAATCAGAATTTAAAAGATCAAGGTAGAACTGCAGAAGCTTGACTTCAAGTTTATCAAAAAACTACTCTTGAGAACACAAAGGCTGAAATAACTCCACACAATCAAACACACTGCGAAATATCTCACTCGAGGGAGCATGTTGCAATCAACCAAAAGCTTGCACGATCAACAATGATCATGACTTATAAAAACCCACTAACGCAGAAAGAATTATCTGACATAAAGGACTATTCCTTTTGCACATGATCCCATGTTGACAAAATTCATATAATGTATCGGGTAGTGCGATCAGCATGCTTTATTATAATAATATTTTTATCCATGTTTTAAGATAACTTTATAACACGCTTAGCTGTTTTATCCCGCATTAAATGGTTGGGTTTGGGTTACTAGAAGAAGTGTCAAAAAGAGAAATAGGGCCTCAAGGTCCCACGAAATGAAAACAAACTGCACATATGTTATTTCTTCCTATTGAAGACACACAACAAAATAGGTATATGTCTTGATGATAAATTTTATCGGAACGACCTCAAGGACTAAAAACTCAAAGTATATTTTGGAAATTATAATAAGTATATCCAAATAATGTGGGGCACATGAGTATATATATACTTTTAAAGTCTCCCCTTTGTCTATTCTATGATAAAATATACAAAACAAAATGATTACACACAAAATACGAAATTTAATCAAGCTAAGATGCATGAGAAAGCATGTCGAAAGGCAAGAGATTAGCCAAACACTAATAACTTCAGCAATAAGAACCCAATAAATCCGAAAGCGATCACTTATTCTTATTAACGTGTCATGCACAAGTAAAAAGGATCACGGTGCCAATGCATAAAGGACAAATAATCAACATGTAATAACATGAATAAAACAAATATGAATATCAAGAGTAAATCATGTAATGAAATAAAGTATATTGAGTAAGTCCAGTAAGCATAAATCCTCAAATATAACAATGATGCATTTAACTTGACCTCTTATATGCATATACTCCTCCTATCTCATCATCATATGAAAAAGTGTCATGATGTCATTAAACAAAGCCCCCCTTTAATTTAACCTTCTTCACCTTTTGTCTTGGAATTAACAATGTAAAAGGAATCTTAAATTAAGAAATAGTTCCATCAACTCATAAAATAAAATCATATCAAATTTAATAAAGTAGTATATACGGTAAAAATGTAAATCAATTTATCATAACATGTATAAAGATTTATAAATATTAATTAAACAATAATATAAGATCTGAAATGGTATAAATCATTAAAGATAACATAGTATATATTCCCAACACAAATATACCATGACCCAAAATAACATGTAACTAAAACAAGTTACACCAAGTATCATCGAAAAGATACACAAAATATAAGTTTAGGATAGCAAAATACAATCAACATAAAACTACCAAATCCTAACACATCCATTTAAAAACCAACAACATAAAATATGTTTGAAAGTATAGTCACAATAAACCACTATATAAAAATAAACACCTACTAGCACACTATCACTTATCATCATCACTACCATGGTTTTACTCATGCACGACACAAAGTAAGCGAACCTCACCATCGAGTTCAAGCGTGTTCCTTCTCAGGCCCTAAAATTGATGATCAACCTCTAAGCAATAGTCTTGTTGAAACTTTTGAAGCATTTCTTGATTGTGGATAACCTGGTCAAAGAGTTGAATGGAATCCTGAGTCAACTCTGTCTATGTTGCTAGGCATGGGAGAAGTAAATCAACGATAAAATTGAAGAGATAATTAAGTTGGTCTAGATCTATAAGAGCATCCTCGATAAGTAGAGGCAAAGGTAGAGTTAGGGGAACAATGCCTTTGAAATGTTCGAGAGGTAGGAGTAAACATATTCTATAACTCGTCGACTAGTGGAGTAATATCAACATCCACATCATTTCATCCCTCATTATATACACCTTAAGCAACAAGCTTCATCGTCTTCCTCCCGTGCTCAAATGTTTGTGAAATGATTATTTTAAGGGGCATATACCAAATAGTTCCTCGAACATTTTTTAATACACGTTAAGTCCAATCCTTTTTATTTTGCACCAAAAAGTCCTTCACCATGCCAAAAAGGCTTTACCATGCCGCTAGCGCGGACCTTAAAATATAAGAGAATAAGGGACTTTTTGGTATAAAATAAAAGGCTTGGACTAAGTGTGTATTAAAAAAAATTGAGGGACTTTTTGGTATTTGATCCTTATTTTAAATGTTTTCTATGCTGGTCCACCTTGAAACATGAGCATACACTGCCTAGTGAGCAAACGAAAGATATACCTACGATAAGGTAATTGTGACCTCTTCTTGATTTTTTTAACGTCTCATGACTGAATGCATATAATTACCAATGTTTATGGAAACACCACTCCCAATAGTGTTTTGACATCGAACATATAGGGTAAGGTAAAATGGTATAATGAGAATTTTGGAAAATACTCTCAACGAGAATGGTATTAAGGGAGTAGTATAAATCCATTAAGTTTTTTTGATCAACTGGATCTTCGGTGTGTATCGTCCCCAAACCACTAATGAGCTAAGGCTGAATCGAATCTATGGAGGGTGTCTTATTATGATCAAAATGGTAGTCGAGGCTGTTAATAATAAGCAAGTCGTAGTTATTTGAAATTATATTTTTTTACATAAATTTTTCCCATCATTAGTGACAAAAGTGAAAGAGTTGTAATCGATTTCCCCTTATGTGAATACAACATTGACATAAGAATCAATCTTATTCTTAGGGTAAACCATTTGTTCATCAATACTTTGCTTCCACAACTTCAAATAACTGAGTCTAAAAAGATCACGAAACACTTATCCCTAATCATTTCCCAATAAACATTTTGTTAGAACGTATAATACGCTCCTTAAATATGAAATGTAATAAGACATAGCTTTGTCAAAAATGAACCACGGAGGAGGATAGGGTGATCTAGCACAGCTTCGGGGTGTTTAGGGGTGACCTTCCACTTTCAGTGAAATAAAAGTCATGCAAATGCATAAAAGCATTTTTTATAAGGTATAAAGCTAAATAAATAAAAATATTAAAACCCTAATCCTAAAAATCTAGGTAGAGTCTCAAACCAAGGTGCAACATATCAATTATATCATTGAATCGAAAATACCAATCTAAACTAGATTATTTAACATGCAATGGGCATCACTATGTAGTTTTATCTATAAACATAATGACTAACCTATCTTGCAATTTAATCTCAAGAAATGTAAAAAAATAAACACATTATAGATTTATTTTCAAGAAGAATTTATGAGAACATCCAAATTTTATGAAATAAAAAAACTAATCAAAATAAGTTGAAAAGTGGTAAATAGGAACTTACTAATAGATTAATATAAAGAAGGATCGATGGAATCTGATATCGAAAAGCTTTATGAGGTATCTAATAGAGGAGGGGGGTTTCACAAAAAGAGAGTGATAAAGGAAGATGAAGAGAAATGGCAAAGTGAAAGACGTTACCAATTGAAACTTGTGGTTCACTGAAGCAGACACCCAATTTCGCAAGTCGTGCTGCATCGCTGAAGTGAAATTTTCTTTTGTGAGGTGTGCCAAGTGACATAATTTTTCCAAACAAGGATAAATACAAAAACAAAATGAGACCATGTACAATAAGGTCAGTTGTTAATTAAAAAAAACTTTTATTAATGATAAAAAAATTCTCATTGTAACATCACAATCAAGGTTTATGGTAATACCGCATACACCAAATAGAAACGAGTAAGCATACAAAGGCATAAGACAATTTTAAGGTTAATAATATAGGGTGAATTGGATAAAACTCGTGTGAAAGAATAAAAGTGAACATGTCTGAGCCTTAAATAATGAACTTGGAACTAAAGTTAAATAAAAATACTCTTTTAGAAAATCTATTGTAAGAGATATCAAACCCACAATAAAAGAAATATTATAGTTTGGCGCCAAAAATATGAATGCAATAAACAAAGGACAGGACACAATATCTATATAGTCGGTAGATCGCCCTTCCTACGTCCACGGGGAAAGGACAAAGAGATATTTATTTATTGGAAGAACCAAAGATGATTGGAATGAGAGGGTTGCTTGCAGGGAATCCAAGTTGTTGTGAGAAAAATACAAATTAATACCCTAGGATTGGGTGAGGTCACCCTTATTTATAAGTTCTAAGTTCTCGCGAATCCATGTCTCTATACTTTGAGTTTAACCTTAGGTGATAGACTCATGTTACAATTAATCATCCATGATACATGAAGATATTCTTAAATTCTAACATAGCTTCCCCTAAGTATATGGATGACTAAGATTGTTGTCCTTTGAGAGCCACGTGTCATTCCATGTGGAGTAATCAGATAAATTCTCTTTAATTGGCCCCAAGGTTGGGGTGATTGACTCAGTCTTGTTGTTTGAATGGAAATGTGTCATCATGAGTTTTCTCAATCGTTGTTTCCTATATTAACACGTGCTCACTTTCGAAAGTGGGTTGCAATCATCACTTTCCTGATCATCATTATTCCCACTCCTTGGGTGTCATAAACTCCTAACAAGCTTTTCAATCAATCATTGCACATAACTAGACACTGGTTGAATTGATTTTGGTGGTATAAGGTATAAGCTCTCAGGCCCATTATACCTTAGCCATTTCACAACTTTTTAAGGTACCTCCCATTTCTTTCTCTCTATTGAATCCATCTAAACCAGAGCATTTTTATTTCCTTATATTTTCATCTATTTCTTCTTCATATTTTTTCCATGTCTAGGCATGAGAGGAAGTATGAAATGTTTTCCACCAATGATTTTAAGGAATTTGGTACCAAATACCTGATTCCTAACAATGTCATATCAAGACTTCATCGAAGGATGAAGACATGTTCAATCTTAAAGGCGAAGTTTCTTTTATGATGGTGGAAATAATATAGGGGGAGTTCACCTTGGAAGTACTCTATTACTATGGAATATTTATAATCTAGGAAAATGGTAGTTTCTACCTGATTGTTAGCGGTACAGTTTCCACAGATTAAATTTCTAGGACAAACTTCGGCCTAAACGAAATTATGTATTATTATATACCAATTCCAAGCTAGGGATAAGTCTCGTAGTCTAGTTACATGGCTTCCCAGATCAGAAAAGGATACTGAGAAGAATATCCTTGTGTTTTTTGGGTTCTAATATTGTGATAACTGTGATGGTCTTCGGGGGCCCTCAACGATAAAAACAATTAGTATGTCGTCCACTGTTTTTACCATTATATTGTGTTTTTCCTCTATTTATTCCTTATGTGTAGATCACTTCTTTAAAATAAATCCAAAGGAATATCAAATTAATTTGCGAGACTTTGAAGCTTTTTAAAAAAAAAGAAATTCGATCAACGTGAGACCCCACATGAGGGCGACCCACATTTTGATTAGTTAGGCAATGAGATCGACCAAAAAATTCGTCGTCATTCATGAGGTTACCACTACTAATTATTCTATGGTAGGAGATGAATCCATTTCCACTATTACCCTAGTGTCCAGTGAAGATATAAGGGTGGTACATCTTGGGAAATTTCCCCTATCTACGCCATCTCAACCAATTCCAATCACGGACAAGAGAAGACTGAAGAGTGGGAGGAAGAAGAAGAGATTGAAAATCCCAATTTCAACGATCTTGGCCCAATCGTCTCATACGAAGAGGCCGACATCTCAAATCATCTTTAGGAATATGTAATGATGAAATTAAACTTTTTGAGGAGATTGGCCGATTTAGTAGCCGTCAGGACAAATCAAAAGAAGTAGGGCGACCAAGGAAGCTAGGCCGCCCAAAATATTGTCAGGAAGCTAGAGAAATTCTTATTTCCCTTGGGGAGAAGGAAGCCTTAAAACTTTAGTAGTAAAGAGACATGCCGAGCAAGACAAAAAGAGGAGGCTTGACAAATATCATGCCACCACTCGTCTTCCTCCTTCATCGTTATCAAACCGACCTATGATTAATAACACACAACCATAGAGTCGTAACAGGATGCCCTCTTCATCTAACACATGTGACCGTCCATCATAGATCGTCTTTTTTAAAGGAAATGAGCCAATCACCTCTATTGACTCGGCTCATAGAGACTTGGAGGTTGCATACTTTTTCATCTGGGAGGCCATGTTACCTCTTGACATGGTCGACCTGAGTTTATTTTCTACGGAGAACCTTCATAAGGAAGGGATCCCTCACTACGTGTTGGTAAGGCTTCATTTTCACGCAAAATATTTTTTAGTTATTTTCTTTAACCTTTTAATGCGTAACTTCTTCTTTTCTCTACATAGGCCATACATGCCACACAAGAGCTCGCCCACCAGGCTGACCACCTAAGGAAGAATAATGACGTTTTTATGAATAATACCGACATTATGTAGACTGCGTTGATGGATAATAAAAATGAGGTGACGCACCTCAATAATAAACTGAAGGAGGAATCTACTGATAAGGACAAGGTAGTAAAGGAGGTTGAGCAAACTCAACTAGAGTTCAGCCAAGTCGATACCGAGTTGGCCAACCTGAGAAAGGCCTAATTTCGAAAGACTCTCTACAAGCTTATTGTAACACCCCGCCTAATTAAATACCGGGTGGCCAGTCCCATACCAAATTAAAACAGAATATACAGTTGGTTCATTCTTAGCATCACTGTCGAAAACATTTATAACTCATCCAATACCCAATTAAGCTGGTGTTAAAAAAAAAACTTTCCAAATTTTAATTCAACAAATCCATTTCCAGTTTAAGAATAACACAACACATTTTATTCTACAACACTGATAACCAAGTAGATAACACAAAAGAATTTAAAAGCATTTGGAATAAACATTCCCACATAATATTAATCCATTACAGTAATCCCAACAATGTTAAATGTATTAAAAGACACGAATACAATAGTATTTGACCCCGATAGAAAAGAGATAACTGAACCCTTTGGGCGACATGCCCTGACTAAGAATACTGTGAATCAAAAAGATGATAGGCATCTAAGTAAAACTCCATAAATCCATAGCCTGTCATAATCCGCTAAGGTTGGCGTCCCTGTTGCTGGACACCTGATATAGAAGATACAATAGAAAAGAAAATATGCAAGGAAACGGGTCAGAGCCCGATTGTGTAAATGATTTTTAAAACAGCAAGTATTTAACAAGTGCAATAAATCTTTTATTATGTACATGTTAGACCCAACTATCACTTGCCATTCTCACCTCTCAACTAGAGTGCACACTTAACGTTTCCTATTAACCTCCTAGTTAATGGTTCCTCTTTTCTAGTCTCCATATTATAATTCCATCCCAATATCATAATCCCCGTATGTCCCATACCACACGTCACATTATTATTCATTTACATTTCTCATCGTTTCTCATTAACATGAATCATTTCTCATTAATATGAATTAAGTTTTTCAATAAACATTCATTAACTTAATTCAATTATCTTTCTCTATTCACCGTTATCTACAATTATCACCGTAGATAGATTTAACCATAATAAATATCCATTCATTCATTTAATCCATTATATATATATATATATATATATATATATATTCATATATAATACGGCACCCCGAGTCACAGCTGCGGTGCAATTCATTACTCTGCTATCATGTCCCAATATCGTTGGTCGCCGAAAAGGGGACAAAAGGTTCGGTGAGGATACCTCGAACCATTAACAACAACACAATCATTGGAGGCGAACATAGTTCTCATACCCATGGGTCACGCACATACCTACGTGCCCATAGTCAGCGGACTTATCAACTCCCCGATAAGTCTTTCATAGACCTATGTTCTCGAGCGACAAATCAAAGATCCCATGGATTCATCAGGATATGACTGCCCTCACGTGCAAACCTCCCACCGATAGCAAGTAAGCTAGGTATGTCATACACATAATCATTAATCAATCAAATTGGTATTATCATGCCTATAGTATACTAACAACAAGGTATTCTCATTAACCTTAGATTATTCCCTTACGTAGCATTATATCTCTTTAAATCCCACGTATTAAAATGTAATATCTTTACTTCATAATTTAATTATCCTTGCATCCTATAACATCTCTCCACTCCCGACGTCGTTAAGGTTCATGTGCGGAGCGTCTCGCAAAGCGAAATCTAAACAAGGAACCCCTCAAATACACTACTACTTAACTTTGTCGATCGAGGAGGTTCGTCAACTTCAAATATGCGATTCGAATAACCTCATCCCCTCTGTCAACCAAATGTGTTCTAAACTCCCATCTCTATCCAGGAGCCATACCACTACGCTCTTGTACTACACTCAGCCCTTGCGAAATCAATAATGAGCTTAAACTCAGTCCTTGATGTTTAAATTGTAACCCTAAGGCTACCCAGGTGTTATATTAAATCTCCCCTACTTGAACTATCCTTAATCCTCATACAAACAGATTAGAATCCAACACATGAATCTAGCAACCGAAATCTCTTTAACTTTAATTATCATAATTCTAATCAATTAAATCCCAATCAAATTAATTCAAATCTTAACTAGGGCTTACTGATCTTCTCTAAGTCCCATAATATCCAATTAATAATCACCGAAGATATACAAAAGTTTTGGGATAAGAACCAACATTAAAAAGAAGCAACATCATGAATTCTCATATTTTAAATACTCAGAAAAATCAGATCCAAAAATTATTCAAATCAACAATCCGACTTCAGATTTGGATTCTACACGAAAAATTGAGTCAGGTATGTGTTTTGAGTTTTTCTTAAATCTCATCCAAATGCACTCAAAAAGAAGATCTAAACATTCCAAATTAGTTCTTCTCATTCCACTCGTTTTTTCCTCTTTTCCCAGAAAATTATCAACATATTATCTTCAAGAACACTAAATTATTTTCAGAATTTCTTCCACAGATTGAAGAATATTTATTGGATTACTAACTACCTACAACATGAGTTTAATTCCTATATATTTTTAGATTCCAAAAATCCATTAACAACTATATCCTTCCATCTTCCAAGCATGAAAATCATCTCTTTTTATAACTATCCTAACATGGACAATATACGAACTTAAATTACAAATATCAAACACTTGCCTTTAATGAAGATCTGATCCTTTGGAGTTGAATAACACAGGTGGTGATGGTGGTGGTGACCTTTGACCTTTGGTTCTCCTCCTTCCCAAGCAAACTTCTTTTTCTTTCCAAGCAACCTTCCACTCTCTCTAAGAAGATGACTTTTCAATTTTGTATAGAAGAGATGAAATGAACCTACATACACTAATCTCCAAATACTTATAATAAGACAAAACCCAAAATCACTATTCATCCCCTTGTAAAAATAACCAAAATGCCCTTTTGGGTTGTCTTTTCATTTCAAAATGACCCGAGACTCAAAATTAACATTGAAATAGACTTTTCTGACTATTTCTAACCTTCCGGACGCAACGACGCAGTCGAAATGACTATAAGGTCGATAGAAAATAAATTTCCTTTTTAATTTAATAAATTAGTCTCGACACGTCCCATACCGCGTCTTACTAAAAATTCAAATTACCGAATTTATATCATACCGTCATATCAATGACATCACATTCTTTTATTACCTAAATATCTTTAAGTAATATTCAGAATCATCCATTTTAATATCCACAATTCGGATAAAACCCAAATGAATTAATTTATAATAAGATCCAATTAATCCATTAATTTAAAATATAACCCATTTTAAAAGTCATTAAAATTACGGGGTATTACATACTTCCCCCCTTATAACAGAATTTCGTCCCGAAATTCAGAAAAATGAACCATACTGATAAGGTCAACTCCGAGTATAAATCTCACATCGCAAGAAATCTAAGTAGTACCGCCCATACAGTACATTAACGAAAATCCCCATCGATGTTACACTAAGTCTCACCATATAGTTCCAACTGAATCAAATTTAAATTATACCCAATCTTCCCTATACCGTCCTCGTGACAAAGTTTGGGAAAAATGATCCTCACTTATTAAATAAATAAATCCTGAAGTCACAACTACTCACTGTTTCACAATTTTGAAAACTACTACAATCCAATCATCCAGGGCGCCCATACACCCTATCGTACAACTTTCATTATAATAGCAAAGGTTATAAACTCACATCCTAAGGGCCTAACTTATTTCGACTACCAACGGTTATTAGTTTCATGCGTGGGGTGTCTTGCAAGCGAAATCCAAACAAGGAACCACCCCGATACACTACTTCCTAAAGTAGTCGGTCATCGAAACTCCTAAGGTCCTTAGTCAATAGTATATAAAAATTTGGTTTATCGAAAAAAATATCAGGTTTATCGATTTTAAAAAATATATATATATATCAGGTTTATCGATTTAAAACAAAAATTAGGTTTTATCGATTTCAAATAGAGTCTACGCATCTACTCTCTTATAGAAGACAAGATGCAGGATAGTAGTAGTACATACGCTCTCGTATACCACAAGTCAATGCACGCCGATAGTCACATCACGCTCAGACATGCCCAAGGTAAATCATCCCATGATAAAAATCAAACCCACGTGATAACATGTAATTTATAGGTGTCCCACACCCCTCAGTAAGTCTACGTAAATAACGATGCTATAGGCTAAGTTTAGCAACCCTTTTGTCCACACAATATCAATTGCTACAAAAATCAATATACGCCTCATAATTCCTTAGATAGAAAACATACCCTCATTCGCGGGTGGTGGTTGTTGACTCCCACTAATAAAACTTTGCTCCGATAAGTCAAGAAAAAATTTTACCCCAAATTTTCAGTTCTAGATCACCACACTCCCCTATATGCCCAAGCCTTTGAATATATTGCCTTCGTTAGGTAACACACACAATTCCCGCATTTCAAGAACTTCTATTGATGTCTCTCCTCAATTTTCCATAATAGGGGTGACCTCGACTACGGCCATCATACTCGAACATACTTCATAACCTCCTAAGTACGATCTCCGTTATCCATTCAATGGCCCTCATCTGCCATACTTCTTGTACGAACTCGTCCGAACGCAAATAAGATTCACTAATATATACGGAATCTTACCAAAGAAAACAACAATCCTAAACATAGGGCTCTATATCAAAGAACGCTAAGCTAAAAACATAGTAAGACGTACAGATCCTAAAGGACACTAGAACCTGATGCTCTGATACCACCTGTAACACCCCGCCTAATTAAATACCGGGTGGCCAGTCCCATACCAAATTAAAACAGAATATGCAGTTGGTTCATTCTTAGCATCACTGTCGAAAACATTTACAACTCACCCAATACCCAATTAAGCTGGTGTTTAAAATAAAAAAACTTTCCAAATTTTAATTCAACAAATCCATTTCCAGTTTAAGAATAACACAACACATTTTATTCTACAACACTGATAACCAAGTAGATAACACAAAAGAATTTAATAGTATTTGGAATAAACATTCCCACATAATATTAATCCATTACAGTAATCCTAACAATGTTAAATGTATTAAAAGACACGAATACAATAGTATTTGACCCCGATAGGAAAGAGATAACTGAATCCTTTGGGCGACATGCCCTGACTAAGAATACTGTGAATCAAAAAGATGATAGGAGTCTAAGTAAAACTCCATAAATCCATAGCCTGTCATAATCCGCTAAGGTTGGCGTCCCTGTTGCTGGACATCTGATATAGAAGATACAATAGAAAAGAAAATATGCAAGGAAACGGGTCAGAGCCCGATTGTGTAAATGATTTATAAAACAGCAAGTATTTAACAAGTGTAATAAATCTTTTATTATGTACATGTTAGACCCAACTATCACTTGCCATTCTCACCTCTGAACTAGAGTGCACACTTAACGTTTCCTATTAACCTCCTAGTTAATGGTTCCTCTTTTCTAGTCTCCATATTATAATTCCATCCCAATATCATAATCCCCGTATGTCCCATACCATACGTCACATTATTATTCATTTACATTTCTCATCGTTTCTCATTAACATGAATCATTTCTCATTAATATGAATTAAGTTTTTCAATAAACATTCATTAACTTAATTCAATTATCTTTCTCTATTCACCGTTATCTACAATTATCACCGTAGATAGATTTAACCATAATAAATATCCATTCATTCATTTAATCCATTATATATATATATATATATATATATATATTCATATATAATACGGCACCCCGAGTCACAGCTGCGGTGCAATGCATTACTCTGCTATCATGTCCCAATATCGCTGGTCGCCGAAAAGGGGACAAAAGGTTCGGTGAGGATACCTCGAACCATTAACAACAACACAATCATTGGAGGCGAACATAGTTCTCATACCCATGGGTCACGCACATACCTACGTACCCATAGTCAGCGGACTTATCAACTCCCCGGTAAGTCTTTCATAGACCTATGTTCTCGTGCGACAAATCAAAGATCCAATGGATTCATCAGGATATGACTGCCCTCACGTGCAAACCTCCCACCGATAGCAAGTAAGCTAGGTATGTCATACACATAATCATTAATCAATCAAATAGGTATTATCATACCTATAGTATACTAACAAGAAGGTACTCACATTAACCTTAGATTATTGCCTTACGTAGCATTATATCTCTTTAAATCCCACGTATTAAAATGTAATATCTTTACTTCATAATTTAATTATCCTTGCATCCTATAACATCTCTCCACTCCCGATGTCGTTAAGGTTCATGTGCGGAGCGTCTCGCAAAGCGAAATCTAAACAAGGAACCCCTCAAATACACTACTACTTAACTTTGTCGATCGAGGAGGTTTGTCAACTTCAAATATGCGATCCGAATAACCTCATCCCCTCTTTCAACCAAATGTGTTCTAAACTCCCATCTCTATCCAGGAGCCATACCACTACGCTCTTGTACTACACTCAGCCCTTGCGAAATCAATAATGAGCTTAAACTCAGTCCTTGATGTTTAAATTGTAACCCTAAGGCTACCCAGGTGTTATATTAAATCTCCCCTACTTGAACTATCCTTAATCCTCATACAAACAGATTAGAATCCAACACATGAATCTAGCAACCGAAATCTCTTTAACTTTAATTATCATAATTCTAATCAATTAAATCCCAATCAAATTAATTCAAATCTTAACTAGGGCTTACTGATCTTCTCTAAGTCCCATAATATCCAATTAATAATCACCGAAGATATACAAAAGTTTTGGGATAAGAACCAACATTAAAAAGAAGCAACATCATGGATTCTCATATTTTAAATACTCAGAAAAATCAGATCCAAAAATTATTCAAATCAACAATCCGACTTCAGATTTGGATTCTACACGAAAAATTGAGTCAGGTATGTGTTTTGAGTTTTTCTTAAATCTCATCCAAATGCACTCAAAAAGAAGATCTAAACATTCCAAATTGGCTCTTCTCATTCCACTCGTTTTTGCCTATTTTTCCAGAAAATTATCAACATATTATCTTCAAGAACACTAAATTATTTTCAGAATTTCTTCCACAGATTGAAGAATATTTATTGGATTACTAACTACCTACAACATGAGTTTAATGCCTATATATTTTTAGATTCCAAAAATCCATTAACAACTATATCCTTTCATCTTCCAAGCATGAAAATCATCTCTTTTTATAACTATCCTAACATGGAAAATATACGAACTTAAATTGCAAATATCAAACACTTGCCTCTAATGAAGATTTGATCCTTTGGAGATGAATAACACAGGTGGTGATGGTGGTGGTGACCTTTGACCTTTGGTTCTCCTCCTTCCCAAGCAAACTTCTTTTTCTTTCCAAGAAACCTTCCACTCTCTCTAAGAAGATGAATTTTCAATTTTGTATAGAAGAGATGAAATGAACCTACATACGCTAATCTCCAAATACTTATAATAAGACAATACCCGAAATCACTATTCACCCCCCTTGTAAAAATAACCAAAATGCCCTTTTGGGTTGTCTTTTCATTTCAAAATGACCCGAGACTCAAAATTAACATCCAAATAGACTTTTCTGACTATTTCGAACCTTTCGGACGCAACGACGTAGTCGAAATGACTATAAGGTCGATAGAAAATTAATTTCCTTTTTAATTTAATAAATTAGTCCCGACACGTCCCATACCGCGTCTGACTAAAAATTCAAATTACCGAATTTATATCATACCGTCATATCAATGACATCACATTCATATATTACCTAAATATCTTTAAGTAATATTCATAATCATCCATTTTAATATCCACAATTCGGATAAAACCCAAATGAATTAATTTATAATAAGATCCAATTAATCCATTAATTTAAAATATAACCCATTTTAAAAGTCATTAAAATTACGGGGTATTACACTTATGCTCCATAGGTAGAAGTTCATCTTAGAGAGGAAGACTAAGTACGACTTCAACAGGGCTTTTGATAAAAATTTTGTGGCAGCAGTCTAAGAGGTTGCTTCGTAAATTGACTACCATGAGTCTGTTACGTAAAATAAATGATGGTTGGCCGGACTCCAAAGGGGAAAAGTATAATGCCCCATAATTTTAATGCATTATTTAAAATGGTAAAGTTTACTGTTTATTATTATATGTCCATGTAGTGACATGTGATGCCACTATTTATATATTCATATGTTATATGTGTTATGTATATGATAAAAATTATAATTGGAATAAAAAATGAATTAATAATTATTTAATAAATAATTGAATCATTAATTTTGGAATCATACTATGTAAAGGATTAAGATGTTTAGTATGGTAGTTAAGGTTGACTTTTGGGACATGTAGAAGGTCCGAGTATGACTTGTAGTGTTAGGCTTTAAGCCTATGGATTAGTAGATGACTTGGGCTAGATTTTTGGATTTTTTAGTTGTAATGATGCTCATTTGATTGGGGTTTAGAATAGGACTAAGCCTAATTTCGTGGATTCTAGGTTATTGAAGTGGTTAGACTTAACCTAAATACGTACTATGCCTTTAGAGATAAAACCCTAGAGATTAGAGAGAAGGAGGTGACTTGGAGAAGAAGAATTGAAACATTAAGCTTGGAATTGTTCTTTGGATTTAAGGCGAGTTTACTTAGTATATTATTATAGTTGTTTTTTGTGTTATAGTATGATTGTTCATTGGATTCTAAACCTAAGTTTTGTTAATCTAAAATTTTAGTTAAATTAATCAACTAATTATATTATCATGGTGTCAAAAAATTCACCCGAAGGGGGATGACCAATAATCATCATGAGAGTATAAAAATAAATAAGAGAGAGAGAAAGACAAAGATTTACTTGGTTCGACCATTAATGGCCTATGTTCATGAGGATTCAAAAGTGTTTCACTATAAACTCAAGAGAATTTACACGAGAGTGTTTCTCTAGCCTCTGATCCCTCTTTCATAATGGTGGGTGTCTCAGTAATATAGAGTTAGGTGTTACAAGTAGATAAATCCTATCCTCGTAGAGTTTGAGTTATAATATAATAGTACTTCTTGGTGTAGTTAGTATTATTGGTGATCGAACTGCTTGACACATGTCAAGCTATTATTGGTGGTGTATTTTCTACCCCATAAAGCCCCCCAAATCACAGTTCAACTAAGTTGATTTCGAGATGAGCTGGGAGTTGGTCCATACTCTTTTTAAACATGTGTACTCGTTAATATGAACTGGACTGGTGCACTTTGAATTTTCATTCAACTTTTAAGTCTTCTTTGGTTGATCCACTTGCCTTTGTAAGGTATCAAAGTAATGCTTTACTTAAGTTGATAGCCATTCAATCGATATGTGAACCGAACTCAACTACATCGACCTGCTTATGTACCCTCATGGTATCAGGTTGATCGTAGTTAATTCTTCTGTATTATTATATGGTCCAATTAGGAGGCCGACCATATGTCATTAAGAACTCATGTGCCAAGGCTTTCCGGGCATGAACCTAGTCTAGGGTATCTACCTATATTAGGATATCTGTATGGTCCTGATATGCCCTATATGTACCCAACAGCTCAGAGACACCAACCTCGGCCTGGAAGATAGCTGAGGTTAGAAGGGCCCCAGATTGGCGACCAACGGTGTCGTCCTAAGCAAGGTCGGCCATGGTCGACATTACTAGTTGCCTCACAGTCAAGCAACAACTGAGGTCCTCATGGTCCACTTACAGGGCGAGGTTGGTATGACCCGAGGATAACGAGCTTCTACATGTTCTTATATAACTTGGAACACATGGAAAAATATGTTATAACCGAATTATTCCCCCCGCGTGAGGGAATATTGAGGTCATCATTACTTAATTGAGATCAGCCAGGTGTCACTCTCATACTGGCTCGGGGAACATTACACCCCCCAAGCACTATATATAGCTGTCATCCTCTACCTTGCAAGGGGATCCAAAATTACAACCCCAGCTGAAACTCTGTCATTTTACACAGTAGAGAGAGAAAGCTTCAAAGATTGTATCCATGGCCATTAGTGCCTTCATTCGGTGATATTACTCACACACGCTCACAGTGGACGTAGGGCAGATTGGCTGAACCACTTATATTCAAGTGTTTCATCCTCTTCTCCTCACCTCCTTCTCTCTCTCTCTCTCTCTCTCTCTCTCTCTCTCTATATATATATATATATATATATATATATATATATATATATATATTACATATTATCCTGTGCTGCCATTGTTATCACTTGTTGGAGCTTGTCAACACCTTATCAGGTGGTGCTGTTTCCAGCATCATCATTTTGGAGCCGTCTGTGGGAACGAGAAGTTGTCTCTTCCTCTTTTTCTGCATAACCTCACCAGAGACTCTGGTGGTGAACCAGGCCTCACCCCTTGCGTGGAGCTGTTTCACCATTGAAAGAGGTCCATTAAGGTACAAAGATCATCTACTCTACAATCTCTTTTCTTAACACACATGACACTGGAATTACCACCACCTCTTACACCACTTGGTGCTGGAGGGCCTAGTTCCAGCTAGGCGTCGCCTCAGTCCGAAATGGAGAAAGTGGCAGCAGTCTTGAGGTCCTTGGCTGCAATATAACAAGCAATGAAGGAGTAATTTGCACAACTCAGTCAAAACATGATGAGACCACCCGGGGTATCACCGGAGATGATTACTACGGCGGTCTTTCAGCCTCATCCTGATGCTAGGGAACCACCCCAGGCACCACGGAGAGACCAACCTACGCCTCAGCGGAGGAGGGACGTTGCTTACCCTAGACGTTTGCATCTGGGGAGGCAAGGACACCCTTGCCCTGATGATAGGTATGATGATTTGGAGGCAGAAAAATCTCCAGAAGATTATTGGGAGCCGTATGAGGTTTCAAATAACACAATACGTCCTGTTCAACAGAGCCAATACTGTGGAGGCTGAAGAGGTGAAGAAGCCCAACAATGAGGGTCAACTTTTGATTTATTAAGCAGAGGGTCGGCCTTTGAAAGACTCGGCCCAGTGAATAATCTACGACAGAGGTTATCCAGGTCAATAAGTGTAGCCGGCTCACAAAGGAAAAAGGGTTAACGTCGACCTCATCAAGGCTGACCTAACACAGGACGAGATAGGGGCCAAGAAGAGGTCAACAGCCGACGTTGTGCTGTGGCTGGGGAACCCCCAGTCCACCCCTTAAAGGTGGTTGGGGATAACCTCGGTCAGGCCGACGTTACAAGACCATGGAATGACTCCATCCAACATCTTGAGGACAAGATAGGAGACCTCATTAAAAGTCGGGACCCACTACAAAGAGGATTCTCAGAAGGCTCTCCATTTTTGGCTAAGATAGTGAGGTTCCCTACCCCTGCAAAGTTTAAGCCACCTACGGTGTCTCCAAAGTATGACGGTAGCACCAACCCTGTACATCATATTGAAATGTACCAGTCTGTGGCGTACATTTACTCAATACCAAATGAGATGAAATGTCGGGCCTTCTCTGGGACTTTGATGATTTACCTCTCTTTTGAAGAACTCAATAGAGAACTTTAAGGGTTTAGCTGAACGGTTCCTTCACAACTTCTATTTTGGGGTAAGACCTCAAAAGAAGAGTACCCATTTATTGTATGTTAAGCAAGGAAAGAACGAGAACCTAAGGGACTACATTTCCAGATTCAATAAAGAAAAACTCGAGGTTGAAGACTACGAAGAGAATATAGCCATGACCGCCCTCATAGGAGGTCTACGGAAAGGGAAGTTATTGTGGAAACTTACGGAAGACCCTCCCAAGTCCATGGCAGAATTATTGGCAACTGCAGGTAAGGTCATGAGCACTAAAGAGGACATGGCCGCAAAGTATGAGGACGAGAACGACAGTGGCAGCGAAAAGTTCCAAAGAAAGAAGGATGGAAAGAAGAGGTCAGCTGATGACAAGTTTGCACGTTATACCCCTCTTACTGTAAGCTGCAAACACATCCTCAATGAGATCAAGAATGACCAGTCCCTAAGATGGCCAGAGAAGTTGAAGGCCCCTCCACATAAGAGGAGGCAGAACTTGTGGTGCGAATTCCACCAAGGCTATGGCCATGTTACAGACAAGTGCTTCGCCTTAAAGGATGAGATCAAAAAAATATTGAAATTAGGAAAGTTGAGAAAGAACATTGATGGCAAGGCTCCTAAAAGAGGAAGAGATGACCCTAAAAAGAAAAGAAACGATAGATGTCATGACGATACTCTAGCAAGAAGAGACGATGACTCAGAAGGTGATGATGAGGATGATCCGGACCTCCCACCAAAAGATGACAACGCCCCGGTAAAAAGGGTCGGTATGATCTCCTTTGGTGTCAACACTATATGCGAAGGACTCGCAGGAGGTGGTTCTAAAGTGGCTGACCGAAAAGCTCATGTGGTGGAGGCCAAGTCAGTGTCCAAACCAGAAGTGGTGAATCTGACGTCTTTCGAAGCCCAGCAGAAGAGAAAGAAGGTGGATATGGACAATCTTATAGTCGAGTTCTCCCGACTCGACCTCAAAGGTATCCTAGCTCCGCATGATGACCCTTTAGTAATCACAACAAGGGTGCATGGATGCGAGGTACAGAGAATCCTCGTAGATGGTGGAAGTTCAACAGATGTGATGTTCTGGACCTGCTTTAAAAGCCTTGGCCTTAGCAAAGCTCGGCTGGTACCCTATCATCATCCGCTAATGGGCTTCAACGGTGAAAAGGTCCATTCGTTGGGCATGTATAAGATGGACGTTAGAATGGGCGACGAGTGGCCTAAGAGGTTGACCCGAAAGATTAATTTTTTTGTTATGGACGAAACGTCTTCTCGGCCTATAACCTCATTATAGGAAGAGTAGCCTTTAAGGAGTTTGAGGCCGTATCGTCGACGGTCCACCAGATGCTAAAATTCTTGACCCCCTATGGGGTAGGGGAAGTGCAGGGTGACCAGACCATAACACGAGAATGCTACTTCAACTCAGACAAAGAGAGAGAGGCCCATAAGAGAGCAACTACCACATATAGCATTGATATACTTGACCCTAGAGATGAAACGAAGTTGAAGAAGGGAGAGGCCGCGGAAGAGGTGGAATCTATCATCCTCAATGAGGATGAACCGAAAAAAATCGTCCAGGTCGGCAAAGCCTTAAAAGCAGAGATCAAGGAAGAGCTGATAATATTCTTGAAGAAGAGGCAGAGTGTCTTCGCTTGGAGCCACGTGAACATGCCTGGCATCGACCCTGAGGTTATATGCCATAAACTCAACGTGACTAAGGATGCTAAGCCAATCAAACAGAGATGAAGAGTTTAATCTAGAGAGAAGTATGAAGTCATCCGGGAAGAAGTCAGAAAGTTAGAAGAGGCCGAGTTCATAAGGGAAGTCATATATCCAGAGTGGTTATCAAACGCAGTCATAGTGCCCAAAGCCAATGGGAAATGGAGAATGTGCATAGAACTCACCGACCTAAACAAGTCTTGCCCAAAAGACAACTATCCCCTACCTCGGATCAATCAGATGGTGGATGCCACTGCAAAGGTATGAGCTCATAAGCTTCATGGATGCATATTCAGGCTACAATTAGATCTTCATGAATGCTGAAGACTCAGAAAAGACAGCCTTTATCATCGACAAGGGGACATATTGCTATAAGGTTATGCCCTTCAGATTGAAAAATGCGGGGGCGACGTATCAACGTCTTGTGAACAAGATGTTTGAAAATTAAATAGGCAAGACTATGGAGGTGTATGTAGACGATATGCTGACGATGAGCTTAAAGGTCTGTACCCACGGGGCAGACCTCGAAAAAACCTTCGATACCATAGACTTGTACAGAATGAAACTCAATCCCGCGAAATGTGTCTTCGGGGTAGGATCAGGGAAATTTCTTGGATTCATTGTCAATCAGAGGGGAATAGAGGCTAAACCTGATAAAATTAAAGCTTTACTCAATATGAAGACACCAAGAAGCATCAAGGACGTTCAAAGGCTCACTAGAAGAGTAGTTGCACTCAACAGATTTGTTCCCAGAGCGACGAACAAGTGTCTCCTGTTCTTTAAGGTGCTTAGAAAGGCCTTCGAGTGGGACAAAGAGTGTGATGAGGATTTTAATCAGCTCAAGTCCTACCTCGGATCTCCCTTGCTCTTATCTCAGCCCATAGCGGGAGAGAATTTGTATGTTTATTTAGTAGTCTCTGAATCAGCTATAAGTGCAGCCATAGTACGGGAAGACGTTGTGGTCCAAAGGCTTGTATACTTCAACAGTAAGGCCCTTCAAGGGTCTGAACAGAATTATCCTCGGATGGAAAAGTTATCCTATGCCTTGATACATGCTTCTAGGAAGATGAAGCCCTACTTTCAAGCCCATTATATGGTCATCCTCACTGACTCCCCACTAAGAGAGGTCCTCCACAAACCCGAGAAGTCGGGTAGAATGGTGACATGGGCCATTGAGTTGGGAGAGTATGACCTTACTTATCAACCTAGGGTGGCCATTAAAGGGCAAGCACTTGCAGATTTTGTTGCTGAGTTCACATGGGAAGAGACCGAGGTTGAGAATAACCTAGAAGCTGCAGAGGGATCAAACAACAACGTCTTCCGATACCCAGAAGGGGTTATATATCCAACAGATCTAGAAACGGAATAGCCAAGAATGAGGAAGATCGGTACCTCTTCAATCAAGGAATCATGTTAGAAGAGGGCTTCTCATCAGATAAAGACATCTGTAACCTCTTTGTTGACGCATCTTTTTGCGAAAGTGAAAGCAGGGCGGGGCTGATACTCTCAGCCCTGGATGGTACCAACATTGAATATGCCCTAAGGTTTAACTTCAAGGCATAAAACAACGAGTCAGAATATGAGGCCATGATAGCAAGCCTCTCTTTGGCAAAGACCCTTAGGGTAAGACGACTACTGCTTCACAGTGACTCAAGGTTGGTTGTTAACCAAGTGTTGGGGGTTTATAAGGCCAAGGATGAAAGGATGGCCAAATATCTGAAGAGGGTAAGAGTGACATTAGAAGGTTTTAAAGAGGTAAAAATAAAGATAATACCTCGATAAAACAACAGCCACGCAGACGCACTAGCAAGGTTGGATTCAGTAACAAGGACAGACATCAGAAGGACAATTCTAGTTGAGATCCTGCCCAAGGCGACCATTGAAGAAGAAGAGTAAGTAACCCTTGCCTCAATTTGAACTTGGGGGACTCATGGATGGATCCCCTTATCAGATATATCAGAGAGGGGGAGCTTCCAGAATCAAAGCTAGAGAGGAGCAAACTAAGGTACAGAGCTGCAAAGTTCTCAATAGAAGGAGACGTCCTATATAAGAAATGAGTCCTATTACCTCTCCTCAGATGTGTCCATCCCACAGAAGTTCTTCGCGTCTTAAAGGAGGTGCACGAGGGTTCATGCTCTAGTCACATAAGAGGAAGACCTTTGGCCAAAAGGATTATCACGCAGGGATACTGGTGGCCAACCTTGGCCAAGGATGCTGCAGCATATGTGAAGAGGTGTGACCAATGCCAAATATTCTCCACTATCCCCCATCAACCACACCATCCTATGACGTCAATAAGTTCTCCTTGGCCGTTCACAGTATGAGGAATCAACTTGGTAGGTCCCCTACCAAGTGCGGTGGGCAACTACAGGTTTTTGATAGTTGCCATTGACTACTTCTCTAAATGGGTAGAGGCAGAGCCGATGATCACGATTACAAAGTAGAAGACTTTCCAATTTATATGGAAGAGCATCATATGAAGACATGGCCTTCCGAACACCCTCATCTCGGACAACGGAACCCAGTTTAAGAATTATTCCTTGGAAAAATACTGCGAAAAAGTTGGGATCAAGCAATTTTTCTCTTTTTCGGGTCGGCCTCAGGCAAACGGTCAGACCGAAGTCACAAACAGAACAATCCTCGATGGGATCAAGAAGAGGTTAGAAGAAGAAGCTAAGGGGAGATAGACTGAAGAGGTTTATATTGTATTATGGGTCTACAGAACAACGATTAGGACACCAATGGGGGAAACTCCATTTATGTTAGCGCATGGCTCAAAAGCTGTCATACCAACCGAGGTAGAGCTCCCCACTCACAGGGTTCAGACCTATGACCCTAAGAAGAATGGGGAGAAGAGAACACTTGACCTAGATCTGATTGAAGAAAGAAGGGAAGACGCAGAGATCAGACAGGTAGCCTACCAACATAGAACAACGAAGTTCTACAATCAAAGGGTAAAATTATGACCCATAATTGTGGGAGACCTCGTGCTGAAGAAGACGTTACAGAAGGTAAATAAGCTCCACCCAAATTAGCATGGCCCTTACAAGGTAACCGAGGAGGTTGTACCCGGGACCTACAGGCTGGAGAACCTTGAAGGGGAACCTTTCTCTAATCCTTGGAATGATGATCATCTAGAAAAGTATTACATATGATGTTGTAATATTGTCTATGAAACTGTATCATCTTATGAAGAGATTATTAATGAGAATATCAGTTTCCGTGTCAATTCTTGATTTATTACGCTCTAATAAAAGAATTTATGAGGATAACATATTAATTGATGACCTCAGACCTTAAATATCATAATTTGGTGATAAGGTCTGAGGTAATACATCACACTTGGATGACCTCTGACCTTAAACATCATAATTTGGTGACAAGGTATGAGGTAAGACATCACACTTGGATGACCTCAGACCTTAGACATCATAATTTGATGAATATTTTTATGGGGGTAACATCTTAGTTGATGACCTCAGACCTTAAACATCATAATTTAATGACAAGGTCTGAGGTAATACATCACACTTGGATGACCTCAAACCTTAGACATAATTAATTTTGTGAATATCTTATGGGGGTAACATCTTAATTGATGACCTCAGGCCTTAAACATCATAATTTGGTGACAAGGTCTGAGGTAATACATCACACTTGGATGACCTCAGACCTTAGACATCATTAATTTGGTGAATATTTTATGAGGGTAACATCTTAGTTGTTGGCCTCACACCTTAAACATCCGAATTTGGTGACGAGGTCTGAGGTAATATATCACACTTGGATGACCTCAGACCTTAGACATCATTAATTTGGTGAATATTTTATGGAGGTAACATCTTAGTTGTTGACCTCAAACCTTAAACATCAGAATTTGGTGACGAGGTTTGAGGTAATACATCACACTTGGATGACCTCAGACCTTAGGCATCATGATTTGGTGAATATTTTATGGGGGTAACATCTTAGTTGTAGACCTCAGACCTTAAACATCGGAATTTGGTGACGAGGTTTGAGATAAGACATCACACTTGGATGACCTCAGACCTCAGACATCATTAATTTGGTGAATATTTTATGGGGGTAACATCTTAGTCGATGACCTCAGACCTTAGAACATCATGATTTGGTGACAAGGTCTGAGGAGACATCATATTTAAATGACCTCAGGCCTTAGACATCATTAATTTGGTGAATATTTTATTTATAGGGCTTATGAAGACAACATTATATGGAAGCTTCAGGCCTTAGCATAAACACATTGCATGATATATAACACCATTCAAAGAACATTCAGCAACTAAAGAAATAAAGCCCTCTTCAGAGGTTGATGTAGCATAAAGATAGGAATCACAAGCCATAAGGTAATAAGATTTGTCATCAGAGGTTACAGATTGAATCGAAAATTAAAAATTACAAAAGCTTCACAAAGTGGATTCAAGTGTCTGCAGTCTCAGGGTTAGTTGTCATGTCCCCATCTCCCTGGCCGAGGTTGGTCACCTCTACCCCATCATCCTAAGGACCAACGTCTTCAGTACTGGTATCCTCTTGAGGAGCAGTCTCTGTAGGGGCATCGCCTCCTTCCTCCTCAACCTCTTGTAAGGACTGAGAAAATCGAGGATCGGCGTATCCTAGACCAATGAAGTTAGAGGATGCTAGGCTCCCTGATTCTTTCTCCTTCATTACAGACCATTTGCTAGTGACCTTAACACCCCTTTCTAGGTACTCAAAGCCAAAGCTGACAAATTCATCAGAGACCTTGTAGTCCTCCAAGATCTTCTCGGAGCCATCATCTAAGGCAGCCTTCACAGCGACACGACCTTGTGTTGGAGAGAGTCAGCCTGAGTCTTCAGGGCAGAGCTATGATCCTTCTTCAGCTTGTCCATCTCCTTTTCCAGTCACTTCACGCTAGCCTCAGACTTCTCCAAGAAAGCCTTTAGACGCTCCACTTCAGCGTTTAGAACATCCTCGGTCTTTTCGGCCTCTTGGCCCTTCTCAATCAGAGGAAGTTTCCTCAGATTCCAGTCAACAAAATGGTGCATAGTGAGGAGACCCTATAGAACATGTGCAGAGATGTCAGTTTAAGACCTGATGACACGACTCAGGATGTGTCTCTAAAGTGTGTACTCTCTAGGCTCAAGTGCAAGCCTGTCACTCAAGTAATAATCCGACAAGTCGGGTATCGATCCTCAGGGAAAAAGGACAACGGAGTTGTGACGACGGGATAAGACAGAGGAATCCTAACGTTGACTCTAAGAAGAAATGAAAAGATTGATTTGGTTTTTGGGATCGATTAAACTAAATGTAATAATGAAACTGTGATGAAAAAAAATGCAACTAACTAAATTACCTAAATTATGAATGAAATATTGAATTGAAACTTTTTAAACTAAATGATGAGAAAACAGGATGGGAATACAATCCCCCAACCCTAGTGTAATGCAGTGACAACGTCAATCATAAATTTATCCGATTGATCCGACCCGAAATTTAGGACTCCCAAGCATTATGTATACGAGGTTCAAGCCAGCGTCATACCTAATCTGAGGATGAGTAAATCGGTATCGCGGTAATTGCATTCAAATTGTACTCTAAATCATCACGAGTACCCAAAGGTAAACGAGATATAAAGATCCACAATTATTATGTAATTACGCGATATGATCAAAATCAATCGTTAAGTTCATCGGATTAACGTTATGCACACGCACTAACACGTCAGGTTGGGTTCATGCATCCCAACCATTAAAACCTAGCCGGACATGTTAAATGGATTAATGCATGAAATACTAACGTTGCATGTGTATGAATTCATGATGAAACTAGATTGAAACATGTAAATATGTATTATGAACGCAATAATAAGTTGAATCGAACACGGAAACTAAGCATGCAAGAACAATGACAAGAATCTTGAATCTTGAATAAAAACTTGAAAAACAAACCCGTAACAATTAAATCTTGAAGCAATTAATTCCCTTGATGTTCCTAGATGTTTCTCCCTATTTCTCTCTATCAAAAACTGACCAAAACTATCCCTAATGGCTGTTCCTAAGTTGCTACCCTCGTTCCCTACTATTTTTGAGAGTTTTAACCTAATAGGAGTCTTGGGAACCAATCAGAATAAAGGAGCAAATTCGCGCATCAGGGACCCCGAACCGGTTCGGCCTGGGGTTCGCGAATGTATGCTGGCTTGGAGTGCTACACTTAGAATTTTTCTGGCTTTTCTTTTCTTCCTTTCTTGGATTTTTCTTCAACTTCAACTGGGCATAAATCATCAACCGTAGCTCGGATTTGGATGCTGTTTCTTCCAGTGTTCTCGTTGTTCCGAGATCTTCAACTTTCCAGTTGACTTCTCCTTCCAGATCGGGATGAAAAATTACCAAATTGCCCTTGAACTTGCCTTCTTAGCTTTTCTAGCATTGTCTTGCTTCCTCTTTTGCACTGTTTGCATAATTAACCTGTAAAACCAATAAGAGAAGCACGAAACACAAAATACTCGCCAAAGAAGCTTAGTAGCATAAATGTGCATCAAATCCATATATGTTACATCACTCGGGTTCACAAATGTACTGAAATTAGGGGAATAAATATACAATATTTATGCCCAATCAAACCCCCTAACTTAGAACTTTGCGCGTCCCGAGCAATGTAAAAGAATGAGAGTATGAGTTAAGGATCCATCAAAGACTTTATTGAGATAGAGCACCTCTTTCGCGGGCAAGCGATTGCATTTAGCACATGCAACAAGCCTTTAAACCTATAGGTTACCCTAGTAGGACGAGTTGTGTCTCGTGAGGGTTTGCAGTGAATATACCCACAAAATTCGACTCAAAGAAAATTCAAAATACGCAAAAATTGAGCAATTCAAACTTTTCCAGAAAATAGTCATCATCAAGTCATATTTACGAGTCTCAAACCGTAGGGTGTGTGTGCGAAGCCGGAAATATAACCGCCAATTTTCACCGATTAATCATTACGTTACTTATCCGAAAATTCGTTTTGATTTCAATTTCTCATGGAACGCTCTCACAAACGAATCTCTCGGATTATGGCTATTCTCTCGACATGCGTGATATAAAGAGTAAATGTAGTGGAAGCAAATTCACGCTTGCAATTAGAAAGATGGAAACTTTATGGTGAAAGGATCTCATCAACGGATTACGATTTTAAAAACGGGAACATTGCCTCTATTTTGCGCACTTAACCTCTTATATTATCTTTTGGTGTCTTAACTCTCCACGCGGTAATCAATTTTCGCAATTTGGACTCGGTTAGGACTTTTTCGGGTTGAAGGTTGCATTGGGTGAAATGAAGGAGGTATGGAAGGTTGGAATTGGAAAAGTCATTAATGATGTGCAGTTGTGCTTTTTCCGGGCTATTGCTCATTTTTTCTTCTTTTTCTATTTTTTTTTTTCTGTTTTTTTCATTTCTTTTCTTGTTGTTTTTGTTGAGCATATTATTTTGTTTCTTGCCCCTTTATATGCACTTTTTGGACTTAAAATCTGAATTTTCTCATTTTTCACAATTCCGGCTATTTTGGGTTTTTCGGGTTGTCAAACGAAAGGGAAAATTATTCGGCTCAATTTGGGTTGCAAAGGGTGATTTTTCGCTACTTTTTTCTGGCCAAAATTTTGGGTGACAAACGAGGGCCTACTTCATTGTCCAAAATGCCAATTGCGTTACTACATGCGTTTCGAGGTGAATTTAAGTTTAGAGGCTAATTTGGCACATTTTTCAAGGCAATATTGCACACATTTTTTTAAAACCGATCAAAATGAAAGGATTGAGATCCTTGACAACTTATTAAGCGCTAAAAAGAACATTGAGTTAACAATTAACTCGGATTGATTTAAAAACTCGCAAAACGTGATAGGCACGAATCTCACCGGGTTTGTTAATCTCCACATTCATTCGATAAGTCGTCAATTTTCGCTCAATTTCCATCTTTGGTCAATTTCGGCTTTGTGTATGTTGGATGTTTACAATTTGAGACTCCAATTCGACTTTTAATGATATTTTTAAAAAATTTGAATTCCAATTTTTATTTATTTTGAACAAAAATATTTTTGGATTTTTCAAAATTTTATGATGTTTTTGGAAATTTCTGGGCATTTTTAAAAATTTGTGAAGTTTTAGAAATACGCACTTATGACCCCCCCTAACTTAGACTTTTGCATTGTCCTCAAGAAAAAAGGACGAAAATCTAACTCAAGGCGAATGAAAAGTGTGGAAAAATAAAACAAACAAATATTAAAATGCAACAAGACACTATATGACACTCATGCATGACTCAAAAATACAACAATAATCACCCCATACGCGTCGGGGGTGCGACGACCTCTCATCTCTCCACAAACTCACCCGACCCCTTGCACGGGGAATGATGCTCTCCTTGTCACCCCCGTCTTCCTATCATATACTAACAGCCGGAATAAGTTGGGACCTCGCCCATAGATAAAGGATAGACCGGGAGACTCATCGTGACTAATTGGAAAGGGATCCTCTTGATGCTGACTCAAAGCGTGGTCTGCGTGCGCTGACTCGGAGGGAACACCTAAGTTTCTTTCAATTTTTAAGATGCATGGGTCGGGATCTAAGTCAGATGAACCACGACTTTTCTCCTCACTTGCCTTCGGGGCCTCTAGTGTTGTGGGTGGATTGTCACAACGAAGGAATTCATCAATTTTTGCTTTCAATTCACCTTCGTCTAAGTGACTACATGAATCCAATAGAGATTGGCCTTCAATAGTAATACTTTCATCCACCTGCCCGAATTCTCTTTCAAAATCTTCCATGCTCATGTCTCTTAGTTCTCTCTCTCGAGTAGTGCCTACATCCTCTCTTACTTGCTCGATCTCCAACTCCACTAATTTTCTCTCTTCTAACCCCTCTCTCTCTCTCTTTTAATTGCGGTCACTACACACCTCTTCCCCACTTTTCTCTCATTGTCACAAATACCACTATTACTTGATGAAATACGGCACACCCCTAATGGCTCTCTCTTGTGGGACCCCTCATTCTCATGGCTCGACACTAAGTAGGACCCTAGGGCATCTCCACAATCATTTTCCTCAAAGTACTCCCCTACGATTTCGTCTATGAAGCTCACCGCGTGAAGGTCATCTTCTTCCCCCATATGTTGGGCGACATGGAAGATGTTGGTCTCTAAGGTCATGTTCCCAAAGGTGAGTTGCATTCGCCCATTCCGAGTATTGATGATTGCGTTAGCCGTAACTAAGAAAGGGCGCCCAAGGATGATGGGAACATGGTTGCTCGAGTTAAAGGAGGGCTCCGTGTCCCAAATGACAAAGTCTACCGGGAAGTAGAAAGTGTCAATTTGGACGATCACGTCCTCGACTATGCCTCTTGGGATCTTCACGGTTCGATCCGCTAATTGGAGAGTGGCCTTTGTGGGCTTGAGGTCGCCCAAGTCAAGTTGCCTATAGATGGAGTAAGGGAGGATATTGACACTTGCTCCCAAATCAAGTAAGGCTTTTTCAATTTTGTTTTCTCCAATGATGCAGGAAATGGTGGGTGCACCGGGATCTTTGAATTTAGGTGGGAGATCATTGAGTAGAATGGAGCTCACATTCTGTGCTAGAAAGACATTTTTCTTTACCTTCATCTTTCTCTTTACCGTCAGCAAGTCTTTAATGACTTTTCCATAAGATGGAATTTGCTTAATGGCATCGAGGAAAGGTAAATTCAGCTTAACTTGTTTTAGCACGTCTAGCACGTCATCACGTGGGTTTCCTTTATGGGAAGGAATTAGGCTTTGAGGAAACGGTGCCGCGGAGGGTGGTTTCACTACTACCTCGGCCTCACTAGCATCTTCTTTGTCACTCTCATTCAAGGGGACATCTTCGGCCTCTTTCATGCCGGGCGAAACCTCCTTGTCTTTAAGTACGTCTCGTGGGGGAGGTGACAAGTCAACTACTCTCCCACTACGTAGAGTGGTAATTGCGCTACATTGCTCAGGATGGTCATGGGGTGTCAATCTAACACTAGTTTGACCTTGGAGAGGTCTTTGGCCTTGGGCAGGAAATTTACCTTTCTCTTGAACACTCAACGAGGATTGTATTTTTGACAGATTCGCATTTATGTCGCCAATCAGACGATCATATTTGGCATTGGTTGCGGTCCGGCTTGCGATGAATTGATTCATGGTATCCTCGAGAGTTCTCCGCTGTGGTGGAATATAATTTCCTTGAGGTGGCGGTGCTTGCACATGTCCTTGCATGTGTGGAGCTTGTTGAAATTATTGTGGTGGAGGAGGGGCAACATGCGAAGGAGGGTTTATTGTGGCATGTTGTTGCCCGTAGCTAAAACCGAGATGATTTTTCCAAGAAGGGTTATATGAATTCCCGTGCGGGGCACCGAAATTGCCCTTAAAACCTCCTATACCACTAACTTGCTCCTGCAACATTACTTTGTAGACGGGTATCGTCGGGCATTCCTCAGTTGAATGTCCCGCCTCACAAATCGCACACACCTTCACGACAGGGTTCGGAATGGGTCCAGCTAGTCCTTTTCCATATATCTCGCATAGGGCTCGCAATCCTTTCTCAATGGTGTCCAATCGACAATCCGTCATAGAATTCTTATTTATGTGGAATAGGCCGGATGCCGATGGAGCAGTGGTGGATTATCGATTTCGATTTTGAGCATTCGGGTCAGAGGTATCCCAGGATTGGGTAGTCTCGGTGACATATCTCATGTGAAGATCAGCATCGTGGGCATCTAGATCGACAAACGGACCGCTTCCCATAGTTTCAACAAGTTGTTTGGAGTTAAGATTTAACCCATTATAGATAAAGGAGATGATTTGCGATGGATCAAATCCATGATGGGGGCATGAAGCCACTAACTCGTTGAAACGTTCATAACATCGATGGAATGGCTCATTTTCATGTTGCCTGAATGCTTGAATTTGAGCCTTTATAGAAATTGTTCGATGTGGTGGGAAGAATTTCTTGAGAAATTTAGACTGTAGCTCATTCCAGGATGGAATCGAGCTTGGAGGTAAAGACCATAGCCAGGATTTAGCTTTATCTTTAAGCGAGAAGGGGAAGAGTTTGAGGCGGATTACCTCTTGTGTGCATGTTTGATCATTGAGAGTATCACACACGTCCTCAAATTCCCTTATATGGAGGTATCGCTTTTCAGAATCCATACCGTGGTAAGGTGGTAGCATTTGGATCATTCCATTTTTGAAACGGAACTGCCCGGCATTATACGGGAGTATAATGCATCCCGGAGTGACAGTGCGCTCAGGATATAATAATTCTCTCAACGGGCGGTACGGAAGCTCGTCCTCACCGGTAGGTGCATTACTATGTTGCGACATCTCTCTCTCACTTGACGACTCGGCTCTCTCACTGGGTGTGCTCGAAGTGTGTCCTACGAATGAGAATGGAGTGTTACTAGAGACAGAGTGCGACGGTGTGGGCGGTGGGATCCAAAATTATGGGGTGTGGGAGTGGTTTCAGAATTTTGCATTAAAGCTTAGGAGAGGTGATGGTGAATTTTTTTTTAATTAATTTTTTTTTTTAATTTTTTGAAATTTTAGGTCAAAGCTTGGGATTGACTCAATCTAATCCTAAGTCTACCTAATTTCCCGGCAACGGCGCCAAAAACTTGACATGACTCAGAATGTGTCTCTAAAGTGTGTACTCTCTAGGCTCAAGTGCAAGCCTGTCGCTCAAGTAATAATCCGACAAGTCGGGTATCGATCCTCAGGGAAAAAGGACAACAGAGTTGTGACGACGGGATAAGACAGAGGAATCCTAACGTTGACTCTAAGAAGAAAGGAAAAGATTGATTTGGTTTTTGGGATCGATTAAACTAAATGTAATAATGAAACTGTGATGAAAAAAAATGCAACTAACTAAATTACCTAAATTATGAATGAAATATTGAATTGAAACTTTTTAAACTAAATGATGAGAAAACAGGATGGGAATACAATCCCCCAACCCTCGTGTAATGCAGTGACAACGTCAATCATAAATTTATCCGATTAATCCAACCCGAAATTTAGGACTCCCAAGCATTATGTATACGAGGTTCAAGCCCGCGTCATACCTAATCTGAGGATGAGTAAATCGGTATCGCGGTAATTGCATTCAAATTGTACTCTAAATCATCACGAGTACCCAAAGGTAAACGAGATATAAAGATACACAATTATTATGTAATTACGCGATACGATCAAAATCAATCGTTAAATTCATCGGATTAACGTTATGCACACGCACTAACACGTCAGGTTGGGTTCATGCATCCCAACCTTTAAAACCTAGACGGACATGTTAAATGGATTAATGCATGAAATACTAACGTTGCATGTGTATGAATTCATGATGAAACTAGATTGAAACATGTAAATATGTATTATGAACGCAATAATAAGTTGAATCGAACACGGAAACTAAGCATGCAAGAACAATGACAAGAATCTTGAATCTTGAATAAAAACTTGAAAAACAAACCCGTAACAATTAAATCATGAAGCAATTAATTCCCTTGATGTTCCTAGATGTTTCTCCCTATTTCTCTCTATCAAAAACTGACTAAAACTATCCCTAATGGCTGTTCCTAAGTTGCTGCCCTCGTTCCCTACTATTTTTGAGAGTTTTAACCTAATATGAGTCTTTGGAACCAATCAGAATAAAGGAGAAAATTCGCCCATCAGGGACCCCGAACCGGTTCGGCCTGTACCCCGAACCGGTTCGCCCCCCAAACCGGTTCGGCCTGGGGTTCGCGAATGTATGCTGGCTTGGAGTGCTACACTTAGAATTTTTCTGGCTTTTCTTTTCTTCCTTTCTTGGATTTTTCTTCAACTTCAACTGGGCATAAATCATCAATCGTAGCTCGGATTTGGGTACCGTTTCTTACAGTGTTCTCGTTGTTCCGAGATGTTGAACTTTCCAGTTGACTTCTCCTTTCGGATCGGGCTGAAAAATTATCGAATTGCCCTTGAACTTGCCTTCTTAGCTTTTCTAGCATTGTCTTGCTTCCTCTTTTGTACTGTTTGCATAATTAACCTGTAAAACCAATAAGAGAAGCACGAAACACGAAATACTCGCCAACGAAGGTTAGTAGCATAAATGTGCATCAAATCCATACATGTTACATCGCTCGGGTTCATAAATGTACTGAAATTAGGGGAATAAATATACAATATTTATGCCCAATCACTTGGTATAGTTGAAAGCCGAGGTTACACTTGGATATAATAAACAAAAGTCCAAGGTCTTACTTGGATAGAGCGATAAAGGGCGAACTCGTCCAACAGAGGCCTGTCCAGAGAGCGACATAAGCATTTGTTAGAGTCGGTCATGACCGAGCCGATAATGTCCAGGGACTTCAGACTCTGGACGATAAGACTGTCGTCGATCTTCAGTTGCTCCAGACGAGCAATTAACGCATCCTCAGAAGAGATGGGGATGGCATGATCCCCCTATGAAGCTTTCTTCTTCTACCTCTGATCCTCAGGGGCAGGGTCGATGGGTTTTCTCTTCTTGGAGGCCTCAGCCCTTGAAGTAGTTGGAGGAGGAGGAGGCGCAGTTAGACTTGCTTTCTTTACGAGTTTATTAAGACCGGAGGCTTCCATCTCCCAAAGGTTGTCAAAAATTCCTTTTGGGCGCTCTGTAAACAGAAAGGTCTGAGTTAGAAAATCAGAGATATAATAAGGTAAGAGGTTCAACTTGTTAAAATAATAAAGTAACTTACGAAGCTCGGTCAGAGGACTCCCCCTACGGCCAGTCTCAAAGAGGTAGTGGGGGGTCATCAAATGCTCGTACTTGACTAGAAGGCTATGCTCCCCCTGATCCTAAAGGTCTTTGACCTTTTGAAGGTTATTTTGGCTTAGACCAGGGTCGGCCCTAGCAGCCATTGTCACCTTTCCCCATCTCAGGGGTATCCTCGGCTCTAAGGATAAAGAGGGGGCATAGGGACCAAACTCCCATGACCCTGACGCGAAGAAGTAGCATGATTTCCAATTATGGTTCGAAGTATGGGTAACCTGCAACATCTTCTTATTTGACTTTCGAGCTAAAAAATGGTAGTAGTTCGAATGGTTCCTGGAAGATGAGGGGACGTAGTACCCTGTGAAGACCTGGATGGGAATGTCTGAATGATGGACTGCCCTCTATAAGACTATAGCTCCAATTATCACCCTCCAAGCATTGGGTGATAACTGGGAAGGAGCCAAGTTAATGTTAGGACAATATATCTCTGATTATGGGGTGAATGGGAAGACAAAACCCCAACTTAAACATCTGCTCATATAAGAAGATCTCACTATCTCGGCAGCCGAAGGCCCTCTCGTCCCTCAGAGGTCTCCTAAGTTTTATGAAGGGACTTATAGAGTACAGATGTCTGAAGGCCAAAAGGTCGATCTCGCTGACAGTGCTCTCTATCTCGGCCGCCTCAGAGGTGTCAACATCGATTTTGCTACCTTCATCCTCATCCCGATCAACATCGGCTTGAGAAGACAAGGGAACACCACCAGGGAACCTCTGAGCAAACTCAGCTCTTGTGGCGTCCGACAGGGGAATAACTTCAAGGATTGGGGGAACAACCATGCTAGGCCCTATAATTTTAACGTCGGAGGAAGAGTGCGAGGTGCTTCAACTCTTGTGAGACGATGCACGGCTGGAAACCTCGGCTTGATCAGGGGCTTGGTCCATCCGGACGAAATAATCCATGGATTCTTCAAAAGAATCAACAGACATAGGGTCTGAGGTTGATGACTCAGACTCAGACATCGGAATGGGTTCTATTAGGACCTTTGCAGGCACAGATGGCTCAGGATATACCACTTTCAGAGGTGGTGGAAATATAGGCCTAAGAGGGAATGACTCTGCCCTACAAGTTTCCTCTTGGGCTCGTTTTATTTGCCTAATTTTATCCAAGGTTTTTTCCCTAAGAGAAGGGAATTCCTCTTAGAGTTGATAAAGGGGTCTGAGCATGTGGGGATGACCCTACACTTATGGACTCAAGCTAAAAACAAACAACTTGACCCAACCTAACTAAGGATTAAGATGGGATTTTTAAACAAGAATAATTAAGGACAGTCAAGAATAATGGCCACCGGAAAACTCATAACCCTACTGGAAAACTCATAAAACTCACCAAAAAACTCGAGCCGAGATCGAAAAATGCAACAAATAGGAATTAAATGGCAAAGAAGGGGCAATAAGGAGTACTTGATGAAGTATGGAGTGAAGAGTGGGAAGATTGGCAAGAAAATTCCTCGAAATGCACCCTTGATCAAGCTCTGGAAGAGAGAGAATTCAAAGAAAGTTCAGGCGAGAGAATGAAGAAGAAAGATAAAGAAATGAGGTTTAAACCTTTGAATAAGTTGGCACAACTCCTAAGGCCCATTATTGCCCTGGGAACCCAAAAGACTACAATCATTGCACTTGCCAAGCACACAACCACCTTCAGAAGTTGACACTTGTCAAGAAAATATTGGCACCTAATGAAATCAAACCTCGGACAAATATACCCCTCAGGCACCTGATGATACATGTAACTAAGGGCTAGGGGGTGATGGATATTCCCTATATGTACCCAACAGCTCAGAGACACCAACCTAGGCCTGGAAGATGGCCGAGGTTAGAAGGACCCCAGATTGGCAACCAACGGTGTCGTCCCAAGCAAGGTTGCCCATGATCGACGTTACTAGTTGCCTCACAGCCAAGCAACAACTGAGGTCCTCATGGTCCATGCAGTTAGTAATCCATTAGGTCGGCCGGAGCTGACATCACGCCTACACCATACATCAACCTCGACTGGGTGTAAGCCGAGGAAGCAGAGACTATACAATCATCATAATCAGCCTCAACTGGGAACCAACCAACGTTCCCGCTACTCCACCATTACCTCGGCCCTGGCCGACATTACAACTCCATTTGCCTTACCTCGGCTCTCCTACCGATCCAAGATCATCGAGCCAAGATCATCGAGGATAACCTCTGATTGGGCAGTTACTAGACTTCACCAATCTCGTACTCTTCCAGACCGAGGTTGGTATCACCCGAGGACAGCCAAGCTTCTACACGTTCTTGTATAACTTGGAACACATAAACAAATATGTTATAACCGAATTATTCCCCCCGCGTGAAGGAATATTGAGGTCATCATTACTTAATTGAGATCAACCAAGTGTCACTCTCATACTGGCTCGGGGAACATTACACCCCCCAAGCACTATATATAGCGGTCATCCTCTACCTTGCAAGGGGATACAAAATTACAAACCTAGCTGAAACTCTGTCATTTTACACAGTAGAGAGAGAAAGCTTCAGAGATTGTATCCATGGCCATTAGTGCCTTCATTCGGTGATATTACTCACACACACTCACAGTGGACGTAGGCTAGATTGGCTGAACCACTTATATTCAAGTGTTCATCCTCTTCTCCTCCCCTTCTTATATATATATATATATATATATTATCTTGTGTTGCCATTGTTATCACTTGATTGAGCTTGTCAACACCTTATCTGGTGGTGCTGTTTCCAGCATCATCGGGTCCCATGGGAGAGGCTGACCACATGACATTAAGCTCTCATGCACCGAAGCTTTATTAAACATGAACCTAGTCTAAAGTATCTCTTTGTATTAGGATTTTTTATATAGTCCCATGGGAGAGGCTAACCATATACCATAAAGCACTAATGCGCTAAGATTTGCTCGGGCATGAACCTAGTCTAGGGTATCTCCTTGTATTAGGATTTTCGCATGGTCCAATTAAAGAGCCTGACCACATGACATTAAGCCCTCATGCGCTGAGGCATGATCGGGCATGAAGCTAATCTAGGTATCGCCCTATATTAGGATTTTAGTATGGTCTAATTGGAGAGGTCGACTACAGGCCTATTAAGCACTCATGTAGAGGCTTTTTGAATGCCCGTTATCATTCAGGACTTTTTAAACCCACTCATCATGAGGAAACCAATCTTATGTTTTCATCAAGCAATGGAACTTCGTTCGAGATGTCGTTGGAAACCAAATCAAATGAAATATGATACACCGTTTGAATGAGGTACTAGGTCGTTCTAAGGAGCGTGCGAGATTTTTTGTAATTAAATTTTATCCAAATCTCTAATGCTTATCCTTTTATAACCAACTTCCTTATAAATAGAGATGCGAGATTATAGTTTCAAATAACTCTTTTAAACAATTTTCCAAGCCATTTTAGAGTTCCTTTTGTGATAAAACTCTATCATTTTTTTATCTAAACCCCTTGAAAATTTACATATCACTTTATCAAATCAAGAAGAACACATCCTTGTTCAAAAACCCTTCTCGAGTTTATCTCTACTGCTAATTTGTAGAGTCGAGGCTCTACTGCCGAAGAAGAAGGCTGATCGGTGGATGCCTAGGGAAGGCTGCTTCCTGTGGATGGTGTTGGACTATTCCGGTGCCGTAGAAGACTTGAAGCACTGAGCATTATACATAGAGACATAAGTAGTCTGTAAGTCGTATAGTGTTTGTCAAATCTTGTACAGTACTGAAATAGAGGTTTTGCTTGAAAGGAATTTTTCCTTACTTCTTCGCATGTTTGGTTTGACTTATTTAATTAGGACTTCATCATTACATGTAGACTAAATTAACTCAAGATAAAATTTGTTAAAATTTGAATTTGTGTGTGTTTGGCATAAGATACGAATAAATCCATAGAATTCCTACTTTCCCAAATTGTTATCAGAGAAGGTTGCACTAAAATATTGTGTGATCCTTTTTATAAAAAAAATTTGGATATCAATTTTTTTAATTGATGATCTTTAAAAATTTAGATTTATGGATAATTTGTATAATAGGATGCTTGTTTTCGACGGGTCAAATTATGCGTACTAAAAAGATAGGATGAGGTCGGCTTTAAAATCCTTTGATGAAAGAGTCTGGCTTATGTGTGAAAGAGGGTGGATACCACCCATAGTGAACAATGGCGATGTCACATGCCTGCCTATGCTTGGATAGAAGAAGAATTTAAATGGACTAATTTTAACTCATGCGGTTTAAGTTCCATGGCTTGAGTTGTCACCCCTGACTAGTTCTGCCACATTATGACGTGCAACATGTCAAAAGAATCTTGGGATACCCTCCAACGCACTCATGAGGGTACCAATATTGTGAAAGTTTCTAGGCTACAAATTCTCACCACACCGTTTGAGACTAGTACCATGCTAGAGTTTGAGTCATTTGATGAATTTTATGCTTGAATTTATGATATTGTTAACTCTAGTTTTAATTTAGGTGAGAAAATTCCTAAGATGCATGTAGTTAAAAGGATTTTGAGATCACTTTTAGTCCATTTTATTTCTAAGGTTACTGTGCTTAATTCATTGGGGGATATTAGATACACTTAGGTTAGAAGAACTCATAGGAGACCTTCAAATGTATGAGATCGACATATTTTCCAAAACTGTTTTACCTAAGGAAAAGAAAATTGTATCAAAAGTTCAATTTAAAAAGAAAGAGGAAGCGTTGTCCGCTTCGAGTATGATTTTGATCGGCATGATTTAGCCTATTTTGCATAAAATTACAAAAAATTCTCAAACTTAGAAAAGAAAATACTTCCAAAGAAAATAAGAGTTTTGAGAATGATAAAAAATATAAATTGGGCAAGAAAATTTTTGAAAAATAAAGAAAAGAATACCCTAATAAAGATGAAGAAAGATGTTATGAGTGTGAGGGTAAGGGTCACAAAGCTTACGAGTGTGCTACTAGATTAAAGAGGCAAGGCATAGGCAAAGATGCCTTCAATGCCATGCTTGGTGATAGCAATGTTGAGCCGGTGGATTCTGGGGATAAATCACCGCATGGACGTAACTTCACGTCGTTCATGGCGAGTCATGGTAGTACATCTAGTACACCTCATGCCAATGAGGAAACTGCTAAACATGATGACATCAACAGTGATTCTATTCATTCTGGAGAAAGTGAGGGAGATGACACTTTGAGTGAGGGAGAGAGTGACCTTCAACATGCTTATACGAAGCTTTATGTGGAGGCCGATAAAATAAAGAAACAAAACAAAGGGTTAGCAGTTACACTTTATGTATAGATAAGGAGTTGAGAAAAAATGAGTCCTCCGTGAGAGTTTCTTTGGGGGAGAGAGTCATTTTAGTAGAGAGGTTGTGACTTTACCAAAAAAGTGTCTAGTCTTACGAGAAATCTTCGAGCATCCGTGGAGACTCGTGATAAACTTAAACTCCATGTATCCCAACTCGAGAAAGATTTTAAACGTGCCAAGGAGGTTAAGGTTACCATAGAGGATGCATCGAAGAAGGTTGGAAAGATGCTCCATGCAAGGTAAAATTTCTAATTGAGTGAATTTTTAAGTGTTGGCTTAATTCCGGACAAAACCGTTTAAGTCATAGGACAGAAGTTTGTGACCTTTCAAGCCTATGACGTTTGAGTTGAAGACGTAGCGGCCAAGTCTGATGAATATCACATCATATGTTGTGTTTTGTGCCTTGTTTAGCGTCATCAACTTTTCATCTTTCCAAGGCCTCTCTGGTATGAATTCACATTTTATATAAAGACTTGGATATTTTCATTAGGTGTCCTTAAAATGACTTTTCGATTTTTTAAGAAAAATTAAGTTTCTAAAAAGTTATTAGATAACGTCGTTTGAATGATGTCATTCGAATGAGATTCCTAGGTCGAACGAGGTATCTAACGACTTTCCTCTTTAGACTTACTGAATTCTCGTTTGAATTGTCGTTCGAATGAACCTTCATTTTTGGAGTTGCTTCTTTCTCATTAGACATGTCATTCGAACGACCCTCTTTTCTCATTCGTATGACACTGGTTTCTCATTCGGGTGATCAGAGTTTTTCAGCGATTTTTAATTAATCTCCCACTACTTCTTTTCCCACTTATTTTGGTATTGTGTGAGTAACCATTTTGAAGGGACTTTCAGCAGACCATTTTCATCCTTTGAGAGAGAAATCTTTTATCCAAAAAGTCCTTTTATTTTTGTGAATCAAAATGAATTAATTTCAACATAAAAACAAGTTTACACCCATATAGTTTACATGATCCAAGTTTCAACAAAACATATGCTTTGAGATTGTTGGTTTGGCACCGAGTTTTATTCTCTACCCAAAAGAGATAGTTTCTTACGGAGGATTCCATGGTCGTAATTTTACATCTGGTGGAATCCGTGTGGTTGACGGTTGCATTATCCCATCGTGGATTCTGAGACGAACGTGGACTCTTGAGTTGTTGACTAGGCAGAGGTGGAGGAACGAAGAGCGTTGAGGCTTACGAGGGCGTCGTGTCTTTGTGTAAGTATTCTATTGTGTCCTATGCAATTCCGTACCAAGTAGACTTGTGGCTGGGCCGTCCGATGTTTTTCCCATTGTGGATTTTCCTCTAGCATTGCGGAGTTGTGGTTGTGTTTATTTTATCTTGCAAAATTTCACGTAGATGCAGGCTTAGGCTTAACAAGATTAAAAATTGGTTTAACCATAAAAAATTGTTTAAATTGGTGCTAATTTAATTGGGTAATTTATAGTTTAATTTAATTAAAGTAAGTTGCCTAATTTCATGTTTGGATAAATTTGAACTTCAATTAAAGTTGTGTTTGTTTTTGCTTTAAAAGAGAAATTTAAATATTTGTTTAATTTTATTTTAAGTTCTGAAGAAATAAAAAATTTGGAATATTTTGTGAACCATCTCTTTAGAAATTGAAAATTGGTATTTTTCGAGAATCTACGTCCCTTACAAGTGGTATCATAGTGGGAACACTAATTTATCATGTTAGGTCCTTCGGGTTGAATATGGAAAATTTGTCATTTTCGAGGTTTCTTATCTTTGATGATTCCAACTATGCGTATTATAAATCCCGTCTGAGGTCGACAATTAAGTCGTTAGATGAGCATGTTTGGCAATTGGTTATTGTAGGCCTATTTTTCAAAGTGTGCTTTAAGGTGATAAATGTTTTTCTTTCAAAACCCCTTTTCCATATTTAATACGCACCAAGTTTGTGAACAAATTTTACTTAAGCCCAATTTTATCTTGTTTAATCCTAAACATTCATCTAGGTGATTAAAGTAAGAAAAAAAATAATGTTCACCACGCCGAATGTATGAAGAAACCAGTAAGGGAAAAAACCTCGAATGGACCCAAGCCAGACAATCACAATGATACGCTTTTATAAAGGAAGACAGAGAGACTTACACAATGACTCGATCCCCCACAAGCCTTGACGCTCTTCTCTTTAAACGTTCCTCCATATTGCCCATGAAAAAATCCTTCCATGATACTTATCCACATCACACGAGTCCACGAGTGCCTCGGTGTCCACCAATGAACCTTTGGCAACCATCTACGATTTGGAACACGACCTTCACCGTTTCTTCACCGCAAAACTCCAATGAAATAAATTGTTCAAAATGATGAACAAACTCTAATGGTATAAATAAGATCTCTATAGCATATATATGAAAGATTGGATATTTGAAACAATAAGGATGGTTTTATCTTTGAAATCCTTAGAAAATATGTTCAGAAAAATGTAACTGTTCTAAACTGTATTTTGGTTCAGTACACACACCGAAATTTTGGGAAAAATTTGCCTTAAATAAAAAATTTAAGTAGGAAGGTCGTTAGAACGAGATTCCTATGTTATTTGAATGACTTGGCCATGTCGTTAGAATGACTTGTTCGTGTCGTTTGAATGACACTGAGATGTCATTTGAATGACTAATGATGTCGTTTGATCCTCCAAATCATAAGGGAAGGAACCATACGACTCTAAACAGTGTTTATCTCGGATAAAAAGAAGTTAAAACCTTTTCAAATCATTTTTCACATTTTAAGTACATTTATAAACAAAATACCATCCTTAAAACATTTTTTGAGTCCCATAAGTATGATGCGTTCATACCTTAGAGTATCTCGGAATGCAATGTGATATGAAGACGTGAAACGAGCACCAATAAACTCGACATGATATATCTTTGAAGCTTGGCCGCTACGTCTCAAACACAATACGTCATAGACTATGTGGGTATGGTGACAATATAAAAAATCTATCTATGACTCAAACAAGCTTTGTCCGGAATTAAGTCAATTACATACAAATTGACACATTTGGAAATTTTGTCCTTACAGTTATTAAATAGTGATCCCCACCAACATTTAAAGAAGGAGAAGTTCGTGTTCCTAACCTTTAGAAAGATGGTGTGATGATGAGCTTAAGCTAGAAAATTTCAATTCTCGAGGTTTAAATGATCTTTTTAGTGCGGTCACACCGGAGGAGTTCCGGTGAATTATGACGTGTGGAACGTCTAAGGAAGCTTGGGATACACTTCAACTCACCCATGTAGGTACTAGTGCAGTTAAAGCTTCTAAACTCCAAAACCTCACCACTCAATTTGAGACCATTAAGATGTTGAAAAGTGAGACTTATGATGAGTTTTATGCTAGATTGCCCGATATTATGAATTCTTCTTTTAATTTGGGAGAAAAAAATACCCGGCTGTAAAATGTGAGTGTATATTTGGGGAAGCACCATGTTGAGCGTGTTTTAGACTTGAGCAACATTGTTGCGCCTACGTATCCGTCTCATTTAGGAATCAAAGTCTGCATATTTCGTGGGTCCATATGATACGTTAAAAAATTTGATTTTTAGTGGTTTTGGTGGTTTTGGTGCGCGGGGGGTGCCAAGTCGACTAATCGCCTCTGAGCGCCCATACACCATAATGAAGCTATGAAAATCTGATCATCACTATCGAACCCGTGATGGAGCTCAAGAGATGCGTGTGGGAGGAGAGTTAGGTTTCCTCTCCTTACTTTTCCCCTAAGACCATAATCCATTAAATGAGGGGGGAACCCTCTTTTATAGCAAAAGTGCCTCAAGTGGGCTTGACACATGTCATGTTCTCTATGGAACCAAGTATCCAATATTTATGATGCCACTTGTCACAATATATGTGGTGGCATCTTAAATGAACAAATTAAATCATTACTAGATTATTGTCTAGTGTAATTTATCGAACACGGAGTATACGCAATATATTAAATCGCGCATAATAATATCTCAACCCATGTAGGGTCTGGATTGTAGTAAAACTTGATAAGTCATAGATCAATATTGATCAAATCTATGGGGTTAATTTAGTAGAGTGTTGGTGGTTAATTTATTTAACCTCACTCTACATTTCCCCCCTCGTACGCACAGTTGGCATGTTTATGCTTAGGTTGAGACATATCAATTGTGTGTACGAAATAAATCGTTGAGCTTGTTTTAACTAGAATATCATCACATAACCATGCTCGGTCTGTTATCATGCATGCATATGCACATATTATCTGTATGTAGTTTTGAGGGCTATCTTTGCTCCCTCTGCTTTTCATTTTGGAGGAGTATTTTGGGGGTTACCCCCATTCCTCTCGAAAGAAGGACTAGATAATCTCCTTCCACACACTTCTCTTTAATGAATAATTTAATATTTATTGTGATATGATTATTTGCTTATAGATATTGCCTATTTTTGCAGAAAAGGTTTGAAGATAACCAACTGTTTTGTACGTATATTTCTTCATGCAATAAACAAATATCTCTACGAAGGGGAAAATATAGGGGGAGTCCCCACCAAAGATTGATTAGCTAAGTTGATCCTATACTTAGAAAATAAAGAAGGAAGATAAAGATCGCTCGAGGGACTTCTCGCAAAGACCCTCCACATACATTCCTTGAAGGACCCCATTCGAAGGCTAAAATTATCCAAATAACTATATTTTGTAATATGAAGCATAATGTATTTGATCATGTGCTTTATTTATTGAACACGACATTGTAATATCGGCGAGTGACCATGCCTAGTAGGGCATGGGAGAGATCACATGCTCTATTGAACGACCTCCTATTGGGAACCTCGCAGGGACATGGTTTGGAGGATTTGGAGCAAGGCAACGTTGGGAATACAATAACCAACCCTCTTGGCACACTTGGGAAAAACTTCATTCAGTAAAAATGGTTGCTCGAGCCACTTCCAGCTGTGCTACCATGATTTTAACCTATTAAAAGGAACCTCCCCGAGGAACCCCAATCTTATATGTTTGACCTAGAAATAGTTAGACAAAAAATAGCATACCAAATACTTGATCTACCCTCTAGCCGAGCAACCTTAAAGTCATACATTATCCATTGGGATTGATATCACTACACGTCTAGTGGGGTCACTGTTCACCTAATTTGTGACTTCATAACATCTGGCATTGAGGAACTCGAAGTTACCGCACTCAAGTGAGTTTATCCTTAGGATGGTAGGTCTAATCCACCAAATTTGATTTTATAGATATTCTAAGGTAAGCCTCTGAGCTGCCACATCACGTCCCTCATTAATGCCATCATGATTCTAACTAGTTAGGTAGTTTCCTGCCAAAATATATTAACCCTTGCATTTAATGCAGTATCTTTGACATTAACGCTACGGTAGTTTACCATTTAATTCTAGTCAATCACATTCAATGCCAGCAAGATTACTTGAGTAACCTTTCCTCCATATAAATAGACCAACCAAATAATTTACGATGATGACAATCTTGATCCCGAATTGCTGTTGGATTTTCCTTTTACACGAGAGCTTCCGTGAGAACATTTATTGAACAAACATTCTCCTTACACCCATTAATACCCATATCATTGAGCATTAATTAAGCTTGGAGTTCATGCTTTGCCTTTATTGTGCCGAGAGTGCTTACTCATTCTCCCTCCGACCAAGTTACTTGCTGGTCCCATCTATTTATTGTGTTTACAGTGCATTTATGGTGTAAAGATCTCATTTAATGCTAGCTTGAGTGTTGAATGTTATTATCTCTCTTTACCTTATTTACTGTCATTATTAAATACTATCCTTTGCATTAATCCATATCTTGATAAGAGGTTATGCCTCGCTTGATACTAACTGTATTCTAAGTACCAACATCTTACATTTTGTGACTCTGTCCGGGAGGTATTCTCTTTTGAAAAGATGCCAGAGGATAATACTGCCAGGATTATTAATTTTGATGCCATGCAGTGTGAGGAAGAGGAAAATCTCACTCTACTGCCTGAAGGAATAAGAGTGACGTGAATGGAGCCTAGCACATATGCTACTAGTGTGACGGATACTGCAGGCGTGCATATATGAATATGATTAGCGCAAATGGTGGGGGCTTATGGGATTGTTTTTGGAGTTCATAAAAACCCAAGCGACCTAGGCGATGCTGGGAATCACCGGAGGAGCGAACTCATTCATGACGCCACCGACGAGGATAACAGATCCCTATATTACGGGTGGAGTTGCCATACCTGCTTTCAATAGTGTTCTTCCCACTTCTCCACCTACCTTTGGTAATGTTCCTCTCATCACTCCACCTCCCACTATCCCACCTGTAACAATGGGACCTTTGGCTCAAGGCCAGGGGATGGCTTACATGGTGCATACAATGGCTGGAGGTGCAGGGAAGAGTGCAAAAGAAATGCCAATTATCATGGTAACACTATCGATCAACTCTCCACCACTTAGGATGGAGGAAATAAAGAAGGAGCTGTTAAAATTTATAGCAGTGTCCCAAGCTAGAGATAGTTCCTCGGTGTACGATGACTTTCGCACTCCATACCCAGAGGAATATAATAATGAACCATACCTAGTAGGGAATATTCCACAAATATTCAAAAAGTACACAAGGAAGGGCCTAAGGAGCATGTGAAAAGGTTCATCGAAAGCCTTGGGGCCCATTGTAACGAAAAAAACTGAGGCTGAGGGAGTTTTCAAAATCCATGATGGAGAAAGCCTACATGTGGCACTCCCACTTGGCCCTAGGTAGCGTGGCCAACTGGGAAAAGTTGCATGTTTTGTTCGTACAAAATTTCATTTTTTACGAGGACGAGTTACACTTACACAACTAGCGCACGAGAAGCAAAATCCAGGAGAGGATGTTGTTGACTACATTAGGAGGTTTCGTGAGCGCTCCCTGGACGTAAGGGAAGAAACGCGAGAAGACAAGCTCTTAAAAGTATGTGCAGAGGGGCTGCTACCAGAATATATCTGCCATTTGATTAATGAAACGTGATAGGGTACGTTCGCAATATTTATGAAAGCACTAAAAAATATTGCCCTGGTAGTTAAACCCATGCCACCCCCACCTGCCTTGTCAAGTTTATTGTTAAGGCCATTAGTTGGCTTGGGGAGAGGACTACCCTCGAGGGTGAATTATGTAGATAATGAAGGTAGGGGGAAGGTAGTGGCGGCTGAGGAAGAAGAGGTAAAGGCAACAAGAGAAGATTTAAATGCGAAAAGGATCCCCCCGAGCTGCTATGATTGGTAGAGAAATCTCTAAACCTATATGATCTCATGGTTCGAGATGAGGTTTGTAGATCGGTCAACGTCCGTACAATGTAACTCTTTCAAGAGGATAGAGAGAAAACAAACTATTGTGCACTTCACAATAGAGTGAATCACCCGACCAAGGTATGTTTTTCGCTGAGGCGGTTAATAGATCACCATGTGAATAAGGGAGACATTGAGTTGCCCCAAGGTAATGTAAATGATAATCCTCTATTGGTTCATGGAGCCCACATGGATAGTGATTTTGACTAAAAGGCTGAGCAACTGTTGAGGGATCCGTGGATCCTCAAGAAAGCCTTTGAGGAATCTTTGGAGGAATGAACCTTCGAGTTGGCTCAGCTATAATTAGAGGATAAATTAGACGAAAATGATGAAGATGATGAAGATGAAGATGACCCCATCGTGAGTCTAAGCAGACAAATGGGGAATTGTTCTCTAGTGATGATAAACATAGTGATATCTTACGATGAAGCTGCTTACAGAGACGTAGAGGAAGTTTATGAACTTGAGGAAGAACTAACATACCCTTGGGTTGAATGCACAACAATTGCTCCCTCTCATAAGTTTAGTTGGTTCTTCGATCGGGTTGGGCTTCCCAAGCACTCATGACTGGAGGTCACTCAAGCCATCCTGGATATTTCTAAGAGGAAAATGGCACCACAACTGAAATAAAAGGGGCACATGGCCAAGCTAGTGAGGAGATATCTTTCTGAAGTCACGTTTTCAAAAGTAGACAGATTGGTCAGGTATCCTCACAATAGGCCACTTTATGTTACATCGTCTATAAATAATTGTGTTTTCTATCGTGTGTTGTTGGATAGAGGGCCATCCATTAACATAATGACCATCGTATCTTTCTATGCTATCGACCTATTTAAAATAATAATAGTACCGCACTCGTTGGAAATTTTGAGGTACGACAACCAGTCATCTAAATCTATGGGATATGTCAGCATGGGCACCACAATGGGGAATATTACTTCCCACATTAAATTTCACATCATAAATTGCGAGACATCATACCAGCTGCTAGTAGGAAGGGGGTGGATGCACAACCATTGTTTGGTGCCCTCCACTTAACATCAATGTGACAAGGAGAACATAAAAGGCAAAGAGTTGGTGATTCGAGCATCTAAGAAGCCCTTCGCGAAGGAAGAAGTTCACATGGTGGACGTTGACTTTTACACCAAGTTATCCGAGGAAGATACGGTGGTAACAAAGTATACTGGAGGAATAAGGATTTTAATCACTCAAGAGAGGGTGCGTGCACCTTCTCGACCAGTGGTGACCTAAGAAGAAGAGCATGATCAGGAGCCAGTGAGTCCCCCAAGTTTGTCTATGCAACTACACGATCGAATGATGTCACGCATTGATCCAATCAAACATTAGGTCCATACCCAGAGAGTTCTCAGCAGACACTCTGCGAGAGAGTTGGAAAAAAATTGTAGGAAGAGGACCCAGAAGGAGGAAAGTTTTTGGCAGTGCAAGTGAGTGGTTTTGCCTAACGGCATAATCATTTTTAAGTTATGAAGGTGTGAGCGGGAAACTAAAGGGCTATACGATGAGGCTGACTCAGTTTATGAGTATTTCTTAGTAGATAACCAAGGACAATGCATATTGATTGATAACTTGAACATATAAGAGTTTATAGAAGAGATAGAGGAGGAGCCTGAGTGTATGAATGATAGATCCAGGCCGCAGATTCAAGAATTGAAGAAGATAGACTTGGTTAGGGAAGGCGATGACCTTAGTCCTATCTTTATCTCGAAGGACCTGAAAGGGTCACCTCGAGAGGATCTGATCAAGGTGCTCCAAGAATTCAAAGATGTCTTCGACTGGAAATATATTGAGATGCCTGGGGTTGACAAAGAGGTGAGATGCCATAAGTTAAATGTTTTGCCATCGGTTATCCCAGTGAAGGAGGCCACTCGAACGTACAAGACAGAGTTAGATTTGAAGATAAAAAAAGAAGTTCAAAGGTTGCTTAAACTGGCTTCATTGTCCCTATCCATCACCCGATTTGTTCCCTAGCATTGTGCCTGTGGGAAAGAAAGACAAGTGCTAGATCCGGATCTGCATGAATTTCAGGGACTGGAATCGAGCGTGCCCAAAATACGAGTTCCCATTAACTTTCATTTATATCCTGATCGATGCAACTACAGGACATGAGATGTACAACTTTATGGATGGTTATATGGGATATAACCAGATCAAGATGGATCTAACTGATACTGAGAAGATCGCTTATCGAACGCCTTTGGGAAACTTCATGTACACAGTTATTCCCTTTGGTTTGAAGAACACAGGAGCCACCTACCATAGGACCATGATGGATATCTTCGATGACCTCTTTCACAAGATCATGGAATTTTACGTCGATGACCTGGTAATCAAGTTTAAAAAGGAGACTTCTCACTTGGATGATTTGAGGAAGGTGTTCACCCGATGCATAAAGTATAAGTTAAAGTTTGTAAGGACATTTTTGTCCATTAACAATTTATTATGTCGCACGCCGTTACACCGTTGAAGAAATTCAAGATTCATACATTCATCAACGGATCCGAATATCAAAAGAGGAATCAAGCCTGGCTAACCGGACCGGTCCGCCCTCAACCGGACCGATCCGTTTGATGCAGATCCTGTATACCCTGAACCGCAAGCAAACCGATGAAGCCTGAAATAACCGGACCGATCCGCCTCAGAATAAAAGAATCGATCTGGTCAACCGGACCGATCCGCCTGGGATAAACTTTGCCAGATCTGCTGAGATTTTTTAGGCTCAAAGTTTTATTATTTAAGCCAACTTCGGGGGAGTTGTTTTGCAAGACTTTTCAAGACGATTTTCTAAGTTCTAAATACTCTAAGTCTTCACCTATTGAGCCCAAGACTCTAGGTTTTTTGATTCACACAATTGCCAATCCTTTGTGTATCTTTTTGGTAACCCAAGAACACAACTTTGGTTTGTTCAACCCTTGTGGAGAAGCCGTTCTCTTCTTCATTGCTGCCCTCCTGGAAAGGGAAACTTCCAGCCGCCGACATAGGAACCGACACCTGCGGGTATTTCTGTGTCACACTGTTTCTAGCCGTTACTTTGAAGGTTTACCGAAGACACCGTGCGTTACACTTGTGGGAGATTATCAGGTTGCATGTAAGTCAATGGTCTTGTAAATTCTTTAAAGTTCTAGAAATAAAAGGTTTTGCCCTTCGGGGATTTTTCCTTAACTTTGTGTCGCATGCTTTATATTTGATGGGTTGATTTAGATGCATGTTTAAGGGATGGTTTTATTTGGTTTAAAAGTAGACGCTAATTAAATAAGGGTTCTTAGAAACTTGCGACTTTAATTTAAATCATTATCACACACCAAACCTATTCGGTTTCTCAAATTGGTATCAGAGCGCGGGTTACGCTAATTTATCACGTGATCCTATTTTTTCGAGGATTTACTTTCTGATACAATTTGTCTACTCACGTTTTCAAATTGGTATCAGAGCGGGTTAGGCTAATTTATCGCGTGATCCTATTTTTTTCGAGGATTTACTTTCTGATACAATTTGTCTACTCACGTTTTCAAATTGGTATCATAGCGGGTTACGCTAATTTATCGCGTATTCCTATTTTCCGCAAAATTGTGTGAAATTGATTTTTTTTAAATCAGTTTTGTGAAAAAATCGCAATTTTTCAATGGATCGCCCATTTAATGAGGAGCCTATTTTTGAAAAAGTTCACGACCATGCTGAAAATTTAAAAATTTTGAATTTGAAACTTTGCAAAAGAATTAAAGTTTTGGAAAAAGAAAATTCTCTCTTTAAAAGCAAGATTGAATATTTACAAGCGTTTCAAACTCAAATGATATTTGTCGTGAGCACTTTGGTAATTTGTGTACTGATTTTGATTCTTTGAAAATTGCCAAAAAGAAGAGTGATGAGAGAGTCCTAGTTTTAGAGAAGGAATTGGAGGACTTAAAAAATTCTAGGGTTCCCATTTGTGCCGTCGAGGATAAAAAATTAATCGATGATTTTACGGCACGTGAAAAGACTCTTAGGGATAAGTTTATTTTAATTGAGGGGGAGCGTGATAAACTGTTAAGTTTAATTGAAAATTTGAAAAAGAAATCCCTGTCTTTGGAAGAGTCTAATTCTTTGCTTGAGTCAAAAATTTTGAAGTTAAAAAATGATTTGACAGACTCAAGTAGGTTTGATAGTGATGGTAATGGCTCATCGTGTTCTCATGCTTCTAATGCTAAAGCCAAAACCATTATTTGTTTTAGAGGGTCAACTAATTCCAAGGACGCTAGAAAAGATCACACTTTAGGTGTCATCCCACCCATTTACACATGTTCATATTGTGGTAGGAAAGGTCACCTTAGGCGTTTTTGTTTTGATCTTAGAGAATGTCCTAGGAAGTTTATGTCCAGTGTTCCCGTGGTTTCCAAAGCCCCCACACGATGTTTCACATCTATTTGGGTTAGAAAATCACTTTTAAAGGCACTAGATTTTAGATAAGTTGATTCCCGGTTGCTTGCACATGATTCTTCACTTGCCATATCATATAGATGATTGTGTTTGCATGTTTGTCATACACTAGTTGTGGTTTCATGATTTATACTTATTTGCTAGTGTTATGACAAGTGTACTTTTTGTATATATTTTTGTTTTGAAAAATTTTGAAAAAGACAAAAAGATTTTATTTTGATAATTTTTTTGAAAAATCCAAAAAGATTTTTGTATTTTGTTTGCACCGTTTATGGATGAACACTTTGCATAACCAAGTCACAACATCATTCCATTTTCATGTGACTATTTGATAGTGTTTTGAGACAATAGGACAATTCATCCTTGTGCTTTATAATGTTTGGAGTCATTAAGATGTAATTGAGTGTTTCTTCCTACATGTTTGACTCATGTTTCCTTTATTGCACACATGCACGGATTTGTTTGATTATTGTGATTATCTTATCACATGTTGGTTGGGTGTTTTCACTTCAATCCTGTCCTTAAAACGAAACGAGCGCGATAAAATTTAATAAGGAAATTGTGCATATAAGAACCATTTTGCGAGTTTGTGTGCTTTGTTTAAAAACGGGGAAGGGCTGCGAAAGGTTCATTTTGCCTTTGCGAATACTAAGCCACCGTTAAATTGGACCTAAAAAATGGAGGAATTATATTATCCGAGGTCCAAAGAGGTTAAAAGAGCTCGAAAAAATTGAAAGGCAATAAAAAGATATTCATGCCAATTATGGGCCATTTAGGTTTTTTCACCAATTCTTCAAAGTTTGAGAATTTAGATTACCTCTAAAAGAAAATATATATGGGGGAGTTTGGTTGGAGAATTTAAAACGGGTTTGCACGTCCTTGAAATTTTGAAAATGCGCTATATAGTTTTGGACGTTATTGGTGTGGAAATCATTTGACTTTGATTTGTTGATTTGCATAAGACGATGTCATCTAAGTTCAACAAACTTTTACACCTAAGGATACCTTTGATGTTCATTCGATAGGAGTACACGTATGCATCGTGCACATATGATTGATTGAGTTGATTTACCTATCGAATGTGTTCACACCCATTCATTCCATTTCCATGACTTAGTTGTTTGATTCTAAATCCATGGTGTGATTTTTGTATCATATTTGTTCAAACTGGTATCCTATCTTTGTATGATATATTAAAAAAAAAATCAAAAATAGTTTGTGTTTTATTTTGTATACCGTGACACCCGATTTTGCTTGTTTAATTCATTCTTCTTATTTGTCTATTTGGGGACATCATAAAAAGGGGGAGAAAGAATTATCTTATTATGGGGGAGATTTGAAAGTTTGAGTTTTCCCATAAATTGGTATATATGTTTATCTCATTTCAAACTCGATATGTCACTTGGTATTTTTCTTTGTCTCATGTGTGTAGGTACTACATGGATTATCATTGGATTGCACACCCTGATGAGAAAAGTGTTGAGATTCCTGAAGAATTGAAGAGCAAATGTTGTAGTCTTATTCAATTGTATCTTTCCAGTTTTGGGTTCATGGAAGGGTATATTTATATAGGCATTTTTAGTTGTTTGATAATTCGGATTGTTTTTATGTATGTACCGGCATAGACATAGGGGGAGATTTGTAAGGACATTTTTGTCCATTAACAATTTATTATGTCGCACGCCGTTACACCGTTGAAGAAATTCAAGATTCATACATTCATCAACGGATCCGAATATCAAAAGAGGAAGAGGAATCAAGCCTGGCTAACCGGACCGGTCCGCCCTCAATCGGACCGATTCGTTTGATGCAGATCCAGTATACCCCGGACCACAAGCAAACCGATGAAGCCTGAAATAACCGGACCGATCCGCCTCAGAATAAAAGAATCGACCCGGTCAACCGGACCGATCCGCCCCCAAGCCGGACCGGTACGCCTGGGATAAACTTCGCCAGATCTGCTGAGATTTTTTAGGCTCAAAGTTTTATTATTTAAGCCAACTTCGGGGGAGTTGTTTTGCAAGACTTTTCAAGACGATTTTCTGAGTTCTAAATACTCTAAGTCTTCACCTATTGAGCCCAAGACTCTAGGTTTTTTTATTCACACAATTGCCAATCCTTTGTGGATCTTTTTGGTAACCCAAGAACACAACTTTGGTTTGTTCAACCCTTGTGGAGAAGCCGTTCTCTTCTTCATTGCTGCCCTCCTGGAAAGGGAAACTTCCAGTCGCCGACATAGGAACGGACACCTGCGGGTATTTCTATGTCACACTGTTTCTAGCCGTTGCTTTGAAGGTTTACCGAAGACACCGTGCGTTACACTTGTGGGTGATTATCAGGTTGTATGTAAGTCAATGGTCTTGTAAATTCTTTAAAGTTCTAGAAATAAAAGGTTTTACCCTTCGGGGATTTTTCCTTAACTTTGTGTCGCATGCTTTATATTTGATGGATTGATTTAGATGCATGTTTAAGGGCTGATTTTATTTGGTTTAAAAGTAGACGCTAATTAAATAAGGGTTATTGGAAACTTGCGAATTTAATTTAACTCATTATCACACACCGAACCTATTCGGTTTCTCAAAGTTGAAACCTTTTAAATTTACGTTCGAGGTGACAAGTGGGAAGTTCCTCAGGTTTTTGGTGAATTGAAAAGGTGTTGAGATGGACTTGGATAAGTAACAGGCCATTCTAGATATGTCAAGGCCAAAATCAACTAGGGAGTTGAAAAGCATCCTTGGGAAAGTCTCCTACTTATGGAGGTTTGTACCAGGGCTAGCCGAGGTGACACATTCACTGATGGAGCTTCTGATAAAAGGCACCAAGTTCACATGGAAACAGACGCACTAGGACGCCATTGAAAAGCGAAAAATGCTCCTCACATTCCTTCAGATGATGATTCCCTCGAAGGCAGGTATCCCTTTACATTTATATCTCACATCTACTGAACGATATATTGGGCCGTTACTGGCCCAAGACATGGACAGTATAAAGAAACCTATTTTTTACTTGAGTAGGATTATATATGGGCCAGAGGCTAGATACACTAGCATTAAGAGGCACTACTTATCCCTTATATTTATAGCACAAAAACTTAGGCATTACCTACTGTCATTCATAATCCACATTATAACTAGGTGTGACCCTATAAAGTTTTTGCTAGCTAGAACTGTACTAATAGGCAGGGCAGTCTGATGGCTCTTAAACCTCTCAGAGTACAATCTTAAATGCATAGTCCCTCGAGCTATCAAGAGCTAAGCTTATCCAAACTTGTTAGCCATTTTCCCCATTGGTACATTAGAGACACTTGTGGAGGAGCTTCCAGGTGATGATCTCCAAGCCAACTTTGTAGTAACCAATATGGATGAATGGAACATGGATTTTGATGGCTATTAGGCTGAAAACAAGGGGAAGTAGACGTCATCTTAAGGAAGAACGAGTAAAAAATTCAACTATCTTTCAAGTTAGATTTTAAATGTTCGAACAATGAAGCCGAATATGAAGCACTGGTACTGGGGCTACTCGAGGACCTTAGAAGGGGCATCCATATCCTCACTATAAAAGGGTACTCTAATTTGGTTGTCAAACACGTGATGAGTGAGTTTTCTTTGAAGCACATGAGCTTGGTGCCTTATCGAATAATTATACAATGGATGCTTGGGGAAATTCGAGGTGGTAAAAATCAAGAGGAACCCTCGAATGATGAATCGGCATGCTGGTGCTTATGCCACCATTGCCCAGAAGATTGCTTTTGATGGAGAGTCAACAGTTATTCAAATCACAAAGAGGACAACTCCCTCAACCATACTGGAGATGCTGCCCACAGATGCTAGTGAATATTAAAGGGGTAAAATAAGGAAGCAGTTGGCGAAAGATAAAGGCCCACTAAGCTTAGTTGACCTTGTGCTGTATTTCATTGCGAGGGGCAACTTATATTACGAAAATATAGGAGGCTGAATATCCATATGTGTATACCCCGAGGAAGCCAAGAGGAGATTGATAGAAGTACATGAAATAGTTGTGAGATCACTGAGGTTCCCTTGTACATAAGGGTCCAATAAGCTGGTTACTTTTGGCCTTCAATAAGGCAAGAATCTGCAGTAGTATAGAGGGACTGTGGGAAATATCGCTTGTTTTATTAGGAAGCCGAATAAAACTTAATCGATCAACCTTAAGACTAGAGGCAACCATAAATGGACTTGTTGGTAGATGGCGTAATGCCAGCGGACAAGGATGATGCTATGAAGCTAAAGATATGAGCACCCAGATATTATGTCCAGGAAGGACAGTTGTACCGACAAGGCTATCATGACAGGACTCTGAGGTGCATCAGGGGGAATAAGCCAAAGAAGTGATGAAACAAGCTCACGAGCCAGGACACATCGAAAGAGCCAAACTTTATGATCAACTCATAACTTTGGTGTAATACTGGCCTATGATGGAGAAAGACTCAATGGAGTTTGTTCACAAATACAAGGATTGTCAGATGCATGGGAATGTAATCCACACTCCTTCGATGGACTTATATTCTCTTTCCACACCTTTCTCATTTCACACATAAGCGTTCGATCTAGTAGGGGTAATAAACCCCTCCTCGAGAGGAAAGGTTTGGGTACTGGTTACCATCGAATGCTTCTTTACCAAGTGTGAATAAGCCATACCACTAAAGAGATCCACCGTAGGGTAGTCACTTGATTTATGAAGAAGTATATCATTTGCCATTTTAGCATTTCGAAAGTCTTCATATCAGACAACGACACTCTTTTCATGAATAATAAAGTAAGTTTGCTGACAGATAAATACTCCATCTTCCACCACAATTCCACTGTGGCATACCCGAAGTGCAATGGACAGGCAAAAGAAACTAACAAGTCATTTATGAATATCTTGGCCAAAATTCTAGAAGACTTCCCGAGCACATGGGACGACAAGATACCTGAGGTTTTATGGGCTTATCAAACGATAAAGAGAAAACCGACAGGGTATACCCCATTTTCTTTGGTCCTTGGGGTAGAAGCTTTTTTTCCAGTAAAACTCGAGGTACCTTCCGCTTGATACAACTTACGAAGTGCCATGCTTCCTCATAGACGACATGTATAACTTGAGGCAGTGGAGGAACATTGGGACAATGCTGCGAGGCACTTTGAGATATATAGGAAATAGTTGTATAGATCCTACAATCAAATGGTGAAGCTAAGGAAGTTCAAGGAAGGAGACCTGATCTTGAAGGCTTGCACGACGCACATCAAGGGGTTATCATTGCCTAAGTTTGAAGCTAACTAGGAAGAACCCTACATCGTTTGAGCAACTCATCATTCGGGCTACTGCAAGATATCCAAAGTGGAAGATAATATTACTTTGAAACTAAACAACAAGTGTCTTAAAACCTACTATGTTTGAATGTACTCGATTCATACCCAACACTTCAATTTATTTTATTATGTTTTTTTAATAATTGTTTGGGAGAAAGTTCCCTGCAAATGTCGGGTTATATTTAACATATTATAAAGTCATCTTTATTTTAAAATCTCTGGCCCATTTTTCTTTCCTCATTTTACATAATGTAAATTTCTTTAATTTACTAGCTCAGTCAATATTTAAATAAGGCAGAAAAGTAAGAGAACCAAATGCTAAGAAGTTTATTTAAATAAAAAAATACTGTGATTACATGCTACGAAGGTTCCAAGATAGTATAAACGAGGGATGGGGGAAACTTAAACAAGAGCTGCTGGGGGGCATCCATTACAAAGAGAAAATTGGCCTAACTAAGAAGTCGATGGTGATGCTGAAGAAGTATTTGTTCAAGGTTGGTTTGGTCAGATATTAGATCAGCCAAGTCCTTCTGGTGGCGCTTCCTTTTCTGTTGCACATTATCCATATTTTGCTCCGACTTAATTAGCTCAGCCTCCGCTCAGGCAACAACATCACGAGCATCCTCCACCTTTTATTCAAACATAGCTAACTCGTCCTCCAAGCTTACTAATTACTTCGTGATGGCTACTTGTGAGCGATGAGAACTCTATAGCTGGTGATAAAGAGCAGGCAAGTTAGCCTCTTTGAAGTCACGTAGTAGCTTCACTATCCAGGACAGCGAAAACCCATCATTGATAAACCAATTAACCTTCCCTAATAAGACTTTGATTGTATTAGAGCTTAGAGATTCCAAAGGAGTGTTGAGGATTTCATCCAAAATGGTGGCTAAGCCAAGCAGTCTACATGCCATCATCACAGGTATGGGTTGAACGCTGTGAGGGGCAAACATTTAAGAAAACTAGGCTAAGAGTTACTCAATTAATGCGTGAGGACCATCAATCAAGATAAAGGGAAATCAATCAAGGTCTACCTTATAACCATTTTGGGGGCTGCCTCAGGAGGGTGCATATTAAAAACACTATCGCTCGCAGAAGGGCATCGAGTGTGCAAAGAACTATCACTTTCTTGCACTCTAGAAGCAACCACCTCGGGCATCCCACCAACATTTGGACCCGTTGCTTGAACTTGCAAACGATAAGCCTAGCCTAGTGCTTCCAAACCAACCACCATCCTCACCTGCACAATTTCATATGCGACACCTTCAACTCTTGGGTCGCGTGCAGCCGATTGCTCAACTTCAACCTGAAATGCAAGAAATTATCAAGTCAGAAATATATACAAAGCTGGATTACAAGCAAAATTAAAGTCCAATATGACTTGGCCCGCCTGACCCTCGGTTATAGGTGATTTTAAGACCAATATGACTTGGCCCGCTGACCCTCGGTTATGGAAGATTCTTAAGGCCAATATGACTTGGCCCTCCCAACCCTCGATTATGGGAGATTTTAAGACCAATATGACTTGGCCCACCTGACCTTCGATTATAGGAGATTTTTAAGACCAATAAGACTTGGCCCGCATGACCCTCAGCTATGGGAAATTTTAAGACCAATATGACTTGGCCCGCTTGACCCTCAGTTATGGGATATTTTTAAGATCAATATGACTTGGCCCCCCTAACCCTCGGTTATGGGAGAATTTTAAGACCAATATGAATTGTCCCGCCTAGATCTCGATTATGGGAGATTTTTAAGACCAATATGACTTGGCCCTCCTGACCCTCGATTATGGGAGATTTTTTTAAGACCAATATGACTTGGCCCTCCTAACCCTCGATTATGGGAGATTTGAAGTCCTATTTACTAGGCAATGCTGACAATATTTAATTGCAGGAGTTACACAAAAGAAAGACATACCTCAGGCTGCTAATAATCGATGAACCGTCGGGTGGCCATCTATACCAAATCCTCCTCCTCATGAAAATCTCCAGGTGTAACTAAAAGATGTTGCTCCGAGGGAACAACAACACTACCTCCTACTTCAGCAACTTCCTCCTTCCCACCTCCTACCTAAGTCGTAGCAACAACCTCGTCTCCCTCTAGATTGAGGATTGAGGTCCCCAAAAGACTAACCTGGACTTGTTCATTAGAGGGGGGAGGGGATAAAAGGGCAGCTTGTTCAGGAAGTGAAACCCGCGAAGAAAAATAAAGAACAAGATGAGAACAACATGAGTAAGACAAATAAGAGTTTATAAATAGAAAGAAAAAGTTTACCATAACTGAAGGTACAATAACAACGGGGGAGTTTCCAACCACAGACTCATCAACACCTGCGTCATGAGCACCTGCCTTGAGACCAACCTGCTTGTGTAAGAAGGCAGAGTCAGGCGAATAACCACTACTAGATCCAACAAAACAAAGAGATATATCTTCTCGGTGGAAATTTATAGTTACCTACAAGGCTATAGGGGCAGCTATCCCCTTTGGTGCAGCTTCTTTCAAGACAGGTGAAACTTCAGCTGTCTCCTCTAATAGGCCACCAACTTCAACATCATCGTGAAATGACCTCAAACATTAACCTGAAAAGGAGAAACATGAGTCAATATTATAAGGGAAAAGAGGAAAAGTTATAAACTTAAAAGGAGAATGGCAGACATACCTCTTCCTCCAAAACTTCCTCCAAAACATCTTCAAAAACTTTATAATCTTGAGGAGGTGAATCAGGTTTGGAAGAAAAAACCATTATTTATAACCCAACGTCTTCGAATCAGAGGAGAGTCCTCGTCGTCCTCCTCCTCCTCCTCCTCCTCCTCCTCCTCCTCCTCCTCTTCTTCTACACCCTGCCCTACTTCTCCTTCCTCCTCTTCATCATCTTCGTCATCATCATCATCTACCAATTCCCTATCAACAACTACATCTTCCTTAGAATGCTCCTCCTTTCTCATCTCACTTGTCTCCTCTAACACAATTTTAATGGGGTTAGCCAACTTTCTCTTCTTATTTCCTTCAGCAGCGGGGGGAGCATAGAAAAACCCTTGAGAGGCCGTATGGGCTGACATAAATGCCCTATCCTCCTTAGAAAAATTCTCCCAAGTTTGTCTAAGCTGATTGAACATTAGGTTAACTTATTGAGTAACCTTATAATCAGGATTCATATTTGGTAGACCTCTTGGGTAACCTTAAGCTTCTTCTTTGGGGACTTTATATTGGCCCTCACATCTGGCCTAATTGAAGCAGTATGGGGAGTGTCACCCCCTTCGACTGGCCATGAGGGACCAGGGGCAACAAGAGCCACTTCAACTAGAATTGAAGATTAAGCCGCCTTTTTCCTCTTTAGTACATCTGGCTCCACAGGAGCCAAAGAGGTCAACTTAGAAAGGGTAGAACTATTAGTGGTGATAAGAGGAAATAAGGAGTTAGAGTTAGTACAATTCCTCAATCCCAACTCTGTCTGAGGAAACCTTTTAACATCAGGGTACTGGGGCTCCTTAAGAAGATTGATTTGGAAATGACCCAACTGATTCAGCCAAAATATCGTTAAGTACATAACAGATTGCCCCCTTGAGCTCCCTTGCTTGGGATAATAGATTTGGCAGGGTAATTCGAGCAAAGATTGACAACGGTGGAAGTGAGAAAGTTATTGCGTGTAAAAGAAAAGTTGGTAGGATTCTCTCGGGTGAAATGACTTAATATGGGATTGCCTTGATCATAGCCAAAATTCTTAGCCACACGGTTCAGTCTATATATGGAATAAAAGGAGGACCATTATGTGTATGAAGGTGGATAAGAAGGAATCAATAATAGAGGAACATTATTTATCAAAAAGTTCCTGGCTAACGGTTCCTCGAGGGGACTATAAGACGCTCCTCGTCCGTAAAAATATGGTTCAAAAAAAACTAATCTACCTCAACATAAGGATGGGGAAAAAACTTCTCAACCTTATTGATTAAAGAGATAAAGGGATTTTTGGAACTCTTATGGTTCTAATAAAAGATTAGAGGTACCTTGATAGGATCAGAGCTGGGGTGATTACCCGTCGGGGCATACTGCGAGAAATTAGCATATAGAAAGGATGTCAATAACATGTGATTTGCATAATTTGAGACATCAAACCTGTCGATGATTTGGGCTGAATCAACTTACACATGATCTAACTAAGTGTATAATGAACTAAGTATGATGGTAGCTAGAGGGATGTTGATGCCACTGGCCATGTGAACGGCCATATTAATCAGGTCCTTCACGGGGCAGTCATGGGGTTTACCTGGAAGGAATATCTTTGACAGGACGACCCAAATATAACCTGCAAGCTTAATCTTCGAAACATATCCCTTTCCAGTTGGGGGATACTCGAACACTCTTGCTTCCCATTTGGATTTTCTTTGGCTGCTTAACGGGACTTAATCGCAGTCTTATCTTTGATGAAATAGAAATATCAGATCACCTCCGAGTAAGTACACTTGTTGTACATCACCAAGGAGTCTTTCACCACTGCCTCCAGTTTTGCTCGAGTGGCCTTCTTGGCACTTGATACAACCTCCTCAAAGAAGGTGTCAAAACCTGCTGCTTCCAAATATAATAACTCACAGACATCCTAAAGAGTAATGGCTAATTTACCCCAAGAGGCAACGAATGTGTGGTACTTGTGGCTCATCAAGATATAAGTAACTAGAGAGTATTATTATTCTTCGCAGGGGTGAGATCACCCAACCAGCTGGTAGATGATAAACCAAATGAAGCCAATTGCACAGGATACTTGGAATGGATATAGTCAGTTCAGGGGCCCAGCCCTTAGTAAGTACCTAAGGTGGACTCAAGTTCCACCTTGAAAAAAGGGTAATCACCTCGCTCAATATGAAACCGAGTGACAGTGGAAGTTGATATGTAGGCAAAATCCTCAGCGATGTCACTCTCCTCCATCAGCAGATTTTTTGGCTCCATCGGCACAAGGTCACAAGGAAAATGTTCAGCTTGTGTCCAGAAGCGGCTTGGCTCACTAAAATATGGAACCCAGTGGTATCATGCCCACTGGTGTTGATGTACTTGGTTGTTGGGGAAACACCCCTTGCACAGGGAGTTCTCTTCACTTTTGGTGCCATGGATACATAAAAAGTGAGAAAGAGAATAAAAAGTGAGTGGTTAGGGTTTGGAATGAAGGCAGAAGGAAAACACAGGAACTTCTCTCTTAAAACACACGATTGCAAATAAACCCAAGGGTGAAGGTTTGAAAATGCAAGTATACCTTTTTATAGGGGCATCACAAACCCCAACAGGTGGAAAATGACAGATCTTTGGGAAATATTGCGATGATCGAATTATCTCGCGTGGCTTGTATGCGCGCGTAGGTGCTTGAATTCAAAGGTCATAATGATGACACTTTAAGAAGCGACGCGTGAATACCATCGCGTGAGGAAAATATTCTAGCCCCAAAGTTGCCATGTATAAAGCACAGAAGTACAAGTGATAACCTCATCAAATAAGATGTGACCAGAGCAATAAATGGGGCACGCTTAGAGTTTATCCAACTTAGGGGAGATGAAGCGCTTTGGGGGAAATTTATAAAAAACTCTTCACTACCCCCAAGGCAACTATCACACGTAATCATAACGTCCCATCAAGGAATGACGCTATCACAAATATCACAAGGCATTCAAAAGATGAAGTAGTTCTAAAGAAGGACTAGATAATCTCCTTGCACACACTTATCTTTAATGAATACCTTGATATTTTTTATGATATGATTATTTGCCTATAGATATTGCCTAATTTTACATAAAAGGTTTGAAGATCAACCAAGTGTTTCATACATATATTTCTTCATGCAATAAATAAGTATATCTACGAAGGGGAAAATGTAGGGGGAGTCCCCACCAAAGATTGATTAGCTAAGTTGATCCTATACTTAGCAAATAAAGAAGGAAGACAAAGATCCCTCAAGGGGCTTCTCGCGAGGACCCTCCATAAAAATTCCTTAAAAGACCCCATTCAAAGGCTAAAGTTATTCGAATAATGATATTTTGTAATATGAAGCATAATGTATTTGATCATGTACTTTATTTATTGAACAAGACTTTGTAATATGGGCGAGGTTGTTTGGTATCCTCGAGGGACCATGCCTGACAGGGCATGGGAGATCTCACATGCTCTATCGAATGACCTCCTCTTAAGAACCTCGTAGGGACGTGGTTTAAAGGATTGGGAGCAAGGCAACATTGTCAATACAATAACCAACCCTCTTACCACACATGGGAAAAACTTCATTCACTACAAATGGTTGCTCGAGCCACTTATATCAGAGCTACCATGATTTCAACCTATTCTAAGGAACCTCCTCGAGGAACCCTAATCTTGTATCTTCGTGGATATATTTGTGACATTATGCGTAAAGAATTCCATATGTCACTTATAGGGGAGTTACAATTATTCTTAGGACTCCAAGTTAAGCAAAATTCATATGGATTATTTGTATCGCAATCTAAATAGGCTTTAGAGACTGTCAAGAAGTTTGGCCTAGAAACAACAAAAGAAACTAGGACTCCCATGACTACTTCTGTCAAACTTTCAAAAGATGAGAATGGTAAATTTATTGATTTTACTTTATACCGTAGCATGATAGGAAGCTTACTTTACCTTACTGCCTCACGCCCTGATATTATGTACTCTATTTGCGTGTGTGACCGATATCAAAACAATCCTAAAGAGAGTAATTTATTATGCGTTAAAAGAATTATCAAATACATTAAAGGCACTCTAAATTTAGGACTTTGGTACACTAAAGACACTTCTAGTACTATAGTAGGATACACCGATGCTGATTGGGTTGGGTGTTCTGATGATAGTAAGAGTACTTTAGGAGAATGTTACTACATTGGTAACAATTTGGTAGGATGGAGCAATAAGAAACAAAACTGCACTTCCTTATGTACTGCCAAATCCGAGTATATTGCCACAGGAAGTTGCTGTGGTTAATTACTTTGGCTAAAACAAATGATGAAAGATTACAGTATAACTGAAGATAAGTTACATCTCTATCGTGATAATCAAAGCGCGATTAATTTTCTAAAAATCCAGTTTAGTACTCTCAAACTAAACATATTAAAATCAGATATCATTTCATACACGAGTTAGTTGAATCTAAGGAGTTAGAAATTAATTACCTGCCTACTGAATTGCAGTTAGCTGACTTATTTACTAAGACATTGGATTATCTTCGATTTGAATCTTTATACAAATCTATTAGTATGGTTATGGCAGAATAATGATTTATTATTTCATACTTGTTTTCTTTGCCCTTTGTCCATTTGAGACAAAATGGGGGATAAATTTGAGTCTACTTGGACTTTCTTGCTATATTCTCAACTAAAAATCTTGATCTTAGTTATCTCATTTTTAGGAATCAATACCTTCATTTACATCAGAATTTTGATAGGGTTTTGGTCTATAACTAGTTGAGTTATGTAATTTTCCTTTTCTAGGATATTGGGTAGATAGATTTTTGTATAGGAATTTGATTTTCTTATTTCTTTTGTATCCCTATGAGTCTTCGATGACTCAAAGAAGATTTTGTCTCATATTTCCGAGGGGGATATTGAAGCACCCTATATCTTTGACTCACTTAAGTCTATAATATATAGGTGCTCATCTAATTTGGAAGTAGTGACAAAATTGAGTCATAAACTAATCTACCAAAGAGCCTCAGACTCTAAATATGAATTCCTCAGAAAGTCCCTAAAGGTAAAACACCAACACATCACCTAAGATTGCATTTTTGTTTTGCATTCTTCATAATATGGATGTGTGAGTTAAATCCATGAAATTGATTTTATACAATATTTGGGATATTTTAAATAATTTTTAGGATTTTTTAAATAATTTTTAGACATTTAAAATTGGATTTTATAATCTTTTGGGTCTGTTTTATAATTTCCCTAAATCCCTAAAACTTTGCTTGGGTAGAATCCAAAAGCGTTGGATAATATTATGGGGGAAAATTGAATTCTTTCGATCTTCAAAAATACTCATTTTTCAGTCCATCGTAGCCTTACACGTGGTGATCTTATAACGACTAGATTTGTGTTTTCTTTACCTCACATATCTGAGACTTTAGTTGAACCATTGGATCAATCTTATCAATGGTCTGCATGTTTTCTTATTCGATCCAAGTGTTATCTATTTGAACCAATCAGAGCGTTTTTAAAAACGGTGCTTAGTCAGCAGTTAGATTTACTTTGATCCCTTACATTCAATCCTGATCGTTGATTTGGTTCGATGTTCCAGAGCCTTCCATGCTCTAGTATAAATAGAAACCATACGTGAAACGTTAAGACCTTGATTGGGGATTTACACTTTCATATATTTCACTTTTTGTGAAATAATTTTATATTTTCGAATAAAGAAAGTGTCTAGGATCTTGGCAATTTTATATAGAAATATTCCAAGTTGATCTGTGGATAAATTTAAAGATAAAAAAGTTTGAGAGTTTTGATCAAACTAATTTTGGAAGTTTCTGTTGCATATTAGAAGTCTGTTTGTAATTTGAAAATAATTCTGTCTGTAATTAGTGTGTGTGAGTTGCATGCATGTGTTAGCCACATCACTTCACAACACCTTCACACTACAACACTAAAATGTGTTGGTAGAGAGATTTTGGATTTTAAGAGTAAATGTAAAGCTAAAAGGAGTGGAGCTACAAAGCTGAGAGAACATATACAACATCAGAGCCTTAGGAGAAGTCCGAATAATCCAGAGGAGTTGGTATAATTTCTGAACTTAGATTAGGTCTGATTGTGTGTTTAGATTGTTAAATATTACTCTATTTTAGTGGATTTTTTTTTGAGGTGTAGAGACCTCCGTGGATGTTTCCTCAATTGGGTGGTGTTTTACCACGTTAAATTCTTATGCACTTGTGTACTTAATATTCCTCTCATCCCTTTCTATTGGCGTGCTGATTTAAAACTGTTCTAGTTTTGGTTATCAAAACTTGGATACATGAAATATCTCATTCATAAGTATTTTTATACACATCTTGTGTCAGTTATTTGTTTTAAGAAAAGAGTTTCTTCAAAAAACAGTTCGAGCCATTTAGACTGTTTAATCTTGAATTAAACAACTTAAGTGGTACTCTTTCAATTGGTATAAGAGCTTTGGTTTTACAAATTATTTTAGATCTTGAGTTTCTGAATTTTTTTTCTCAAAACAAACTATGAACGAGAAATTTGAGAGATTAGGTAACCTGTCCAGTCCCTCTCTCTTTGATGGAACCATCTTCCCTTACTAGAAAGTGAGGATGGTTGCTTTCATCCAAGGGACATTGGGAGATGATGTTTGGGATGCTATTGAAAATGAACATACTTTTTCTACTAAACCAGCCGCTGAAGGAAGTACTATGAGGATTAGGAAGTTGCTAAGTGAATTCACTAAAGAAGAGAAACAGACTTCCCTCAACAATAACAAAGGAAAAAATTATATATTCATCTCCATTAATGAACATGCATTTAAGAGGATATCTTTCTATACTACCTGTAAAGAAGCATGGGACACCCTAATGACTACACATGAAGGAGACACACGTGTTAAAGATACTAAAATCCAAATGTTAATCTAGCAGTACAACACTTTAGTCATGAATGAGAGTGAGTCATTTGATGACTTTTACATTAGGTTGACATACATAGTGACTAAGATGCATGCTAATGGGACAATCTATGATAGAAAATAAATTGTCTCTAAGATTATAAGGTCACTTCCATAGAAATTTGACAATAAGAGTTATGCAATTGAGGAGATGGTCGATCAAAACCTTACCCCTGAACTCCTCAGTAGCAAGCTAAGAACTGTGGAAATGGAATTAGAGATTAAGAAAAAATTAATACAGACCCATAAGAAACAGTCTGTCTACAATCTTGTCTTTACCTCTAAATTGACTAAACCTGAATATCATTTACCTGAAATTTAATTAGATTTTGATGAGGACTATAATTTAGAGAGATTGGATAACCAAATTACCTTAATATTTAAACATTTCAAGAAAATTATGAAATTCAGAAATAAAATTGCAAATAGACAAGGAAAACCTACCTATTCAAACAACTCTAATCACATGCCTTATGAGAAAAGACTTGACAACAAACCCAATAGTGACCTTAAGAACACTAAATGATACAGATGTGGCAAGTTAGGACACTTAACCAGTAACTGTTGAGTAAATTTGAATAAGAACAAGAACACCAGGGCTAACTTATGCAAGACTTGGGATGACTCAAGTGAATCAAAAACAGATGAACCTGAGTCATCTAATACTTATGACCATTGTATGTCCTTATTTGCTAAAATCATATACACTCATGATAAAGAATCTGATCATATTATGTTGAATGATGCTATCCCTACTGATTTGTCTGCTTTGTTACTTGAGAATGCTGATAATGCTTCAAATGCAGTGTGTGTGAGTCAAAGGGAACGATCTATTGTTGATGCCAATGAGTGTGTGAGTCCTAAAAATGAATTTCTAGGGGACACTGCACACTGCACACTTAGTGACTCTGACGATGAGGACATTCCTGACATTCACACACTGTACACAAAAACTCTCAAGAAAAGTACTTGACTTGAAAAGATTATCAAAGACCTCATACAGAAGATAGAAACCCTAAGTCATATGATCAAACAAAATGCTGAAGAGTACACTTCTCAATGTCTAACTTATGATAATGAAACTAAAACTTTTGAACAAAAACTAAAAGAGTTGTCTGACTCAAATGAAATTCTGGAAAAAAATACAAACGAACTTTGTTAGAATTAGAAAAAACAAAAGAAAAGACATCAACAGTCTTCAAAAAGTTTGCGAAATTTGAAAATAACTCTAAATGTTTTAAAGATTGTGTTGTTGAAAGTAAGACCAAATCTGATGACAGAACTGGAATAGGTTTTTCCCCCAATAATTCCAAGCAAATAAAAACTTTTGAACCTTTTAAGTTTGTGTCTGGTGGTAAAAGACCTGTTTAAACTTGTCCAGACTTTCAAATTTTAAAAAATGATTTTGACTCGAAACAATAAAAGTTAGACATTAGGGAATTAAGTAACTCTAAGTATAATGTTGAACATAAGGCTAAATGCATCTGCCCTCCTATTAGACAAGCTAATTCATCATTTCATCCCGTGCCACCTAGGAACAAGACTAGAGCTCAAAACCTAGATAAACCTTTAAATAAAATTTTCCTAAGGTTAAGAGTTATACAAACCATCTTTACTGCTCCTATTATGATGCTATGGACATTACCTTGATTGTTGCCATTCCAAATGTCTATATAAACCAGTCTATAACTCCCCTGTTTACCATAACTTTAACTATTCTAGGAGAAGCCGAAATAATTATGTCCTACCTAGATATCCGGACAAAAATTCTAACTATCGAAATAGGAAGAGAAGATCTAATACTAAATGACCATCAACAAGAAGGAATCCTAGATTCTTTTCTAAACCAAATGCTCAAACTGTTTATAATCCTCATAAACCTGTGCAAAAATCTTTTAAAGAAAAGATATAAGCTCGCAAGTTTTATCAAATACGAGCTAATAAGCACAAATTGAAAACTAGAGCAATTTGGGTTAGAAAAGATGAACTATTACCCCAGATGAAATGCAACATTGTGATAGGTGATTTTAAAGTTAAACATATAGCATCTAGATGGTATTAAGACTTTGTATGCTCAAAACACATGACCGGGGATGATACCAAACTTTTAAATAGAACAAACTTCTCTGGAGGAAAAGTCTTATTTGGAGATGGTGTATTAGCCCAGATCATTAGTAAAGGAACTCTCCATGAAGAAGGATTACCTATTCTTGAGGATGTTCTCTTGGTAAAAGGTCTTAAAGCTAATTTACTAAGTATATCACAGTTTTGTGACTCCAACCATACTGTTACCTTTTCAAAGAACAATTGCAAAACTTTAAATGAAAAAAGGTGATTGCATTATTACAGGACTCCGTACTCCATATAACTATTACACAGGTAATCCAAGAACAAATGTTTGGGTCACATTAATTACGACAGTCTTAGTAAATTTTATTCTCAAGAGATAGTTAGAGGTGTTACTAAGATAAAACTAATTTCAAACATCATATGTGGCCCCTGTCAAGAAGGAAAAATTGTTAAGGCTCCCCACAAGAAAGTTAAAGAAGTTCTATCCACTAAACCTCTAGAACTCGTCCATATGGACCTAATGGGTCCTTCTTGTACTGTTAGTCTTTCTGGAAACAAGTATATTCTAGTTATGGTTGATGACTTCACTCGATTTACATGGGTTTACTTTTTAAAACATAAGTTATAAACTTTTCATAAGTTTTTGAAAATCTTAGTTCTTATAGAATATGAAAAGGATTCCTAAGTAGATAGAATTCGTAGTGATAGAGGAGGTGAATCCATAGATTCAGGTGTCATTGAATACTGTGACTATAATGGTTACAAACAGGAATTTAGTGCCCCTACAACACCTCAATAAAATGGAATTACTGAGCATAAAAATCACACTCTTCAAGAAATGGCCCGTGTGATGATTCATGCAAAGAACCTACCTAAATATTTTTGGGTAGAATCCATTTGTACAACCCTTCACATAATCAATCGAGTTTACCTAAGGACAAATACCGAACAAACATCCTATAAACTTTGGTATGGGAAGAAACCTAACCTAAAATACTTTAGAACCTTTGATAGCACTTGTTATGTTTGTAAGGATAGAGAACATCTTTCTAAATTTGAAACCAGAGGAGATAAAGTTATTTTCTTAGGATATTATCCAAATAGTAGAGCCTACCGTGTCTACAATCTTCGTACCAAAACCTTGATGGAATCCATTAATGTGGTTGTAAGTGACACTACTATAGAGAGTAAGATCGAAGGACCAACTATAGTGGATGAATACAAAAACCTTTTAACTTATGATTCTCCAGAGATAGATAAGTCCTTACTAACTGAGACCCCTGAAGTGCCTAACTAGGTATCCAAAGAACATCCTTTAGATCGTGTAGTTGGTAATCCTTCAGAGCCAGTTCGCACCAGATCCCAACTATGTACTCTTGCTCATTATGCATGCTTTGTTTATCTTATAGAACCAAAGAATGTAAATGAAGCACTGAATGACCTATTGTGGATAAGTTCTATGCAGGAAGAACTTCTTTAATTTATCATACATGATGTATGGCATCTTGTACCCCATCTTGAAAATAAAAGGGTTATCGACACACGTTGGATTTTAAAAATAAAACAGATGAATCTGGGATGATTATTAGAAATAAATCTAGATTAGTTGCCCAGGGATACTCTCAGATTGAAGGAATAGATTTTGAGGAAACTTTTACACCTGTCACTCGGCTTGAGTCTATTCGCTTACTCTTTGCAATAGATTTTCATTTGCATTTCTCACTTTATCAAATGGATGTTGAATCTGCTTTCCTTAATGGAATCTTGACTGAAGAGACCTACATAGACCAATCTAAAGGGTTCATTAACCCTCATCATCCAAATCACGTCCACCGACTTAAGAAAGCTCTTCATGGGTTAATACAAGCTCCTAGAGCTTGGTATGAATGTTTATCCACCTTCTTTCTAAATAATGGTTTTAAATGAGGAGGGAATGATCAAACTCTTTTTGTCAAACATTTTGACAGAAACATTACCATAAACCCAAGTATATGTAGACGACATCATTTTTGGATCTACCTCCTCTACAGATGTCAAAACATTTTCTAATATTATGCATAAATAATTCCATATTTCACTTATGGGGGAGTTATAATTCTTCTTAGGACTCCAAGTTAAGCAAAATTCAGATGAATAATTTGTATCGCAATCTGAATACGCTTTAGAGATTGTCAAGAAGTTTGGCCTAGAAACAACAAAAAAAGCTAGGACTCCCATGACTACTTATGTCAAACTTTCAAAAGATGAGAATGGTAAATCTATCGATTCTACTTTATACCGTAGTATGATAAGAAGCTTACTTTACCTTACTGCCTCATGCCCTGATATTACATACTCTGTTTGTGTGTGTGTCTGATATCAAAACAATCCTAAAGAGAGTAATTTATTATGCATTAAAAGAATTATCAAATACATTAAAGACAATCTAAATCTAGGACTTTGGTACACTAAAGACACTTCTAGTACTATACTAGGATACACTGATGCTGATTGGGATGGGTGTTCCGATGATAGTAAGAGTACTTCAGGAGAATGTTACTACATTGGTAACAATTTGGTAGGATGGAGTAGTAAGAAACAAAACTTCACTTCCTTATCTACTGCCGAATCCGAGAATATTGTCATAGGAAGTTGTTGTGCTCAATTACTTTGGCTAAAACAAATGCTAAAAGATTATGGTATAACTGAAGATAAGTTACATCTCTATTGTGACAATCAAAATGTGATTAATATTTCTAAAAATTCAATTCAGCACTCTCGTACTAAACATATTAAAATCAGATATCATTTCATACGCAAGTTAGTTGAATATAAGGAGTTAGAAATTAATTACCTGTCTACTGAATTGCAATTAGCTGACTTATTTACTAAGCCATTGGATTATCTTTGATTTGAATCTTTACGTAAATTTATTGGTATGGTTATGGCAGAATAATGATTTATTGTTTCATACTTATTTTCTTTTCCCTTTTCCATTTGAGACAAAATGGGGGAGAAATTTAAGTCTACTTGGACTTTCTTACTGTATTCTCAACTAAAAAGCTTGATCTTAGTTATCTTATTTTCAAGAATCAATACCTTTATTTATATCAGAATTTTGATAGGGTATTGGTCTGTAACTAGTTGAGTTATGTAATTTTCCTTTTTTAGGATATTGGGTAGATTGAATTTTTTTTATAGGAATAGGATTTTATTATTTCTTTTGTATCCCTACGAGTCCTCGATGACTCAAAGGAGATTTATCTCATATTTCCAAAGGGGGAGATTGAAGCACCCTATATCTTTAATTTACTTGAGTCTATACTATATAGGTGCTCATCTAGTTTGGAAATAGTGACAAAATTAAGTCATATCCTAGTCTACCAAAGAGCCTCAGACTCTACATATGAATTCCTCAGAAAGTCCCTAAAGGTAGAACACCAACACATCACCTAGGATTGCATTTATGTGTTGCATTCTTCATGATATGTGTGTGTGCGAGTTAAATCCCATCAAAATGATTTTCTACAATTTTAGGATATTTTAAATAATTTTTAGGAATTTTAAAAATAATTTTTAGACATTTAAAATTGGATTTTATAATATTTTGGGACTGTTTTATAATTTTCCTAAGTTTTTAAAACTTTGCTTGGGTAGAATCCAAAAGCGCTGGATAATATTGTGGGGAAAATCGAAATCTTTCAATCTTAAAAAACACGCATTTTTCCAGTCCATCGTAGCCTCACACGTGGTGATCTTACAATGGCTAGATTTGTGTTTTATTTACGTCACATATCTGAGACTTTAGTTGAACCGTTGGATCAATCTTGTCAATGGTCTTCATGTTTTCTTATTCGATCCAAGTGTTATATATTTGAACCAATCAGAGCATTTTTAAAAGCGGTGCTTAATCAACCATTAGATTTACTTCGATCCTTTACATTTAATCCTGATCGTTGATTTGGTTCGATGTTGCAGCTCCTTCCATGCTCTAGTATAAATAGAACTTATACGTGCAACGTTTACAATCTGTGGTTCATTTCACATCTGAGAGAAAAAAAGAGAGGAGAGAGAGAGAGAAATAAATAGAGAGAGAAAATAAAGCCCTAAAATAACTCCAGCCAAATTCTCACTTGAAAATCCTTCTATGAGTTGAGTTAGTTCGAGTTTTGAGAAGATCTGCCCTCTCTAGTTCTTAATCTCTTATCCAACTAAGTCACGTGGTCCTGATCTCATTTTCTTTCATAGAAAGTTGAGATTTGAGACTCTGTGATACATATCATGTAGATATTACTGAGTTTGATTTCTTCTTTCTAAAAATATTTATTTTGTTGGTTGTTTTTAAACTTTTATGTTTCTTTCAAAACCTAAACCAATAAAATCATTTCTGATTTCAGTTTCTGAGAATATCCAGGCTTAGATCTAGTTAAGATCTTGATTGGGGATTTACACTTTCATATATTTCATATTTTGTGAAATAACTGTACATTTTTTTTAATAAATAAGCTGTATAGGATCTTGGCTCTTTTATATAGCAAGATTCCCTCTTGATCTGTGGATAAATTTAAAGATAAAAAATTCTGAAAGTTTCGATCAAACTGATTTTGGAAATCTTTATTGCATATTATAACTCTGTTTGTAATTTGATAATCATTATGTTTGTAATAAGTGTGTGAGTTGCATGCATGTGTTAGGCACATCACATCACAACACCTTCACACTACAACACTAAAACGTGTTGGTAAATAGATTTTAGAGTTTAAGAGTAGACGTAAAGCTAAAAGGAGTGGAGTTACAAAGATGAGAGAATATCTACAACATTAGAGCCTTGGGAGAAGTCAGAATAATCCAGAGGAGCTGGTATAATTGGTGAGATTAAATTAGGTCTGATTGTGTGTTTAGATTGTTAAATGTTTGTAATCTGTTACTTTATTTTACTAGATTTTTATTTTGAGGTGTAGAGACCTCCGTGGATGTTTTCCCAATTGGGTGGGATTTTACCACGTTAAATTCTTGTGCACTCGCATACTTAATCTTCCTCTCATCCCTTTCTATTGGTGTGATGATTTAAAACTATTTTAGTTTTGGTTTTCAAAACTTGGATACATAATACCTGAAATATCTCGTTCATAAGTATTTTTATACGCATATTGTATTAGCTATTTGTTTTAAGAAAAGAGTTTCTTCAAAAAACTGTTCGGAGCCATTTAGACTGTTTAATCTTGAATTACACAACTTAAGTGGCACTTTTTGTGTTTGATGTTAGAGAGAGTGGATAAGCTAGTGATAATGGATAAAAGGAAGAGGAGAGTGAACTCCAAGTTTCCTTTCGTGAGTTGTACGTAGAATCCTTAAAATCGAAATGGGCAAACTTGAAGTTGGAAGCCAGAATAAGAGAATGTGTCGTAGGTAGTGATGAAAGTGTTTTAATTAAAGATCTTAGGGCATGTAAGAGAACTCTTAGTGATAAGCTTGAGTATGTTGAAAGTGAAAGGGATAGCCTTACAGGTTTAATGGAGGTTATGAAGAAAGAGCTTCTTGAGTTTGAAGAGTCGAGAAGTTTACTTGAGTCTAGGATAGTGGAACTTGAAGAGAGATTGAGAGACTCAAGTCAGGTCAAATTTAATTTGGATAGTAGGTCAGAGAAGTTGGATAAAATTTTAGGCACTGTCCAAATCAAAGATGACAAGTGTGGTATTGGCTTTGATACTCAAAATGCTTGTGTTAATTAAGTCGAAACCATGAGTTTGAGAGAATTGTCTTGGAACGCTAGAAAAGGTCAATCCTTAGGTAATACTTATCACCTTATTTTTACTTGCACATATTGTGGTAGGAAGGGTAACCTTAGGAGGTTTTGTTTCGATCTTAGAAACTATCGTATGAAGTTCAACAGTAAAGTCACCAAGGTCACTAAAACTCGAGAGCGTCACTTTACACCTATGTGGGTTAGGAGATCCGATTTAGAGGATTTACATGATAGGCTTTATGATTCTCATTTTCTTGCATATGACACTTCTCATGCTAAATCTAAAGGTTGATTGTTTTATCTTTTTTGTACATATATTAGATGTGCTTCATGATACATTCTTTCTAGTTGTGTGTTTGTTTATCATATTCTAGCTTATGCTTCATCATATAGGTTTTGCTAGGACTATGACATGTATATCTTTTGTATATTAATTTTTTCACTTATTAGGTTTTATTGAAAAATACAGAAAGAATTTTTTTGTCATTTGAGTTGTCTTTGTTTTTAAAATTTGTTTGTAAAAATTTATAAACTCAAAAATCTTTTTTTTTTGTCTAGTTTTACACATTTTATGTGGCATATCCTTCTGTGCATCCTATATCACTTTTAGCTTCCATGTGGATAGAACTTTTGGTTATGAATTTCAATTCTTAAATTGTTCTTTATAATGCTTGCATGGAGAAGTTTCACTTTGATTTGGTTAATGAAATCTCTTAATATATGGCACCTCACACACATGCACGAGCTTTTTTGAACTTTAACTTCACATGTATATTTAAGCTAAGTAAGATGTTCTCCCATTAATTTTGTTACCTACATGTTTTGTGATTATGGGGGATTTGTGCATGTAAGAACCGTTGCTCGGATTGAGAAAAATAGATAAATATTTTTCCGGTAAAGTTTTGTTTAGCAATGGAATCGATCTGTGAAAGTCAAGTTGACTTTGCGTGAAAAGTCACCATTGAAAAGGGGCCTAAAAAGTGTGGCATTATAAAAAGTAGACAAGGCCTACATAGTTTAGTTTGATATCATCATTTAAAAGAAAATAAAAAAGTGAATTATTATTTATAAGGGAGTTTGGATGGAAATATCAATGGATTTGCAGAATGACAATGAATCCTAATTACGCTATTTTGTCATGACGCTATTGATTTGTAGAATCATCAAAATTACATGCTTGTGTGCATTGTGCTTCTTTGTCCTTTGAGTTCACTTTATCTTTCCACATGAGGCTAAAACTAAGTTTGATAAAGTTTTGCAATCAAATAGAACTCCTTGAACATGTTTAAGTGATTGGGTCATAATTCTTTTGTCTTTAGTTGACACCTCTTCACTCTGTTTATCACATGGTTATTTAGACACATCTATTCCATATGAGTGTGGAAATATTATTATGTTTAGTATCTTGTGTGGTGTTTATACATATGTAAATGCATGCTTATGCTTTATGGATAATTTTTCCATATATATATATATATATATATATATAATTTGTTTCGAGTCTTTGCTTTTATATCTAATCCTTATATGCTATGTGTTCACATAAATATCTATATTGTTGAGACTTTTCATTGATATTCCATGCTCATTTTAGTTCATTATAGTTGATATCATTTTGCTACCGCATCATTGTTGGTATATATTGTACCTTATATGGATTAATTGTTCTTGTGTTGCCATGATTTTTTTTCACTATACACCATAGCATGATATACTTGTTTTTTCCATTATGCTTATCCCTTGTTTCATTTAGGGGCATAATTGAATTAATCAGGGAGAAATGGGTTATTTTATGCATCTTAATCTTTGTCTATTCCTGAACAAAAAGGGGGAGAAGTGGTATCTAACTCTTTTAATTTGGAGAGATCTAACTTAGGGGGAGACGTATTTCTTAGGTAGATATGGTTAGACAAAGGGGGAGGATTTAATTATGTGATTTAATATTGTTATATCCCCTATATGTTTAATGGTGTGTTTAAGTGTGCAGGTTTTCATCCATGCAACAATGTTTTAAAGTTAGCAAAGCTACTCACCATGTGGGTCAGTCAAGTGTCTGTATTTTTTGTCTTTAGGTGGGATTGTGTCTTTTAGATAAGCTTGACGGCTCATAGGGTTTTTATTTTGGTTTTGTCCGGGAATATCCAAAGAGGGAGATTTGTAAGGGAAAATATCCAATTGAGTCAATTTGTAAGTGTTGGATTAATTTTGAAAAAATCGTTTGAGTCATACGATAGAAGTTTGTGACCTTTTAAGCCTATAAAGTTTGAGTTGAAGACGTAGCGGCCAAGTCTAATGAAGATCACATCATATGTCGTGTTTTGTTCCTTGTTTAGCGTCATCAAATTTTCATATTTTCAAGGTCTCTCAGGTATGGATGCACATGTTATATAGAGACTTAGATATTTTTATTGGGTGTCCTTAAAATGGATTTTCTATTTTTTAAAGAAAATTTAAGTTTTCTGAAAAGTCGTTAGATAATGTCGTTTGAATGATATCGTTCGAATGAGAAGATAACTGCAAAAACGAGTGGAATATGGTTTGCATGACGGCTAAATCTACCTCCATCCCGGAGGTAGAAAACCTTCCTCGCGATCCTTCTTTATCTAATATTCTTCCTTATTCTCTTAAACCTTATGTTCCCCCTCTTTCTAAATTCTTTCCTGAAGTCGTGGGAGCCTCTAAATATTCTAAAATTTCCTTGCTTGAAGTTTCATCATTCAAGGGAGAGCCTGCTTTTTTTTCTTGAGAATGATTATCTTCTTAAACTTTCTGCCCCTTTCAAGTATTCATTGGTAGGGAAGTTCAATAATGGTCGTCCACCTGTGGAAGACATACGAAAAATGCTAACATCCATGGGTTTAAAAGCGACATTTAATGTGGGGTTGATAGATAAAAAACATGTCATGATCAGATTGTTTCATAAAGAGGATTTCCTAAGACTTTGGACTAGATCAACATGGTAGGTTAATAGATTTCCTATGAGAGTGTTCAGATGGACATATGATTTCCATCCGGATTGCGAAACAATTATTGTACCTGTTTGGGTAAGTCTTACACTTTTGCCTATTCATCTTTCCAACAAAAAAGCCTATTTTCAATTTGTAGTGCAGTAGGGATTCCTTTGAAGATGGATAGTGCCACTGCTTCCCTAGGCAGACCTAGCATGGTCAGCGTTTGCATTGAAGTTGATTTGAGTAAGAAAATTCCCAATAGAATTTGGATTGCTAACAAAGACACCTCCTTGGGATTTTGGCACTATTTCGAATATGAATACCTTCCTCCTTACTGTTTCAATTGTTCTAGAAAATTCCACAAAGAAGAAGCATGTCTCCTCAAAGAAGAAAACAAAGTTAAATATAATTGGTCCATAAAGCCTATCCCATTGACAAAGAATAAAGAGAGCACTAAAGAATGGGTTGTCAAAACTTTTAAGGGGAATAAAGAGTTACAATCTGATAAACCTGTAGAATTGCAATAAGATAATCTCAACATTCCCAAAGCTTCAAAATCTGTTCAGGCCATAGAAGATCATCAACAACAGATTACTAATTTTTTCAAGAAGAAATCCACAAGGGTAGAAGATTTTACTTGCACTCTAAGTGAAATCAAATTAGTTACAGGAGATAAAAATGTTCAGGTAGAAGTTGAAGGCACTGTCAATGATGTAGCAACTGCAATTGATACTGATCATCAAGCATTAAAAGAAGGAGAAATGTCCCCATGTATAGACAAGAACTTTAGCAGCCCTGCTATTACCCCTAAGGCAAAGGGGGTAATAGTCCAGGAAAATTTTAGTGCGAAAGGAAGAATAGAAGGGAATATGTTCAAAAGCAGTCAGGGTAGATTCAAATATCCTATTTTCAAAGGGGGAACCAAACCTGTCAAACTGTCTAAGCTTAAACAGAAAAGAAGTGATGAGAAGAAAGACTCCTGACCAAATACTAGACTGTTTAGGTTTGGTACTAAAACTTCCTCTTTTCTCATATCCCAATGATGAATGCAATCATTTGGAATATAAGAGGGATTTTAAAAAAAGGAGCAGCGAAGATAATTAAGAGGTTTATCATAATATATCATCCTTCAGTTATTGTAATCTTAGATCCAAAGCTTGAGGTTTAAAAGCTGGAATCATTTAGACTAAAGGTGGGATTTCATACTACATATGCTAATTCAAATAGTAAGATCTGGTGTTTTGGTAGAGAAGATTTAATATGCCGAGTTGTTTCTGAAATGGAACAAGGTATCACTATTTCCTTCAACATTAATAACGTTGAAATCAGAGCTTCTTTTATCTATGCAAAGAATACTAAGGTGGAGAGAAGAGATCTTTAGCAATATCTTAATATGAATTTCACTACAGATCCTTAGTTTATCCGGGGATATTTTAATGTGGCTACTAATAATTTGGAGAAAGAAGGTGGTAATGATCAGCTATGGAGTTTTTGGAATCTATAGAAATGAATGAGATGTTTGACCTTGGTTTTATAGGATCCAAATTCACTTGGTTTAACAAAAGGGAGGGTCTGGATCAAATTTGGTATAGATTTGATAAAATTTTTGCTAATCAGAATGCTCTACAATTCGGTGGGATGGAAGTTCATCACCCAAATAGACTCATGTCTGATCACTATCCCCTTTTACTATCAATTAAGAATATTCTTGAGGTGAATCATAAATCATTCAAATTTTAAAATTTCTGGCTTAAATCTCCAGAAATCCACTCAGTTGTTTCTCAAACCTGGAATTCAGTTGCTCATTCCAATCCCCTGGACTCTATAGGTTTAAAATTCAAACTTCTTAGATCAACTCTTTCTTCTTGGAGAAACTTTAATCTAAAATGGCAGAGGATAATCTTTTGGCTAAGGATATGGCATATGATATAGATCCTTCAGAGCTTAATAGAGAGAACATATCTATAGCTTTGGCATGCAGTACCTAAAAGCTCCTCATAGAAGATTTATTCTAAAGATAAAAATCTCAAGATAAATTCATAAAAGAAGGGGATAGAAACACTAGCTTCTTTCATAATTCTGTCAAAGCTCGAAGAAGACAACTGGTTATATCAGAAATCAAAGACTCAGAGGGATCAATTCATAAAAATGAGAGGTCTATCCAAGATGATGAAGTCCAATATTTTGAAGATCAATTCAAGCAAAAAGAAGGTCCTCTTATTTCCATGCATGATTCTTTCTTGGAGGCTATTCCTAAACTGGTGTAATGAATTAAATAATAATCTGTGTGCAGTTCCTATCAAGAATGAAAATTTTAAAGTTGTTAAACAGCTTAATCAAAATAGCTGCCCTGGCACATATAGCTTTCATGGAGTATTTTTTATGAAGTTTTAGAATATTATAGAGGTTGAAGTGGTGGCTGCAATTCAAAATTTCTTCTTAGGTGCTTCTTTACCTAGAAACATGACTTCTACTTTGATAGCTTTGTTACCTAAGGTGAAAACTCCTAAATCTTTCTTAGATTTTAGACTAATTAGTTTGGTTAACTTCTTCAATAAAAAATTTTCAAAAATTCTTACAAATAGGTTGAGTAATATTTTTCCTAATATCATTTCTCTTAACCAAAGTGGGTTCATAAGAGGTTGGAATGTGTTGGAAAATGTTTTGTTGGCTCAGGAGATGGTTTCTATGATTCATTCTAAGAATTTTTAGAGGCAATGTAGTCCTAAAGCTGGATTTAGATAAAGCATATGATAGGGTGTCTTGGCTTTTTTTGATTCATGTTATGAGGAAGTTTGGTTTCTCTGAAACATGGATTGATTTGATATGGAGGCTTATTTCCAATTATTGGTTCTCAGTCATCATTAATGGGTATTCTTGTGGTTTTTTCAAGGCTTCTAGAGGTCTAAGGCAGGGTAATCCATTATCCCCTAGCGTATTCATCATTATGGCAGAGGCTTTCTCTAAAACTTTGAATTCCTTTCTTCCTAATCTTTATGGATTTAAACTTCCATTGGGCCATCCTAAATTTAATCATCTTGCTTATGCAGATGATGTTATTATCTTTGATTTAGGTGCCTCCAAGGATTTAAACTCCATTATGAAGGTAATAAAAGATTATGAAAGAGCAACTGGTCAAAAGATTAACATCTCTAAATCTCAAATGTTCTTATACAAAAAGTTTGGCCCTGTTGCTGTCAACAAAATCAGAAGGATAACTGGTTTTACTAACAAATCTTTGCCTATTTTATACTTGGGTTATCTTTTATTTGCAGGTAAAAAGAAGATTGCTTACTTTGAATTTCTAATTCAAAAAATTAGAATGGCTCTCAGTGGATGGAAATCAAGATATCTTTCATGGGTTGGGAAGATATTTCTCCTCAAAAATGTTCTTACCACAATCACAATTCACACTTTAGTTGCTTTCAATCCTCCCAAACAAGTTCTTTAAAAATTGGAATCTCTATTTGGAAGGTTCTTTTGGGGGTCTCAAGATGGTTCTTCAAAGCATCACTGGTGCAAGTGGGATACTATCTCTAGGCTAATCAAAGAAGGAGGTTTAGGGGTCAGGAAGCTTGAAAATATTAGTAGAGATATGTCCATGAAGTTGTGGTGGAAGTTTAGATCTGGAAATTCTTTATGGTCTCAGTTATTGAAGAGTAAATATTGCAGAAATGCTCATATTAATGCTGTCAGGGATAAAACATTTTTAAACACTCTGGGAAGAATGTGCAAAGTTTGATCAGAGGAAGAGGAGCCTATGAAAAGGAGAACCAGTTCAGGTGACATTGACTTTTATTGGGACAATTGGCTGGACTCAGGTCCTATTGGTGAAGAATTCAACATTCCCAAGAACTGTAAAATTAAAGATTTTTAGTTGTCTGACAGAAGATGGGATCTAGATAAACTAAAAAATATTTTCCATTGAACCTCATTCAAGAAATTACTCAAAGTAAATTTTGGAACTTGGAGAAAGATTATTTGGTTTGGATAGCTTCTAACTCGGGGGAATTTTCTTTTTCTACTGCTTGGAACGTAACGAGGACTCAATCTCCTTCTCATAGATCAACTCAATTTATTTGGGATCTATTCCTCTTAAGTTGTCAGTTTTATCTTGGAAAATACTTCGAGATCTGCTTCCAACTGATGGAAAAATAAAGTATATTGGGGTTAGAGGGCCTTCGAATTGTGTCCTCTATACAGACAGTAAAGAAGAGATAACTGAGCATTTATTCTCTTATAGTGAAATAACTGGTAAAGTTTGGGATTTCTTTGGTGATAAACATGGTATTCTGAGTCCTAATGCCTCGGTAAGGCAAAGGTTTGTATCTTGGTGACTTTGGTCCTCTTCTTTTGATAACTCGATGTTCAAACTCATCCCCATTATACTTATTGGCACATATGGATGAACATAAATGGTGCTAAGTATGAAAATTCTTCCTTGTTCTTTCCCAGAATTATTAAGAATATTCATCATAGCTTATCGCTGCTTTGCATAGGTCAAGGAAAGCTAGTTTCCAAGACTATTTTAGTTCACTGGTCTATTCTTCCTAAAGGGATATTGAAACTAAATGTTGATGGGAGTTCTTTGGGTAATCCCAGTAAAAGTGGTTGTGGAGGGCTCTTGATAAATCACATAGGTGAGGTGATATGGTTCTTCTACAAACATTTAAAAATTAAATCAAGCTTAGAAGTTGAAGCAGACACAGTTCTTCAAGGAGTTTCATTCTATCAAGATCTCAAAGAGTATGATCTAATTATTGAGTGAGACTCAAAACTTGTGATTGATATCCTTCAAAATAATATATCATGTCCTTGGAAGATTCAATGGAAAGTGTATCAAATTCTCTACTTAAGTTCTAAACTCAAGTGTACATTCATTAATTTTCACAAAGAGGCAAATATGGCAGCATATTTCTTGTCTAAGATTGGTAGCTTTCATAAAAATTCTTTGATGTCTCATAATATTGATCTTCTTCCTAAGCAATTCAAAGGCATTTTTAGATTAGATAAGATTCAATTTCCTTATCTGAGGAAGGTTTCCTTTTAATTTCTTTCGTCTTCTTTGATTGTAAGCCATGGTCAGGGATCTTTTCACCATCATTATTCAATAAATATTTTCTTCCATTAAAAAAAAAGGTTCGAATGAGAATCCCAGGTCGTTCGAACGAGGTATCTAACAACTTTCTTCTTTAGACCTACTGAATTCTCGTTTGAATTGTCATTCGAACGAACCTTCGTTTTGGAGCTGCTTCTTTCTCGCTCGATATGTCATTCGAACGACCTTTTTTCTCGTTCGAACGACACAAGTTTCTCATTCAAACGATCGAAAAATTTCACAAGTTTTTCAGTAGCTTTTAATTAACCTCCCATTACTTCTTTTCCCATTTATTTTAGTAGTAGTAACCATTTTGAAGGGACTTTCAGCAGACCATTTTCATCTTTTGAGAGAGAAATCTTTTATCCAAAAAGTCCTTTTGTTTTTGTGAATCAAAATGAATTAATTTCAACACAAAAACATGTTTACACCCATATAGTTTACACGATCCAAGTTTCAACATAACATATGCTTTGAGGTCGTTGGTTTGTCATCAGGTTTCATTCTCTACCCAAAAGGGATAGTTTTTTATGGAGGATTCTGTGGTCGTGATTTTACGTGCGATGGATTCCGTTTGGTTGATGATTGCATTACCCCATCGGTGAATTCCGAGATGAAGGTGAACTCTTGAGTTGTCTACTAGGTAGAGGTGAAGGAACGAAGAACATCAAGGCCTGTGAGGGCGTCGAGCCTTTGTGTAAGTATTTTATCGTATCTTATGTAATTCCATACCTAGTGGACTTATGGCTGAGCCGTCTGAGATTTTTCCCATTGTGGGGTTTTCCTCGAACATCGCGGAGTTGTGGTTGTGTTTATTTTTATCTTGCAAAATATCACGTAGATGCATGCTTAGGCTTAACAAGATAAAAATTTGATTTAACCATAAAAAGTTATTTAGATTAGTGCTAATTTAATTGGGTAATTTTTAGTTTAATTTAATTCAAGTAATTTGCCTAATTTCATGTTTGGATAAATTTGAACTTGAATTGAAGTTGTGTTTTTTTTTTGTTTTAAAAGACAAATTAAATATTTGCTCAATTTTATTTTAAATTTTGAAGAAATAAAAAATTTGGAATATTTCGTGAACTATATCTTTAGAAATTGAAAATTGGTATTTTCTGGGAACCTATGTCCCTTACACTTCTTGGTCCCCCTTTAGTTTTTAGGAAAAAATAAGTAATAGGTTATGACGGTGGTTCCTAAATTTATAGCAGATCCTAATAAGCTTCGACCTAAACCATAAAACAGAGTTGAACCTAAAAATCGAACCAAGGTAGACCTAAAAAAGTCTATGTTTGCACCTATTGCAAGAATAGAGGTTACCTTAGGTAATTTTGCTACATGTTAGGAAGAACTAGATGTACACAAACTCCCACGCACCGCTATTGCGAGTTTGCTAGTCTTAAAGAGCAAGTTGAGTTCTTAGTTGTGACCTCACAAAGCTTAATGGAAGAATTTCAATAAATGTCTATATTTTTTGAGAATTCTCGTAATGCTACGACTAGAGCCAATAACGACAAGGGCAAACAAAATGTTGCCTCGACTTGGGTACTTAGGCATGAAGATAAAGCCCTTACTATTCACGCTTATTTTGAGGTTCAAAATACTTCATAGTGGTATTTTGATAGTGGGTGATCTAGGCACATGATTGGTGACATATCATTTTTACAAACCTCGAGGATCGTAAAGAAGGAAAAGTCACCTTTAGAGATGGGATAGTATTTTAGGACGTGGATGTGTTGAGATACTTGAATTTCCTAAACTAGATAATGTGTTATACGTAAAAGGGTTAAAAGGGAACTTAATTACAATAAGCTAATTGTGCGACATAAACTTTGCGGGAAAGTTTGACCAGTCTGAATGTAATGTATGTGACCAATCTAGTGAACTTTTATTACAAGGAGTGAGGACCGAATACAATTACTATAGAATCATTCCCAAATCCTCCTTTGTGTGCAATAGTGACACAATCTCCTCTATGGACCTTTGGCGTGAATGACTAGGTCATGTGCATTTTAGATATATTGATAGATTAGTGAAAAAGGACCTAGTTCGTGGCTTACCGTCACTTGAAAAACCAACTCCCTCGATTTGTGGAACTTGCCAACAAGGAAAAAATTCGAAGTCCCCATCAAAAGTTGAAAACTATTATCACCACACGTGTTTTGGAGTTGATTCACATGGATCTTATGGGTCCTACTCACTCAGAGAGTCAATGTGGTAAGAGATACATTCTCGTGATGGTAGATGACTTTTTGAGATACTTTATTGCGGTATTTCTTAGGGAAAAGTTTGATGCGATTGAGTTTTTAATAACCAACTATCGTGTCCTAAAAAACCAACACGATGTCACTATTAATCGGATGCATAGTAACAATGGCACTAAATTTTAAAAAGTCAGAGTGGATAACTATGGTGATGGAGTGGGCATCAAACACGAATTTTTGGTCTTTTTATTCCTAAAAAAATGGGATAGTTGAGTAGAAGAACCTGACGATAGAAGAGATGGTTAGATCTATGATTCTTGGGAGAAATAAGCATATAAGTTTTTGGGTTATGGCGGTGAATACCTCATGCCATACAATGAATATGGTTTATCTTCATCCGCACACGCTACACACGCCTTATGTGTTATGGATAGGGAAGAATCCTAATCTATTATATATCCGTGTCTTTAGGACTACTTGCTACATCTTGAGAGATAGAGAGCACATAGGAAAGTTTGATTCCGGGAGAAATGAAGGGATATTTTTAGGTTATTCATCGTGGGGTAGTACTTATAAGGTGTTTAACCTTGCAAGCTCTAAGGTTATAGAGTCGATAAATGTTATGATTAGAGATGATGAGCTGCCAATGTCTATTGATTGTAACCCCAAGTGTGAGGACGATGCACCCCTGGTGATTATATCCACCCTCATAGTTTTGAAAGAGTCGTGACCCTTCCGCTATATTTGGTAATCCCACACTAGGTGTCAAGACTCTCGATCAACTTGAGAATGTAGGTAACTACGTTTCCTACACCTCCTTCGTTCAGCCTAAGTACGTGAAAGAAGCACTCAAGGACGAGCATTGGATATCTGCTATGCAGGATGAGTTACTTCAATTTTACAATAATAAAGTCTGGGAGTTAGTCCCCCGACCCATCAAGACTAAAGTGAGAGGTACCAAGTCGATTTACAAGAATAAAATGGATGAGAATGATACCATAGTTCACAATAAGTCTTGGTTCGTCTCTCAAGGTTACACTCAGATTGAGGGTGTTGACTTTGACGAGACATTCGCTCATGTTGCTAGTCTTGAGTCCATCCACTTACTATTTGCCATAACATGTCATATGCGCTTCAATTTATATCAAATGTATGTCAAGAGTGCGTTCTTGAATAACATTCTACAGGAGAAAATCGACGTGGAATAACCAAAAAGATTTGAAGACATAATGCACCCGGGACACGTTTTTATCTTAAAAAGTCCCTATATGATTTAAAATAAGCACCCCGTGTTTTGTACGAGAGGCTCACTTTCTATCTCTCATCTCGTGGATTCAAGAGAGAGGGAGTGGATAAGGCGTTTTTTATGAGGAGCGAGAGTGGTGCTGTCTTGGTTGCCTAATTTTATGTGGACAACATAATATTTGGATCCACGTGCTCTCAAGTTGCTCACACTTTTGAGTAAGAGATGAAAAGAAAGTTTGAGATGAGCATGGTTGGTGAGATTATGTTCTTTTTAGGTCTCCAGGTGCGTCAACTAGAGGATGAGATATTAATATCTTAAGCCAAATATGCTAGGAACATAATGAAGAAGTTTGGTTTAGACTCTGCTAAGCACTCACGCAACTCTATGAGTACAACGACTAATCTTAGCAAAGACACTTTAGATAAGGGCGTAGAGAAAACCCTTTATCAGAGCATGATAGGTAGTCTTCTCTACTTGACAGCTAGTCATTCTAACATCGCCTTTAGCATTGGAGTCTGTGCGCGATACTAAGTATCCCCGAAAGAGTCTCACTTATTCGCATTTAAACGTGTCATCAAATACGTGAGTGACACTCTTTCTTATGGTATTTGGTATTTTTTGATACCGATGATCGTTTGCTCACTTATTCAGATGCCGATAGGCCGAGGATGTTGATGGTTGTAGGAGAAACTCGAGCGGGTGTTTTTACTTTGGGAGTTCTCTTGTCTTTTGGCGGAGAAAGAAGTAAAAATCCATATATTTGTCCATGACGAAGGCTGAGTATATAGCCATCGAGATTTTTTACACGCAACTCTTATGGATGAAGCAAATGTTGAAAGATTATCCAATTTCACAAAGCACTATGACTATATCTTATGATAATACGAGTGTGATCCATATATCCTGTAATTCGGTCCAACATTCTCGCACAAAGCACATATGGATATGTGAGTATTTTATTCGTGATCTTGTAGAGGAGAAGGTCACGCCCTTGATCTTTGTGAGCACCGAATGTCAATTAGACGATATTTTCACAAAACCATTAGATGCATCTATATTTGAGGATCTTAGGAAGTCTTTAGGTATTTTCTCCGTTGATTGAGTTCGGGTACTTTATCTAGTAAAGAATATTTGTCATTTTCATATCTTATATTCCTATTGCTGGTTTGTATTATCGTTATATTGATATGTTTTTCCTTTTGATATATTTTTGAAAAATTCCCAAAATTGTTATTTTTTTATAAAAAATTCAATAAGAGTTTTGGTTAATAAGAAAAAGTTTGAAAAATTGAAAAATATTTTATTTTGATAAATTTTTTGAAACGATAAAAAGATTTTTTTATTTTCATTTTTCACAATATATGGATGAACATTTAATATATTCGAATCACCCCTACATTCCATCCGCTCACGTGACTTTTTCATAGTATTTTGAGATATGAATTTGTTTCATTAGTGTGCTTGACAATGTGTGGATAACATTTCTTTGATATTTTATTTTCATTTTGCTTATGTGCACATACTTTTGAACATCGTACTTACTTATTAGTGTCGAATATGATGTTCTCATCTTAATCGTACTTAATAATGAACAAATGTAAAAAGAGATAAGTTGTGCTTGTGAAAAACCTTTTCCAGGATTTTATTTCCTGAAAATTATTAATATATGTTGAGAAATGGAAAGGGGCTACAAAAGAACAAAATTCTCTTTACGTTAAAAGCCACCTTTTGCCCCAAAAAGAGCCTAAAAAGAAAAATAACACACAAAAACAGAAATGTCGGAGCCATTTAGTTTATATGCATTGATGCTTCGCTACATATGAGCATTATGATTTCTTCAAAATATATGAGAGTTAATTCTTATATATGTGAGATTTTGAGGGAGTTATAAAATATAAGAGCAATGGGTTTGCACAACGAACTTTCTTGAAAAACATTAAAAATTTTGGGGTTATTTTTTTAGAGTCATTTAAAATTCATGGCATAATGCATAAGTCGAGTCAATTGCAATTGAGTTCAACATTTTACACCTAAGGTTGCTATTGAGTTATTTCTTTAGAAGTATTTCGTGACTTTGGGCACCTATGTTATGAATGTTTTTGTTGATTTGCCTATGGATGTAAGATCGTGTGCGATATTGATTCAAATAGATTCGCAATTTCCAATTCAGACTTATTTAATTGGATGTCTAAATTTTCTCAAGCCAAATACCAATTAAATCAGCCCTTAAATATGCAACTACGTGACAATTCAAATCTTAAATTAAATCATGCGATGAATAAGCTGACAAAGACAGATTTCAGGAAAAAATCTCCATAAGGAAAAAACCTTTTGTTTCCACTATAATTTGTAAAGGAACGGTTTACAATCGGATTACTGCGAAACTACAATTTGACTTACGAAATACTCGCAGGTGTCGGTTCGCAGTCATCAGCCCCAGAAAACCGCAGCATTCCCTATGACACGCAGTCGATCAGCCCCGTACCTCCCTCCACAAATGGCACCTATGGTCAGCCCAGTACATTTCCAAGGCACCTATGATTCATCAGCAAAACTCCCAACAAAACTATGCTTGGGGTTCTACAAACAACTCACACAAAAAGTTTGGGATTTGTGAATTGTAAAAACAAAGTTTTGAACCCTCAAAAATTGGTTGGAGAATAGAAAATCGTATTCTGTGAAAACCAGTATTTCTCCACACGAAAATCAGTAGTCCGAGACCCTTATTTATATAGCAAATCAAGGTGGTGACGTGTAGGCTAAAAAAACATGTCGTTTGAATGAAAGATGATGTCGTTCGAGCGACACTCCATCTCGTTCGAACGAGATGTGAAGTTGTTTGAACGACGGTCACTGATCCTCTTAATTTTTTTTTAAATATTTAAATAACTTGGAATCGTCAAAAACTAAAACTATTCGCGGGATCGGGAGCATTTATCCAAAACCTTTTTATGATATAAATCAGTTAAAATCATTTCAAAAAATCATTTAAACTTTTATGAAAATATCCCAGCACTTTTAATGCAACATGTAAATGGAACTAAAATATATTTATCAAATTTGTCCTTGTTGGGCATGCATGTTGAAGTCGTCTTGTGATTCAGATTGTCGATTGTAGATCTAAGCTTCCCATTTCTTCGACAAACTTGTAGCCGTATACGACATACTTAATGTAATGGACAATGTCCTTACAAATCTCCCCCTATGTCTATGCGGGTCCAAAATAAAAATATCCGAATTATCAATCAAAATATGACCTATACAAATCTACCCTCCCATAAACTCAAATATGGAAAGATAAACTGAACAAGTCTTCAAAATTTTTCAAACTTCACTTCAACAATAAACTTTTTCAAACTCCAAGCTTTTCTCATCAGGGTGTGCAATCAAAACGTCTTCAATCGTACCTACACACATGAGACAAAGCAAAAATCACGTGACGTATCGAGTTTGAAATGATATAAACATAAAGCATGTAAGCATAATCAATTCTCCGCCATAATTAAACTCCCCATAATATCATAATTCTTTCTCCCCCTTTTTATTTGTCTAAAATAGACAAGGAAAAGAATAAATCCCGTAAAGCAAATCGGGGTGTCACGGTAAACAAAGCAAACAAACTATTTTGAGTTTTTCAATTTTTTATACAAAAAATGCAAAAATATGATGTTACAAAAAAAAATCACACCATGAATTTGCACTAAGATAACCAGATCGGGGATACATAATGAATGGGTGTGAACAAATTCGATAGGAACATCAATTCAATCATATCATATGTGCAAGATGTATAAGTGTAGTCCTAACATATGAACATCAACAATAGTCCTTTGGTGTAAAATTGTTGAATTTAGATGACATAGTCTTAATAATATCAACAAATCAAAGTATAAATGATTTTCACACCAATAACGTCCAAAACTATGTAATGTTTTTTCATGACTTTCAAGGGCGTGCAAACCGTATTGAAAATTCCATCCAAACTCCCTCATTAAAAGACAATTCTTTTATTTTTCTTATGAGGTGATGAAACAAAAAAAATTGGCCCATTTTGGCATAATATTCTTTTTATTTCCTTTTAATTTTTTCGGGATCTTTTAAACCCTATTGGACCCCGAATAATTTTTAATTCCTCACTTTTTTAGGTCCATATAAATGGTGTCTTAATCTCAAAGGATAAATGAGTACCTTTCGTAGCCCTTCACCATTTAAAAAAAACACAAATCTCACAAACGGTTTATAACATGCACTGCTTTTTGTCACATTGTATCGCATTTGGTTCGTTGTACATACATAATTGAAGCGAAAACACTCAGCCAACATGTGATAGACAAGCAAAAAAGTTAAACAAATCCGTACATGTGTGCAATAAAGGACAAATAGAGTCAATCATGTAGGTAACAACACTATATCATCTCAAAGACTCCAAACTTTGTAAAGCGTATGAGTGACACAACATATTGTCTCAGAACACTATCAAACAGTCACATAGATATGGCATGAAGTTGTGACTTGGTCATCCTAAGTGTGCATTCATATAACATGCAAACAAAATACAAAACTCTTTTTGAATTTTTCAAAATTTTTCAGGGAAAAGAAAAAAAATCTTTTTGCATTTTTAACACTGTTTAGAAACAACCCAGCAATACCAATAACATATAGCAGGAAGAAACAGGGACTGCAGACATAATATTATTCCAGGGGTCGTTTGAACGAGATGCCTTGTCGTTCGAACGACAGGACATCTCGTTAGAACGAGAAAAGTCAAATTTTCTCATATTACACAGAATGACATGCAGTTTTATTCAATGAGAAAATTTTATTAAAAATAGTTCCTAAAATGGGCAAACAAATCTAAAACAGTGCAAAAAATAGTACTAAAATAAGTAAAAACAAACAAAATACAAATGGTACATACTAGAAATAAGCAAAAGTGTCATCATGTAAATCACCCTATGCTAGCAAACATATCTAGAGCTCAACCGGGGAGTGCGGTGGAGTTTTCCAAAGATGGTCACATCTTTTAAAATAACTCCATCAAATCATGTGAAGTCTTAACCAAAAACTTTACTTGCTCGCGTATATGTGCAAACTCTCTATCATTGTGTGCAAGAAAAGTATCATGAGTGGGTGCATGTGTGGGAACAAGTGTAGGAGTATAGCATGACACATTACCCAACTTAAAGCAAAATTCCCTTAGGTCTCCTCCCTTATTTCAATGGGAGCAAACATAAACCGGCCTAGGAATTAATTTTAAAAAAATTATAGGACGTGTTCTCCTAACGGGAATGGGGTGCCTAGGTGGGTTAGGATGAGAAACACGTGAAGCAATGACCAAAGTGGGAATCGACTCTGGTGCAACAAAAGAAGTGGACGCACCGTCATGACCTTTTCATAAACTCTCATCACCACCCAAAACGGGATTGAGAACCATCTTTTCAACTTTATTAGATGTGTTCTATAAAGGGACTTTGACCCCTCGGGCACGTTCGAGATCACTCTCGAGTTGGGATACATGTGTCATCAGACTAGACACCATGTCAGTCAAGCCACACTTTTCCCTCATTAAAACTTCCTTCTCTCTCTCCAAATTCGAAACCCGATGACTTAAATCCCTATTATATTTCTTCATTTTCAAGGTCTCGGTGTACAAATCCCTAAAAGATTTTTGGAACTCACTCTCATCTCCACTATCAAACTCGCTCTCATCTCCACTAGAAACCCTCGAGTCATCACCGTCGCTCTCATGAACACTATCATCGTGAGACAAAGTGGGTACGCTCACACGACTCGAAAGAGCTACACACATCCCATGAGATAAACCTTTTTTGGACTTGTCTTTCTCATCATCTCCCTCACTATCACTAAGAGTGGCAGGCATGGATACTTTCTTCCCGTTTCTCCTTAACCTAGTAGCACATTCAAAAGCCCTATGACCTTTGCCTTGACATTCGAAACAAATCATCTCATCTTCCCCACTCTCTTCCTCTTTTTCCCTCTCACTCTTTTATTCATTGCCCTCTGTGGCCTTTTCTTTATTTTTATTTTTCTCAAAAGACTTTTTATTGAAAGAATTATTTTTGTTCATTTTGAGAATCTTTCTAAATTTTTTTGCAAATAAGGCACATCGTCAATGTTAAACTCTTCCTCAGAATCAAAATCATACACTCTCTCTTTCTTTTTCTTTCTAACTTGAGTCTTTAAAGCAATGCCTCTATCCTTAGCCTTAATGGTTTGGGGAAACATATTACGAGCTCTTCTAACTTAAGTGAATTTAGCTTTCCCAATGAATTCAACACAGTGACTTTAGGAATGAAACATTTTGTAAGAGATCTCAAAAATCTTTTTAACGACACACGTGTTATCAATAGGCTCACCTAAATTTAAACTCGAGTTAAAACTGTCCGACAGACGTGCATAAAACTCATCAAAACATTCAGACTCAGTCATGGTAATGGTCTCAAATTAGGTGGCCAAATTTTGTAACTTTGATTCTTTAACTGCGTTCGTACCCTCACGTGTTAATTGGAGGACATCCCATGCCTCTTTAGACGTGGTGCACGTCATAATTCGACGGAACTCATCGGGGGTGACGGCTCCCGAAATATCACTCAAACCACTAGAATTAAAATTAGACATTTTAAAGTCATCTTCGGTTCAATTCGACACAGGTTTCAAAGAGGTGATGTTTTTAACAGTGACAGTGGGAGGAGTCCACCCTCTTTCACAAAGTAGCTAGACTCATTCGTCAATGTATTTTAACTAGGATTTCATACGATCTTTCCAATAGGTATAATTGGACCCATCAAAAATAGGTATTCGATTAAATAAGTTCTCATTTTGAAACATTGTGACAAATTTTCAAAAATCAATATCTTATAAGTTTGCGAAAAATAGAAATATGCGATAAATTACAATAACCTTCTCTCATACCAATTTGTTAGACCGTGTACGATATTGATTCAAATAGATTCACAATTTTCAATTCAAACTTATTTAATTGGATGTCTAAATTTACTCAAACCAAATACCAATTAAATCATCCCCTAAACATGCAACTATGTGACAATTCAAATCTCAAATTAAATCATGCGATGAATAAGCTGACAAAGATAGATTTCAGGAAAAAATCCCCGCGGGGTAAAAACATTTTATTTCCACTATAATTTTTAAAGGAACGGTTTACAATCAGATTACAACGAAACTATACTTTGACTTACGAAATACTCGCAGGTGTCGGTTCGTAGTCATCATCCCGGGAACACCGCAACACTCCCTATGAGATGCAGTCGATCATCCCAGTACCTCCCGTAAGTGGCACCTATGGTCAACCCAGTACCTATCCAAGGCTCCTATGATTCAGCAGCAAAACTCCCAGCAAAACTATGCTTTGGGTTCCACAAATAACTCACACAAAAAGTCTGGGATTTGGGAATTGTAAAAACAAAGTTTCGAATCCTCAAAAGTTAGTTGGAGTATATAAAATCGTATTCCATGAAAACAAGTATTTATCCACACGAAAATCAGTATCCTGACACCCTTATTTATATAAAAAATTAAGGAGGTGACGTGTAGGCTAAAAACACTTGTCGTTCGAATGAAAGACGATGTCGTTCGAGCGACACTCCATCTCCTTCGAACGAGATGTGACGTCGTTTGAACGACAACTACTGATCCTCTTAAAAAAGTTTTAAATATTGAAATAACTTGGAATCCTCAAAAACAAAAACTGTTCGCGGGATCAGGAGCATTTATCCAAAACCTTTTTATGATAAAAATCATTTAAAATCATCGATTGTAGATGTAAGCTTCCCAATTCTTCGACAAACTTGTAGCGGTATACGACATACTAAATGTAATGGACAATGTCCTTACAATGGAAAATGTTCACATAATTTCATTTCATTTTCACGATTCGGATATTTTAGTGTTATTCCATGGTGACTGTATTTTTGTACCTATATGTACTTTTTATTCTTTACACTTGAAAAACTTTAAAAATACTTGGTGGATAACACATCATGCCGTTTAGATTATCATTACATGTGTATAATTGATTATATTTATGATGATATAATTGTTTCTTCATGTGATTCTTATTAATAATGACTAGATTCTACTCCTTTGTCTATTACGAACAAAAAGGGGGAGAAAAAATTAAGGGGAAGTTTTATTTATCTTTTAAAACTTGTACGTGCCATGGTATTTCTTTTGTCTCATGTGTATAGGTTATTCCACATTAATGATGATTTCTTGGACCGCACAAGATGAAGCTTTTCAGTTGAAGACTTATACATTTACGCATTTCCATTTTTTTATTTGGGAGGACATTAGTCTTAGAGGCCAATTTGGTTTTGATTTGTGTTTTGTACCAAAATTTTCAAAGGGGGAGATTTGTAAGGGAAAGTTTATAATTGCTCAATGTAATTTTTAATTGTCTGATCCGGATACACATACACTGACCTTCATGACTACTTTTACATATTCGAAGACAAAGTTGAAGATTTGGTAAAATTGAAAAATCGTTCATCTCAACAATATTTAGAAGAGTTATGGTAGTTTTGTAAATCTTTTACTTTTCGAGGGGTTTACCTCTTTTTTAAGAGTTTGCATTTCAAAATGTTTTTTAAGATGTTTTCTGAAAATATCACTAACTCGTTAGAACGATATTTTCTTGTCATTCGAACGAGTTACACAGCTTCATTAGAACGAGTTTTATGGTTCAAATGAAATTTGAAACGTCGCTTTTTGGTCAGTTCTGGAATGACGTTCGAAATCTCATTGATAGTTATTCAAACGAAATTAGGTATGCCATTCAAACGAAAGTTTCCACTATCGAACGAGATGATTTTCCATCAAGCACTAGAATGTCATTCGAAATGTCATTGGAAACCTAATCGAACGTAAAAGGGTACGCCATTCTGATGAGGTAATAAATCGTTCGAACGAGCGCACGAGAATTTATTTTTTATTAAATATGATCCAAATATCTAATGCTTATCCTTTTATAACTAGCTTCCTTATAAATAGAGACGTGGGAGTAAAGTTTCAAAGAACTCTTTCAAACCCTTTTCCAAGCCATTTTAAAGTTCCTTTTGTGATCAAACTCTACCGTTTTTCATCCAAACCCCTTGAAAATTTGGTGATCACTTTATTAAATCAATAAGAACACATCCTTGTTCAAAACCCTCGTAGAGTTTATCTATATTGCTAATTTATGGAGTCAAGGCTATACTACTAAAGAAAAAGGTTGATCGGTGGATACCGAGGGATGACTGCTTCCTATTGGGGATGTTGGACTGTGTCGTTGCTATAAAAGACTTGAAGAACTGAACGTTATACTTAAAGAGATAAGTAGTTTGTAAGTCGTATAGTGTCTGTCAAATATCGTACAATGCTGAAATTGAGGTTTTGCTCGGAAGGGATTTTTCCTTACTTCTTTACATGTTTGCTTGTTTAGTTTGGATTATTTAATTAGGAATTCATCATTACATGAACACTAAATTAATTCAAGATAAAATTTTCTAAAATTTGAATTTGTGTATGTTTGGCCCAAGATACAAATAAATCCCAGAATCCTTGCTTTCTCAATATTAAATAAGTGTTATAAATGATCTTGTACTAGTTCTGTGTTAGAGCTAGACAATAAATAAATTTCATGCCCATCTGTCAGGGCTTATATACAATTCACAATATAGAGATTAGTCAATCATCTATCAAAGCCAAAAAGAAATCCTAAGAGAATTAATCTAAGCCTGCCAATATTAAAGAAATGATCCAATAATAATTATGATGGGACCTCACTGAGATGATCGTGATCGAGCGTTCGTCGGCGCTACACTGAATGCTTGTAAAATTATCACACCGATCATCCATCGGTTATAACTAGGGGTGAAAAATTGCGACATGACCCGTTAACCCGACACAAAATCGACACGCTTTAAGCGAGTTTGGGTATAGCCTTAACGGGTTCGGGTCATAAACGGGTGGACCCGTCAGACCCGTTAAGCAAACGAATCGGGTTTGTGTATATTCACGAAACCCATTTATGAACCACCAAACCCGTTTATTAAACGAATTAATAACGGGTCGTGTGACCCGTATAAACCCGTTATGCCCATAAAAGAGAGGGGTATTTTTGTATTTTTAAAGTAAAAAAGGAATCAAAACAAAACCCTACTTCAATTTTAACATTTCATTTCTCTCATTCACACACAAACCGAATGGCTGCCATTTCTCCCTCATCAACACCACCAAACCATTTTCTGAGATGCTACCGTCACCACCGACTGCCGATCTGAGTTGCTACTATCATGACCTCAGACCATCGATCCTCGGTAACTTACCTACTCCATTTTCGTCTTTCTCCTCTTCTTTTTTTCATCTTTATTCCGCCGATCTAAGTTGTGCTCCGTTTTTCTCCTTTTTTAATCTTCATTTTTCTCAACTTCGTTTTTCATCCGGTGCCATAAACGGAGCTGCTGCTGCCATAAATGACCTTCTAATATTTAAAAAATCAATTCCCTACATCTGTTAGTTTTTTCAACTTCTGATATTTTTTTCAACATCGTTTTTCATCGTTATTTAAATCCAATTTCATTTTTAATCTACACCTAAAATCAATTCGTTTTTCATCTACACCTACGTCTGTTAGTTTTTCTCCTTTTTATTATTTATTACACTAAAAATTTATCATATTCTCCTTTTTTTTAAATCAGTGTTGGCATTCTGAATCAGTGTTGGCCTTCTCGTTTTTAAAATCAGAAGTTTCGATATTTATAAAATCAGTGTTGGCCTTTTTTTTTAAAATCTAATATTTAAAATCAGTGTTGCCCTCTTTTATTCATATAATACTAATTTTTCAATGCTACATGTTTTTTACATTTTTTCAGATGGAGTCATTTGAGGCGACAAATTTGGATGATGTTGACGATAACTTGGATAACACTGAAACTCATTCAACAGATTGTTTGGACTGTATTTGAGGAATTACCCATGTCAAATGAGGAAAAAAACTTCAATTGTTAGGATATTGTTATTTAATTTTGGATGAACATTGAAACGAATGAAATGGGTTAACGAGTGAAACGAATGAAATGGGTTAACGAGTAAACGGATTAAATGGGTTAACGAGTGAAATGAATTAAACGGGTTAACGAGTGAAAACGAGTAGTGTCGGGTCACATGGGTTAACACGATTCGTTTAGTTAAACGGGTGAAAACGGGTCGTGTCGTATCACCCGCTAAGCAAACGAATCATGTACGAATTCAATTTTCTCACCCGTTTAGTAAATGAATCGTGTATGGGTGGAGCCATTTATCACACAATTCGTTTATCACCCGACCGAGTTGCCACCCCTAGTTATAACCAATAATCTCGCGTTGTCGGGTCTAAATTGCTACAATTAGATGACAATATTGAAAAGAAAGTGGTCGATTAGTATATAGACATGTCCAACTAATATGTCAGGATTAATTCAAATAATATTGGTTGTGAGGCTAAATTGAGATAATTAGATACAATCATGCCCAAGCGTCCATCGGAGGCACAATGAATACTAAAAAAATATCACATCGATAATCCATATTATTAAAGTGATCAGATAGATTATATGAGTGCTATGTTGTTATGCCCCACCATTTGTTGGACTAACATTACAATAACATAATAAAGTCAAATAATAAATGTCATTAGCTAAACATATGACTTAGTGAAAAACATGAGAGAGAAGTATTGTAAATTGGATAAGGTGGAAATGAGCATATGAGAATGTTGTGAGCTCCTAAACGACGTTGTTGATGATAGTGACCCAGATCTTAATGTCCCAAATTGAGCATTTAACCAAAATAATTAATCTCAGTTTCGTTAAATCCACTATTAGGCACAAAAAATCCTTCCTAAAAATAAGTTCAGTTGTATCACAAATTATATTCTTCTCATGTACTTGAAGATCTGGCTGAGGCTACTCAACGAGGAAGGTCACAGGTCGGTGTGGCCGAAGAGAAGATCGGAGAAATTCTATTGGTTATCTGTTCGAAAAAATCTCCATTTTTTCAATTGTTGTTCCTCTGTCAAGAAAAAATCTCTTCAAGAGAGAAATAAAATGTATATCTTCTCATTTTTTCAATTTTGGAGAGAAAAATAAGGTGTATAATTGTATTGAACCTGAAACTATTACGAGAGTCAAAATATTCCACGAGTAATTCAAAATCAACGATCGTGAAATTTATCTAAATTCAATAGTGTCATGCAGATTCTCACATAAATAAAAATTGAATACACACTTCATCATCATAAATGAACAAGAATCATATATGAATGAAATGACATGTCATAACATATATCATTATTTATATGGAGAGAGAAAGAAAACTTAACTCTTAATCATGCCGTATAAATCATTGTCTTGCAATGTAAATCTTCATTTCTTCTCAATAAGTAAGAAAGACTTAAATACTTTTCACATCAATTTTTACAAACGGAGCCAATTATGGTGTCAAAAAATTCACCCGAAGGGGCTTGCCCAAGTATCATAATAAGAGTATAAAAATAAATAAAAGAAAGAAACCGTTGGACGACAATCCAAGGATATATTGAATATGCGTATCGATTGGAGTATATAAAAAAATACACATACGTGAAATCCTAAAAGGCAGAATTAAGATTTACCTTTCTAGATTTGTTTGATTTGATCTCGTGTTAGCACAAGCCTTATGTGATGACAGTTCATCAAGATCTTCTACTGTATTCCTGATATGCACAGTCACTAGCAGAGTGTGGGCTCTATCTCCGTGACTACCCACTCTTATCACTTTTTCTCTCTACTGTCTCTCTTTCGCATAAATACGAATTTGTGTCTTTTTAGTATTAAAAAATGATGACTGGCTTAAGAAAAATGAGCTTTAGGTGCATATATAGACTACAATAATGGGCCTGAGAAAAACTAATCATTCTCGAATCCTAATCCCAGTTCCTTAATTATAATTAATACCACTAAATAATTATAATTGAAACTCCACTCCTTAACTCAAAATTATATTTCGATCTCCTCATTATTAATTACTTAATTCTCCCTACGTTAAGGTTACAGATACCGTTGATAAAATAAATTACTGATAATTTATTTGATTAACTTCTTTAAGTCCTTGAGCGGTCCACTTTTACTTATTTGTAGTATCTGAATAATATAATCCATTTGCAAGGTTTCACACATACAAAACCTATAAGCATCTCAAGGGGGTATCACTAGTCCCTATATTGAGACGTGGATTCCATCCATAAAAGACTTTCACCATGCATTAATTACCATTACCCAATCTATCAAGGTTATTGATCCAATAATGAATCTAATCTGGCAAGTCAAAGCAATAAATAACTAATGCATGTGTTCATCAATCGTATTCGGATTAAGAGCCTTACATAAACCTAATAATCACGGGGTTTACATTATCTTATAAAATCAGTATAAAGACAATGACCTTAAGGTGGTCCCATTCAATACACATAAAGTGTATTAGCACAATAAGTTAAAACTATACAGTTTTCTGTAATCAAGACAGACCTACTAAAATATTGTGCCACAACCCTACTGATGGTGTGTCCATTTCCATCTAAGACTGTGAACGATAAAACTTATATTCTATTGCAACAACCCTCATTTTCTCACGTAAATGATTGCCAACCTCAATACGCCAACCATGGGGCTTATCAATAATTTTTTTACCATTCCTATCACTGAAGGAATGATTGTTTTTATTGTAAATCAAAATCCACAATGAATAAAAAAATATCTGAATAAAATGATATAATACATGAATAAAAAAACTGGATCATCATACAATGTTCATAATGTAAAGCTAAGTACAACTGCCATAAATAAACACTTGGGCTTATGCCCATACAAATCCCAGTATGAAATAAAGTGACAAAATACTGAGGTACAACCTATACTAGAATCAATGGAGCAAAATCCACTACGTCCAATGCAACTACAAGTTCGATCCATCGTCAGTTCTGTTATCCCCATCATTAAGAATACCAGGGGGTATCTATAATATGGGTCAGAGCCCTAGAGATGCAAGGATTCTTCACTAGTAAATATGTAAAATGTTACTAACTCATACTTCACGTCTCTTCATCGACGCTCACACGTAACGAGTACCTCACCTCTCATTTAGAAGCGACCCTAATCGTATCCTCAAATAATATGCCAATTGTAAATTCCATTATTTAATCTCACATGTAAAGAATAAGCCATTTAGCTATGCGTTAACTAAAAGTGGGTATTTATACTTAACACTTCAGTCCCTGAATAAATTTCATAATGTTGGCTACTCAATATGATATAAACTTAGTGCATATTTTTATTTCATATAATACTCCATAACCTTAGTCTATCTCTTGAGACTATTTGATATTTAATTTATACTTCTCATCGTCTACCCCATTAGACTATAAGTTTCATTCTCTTAGACTACAAAATTATTATTCTCATTAATAATTGTCTACCACTTTATTCATTAGGATTCACCTTCGTCCTTAATTATCCACATTATTATATTAACCCAACTTTGTTATCATTCAACATGGTTTACATCTATAGACCAAGAGGGCATATTCCCATACAAGGCAAACCTCAATGTGCAAATGTGTATATATATATATGACACACGAAGACATATATCTTCGGCATCATGTTCATGCTCTATCAGTAATACCCGAAGGAGTTTCTTATCCTAAACGGGTAACAAAACATAAGTGGGGTGGTACCTACACAGTACACTAGTTCATGACCCATACCCAACGGAGACAAAGTATCCCAGCATTAACATCTACCTCTCATAGATGGAGCTACTACGTAGTACCTAGATGACCTACATAACTCCTAGCCCACCTGTCCCGATGTGTGCTACGCGGTCCCGAACGCGTGAAACCCCAAGCCGATAGGACGGTCCACGAACCCAAGTATGTCCACACAAAATAATATAATACATATTATTGTCCAATATGTATAAGTAGTTACTCCATAACTACTTTGACCCAAGGAACCCCCATCCATATAAATAAATAACACTTTTGGCTTAACCATAACATTTAATCCCTTTGTCACATAACACATTTTAAGTCGACGTCCTATGACTACTTCCCAATTAAATATTAAGTCTCCTACATTGTGTTTTAGACTTAAATCATAATTGCTTCATCATTTATCTCTCTTTAAACATATAGGTACAATTATCTCAAAATTAGCTTTTCCAAAATATTATATCAATAGTTATTTCCAAACTACCCTTACCAGCACAATTATAGGTATAGTTATCCCCAAACTAACCTTATCAGCACAATTATAGGTATAGATATCCCTAAACTAACCTTACCATCACAATTATAGGTATTGTTATTCCGAACTACCCTTCCACTACATTTAATGATTTTAGCATGTTGTCCACTTGATTTAGACTTAAATCATTCCAGATTGTTAACAATGATATGCTTCTTGTTACCTCTTCAATAAGGTTTATATGTACATATATAAGGAGTAAACTAAAATGAATAAGGGTTATATGTACATATATAAAAAAATCCTCTAATATGGATAAGTAGTCTCACTCAACCTACTATCACCACCGTCGCTAACCATTTAGACTTAGCCCACTAGGCTTAGGATGCATTTCAACTTACTATCTTATATGGTAATAATATGAGGAAATTTATTATTAATGATAACCTCATGCATTCGACTTATCTCAAATAATCATAATATCATCACTGTATCTTTTAGGGTTTTATCCTCTATGCCCCTACCAAAATCACTCAATCATCTAGGCACATCTCTACCTTTTAACGTTTTTATTCCATACTGCTTCATCCACGAATAACTCATAAATCGTCCTCTTCATATAGTAAACTTGAACTCCAAGTCACTATGAATGCACCCTTATATAATGAACCCATCATGTATTAAATACGTATATAAGTCCATAATAATAATACTAACACGTTTTTAATAACTATCGCCCCTCACTTGGATTAATACCTAAAGCCTAAACCATCAAAAGAGCCAAACTAGATTTCTGGGCAAAATTGAATCGATTCGCCTTTCGACCGAATCGATTCGCCCAGCACCGAATAGATTTTCTTGGGAGCCAAATCGATTCGGACCTGGTCAGAAGTGCATATCTAATATGAATTTGCATATGGGATTCTTATCATCAAAACCTCCTTCCTCAACTTTCATTTTAATGATTCAACAACTTAAAGAAAGGTATGGATGTAGTCTCTAAAACATCATAGGATCATTATACACAAGATTAAACCTCAAATCCAACCCTAGATTGTCATCAAATTTCAGGATTCTTTTAAGAACTCATGGACATGCAAATTTCCAGATTTCATCTTGTAAGGGGAAATTTCCAACGGAGTCTATTTGTAGTATTGGATTAATTTCGAAAAAACTAATTGAGTCATAGGATAATACTTTGTCATATCTTTTCAAGCCTATGATGTTTGAGTTGAAGACGTAGCGGTTAAGAGTTTGAAGATTACATCATTGTCGGTTTTGGTGCCAAGTTTTATGTTATCAACATTTGGTTTCCAAGGTCTCTAAAGATATGAATGCATTTAATATATATAGAGTCTTCGATATTTTTTATGGTGTATTTTATAAAGCTTTTGCCATAATGACTTTTTAGTTTTCTCAGAAAATCAATTTCATTCTTTACATAAAATTTTTTGGGCTTAAAAAACATTTTTGGATTCTTCTGAGATGTTGTTCAAACGAAATTTTTTCTTGTTCAAACGAGGTCATTCGAATGAGATATCGAACGAGGTTCTAAAAAAATTAGCTTCCAATTTTCTGAAATGTAGTTTGAAGTATCGTTTGAACGATATCGTTCAAATGAGTTTATCTAACGAGATTTATCCTATTACCTTTCTGAAATCTCGTTCGAACCAAGTCGTTTAAACGACATTCAAAAGTCGTTCGAACGACCTGGAAATTTTTTGTGCATTTTCGTTAGTTTTAGTTTTTAACCATCAACTTTCCCACTAACTTTTTTCCATCTTTATTATGTGAGGGAATAATATTTTTCATCAAACGTTTTGCTACTATCAAAAGTCTTTTGAGAGAAAATTTACAACCGAAAGGTCCCATTTTTGTATCAGTGTTTTTATGGTTTAATCTCTTCCAAAAACATAATGTTTACACCCATGTTTAGTTTGATCCAAGTTCTAAATTTATATTTTATTTGAGATCACCATTATTGGCATTGGGTATTTTTCTCATCCCAAAAAGAGATGTTTCCTATGGAGGAGTCCATTTTGAAGAAGATTCATGGTGTGCATATATTGGAGAGGCCTTCGTACATTCTGACGGTTGATTCGCCCCATAGGTGGATTTCGAGACTACGGTGAATTTCGAAGTTATCGACTAGGAAGAGGTAGAAGAACAAAAAAGTTCCAAGACTTGAAACAGAGTCGAGTTATTGAGGTAAATCTTTTGTCGTGTCTTGTGTAAAATCGTACCTAGTGGATTGGAGGCTGGGCCACCCGAGATTTTTTTCGTTATGGGTTTTTCTCGTACTTCACAGCGTTGTGTGTTGTGATTTATTTTAATCTTGCAAACTCACTTAGATGCATGTGTAGGAGTAAAAAAATAAGAATTGGTTTAATCACAACTTTAGTGTAATTTTGGTGCTAACTTAATTTGGGTAAGTTTAATTGAATTTCATTCAAGTTGTAATATTTAAATTGGAAAAATGCTTGCTTTAGTTGAATTGGGTTTATTTAATTTTTATTTGAAAGAAAATTAAATATTTGTTTATTTAAGTTTAATTTTAATTTTGTGGAAATTAAAATTTGGGAAATTTAATTATTTAATTTGGAGAAAATTTTAAGTTTGGTATATTGTGTGAACCATCTCGTATTTAGGATTTTAAAATTGGGGTATCAAAGCATATACTCTAAGAAATTACGCCTTCAGATTGGTATCAGAGCGTTTTTATTCTTACAAGTGCTATCAAAGCGGGTTACTCCAAGTTATCGAGTGATCCTGATTTTTTTAAAAGGCACTAAACAGGAATTTCGGGTGCTCTTTGATTTTTAGCGTGTTTTGTTTATCTCTCTTTCGTTATTTGTTTATTTCTCATGATGGGGTTTCATCGTTATAAGTTGTCCGATGTTTTTGGTGATGACGATGATTTTGATATTCGAGAGGAGTTTAATGAGCTTCATAGTCGTAATGAAAAATTAACTCATTTGAATTTGAAGTTTGAAAAAAGAATACAATTTCTTGAAAAAGAAAATTTGTGTTTTAAATCTAAAATGGAATTTTTGCAAACTGCTCAAACTCAAAGAGATATCCTTCGTGAGAAACTCGTGGACATGAATTGTAATTTTAAAATTTTTGAAGTGTGCAAGAAAGAGAGTGGTAATAGAGTTCGATTTTTAGAGAATGAATTAAAAGACTCTAAAATTTCTAGGGTTAATGTTCGTGCCATTGAGAATGATGATGAATTGTTAAATGAGTTGAAGGCACGTGAAAAGATTCTTAGGGATAAGTTTGCTAACATTGAATGGGAGCGAGATAACCATCTAAGAATTATTGAAAATATGAAGAAGGAGTCCCTAAAATTGGAGGAGTCTAAATTTTTGCTTGAGTCTAAAATTTTAAAATTGAAATATGATTTAAAAGACCAGAGTAGTATTTATAATAATGGTACTGGCTCATCTTTTTCTAATTCTTCCGGAATATCTAGTTGGTTCAGATTATGCATCATTGTCGAAAACTTTATTATTAATTACTAACCAGATAATATTTAAAAAGGTTGATGTCAAAATTTTATCTTTTAATTAACATAAATCTAGTTTAACGAAATAATTAAACATTCACCATTCACATTAATCTCATATGATAGGAAATAACTGCAATAATAAATGAAACTGGAGAAAACAATTCCAGTCTAAGTCCCAAATACAATAATCCAATAGAAATAAACTCAACAACTGAATAAAGTAAATAACAAAATCCAAAATCTCTGAATGTCTGAATAGAAAATGGGCAACATGCCCTAACTGATGAAATAACTCAAAAGGAAGAAATGATAGACATAGAGGCGTCTACTACCAAGGTCCTGTAACTTTCGCAGCAACTATAGCTCGTTGAATGAATGAAACTCCTATACTTAGTGTCCCTGTGACTGGGCACCTAAAATAATTTGACAAGAAAAAGAGATTTGTAAAAAACGGGTCAGGGCCCAAGTTGAAAACAGTTTGAAAATCAACAAGTGCTTAAAATGAGTTTATAACACATATATTAATCATGTTAGATTATCGTGCTCACTTGAGATGCTCACCTCTCATCTAATGTGCACGCCTAACGTTCCATCAAACTCTACTAGTTTATATTCCCATGCTAACTAGTTCTTTCCCGTCTAGCATCTAATCATAGCCCAATATCATTCCCATGTATTTCCCTCACAATATACATAATACGTATTATCAATTCTCTTTAACATGGATAACCGCCCTTTCAATTTAATATAGGTAAAGTATTCACCAACGTAGTTCATTTCATATTTCATTATTATACATGTCTACTTAGTTCACACAGTAGGTGGTATCACAAGTATACATACGCTCAATTATATATATATATTCAACACGGCACCCCGAGACACAGCTGCGGTGAATGCATACTCTACTACCATGTCTTGGTGCATCGCTCATTGCATAAAGGACTAAAGGTTAAATCTCTCACGAACCATCAAAACAAACAAACATAGTGGAGGCGAACATAGTTCCAAGCCGATGGGATACGCATATACCTACGCATCCATACGACCGTCATCACTATTATTCTCATAGATAACCCGTACCTAGGTTTTATGCTCTAGTGGTACAAATAAAAATCCCACCTGAAGGCTCCTTAAGGCATGATTGTACACAACGCGCAACCTTCGGTCGATAGCAAGCAACATAGGTATGTTGTAAACATAATAGTTTAATATATAAGTATGCACACAACTTATTTTATTCATTAGGTATTCACGCAACCTAGGTTCCCGAGTTTATATGTAGTATATTCGTCCCTACTACCCACAATACTTTAACTGTAAGATTTACCTCTCTATCATATATGCTCTTTAAGGTTCTCTCATTACAACCCATTCCCTTAGTAGTTACACAATTCCCATCATTACTAAATTATGAAAAGAAGCTACTCTAGAATAACGTAGGTCCTATTCTCTCACTTAAAGGAACCTAGAAGGATTTTTAACTCATTTGGGCAAAAATTGGAGTTTCTAAAATCTCGTTAGAACTTGCTGATTCTCATTCGAACGAGGTCGTTCGAACGTTATTCTCACTTCGAAAGAACTCTAAAATCTCGTTGGAATTATCATTCGAACGACTTGGGCAGGTCTTCGAACGAGAATTCCGAGAGCTTCCCTGTCTTCCAAAAGTTTCGATTTTCCAATTCATTTAACAAGAAAATCACTTCAAAACTCATTCTAATTCAAATCCAACAACTCTAAACCATATCCCCTAGTATTAGAACACTTTCCCATCCATTTTTATTATCACATCCCTAAAATTATAACATGAATTTCGATAAATTTCTCAAATCTTCTACAAGCCCTAATTTCACATAACCTCCATTAACAACAATTTAATCCCAGGTGTAATTTTGTGAAATCAACATATAAAACCAAGATTTATCATGCGCAGAATATGGTTATTCAACTACACGCAAACTTATACTCCCCATTTAAAGATTAATACCCAATTTCAACCCCAAATTCATAATATCATGGTTATTCCATCAACTACATTAACATGAATCATATATGCTTAAAAAATTTAGCAAGATAAACACTTGAATTTTTGTGAACTTCTGATTCGTTGGATGAAATTGGTATAGGGGTTATCCTCTCTTCACGATCTACGCGTTGGTGTAATTTTTGGTGTGAGAGCTTGAGTCTTTCTCCCAGGGCACCTATAGAGTTCTTCCTCTTCCTCTTTGGTTCTCTCTCTCTCTCTCGTAGGTTTGCAAACTCACAGATAGGCTATTAACCACGTACTTTTCCTTTTTAATTTTCTATTTTCGTCCATTTTAATTCCTTAAAATCTCAAATGACTAAAATACCCCTCCGGGGTGTCGGTTTGGCCTAAATTGCTCCGAAACCCAAATAAAATGCTCGAGTAGAGTTTTCTGACAATTTCGACCCTTCCGGACTCATCGACGCACTCAAAATGGTCATACGAGTTACTTAAAAATAAATTATCTTTTTAACCCAATAAAGTAATACCGACATAACTCACATGCGCGTTCCAACTAAGTATATTGTAACTGCCATATTTTTCACTCCCGACCATAATAATATTTTCCTAATCATATATTATCTTACTTTACTCGCTAAGTAATATCCAACATAATTATCATCAATAAATACTAACTCTCGCCGCGCTAGTAATCATTACATTTAAATCCGGATAAATTATAAATAAATTTTCTCCATTTAATTTACTTAATCCTAATTCCATAATTAAAATAAAATCCCTACAAAATACGGGGTATTACATACTTCCTCCCTAATAACGGAATTTTGTCCCGAAATTCGGAAAATAACATAATTAAGGGGTACCTCGTAGGAATAACTCTGAATATTTATCCCACATGTCATCCTCTCACTCCCAAGTAATCTCCTCTACATTATGATGCTGCCACTGCACTCGTACTAACGACACTATCTTTGACCTTAGTGTCCTCTCACAACGATCTAGAATCGCAATCGGTCTTTCCTTGTAGTAACTATTGGGCTGTAGATCAATTTTCTCTAAGGCAATATGGGTGTGGGCCAAGTTGTCCCGAAGATATCTCCTCAGCGAGGAAATGTGGAACACATCATGAATCTTATGCAGGTGCTCCGGTAACCCAAGTCTTTAAGCTACTTACCCAATCCTCTCAATAATATGAAATGGCCCGACATATCTCGGTGCCAACTTCCATTTCTTCCTAAAATGCATTACCCCCTTCATATGAGATACTCGCAACAACACCTGATCCCCCGCATGGAACTCCCTGAAGAACCTCTTGGCATCGACGTAACTCTTCTGCCTATCATGAGCAACCCGAATTCGACTCTATATCAACTCAATCTTAGTCGAGGTCTCTTGAATTACCTCCGGCCTGAGTAACTTATTATCCCCCACCTCGAGCCAACACACTGGGGAATGATAAGGTCTACCGTATAACACCTCAAACGGAGCCATGCCAATAGTAAACTGGTAGGAGTTATTATAAGAAAACTCCACCAATGGAAGGTACTGCTCCCATCCCCCTCCAAAATCAAGGATACACATCTGCAACATATCCTCCAACATCTGATTCATTCGCTCTGTCTTCCTGTCCGTTTGTGGGTGATAGTCTGAACTCAATCGTAACTCTGTACCCATGGCCTACTGGAAACTCTCCCAAAATATGGACACAAAAATCTTGTCCCGGTTAGACACGATATCAAGGGGCACCCCATGGAGCCTTGGGATCTCGACAATGAAGATCTGAGCATATTGTCCCGTAGTATAATCAATCTGGACTGGCATAAAAATACCTACCTTGGTCAACCGATCCATAATCACCCATATATAATCGTGACTCCTCTGTGACGTAGGCATCCTTATGATGAAATCCATGGAAATTCTCTCCCATTTCCATATAGGGATTTTTAATGGCTTTAGTAATCCTTCGGGTCTCTGATGGTCTATCTTCACCAGATGACAAGTGGCATATTTCGACACAAACTTGGCGATGTCCTTCTTCATGCCACTCCACTAGTATTATCGCCTCATATCCTGGTACATCTTATTCCCTCCGGGATGTACCACAAACTGTGAACTGTGTGACTCAGCCATCACTGCATGCCATAGCTCCTCACTCTCTAGAACTACTAGTCTGCCATTAAAGCGTAAACCCCCGAGCTCATGAAGAAGGACTCTGCTCCCTCAGCTAGAAGATGGATAATCCTATCCTGACAGAAGGAATCCGCTGTCTGAGCCTGTATCACCCTGGTAACTATATCTGGTGTGATCGTCATCACCGATATGAATGAGTGGGCAACTGCATCCTAATGCCCGAGTAATTTCCATTTTTCCTTCCACACGTCGTCCATCTCACCTGTTGGCCTACAGATCAATGCATCTGCTACCATGTTAGCCTTCCCGGGTGGTAATGGATGTCTAACTGGTAGTCCTTCACAAATTAAAGCCACCTCCGTTGATGCATATTTAGCTCTCGCTGCGTGAACAGATACTGCAGTGACTTGTGATCCATGATCCGAAATTTTTTTCCCCAAAGAGATAATGTCTCCATTTCTGCAATGCAAACACGACTATCGCTAACTCCAAGTCGTGGGTAGGGTAACTCCTCTTATGAGGCTTAAGCTTACGGGAAGCATATACAATCTCCTTTTCCTCCTGCTAAAGCACACCCCCAAGTCCAAGTAAGGACGCATCAGTGTAAACTAGGTATTCCATCCCTGGCCTATGTAGGGCTAGAACTGGTACTGAAGTCAGCTTATTCTTCAGCTCGTCAAAAGCCAATTGGTAGGCATTATCCCATATAAATGGCACCCCCTTGCGAGTCAAGTTTGTCAATGGACCCACTATCTTTGAGAATCCCCGGGAAAACTGCCTGTAGTATCCTGCCATCCCCAAGAAACTACGTATCTCAGTCGGCATCGTGGGTTGTCCCCTCACCACTGACACCTTCCCTAAATCTACCGATATCCCGTCTGTAGAAATGATGTGCCTCAAGAACTGAACCTCTCTCATCCAGAACCCACATTTCTCATATTTCACATATAACTCGTGCTCATATAGAGTTTGTAAAACCATCCTTAGATGCTCAGCATGTTCCTCCTCAGTCCGGGAATAAATCAGAATGTCATCAATGAAGACGATGATAAACTAATCTAAGAACTCTCTGAACACCCTGTTCATCAAGTCCATGAAGACTGTCAGTGCGTTGGTTAGCCCAAATGGCATAACCCTGAACTCGTAAGATCCATACCTCGTCAGAAAAGTAGTCTTAGGGACATCCTGCTCCCTAATACGTAACAGATGGTACCCCGACCTCAATTCTATCTTCGAACAATAAGAAGATCCCCTCAACTAGTCGAATAGGTCATCCATTCGGGGTAACGGATATTTATTCCGTATCGTGACCTTATTCAACTCTCGATAATCAATAAATAATCGTAGAGACCCATCTCTCTTCTTTATAAACAATACAGGATCACCCCAAGGTAAGGTACTCCCACGGGTGAAACCCTGACCCAATAACTACTCGATCTGATCCCGTAGCTTCCTTATCTTCATCGGAGTCATACGGTAAGGTGTACGGGCTATCGACCGAGTGCTTGGCTCCAAATATATCATAAACTCTATCTCCCTACTGGGAGGTAATCCCAGTATGTCCTAAAATACATCAGCAACTCATGAACAATCGAAATTGAATCAAACGGTATCACTACTCCCTTAAAGGTCTCCTTCTCTATATAATATAAGTGGGTCGATGAACCTCCCTCACAGTAAACCAAAAAGACAAAAATGTCACTTTTGAGCCACCCTTGATCGTGACAAAAAAACACGCATGTAAGGACATTTTTCTCATGTCCAACATGTTACATTTATGTATGTCGTACGCTGCTACATTTGGTACGTCACCTCACGATCTTACATGACGGCCTCTATCCGAATTTCGGGAATCAAGCATTCAACATCTCCATTAATTTTTCCCACATCTTCCTCAACGACTTCACGTTCCTTGATTTTAGGGACTTTATGCAAGTGGTACGCAAGAGAAGTCAAAACAGTGAAAGAAAGGCAAGATAGGAAAGTTCAAGGGAATTTTCGTAATTTTATAGCCATAGTTCGGAGGTCTGGTCAATTTAAAAGTTGAAGAGCTCGCCGTAACGAAGATACTGGAATAAACGGCACCTCAGTCCGAGCTACGGTGAAGGAGTTATGACCTTTTGAAGTTGGAGAAAATTCCTTGAAGAATGCTATTTTCTTTTAACCCTAAACCAGAAAGGTACCGCAAACCACATGGGGAACCGGTTCGGGGGGGAACCGGTTCGGGGTACCCCAAAACCGGTTTCTGGGTACCTGACGCTACAAGAGTCCCCAAGTTTTAAAACTCTTTTGGTTTCCTTATAAAATCCAACTTTGGGGGAGCTGTTTTGCAAGACTTTGAAAGACGTTTTTGAGAGTCCCAATTACTCTAGTCTTCATATTTTGAGTCCCACGACTCATGTTTTGATTCACACAATTGCCAAACTTTTGTGAATCTTTTTGGTAACCCAAGTACACAACCTTGTGTTTGTTCAAACCTTTGTGGAGAGATATTTGCAACCGAGGGTTGCGTGTCATTGCTGAGGGAGTCTCTACAAAGTTTTATGGCTGCGTGTCATTGAGGAGTGCTGCGGTTCTTCCTTTGTTGTTTGGATTGCGGTCCATGTGGGTTCGCTGCGTGTGGATTCATTACTGATGACACCGACCGACGCCTGCGGGTATTCGTGTGTCACTGTATTTCATTGTAATCCGTGTAAGTTGCGATTTACTTATTATAATGAAATAAAAGGTTTTGCCCTGCGGGGATTTTTCCTTAAACTTGTGTCGCATGATTTATCTATTTATGGTTTGACACACACACACGTAGATGCTTGTTTAGGGGCTGAATTAAATAAGGTTTGATTGGAATCTTGAGAGTTATTTTTAATCGGTATCACACAGTCGCATATACGACGTTTTTCAACGCATTTTTTGTCAATGACAAAGGCTTGTCATAGTCAATGATCGTGACAAGATTATGATAAGTACAGTTATCATGGTCTTGTCACGGTCATTGACCATGAAAACCTTATAAACTTTCCAGGGTCAATGATCGTGGTAGTTCCGTGACAACTTTATTAGTAAAAAAACCCTCCCTCTTCTTTTTTCCCACCATTTTCTATTCCCTCCATTTCTCTCTCTCTCTAAGCGACTGCAATCTCTCTCTCTCTCTACCAGGTATTTTTTTTATCTCTTTCTCTTTCATTTGTGTGTATATGTGTTCGCGTGTGTGTGTGTATATGTGTTTGTGTGCATGTACATGGGTGTGTGAGAGGTCATGTGTGAGTGGTGGGCGGGAGGGGCAGTGGTGTGGGGAGGGGGAGGGGGTACATGGGTGTGTGTGTGAGGGGGTATGTGGGTGTGTGTGTGAACGCATGTGCATTTATGTGCGTGTGTATGTGTAGTGGTCCAGGGGGTGGGGCATTTGTGTGGGGGTGGTGGGGTTGGGTTTGTGTCTGTGTGCAAGTGTGTGTGTGTGTGTGTGTATAGTGGGGCGGGGGTGTGGGGCAGGGGTGGTGGTGGTGGGGAGGGGTGTGTGGGGTGTGTATGCGTGTGTGTTGAAATTAATTGGTGTTTAGTTTAATACTTAAAATTAATTGTTAATGTTGATTTAGGGTTTGAAATTAATGTTTGGTTTAGGACTTGAAATTAATTGTTAATGTTGATTGGACATTATAAATATTGTTTCTTTATTTTTATTTGGTTTGAAATTGTTATTGTTGAATTAATTGAGTAGATGAATTAGATGGAGTACGTGATACACATTTGTTAGTTTGTTATTGCTATTGGATTATATTGGACGGAGGTGGATGGATATGGAAGTTGGTTGTTAAATATTTTAAAAATACTTAATTTAATTCACACAAATAAATCCATTGAGTCATTAATTTATACTCGGGAATATGTGTCTGACACGACCAGCATTGATGACATTGATGAGTTCGTCGATGAGGGTGGTCATGTGATGGGAAAACGAGTGAAATTAACGAGTTTGCAATATGAACAAGTAGCTCGTTATCTATTTGACACACATGAAGATTGTAAGGACACAAGTCTTCGATTGAGTCTTAATGTAGTGTTGGATCAATTATGGATAAAAATGTTTGAGTCATCGGATAGTGTTCTTGTGTAATCCTCCAAGCCTATGACATGTTAAAAGTTGCAGACGTTGCGACCTACTGTTCAAGAGATCATCATTGCCGATTTACATGTGCCTAGTTTCACGTCATCAACATCATATTCCATAGTCTCCAAAAGGTATGAATGAATCTTTATATATATAGGGAGACTTGGAATAATTTTATAAAGGGTGTAATTTTATTTTAAACTGAAGTTTATTTTCATAAGGTTTCTTTAGAACTTTAGAATAAAGTTTTTGGGCATAAAATTGAATTTTGACCATTCTGGGACTTCGTTCGATATTGTCGTTCGAACGAGTTTATTGTTGGAACGATAATGTTATTCGAACGAGTTTTCCAACGAATTTTTCCCATTGTCCTTTGGAACTTCGTTAGAAGGGTCGTTCGAACGAGACTTCATTTGAACGAAAATCTCGTTCGAACGAGATTTTCGGCTGGAAATTTTTATGGCAATTTTTTGGCAGTTTTCTCCACTATTCCACTCCTTTGTTCCCACTAATTTTTCCAGAATTACTAAGGTCGGGAACCAACTCTTTCAAAGTAAATTTTTTATATTCTACAATCTCCAAGAGAGAGTTTTGAGAGCTTAATTCCAAAAAGAAAGAGTTCACGTTTTGAGTGTGTTTTTCAAGAAAATCTTTCTTACACACTCTTGTTTACACCTATAAGAGTTTATCCAAAGTTTCTTTATATATATCTTTGCTTGGAGTGTTTGGCACCGGGTTTATCTCTACACCTCAAAGAAGAGAAGCTTGGGTTTACTTCTACATCCCTAAAAGAAGAAGACGTGTTTTTACTGCTGCGTTCTCACATGGTGAAAGGCACCATGTGTGGTTGACGGTTATTCCCAAAAGCTTCATTGGTGGATTCCAAGGTCTCGGTGAATTCTGGGATTGTCGGCTAGGCAGAGGTAGGTGCAAGAAGGCGCATCGGGTCTTGAAGGAGTCGAGTCGAGTGTTATAAGTCATCTGTCTTGTAATTATAATTCCATACTTAGTGGACTTAAGGCTCGGGCCATCCGAGGTTTTTTCCCGTTGTGGATTTTTCCTCGTACATCGCGGCATAGTGGTTGTTTACATATTTTATCTTTTTTTAATATCACATTAGATGCATGCTTAGGTAAAAAGATAAAATTGGTATATTTAATTTGGTGCTAAATTTGTTTGGGTAAAAATTAATTTAATTCAAGTCATTAATTTTATTGGATAACATTTGGTTTGGCCTAATTTGCAAAAATGGATTGAATTGATTTTGGGACTTAAAATAAAAATTCACAAATTTGATTTTTAGTATAATTTTAATTTTATTTCACTTTGAGTTTTGTTTAATTTTAATTTGAAAGAAATTAAAATTTGTTGTTTGTGTGTGTTGTGTTGAGCCATCTTTATTTCGCACTCTTAAAGGAAATTGAATTTTAAAGTGAAAGGTTTTCAAAATTGGGGGTCCTTCAAATTGGTATCAGAGCATTGATTTAAAAAAAACTATCGTTTTCAAAGATGTTGAAGAATAGAAAAAGTAAGTGTAAATTATTTTAAGTTTTACATTATTTTAGATTATTTTATACATGATTAATTTTGTAATACATTCGTCACATTAATTGTATGCAGAAAATATGAAGCCTGTGAGAATAATAAAAGATGAAAAACCATGGCACAATCAGACAACGATTTTAGGCTGTAGTTGTCACACGAAGTAATTATAATGAAAACGGTTGGTATATAATGTTACATTACAATAAAACTTTACAACTAACCTAATTAATTTATCTCTATTCTCAGCTCTTAAAGATAGGTGATGCGACATCAAGGCTTGCTTGTCTAGCCACTGAACCCTTGTTCATGGCACAAGAGTACAAAAAGTATCGATTGAACGGTTACGTATTCGGTGCAAGGGTGTACAAGGAAAATACAAATGTATAGAACTCGAGCATTTCATACAAGGCTCTTACTTTCTTTCGAGCGAGCGCGATAAAAACCTCATTAAAGCTGAAATGACTTACTATGGTGTAATTCAAAATATATTTGAATTGGTCTATGTAAGCTTCAAAGAGATCGTATTTTACTGTGATTGGGTAAGAGTTGAGGATAAAAATGCTTGTCAAGTTGATCCTGACACCAATTTGATCATGGTTGACTTGTCCAGGTTGAAGAGAAACGAACACATGAGCGATGAGCCGTTTGTTTGTGCATTTCAAAAGGTCAACCAAGTGTTTTACTCGGAGTATATCAACAACGAGTCGTGGTCAATCGTTCTACATGCGCCAAAGCATATAAATAGTAGTGTGGATGGCTTGGCCGCTCTTACCGAATACTAATCCATTTTTTATGATAACCCGAAGTTGAAACAATTTTTTAATTTGTAATAAGTATTCCAATTTAGAGCATGTAATAGTGTTTTATTATTATTGGACATCGGTTTAATACTTTTAATTTATTTGTACTTGACCATTTTCACTCTTTTTACTTTTCTCTCTTTCCTTTGTATATGTGTGTGAGTTAAATAGTAAAAAGTATTCCAAACATCGGTTTAATTCTTTTTATTCATTTGTACTTGATTACATTAGCACATGTACTATTTAGACTTAATGTTTGCATGTCTTCTTATAATTCATTTTGAATTTGTACTAATAATAACATTTTTTTTTATAGAAAATGTCTCCTTCAGGGATTAAGGCAAGGATGGTGATGATGATAATAATGATGATGTCTTCTGGGCCCAACGGTAGTAGAGGCGACGAGGGATCCTCAGCCCCTACTCTCCCCAAATGGGGAAAATTGGGAATAACCATCGAGAATAAGACGGGGATATTAGCTAGATCTCTCGAGCTGCTAAAGACGATTATCAACCCGAGGTACACTAGTTGGAGGGAGGTGCCAAATGATCTCAAGTTAGTTATTTGGGCGGCACTGCAAGTAATGTATTTATATTTATATTTCAATTTCAATTTCAATTTCTATTTATTCGCAACTAACATTGTATTTGTTTGACAGGAACAATTCAGCCTGGCCCCAGAACTCCGTGATTCTGTCTTGGAGTAGTGAGGGAGTAACACAATACATGGAAGAAACATTTGCGGGGCCGGTACTTTGGGAAGACCCGAGACTCCATTATCAAAATGCACGAGTTTGTCCTGCCGAAGGAGCCGATCTCATTGGCACAATGACAAAAGTTCATTGACAATGAGATTGAGGAGCGATAATTAGCAACTCGCCAATCGGGGTAAGTGTTTGAGGAGCGATAATTAGCAACTCGACAATGAGATTGACGTGTACTACTCCGGCTGGACGCCTTACGCCAAGGTGGAGCATAATATGATGGTAAGTGTTTATTTTTCTATAATTATAGAAATATGTTACTCTGCATTATCTTACTTTGTGGGCCTGGTACTAATTTTTCATTATTTTATTTCAGGGGATGGGGAGTGGCCTTGGAGGCAGGCCACATAGGCTCGATGCCCATGTGGAAATTTAGACGAAGAAGGGGAAGGATAAGGAGGTGTCCCCGAGCGTCGCGACTACGATTATAAGTAATCCAACAATTTACTTTTTAGTAATTACGTTATAATTTTTTTATTTACTTATTTAACTAATCGTGTGCTTTTTGTCATTTCAAACAAAACTTAAGGAAGTGCATGAGTCTCAGTCCGATGACGATAAGGCATATTTGTCCACGGACACACTCAACCAAGTGCTTGGCGCTAATCGTAAGGGGAGGACAAGGGAGTTGAGCTCGCGGGTGGCCAAATCTTAGATCATTAGATTGGAGACGAGCAACATCGGGTTGCCTCGTCAAGTGGACTCGCTTGACGCGAAGCTATCAAGGTTGTAGGCGGCGGTCCAAGATATTTTCTCATTCGTGAAGCATTCGTTGGGAGAAAAGGGAAAGTGGAAGGGGAAGGAGAAGGTTATGGAGGAGGATGAGGATGTGGACATCGCTGCTTCATCAGTGACACATGCGAACTCACCGATTAATGATCCAGTCCCCAACTTGGTGCCTGTCGAGCGATCTATGTCAACAATTGGTTGGCCTAGCGTGTTTATACTCGATGTATTTGATGGCACACGGATAGGGAGGGGGTTTAGGGAGTCGAATACCTTCCAGGGCATGTTGGTTCATGGACGTGCGCTTGAAGACATCGAGACCAAGGTTCTCGTCACGCATATGATAACCGAGAAGGAGAACGCCCTATTGTGGTTACGGGAATAATACGGCGTCATGCATTTTCAGGGGTGTCTCAATGCGTTTATCGTGTGGCCTTACTTCCTCCTCAAACCTACCACATGACATTATTTGTATCTATTCTATCTGGACACTTGGATTATATTTGTATTATTTTGATTTGTTACATTTTGGTTTGGATATGGAATTATATATGCAATGATTTGGTGCATTCTTTCTATTTTATTTGGATATATGCTGTCTAAACATGTACAATTTTGCTATAACAGGTAATATAGTGCTGGGCAGCGGCAGTGGCCAAACTGCCTAGCAGATTTTTTTTAAAATTCTGCCTAAATAAAACTTGTCACGGTCATTGACCGTGATAATTTTTTAGAGATTTTCACGGGTTTTAAGGTCAAAGATCATGACATAATCATGACAATTCTAATGAACTTATCACGGTCAATAACCGTGACAAGTTCGTGATAACAAAATTTGTCACCCCCAGAATTGTCATGGTCATTAACCTCGACAAGTCCAACTTGTCAAGGTCAATGACCGTGACAATCCGATAAATTTGGTTTAGTGTATGGATGAGGCATTGCCACCTAAAACATCTCCTGACCTGGTATGGAAAACACTATACTATGGTTATAACAATCAATCATAGCCCTATACGTAACTACCCAATCCATCCAGATAATAGCATTATACTCGTGCATCTCTAAGACAAGCATATTGACTCGTAAAATAAATCTCCCAATCTCTATGCCTACTCCCCATAACCCATCGATGAGTCTACACTAGTAACTATGCTATTTACCGTGTCTACCCATAGCGCGTGAAAAACTAGTGGCAATGAAACTATGTGAAGCCCCGATGTCAAATGATATCTGCCCCATAGTCCCCTGAATAGAAAACATACCCTCGACTGCGGGAGGGTCCTGATGAATCGTGTCCTGATGGACGTTGTATACACACCCATACCGCAACTGTCCCTATTGCACTGAAGCTGTTGGAATGGCTAGCAAAGCTGGTACCTGGGGTGGTGGTGGGAGGGCAGCTGGAAATATTGCTCATTGGGGCTCCTGACGAGCGCCCTACTACTTCTGTGGGTCTCTACCCCTCTAAGGACAATCCGGGCATTTTTGGCAAGTGTTGCCACAAGTAAATCACCTCCCTGGAAAGTGTCCTCCCCTCTGCCCTTACTGTCCTCGACCCTGATGGCCGTTTCCACCCCTCCCCTGGCCCTGCTGAAATCACTGTTGCCCCTGCTGGCCCTGCCTAAAACCTCCCTGTACCTGTTTAAAATCTCCATAATGGAATCTCTTAGTAGGGTCCCCCTAATGGAAACTCTGCTCACCTTTACGGACCTGTCCCTGAGCTGCGGGTGTCCCACTGGAACTATTACCTCCTGACTCCCCTGCTCATTTACTTCTCTGCTGATGGAAGCGGTGGTCCTAGCAGTGTAAAAGAGAATCATTAACCACATCAGAATAAGTGACCAACGAAAGATTCCTTAACAGATGCTGGAGAATCCTCCAAGTCAATCCATCCATAAACCTTTGGATTTTCTTCTCCTCCATCGGTACCTCATCTGACACTATATTCAGGAGATCAGTAAACTCTTCCTCATACTCAGCAACTGTCCTCCCTTCCTGTTTGAGGTTCAATAACTTCCATCTCATCTCGGTCTGCACGAAGGACGGGAAGTACTTGTTGTCAAATCGCACCCAGAACTCTCGATTAGTTAAGTTTTCTCTCTCCTCCGCAGTGGTAGTGGACTCCCACCACTGTAGAGCTTCCCCCACTAACTTAAAGGTGGATAAAATTTGCTTCTGCACCTCCGTACACTTATATATTCTCAGGTGTCTTTGTATATCCTTACTCTATTGGTTCTCCTTCACCACATCTGAACTTCCTACGAACTCCGGAGGATGTGCCTTCTGGAAAACATCTCTGATGCGTTCCCAAGTAGAAGGGAAAGAGTGGACTGGTGCTAGAGCCACTGTTGGTGCCTGTGGCGGGGCCTTCTGTACCACGACTAATGTTTCATTCACCGCCTGTGCCATAATAGAGTAACCTTCCACAACATTCATTGTGCCCTGAGCCGGAGATGGCTGAGGCTCCGGCTGGGCATCCCTATTGGATCGCTGTGCACGTATGGGAGGCATCTGAAATAAGAGAGAATCTTCATGAGTCCACAACAAATATCTTAAATAGTTGAAGACGTAGAATGCGCAATAATGAATACAACAGTCCTAAATATAGGGCTCTATGTCAAAGAAAGCTACGCGGAAAGCATAATAAGCCGCCCAGATCCTAAGGACTCTAGAACCTGATGCTCTGGTACCACCCGTGACACCCCTCATAATTAAATACCAGGTGATCAATCATTTATTAGATTAAAACAGAATATTTAGTTGATTAAGATTATGCATCACTGTTGAAAACTTTATTATTAGATACTAACCACCTAATATTTAAAAATATTGATGTCAAAATTTTATCTTTTAATTAACATAAAACTAGGTTAAGTAAATAATTAAACATTCGTCATTCACATTAATCTCATATAATAGGAAATAACTGCAAAAATAAATGAAACTCGAGAAAATAATTCCAGCCTAACTCCCAAATACAATAATCCAATAGAAATAAACTCAACAACTGAATAAAGTAAATAACCAAATCCAAAATCTCTGAATATTTGAATAGAAAAGGGGCAACATGGCCTAACTAATGAAATAAATCAAAAGGAAGGAATGATAGACATAGAGGCGTCCATTACCAAGGTCCTGTAACTTCCACAGAACTACAACTCGTCGAATGAATGGAACTCCTATGCTTCATGTCCCTATGGTTGGGCACCTAAAATAATTTGACAAGGAAAAGAGATTTGTTGAAAACGGGTTAAGGACCGAGTTGAAAACAGTTTAAAAATCAGCAAGTGATTAAAATGAGTTATAACACATATATTAATCATGTTAGATTATCGTGCTCACTTGAGATGCTCACCTCTCATCTAATGTGCACGCCTAATGTTCCATCAAACCCTACCAGTTTTTATTCCCATGCTAACTAGTTATTTCCAGTCTAACATCTAATCATAGCCCAATATCGTTCCCATGTATTTCCATCGCAATATACATAATACCTATAATTAACTTCTCTTTAACATAGATTAACGCCCTTTCAATTTAATATAGGTAAAGTATTCACCAACTTAGTTAATTTCATATTTCATTATTATGCATGTCTACTTAGTTCACACAGTAGGTGTTATCATACGTATACATATATACATACGCTCAATTATATATATACTCAACACTGCATCCCGAGACACAGTTGCGGTGCATGCTATCTGTCCTGGTGCATAACTCATTGCATAAAGGACTAAAGGTTCAATCTCTCGCGAACCATCAAAACAAACACACATATTGGAGGTGAACATAGTTCCAAACTGATGGGCTATGCACATAACTACGCACCCATACGACCGCTATCACTATCATTCTCACAGATAGCTCGTACCTAGGTTTTATGCTCTAGTGGTACAAATCAAAATCCCACCCGAAGGCTCATCTAGGCATGATTGTCCACAACGCGTAACCTCCGATCGATAGCAAGTAACGCAGGTATGCCATACACAAAATAGTTGAATCAATAATTATACACACAACTTATTTTATCCATTAGGTATTCATGCAACCTAAGTTCACGAATTTATATGTAATATATTCGTCCCTACTACCCATAATACTTTAACTGTATGATTTACCTATCTATTGTACTTTTTAAGGTTCTCTCATTCCAACCCATTCCCTTAGTAGTTACACAATTCCCCTCACTACTAAATTATGAAAAGAAGCTACTCGAGAATAGTGTAGGTTCTATTTTCTCACTTAAAGGAACCAAGAAGGATTTTTAACTCATTTGGGCAAAAATTGGAGTTTCTGAAATCTCGTTAGAACCTGGGGATTCTCGTTTAAACGAGGTCGTTCGAACGATATTCTCACTTCGAACGAACTCTAAAATCTCGTCAGAAATCTCATTAGAATTCTCATTCGAACGACCTGGGCAGGACTTCGAGCGAGAATTTCGAGAGCTTTCGTCTCTTCCAAAAGTTTCATTTTTCCAATTCATTCAACAACAAAATCACTTCAAAACTCATTCTAATCCAAATCCAACAACTCTAAAACATATCCCCTAGTGTTAGAACACTTTCCCATCCGTTTTTAACATCAAATTCCTAAAATTATAACATGAATTTCGATAAATTTCTCAAATCTTCTACAAGCCCTAATTTCACATAACCTTCATTAATAACAATTTAATCCCAGATTTAATTTCGTGAAATCAACATATAAAACCCAAATTTATCATACCCAGAACTGGTTATTCAACTACATGCTATACTCCCGATTTAAAGATTAATACCCAATTTCAACCCCAAATTCGTAATATCATGGTTATTCCATCAACTACATTAACATGAATCATATATGCTTAAAAAATTCAGCAAGACAAACACTTGCCTTTTTATGAACTTCTGATTCACTGAATGAAATTGGTATAGGGGTGATCCTCTCTTCACGATCTACGCGTTGGTGTAATTTTTGGTGTGAGAGCTTGAGTCTTTCTCCCAAGGCACCTATGGAGTTCTTTTTCTTCCTCTTTGGTTCTCTCTCTCTCTCTCTCTCTCACGTAGATTTGCAAACTCACAGATAGCCTATTACCCACATACTTTTCCCTTTTAATTTTCTATTTTCGTCCATTTTAATTCCCTAAAATCTCAAAAAGCTAAAATACCCCTCTGGGGTGTCGATTTGGCCTAAATTGCTTCAAAACCCAAATAAAATGCTCGAGTAGAGTTTTCTGACTATTTCGACCCTTTCGGACTCATCGACGCACTCAAAATGGTCATATGAGTTACTTAAAAATAAATTATCTTTTTAACCCAATAAAGTAATAATGACACGACTCACATACGCGTCCCAACTAAGTATATTTTAACTGCCGTATTTTTCACTCCCGACCATAATAATATTTTTTTAATCATATATTATATTACTTTACTCGCTAAGTAATATTCAACATAATTATCATCAATAAATACTAACTCTCTCCACGCTAGCAATTCTTACATTTAAATTCAGATTAATTATAAATAAATTTTCTCCATTTAATTTAATTAATCCTAATTCCATAATTAATATAAAATCCCTAAAAAATACGAGGTATTACAATAACATTCCTCGTGTTTTCACATGTTCTCATTATGGTAAGAAATTTAACCTTAGGGCGTTTTGTTATGATCTTGGAAGAGGTCCTAGATAGTTGAAATGTAGTGTCCCCTCGATTTTGAAAACCCCACGAGTTAGGTATACACTTGTTTGGATTAGGAAATCTATTTTGAAGATGATAAATACTAGGTTGATTGATTCTCATTTACTTGCAAATGATTCCCCACTTGCTAAATCCAAATGTTGGTTGTGTTAGTTCTGTTTGCATACACAAGCTTTTGTGCCTCATGATATATTTTTGCTAGTTGTATTTTGTTTGTCATTTTCTACTCTTTGCTTCATCATATATTTGTTGCTAGAATTATGACTTGTGTATCTTTTGTATTTAATTTTTATTTATTATTTCTTATTTAAAAAATACAAAAAGATTTTTGTCTTGTATTTTGGGTTATCTTTGTGCTTGGTTAAAAATTATGAAAAATTCAAAAAGATTTTTTGTGTGTATTTGAGTTTTACACATATTATGCGGCATATACTTGTGTTTGAATCTAATATCATCCCCTCTTCCATGTGGCTAGAACTTTTGGTTAAGATTTTCAATCCTTAAAGTGTTCTTTATCATGCTTGCATGGAGTAGTTTGACTTTGACTTGCTTAATGGATTCTCTTTTTATATGCCTCGATTAACACATGCACGAGCTAATTTAATCTTTAACTTCACATGTATATTTGAACTAAGTGATATGTTCTCCTATAAATTTATTCATCTACATGTTGCTATGACTATGGAGGATTTGTGTATGTAAGAATCGTTACCCAAATTTAAAAAAATAGAAAAATATTTATCCGGTGTAGTTGTTTATCAATGGAATCGGGCTGCAAAAGAAAAAAAATACTTTGTGTGAAAATCCACCATTGAAATATGGCCTAAAAATGTGTCATTGTTAAAATTAGCCAAGCCAAAGTAGTTGAGTTTGATATGATCATTCAAAAGAAAGAAAATAATTATTATATTTGAGGTTTTTGAGATGGATATATCAACGGGGTTGCACAATGATAATGTATCCTAGTTATGCTTATTTCGTCACGACTCTTTTGGTTTATAGAATCATCAAAATTCTAGGCTTGTGTGAATTATGTATGTTTGTTCCTTGAGTTCACTTTATCTTGTCACATGAGGCTATATTTAAGTTTGATAAAGTTTTGCAATCAAATAAGAACTCCGCGAACATGTTTTTGCAATCAAATAAGAACTCCGCGAACATGTTTAAGTGATTGGGTCTTAATTTTCTTGTCTCTAGTTCACACCCCTTCACTTCCTTTTACAACTTGTTATTTAGACACATTTTTACCATATGAGTGTGTAAGCTTAATGTATTTTGTGTCGTGTGTGGTGTTTATACCTATGTATATGTGCCTGTGCGTTATGGCATTGTTTGTGTATGTATATATATGGTATTTCATTTCTTTTTTAGTCTTTGCCTTGATATTTAATCCATGTACACTTCATGTTGATATAGATATTCATCTTGTTGTGACTTCTGTTTGATATCACATGCTTATATTTAGTATAACCAAGTTGTTATCTTTTTTGTTATCACATCGTAGTTGGTATTTATTTATCTTTATGTTGGATTAGTTGCTCTTTTCTTGCCATATTGCCTTATTATTCTTGTCACTTTTTCACCAATGGATAATATTCTTGTTTTTCCTTTATTCATATCCCTCGTTTCATTTAGGGAGAGTATTTTATTTAATTGGTGAGAAATAGATCTATTTATGCATGTTTTATCTTTGTCTATTCCTGAACAAAAGGGGGAGAAATGGTAGCTAAACCTTTTATTTTGGGAGATCTAATTTAGGGGGAGACGTAGCTTTCTTAAGTAAGTCATGTTAGACAAATGGGGAGTATTAATTATGTCATTTATCTTGTTATATTCCCTATGACTTTATTTATGTGTTTAAGTGTACATGTTTTCATCTTTAGTGGTAACTATTTAAAGCGACGAAGTATTTCATCCTATATGTCTTATCAAGCGTCTGTAATTTTTTATTTTGAGAGGGTTTGTGTCCTTTTAGAAAAGATTGACGGTCCATAGGATTTTTATTTTGGGTGTTGTCTCGGAATAGCTAAAGGGAGAGATTTTTAAGGGCAAATTTCCAATTGAGTCTATTTATAGTATTGGCTTAATTTCAGAAAAATCTAATTGAGTCATAGGATAATACTTTGTCATATCCTTTCAAGCCTATGACATTTGAGTTGAAGACGTAATGGCCAAGGGTTTGAAGATTACATCATTGCCGGGTTTTCGTGCCAAGTTTTACATTATCGACATTTGAATTCCAAGGTCTCTAAAGGTATGAATGCATTTAATATATATCAAGTATTGGATATTTTTTATGGGAGTATTTTATAAAACTTTTGTCATAACGACTTTTTATTTTTCTTAGAAAATCATTTTCATTCTTTACATAAAAGTTTTTGGGCTTAAAAAATATTTTTGGATTTTCGGAAATGTCGTTTGAACGACATTTTTTCTCGTTCAAACGAGGCCATTCGAACAAGCTATTGAACGAGGTTTTAACAAAATTAGTTTCCAATTTTTTGAAATGTCTTTAGAAGTATCGTTCGAACGACATCGTTCGAATGAGTTTATCTAATGAGATTTGTGCCTATTTCCTTTCTGAAATCTCGTTCGAACCGAGTCCTTCGAACGATATTCAAAAGTTGTTCGAACGACCTGGCGGTTTTTTGTGCAGTTTCGTTAGTTGCAATTTTTAACCGTCATCTTTCCCACTAACTTTTTACCAGATTTATTATGTACGGGAATAATATTTTTCATTAGAATTTTTGCTACTTTCCAAAGACTTTTAAGAGCAAATTTACTTAACCAAAAAGTCCCTTTTTTGTGTTAGTATTTTGATGGTTTAATCTCTTCCAAAAACACAAAGTTTACACCCATGTTTAGTTTGATCCAAGTTCTAAATATATATTTTCTTTGAGATCACCATTGTTGGCACCGGGTATTTTTATCATCCTCAAAAGAGAAGTTTCCTACGGAGGAGTCTGTTTTGAAGAAGATTCGTGGTGTGCATACATTGGACTTCATATGTTTTGATGATTGATTCCCCCATCAGTGGATTTCTAGGATTCCAGAGTTATCGAATAGATAGAGGTTGAAGAATGAAGAAGCGCCAAGGCTTGAAAGGGAGTCGAGTTGTTGAGGTAAGTCTTTGTCATATCTTATGTAAAATCGTACCTAGTGGATTTGAGGCTGGGTCGTCCGAGGTTTTTTCCGTTGTAGGTTTTCCTCGTACATCACGGCGTTGGGTGTTGTGATTTATTTGTATCTTGAAAACTCACTTATATGCATCAATAGGAGTAAAAAGAAAAAAAAATAGGTTTAATCACAACTTTAATGTAATTTTGCTGCTAACTTAATCTGAGTAAGTTTAATTGAATTTAATTCAAGTTGCAATATTTAAATTGGCAAAATGCTGGCTTAGTTTCTTCGGCATATCTAAGATTTGAATTGGGTTTATTTAATTTTTGTTTAAAAGAAAATTAAATATTTGTTTAGTTGAGTTTAATTTTAATTTTGTGAAAATTAAAATTTGAGAAATTTAATTGTTTAATTTGAAGGAAATTTCAAGTTTGGTATATTGTGTGAACCAACTAGTATTTAGGTTTTGAAAATTTGCGTATCAAAGCATATACTCTAAGAAATTACCCATTCAGATTGGTATCAGAGTGTTTTTATTCTTACACATATTACACTATAACAATAATTTCCATATTGGTTTGGAGGGTTCTACCACTTATTTCCTACAATGAATCTTCAATTTAAATCACATTAATACACATTCATTACAGGGGTTACGTATCTATGCTTGAATTATATAATTAACATCAATTTCTGCATTAATAAAAAAAATCTCTAAAAATGCAACCTCAAAATATGATACAATCTTAGTATAAGCATGGAATCAATATTAATACAAGATTAGTACACTTTGAATAAGAATGGCAAGAGAATCCTTACCTGAAGATAGTGGAGAATCTCATATTTTCTTCCTCATAGGGTGGTTCTTCCTCCTCCTCTTGGGCGGGGATGTCTAGGGTTCCTGGATATAACTCCCAATGGATGGTTTAACCCTTAATAAATATTATTAATCTCCAAATTCCGAGTTGGGCCTTAGGACACAACTTTGGACCCCCAAATGAGCCCCAATACATTTTTTAATTAACCCAATAACTTTTCAACTCATATATATATACCACGGGACCATTCCTAAGGGTCTAAAGTGCCCGAACGAGCCCGTAATACCTCTCAAAGTGTGTCCCGAATATTTTTATCCAAAAATATATTTTAACTGTGACGTAATACATGCCAATACTTTATTCTCAAAATAAATTCCCCTTTTTATTTATTTATTCCAAATCATTTAATTTCAACTCTAAAACTTAAAAAAAAAATAATGAGTCTAATTACTCCCAACCTTGATTAATTAATTTCACTGAATTAAATTCATTCCCATTAAATTTTATTTTATTTCAAAAATACGGGGTAGTACATTCTCTCTCCCCCCCCCCCCCAATAATGGAATTCCGTCCTCGAAATTCAAAATAACATGAAGTCACATTTTATTTTGTACTGTAACTTATGTTTATACCCAATTATTTCATACTCACATACCATGAGATAAATAAAAAGGCTCATCTATGCCTATCATAACTTTACTGGGGAGCTCATATATTTCAAATTACATGCATGCACACACGTACCATTAACAAATATGAATGACACATATACATCTAATCTATAGTATTCACACTAAACATAACCATACATCAAGTACCACCACATATGTATATGTAACAAGAAAACGAACATCTTAGTATCCAATTTTCTTCAACTCCTGACTTTTGCCAATTTCGTGCGTGGGACGTCTCGCAAGTGAAATACAAAAAAGGAAACTTGATGATACACTACTGCACAACTTAGTTAATTATTGAGATCCATCGACCCAAGACAAAGGGGGAAAATAAAAATAACCATTTACGCTAATCATGAAAATTTCTATATTTTCCACTTTCCAAACCAACCCCTTATCCTTTATAAGAGTTATACCAAAATCCTTTAGAGTCAGCCGACCCTACCATGCCCAACACTTAATTCACCACGACCTAGGTGAGACATTTTTTGCTCGTATTTACTCAATAGATCACTTAGTCATTTCTAAGTCTCTAAAGGCATACCCATGCAAATCAGGCCTACCATTACCACTTCAGTGACAACGTCGCTACACAAACATTAAACATGATCATGCACAATCTCAATAATCGGAGCGGTCACTAGCCTTACTTTTACTTCATTGACTATAATCGCTAAGGCAATACTTCCCCAAATCATACCTTTACGTCATCTCGTAATGCTTTCCCCCACATAAAGGTCCCTTGCTCTGACCTGAGCATAACCCGATTTAACCCATAATTTCAAGTTTATTCACACACATCTACATCATTGAGTTATTCAAAATTTAAATCACACTCACATGTTGCTTCCCTAAGCGTACTAAAATTTCTAAAGGTCAGTGAACGACCTAAGTTCCCATTAAAATTCATTGTTTCAAACCCATAATATTTTCCCACAATAATCCTTACGACTACGGTGAACATCAATTTCTAACCAATCTTGTATTTCATACATAACCACCACTCATATCAGTCCACATAAAATTAACATATTCCAAGTAACCATAAATCAACTCCCAAGAGAAATATCATACTCTAGCACAGATAACAAGTAGGCCTAAAATAAACATAAGCCTCCCAGTATAGATTTCTATGTATTCACGCACTAACGAAGCAATGTTCCTTCCCACCCACGACGAGTCAATATACATCACTCTCCCAAATAAAAAGTCTATCATTCCTAATGTATTAACAAAACCCAACTAAACACTAAGTCCCAATATCAAACAAAACATATCCCATGTACTCCAAAGTAGGAAAAACACCTTATTGACCACCAATACTATCATTAGTCTATTTCTTTGCAAATAATTTCATCTATGATCCGATGCCCATTTTGCTGTGGCTCCTGGACTAAATGAACTAATATCTATTGGTGCATTATTGTACATGACCACATCCTCAAATTCTCTAAATGTCTTCCCTTAAATTACTAGTCACCAAATTATCCAATATTCTCGTAATTCTAGCAAATGACCCCCACGAAGGTCTCTATGGCCCTCTCTCCAAAACTAACCCTTTTGCTCTAACGGGTAGTAACCAATCGTAAAGAATACAATGATTCCTAATCATAGGGATTTACATCAAATGAAACAACCCATAACGTAACAAACTCAAACGCCGATCCTAAGGACACAAGAACCATGCTCTGATTCCAACTGCAACCCATATTTTCTCACGTAAAGCCTGGCTAGACTCAATACACCGATGATGGGGCTTATCAATAATTTTTACCATTCTCAGCACTGAAGGAATAATTTTTTTATTATTATATATCAAAATCCACAATGAATAAAAAAACATCTTAGTAGAACTGAGTTAATACATGAATAATAAAAAAACTGAATCATCATACAATCTCCATAATGTAAAGTTAAGTACAACTGCCATAAATAAACCCTTGGGCTTATGCTGGTACAAATCCCCATATGAAATTAAGTGATAAAATATTGAATTACAACGTATACTAGAATCAATGGAGCGAAATCCACTACGTTCAATGCAACTTCAAGTCAGATCCATCGCCAGTCCTGCTATCCCTGTCATTAAGAATACCTGGTGAGGGGGGATCAGAGCCCTAGAGATGCAAGGATTTTTCATTAGTTAATGTTACTAAATCATACTTCACGTATCTCCATCGACGCTCACACGTAACGAGTACATCACCTCTCATCTAGAAGCAGTCCTACTCGTATCCTCAAACAATATGCCAATTGTAAATTCCATTATTTAATCTGACATGTAAAGAATAAGCCATATAGCTATGCGTTAACTAAAAGCATGTATTTATACTTAACACTTCAGTCCCTGAATATATTTCATAATGTTAGCTACTCAATTTGATATAAACTCAGTGCATATTTTTACGTCATATAATACTCCATAACCTTAGTCTATCTCTTCAAACCACTTGATATTTAATTTATACTCCTCATCGCCTTCCCCATTAGACTATAAATTTCATTATCTTAGACTACCAAATTATTATTCTCATTAATAATTGTCTACCACATTATTCATTATGGTTTATCTTCGTCCTTAATTATCCACATTATTATATTAACTCGACTTTGTTATGATTAAGTATGGTTTACATCTATAGACCAAGATGGCACATTCCCATACAAGTCAAACCTCAATGTCTAAATGGATAAATATATATGCCTATATATATATATATATGATCTCCATGGTTAGAAGATCATCTTCAATTTTTTTCACGTAAAAATTCAATAAAAACTCGTTGAGATGAGGTGATATGTTAAAAAAATGGTATAAATATGACTTTCAACCATTGAAATTTTGGATCAGCGCCAGCCATTTGATTGATTGAATTTTTTGATGAAACTTCATGGATATGATCTTCTAACTTTAAAGATCATATCCATGAAGTTTCATAAAAAATTCAATCAATCAAGTGGCTGGCGCCAACCCATAATTTGAACGGTCGAAAATGCATATTTATACCTTTTTTTTACATATCACCTCATCTCAACGATTTTTTTACTAATTTTAGAAAAAAATTTGGAGATGATCTTCTCACCATGGAGATCATATCCATGAAGTTTCATAAAAAATTTCATTTTTTTACTATTTAAAAAAAATGGTATATACCGGGGTCTGTACTACAGGGAGTTCTTACAAGAGAGGGTCTCTCTCTCTCTCTCTCTCTCTCTCTCTATATATATATATATATATATACACGACACATGAAGACATCTATTTTTGGCGTCCTGTTCGTGCTCTATCTGTAATACTTGAAGGAGTTTCTTATCCTAAACAGGTAACAAAACATAAGTAAGTGGGGGTGGTACCTATGCAGTACACTAGTTCATGGCCCATACACAGTGGTAATAAAGGATCTTAGAATCAACACCTATCTATCATAGATGGCGCTGCTACATAGTACCTAAGTGACCTACACAACACCTAGCCCACCTGTTTCGACGTGTGCTACGAGGTCCCAAACGCGCGAAACCCCAAGCTGATAGGACGGTTCACAAATCCAGGTATGTCCACACAAAATAATATAATTCATATTATTATCCAATATGTATAAGAAGCTACTCCATAACTAATTTAACCCAAGGAATCCCCATCCATATATATAATTAAATAACACTTCCGGCTTAACCATAACATTTTATCCCTTTGTCACATAACACATTTTAACTCGAAATCCTACGACTACTTCCCGATTAAATATTAAGTCTCCTTATTTGCATTTTGGACTTAAATCAAATTTGCTTCATTATTTATATCTCTTTAAACATATAGGTACAGTTATCTCCAAATTAACTTTTCCAAAATATTATTTCTATAGTTATTTCCAAACTACCCTTAACAGTACAATTATAGGTATAATTATCCCCAAACTAACCTTATCAGCACAATTATATGTATAGTTATCCCCAAACTAACCTTACCATCACAATTATAGGTATAGTTATTCTCCACTACCCTTCCACTGCATTTAATGATTTTATCATGTTGTCCTCTTGACTTAGACTTAAATTATTCCAGATTATTAACAATTATTCGCTTCTTGTTACCTCTTCAATAAGGTTTATATGTACATATATAAGGAGTCAACTAAATTGAATAAGGGTTATATATACATATATAAGAAATCCTTTAATATGGATAAGTAGTCTCACTCAACCTATTATCACAACCGTATTTAACTATTTAGACTTAGCCCACTAGGCTTAGGATGCATGACAACTTAGTACCTTACACGGTAATAATTTGAGAAAAATTATTATTAATTATTACCTCATGCATTCGACTTATCTCAAATAAGTATGTCTTTTTATTTTAATTCACCTCGAATTAATCACACTATCATTACCGTATCTTTTAGGGTCTTATCCTCTATGCCCCAACCCAACCCAAACCAATCAATCATCTATGCACATCTGTGCCTTTTAACATATTTATTTCATATGGATTCGTTCATGAATCACTAATAAATCGTCCTCTTCATATAGTATACTTGAACTTTAAGTCACTACGCATGGACCCTTAGATCACGAACCCATCCCGAATTAAATACGTATATAAGTCCATAATAATACTCCCAACACATTTTAATAACCATCTCCCCTCACTTGGATCAATATCCAAAGCTTAAACCATCAAAATATCCCAATTTAATTTCTGGGCAAAACCGAATCGATTCGTCCATCCACCGAATCGATTCTCTTGAGAGCCAAATCGATTCGGACCTGGGCAGTAGTGCAGATCTGTTACGAAATTGTATATGGGATTTTTATCATCAAACCTCCTTCCTCAAATTTCATTTTAATAATTCAAAAACTTAAATAAAGGTATGGATGTAGTCTCTAAAAAATCATAGGATCATTATACACAAGATTAAACCTTAAATCCAACCCTAGATGGTCATCAATTTCCAAGATTCTTTCTAGAACTCATGAACATGAAAATTTTCATATTTCATCTTACAATACAATAATAATTTCCAGTTTGGTTTGGACGGTATTACCACATGTTTCCTACGATAAATCTTCAATTTAAATCACATAAATACATATTTAATACGGGGGGTTACAAATCTACACACGGATCAATTTTTGCATTAACCAAAAGATCTCTAAATATGTAGCCTCAAAATATGATTCGATCTTAGTATAAGCATGGAATCAACAGTAATACAAGATTAGTACACTTTGAATAAGAATGGAAAGAGAATCCTTACCTGAAGATAGTGAAGAACCTCCTATTTTCTTCCTCATAGGGTGGTTCTTCCTCCTCCTCTTGGGTGGGGGTGTCTAGGGTTCCTGAATATAACTCCCAATGGATGGTTTAACCCTTAATACACATTATTAATCTCCAAATCCCGAGTTGGGACTTAGGCCACAACTTTGGACACCCAAATGAGCCCAAATACATTATTTAATTAGCCCGATAACTTCTCAACTCATATATATATATACCCCGGGACCATTCCTAAGGGTCTAAAATGCCCGAACGAGCCCGTAATACTTCTTAAAGTGTGTTCCAAATATTTTTATTCAAAAATATATTTTAATTGTGACGTGACACACGGCCATACTTTTTTCTCAAAATAAAGTCCCCTTTTATTTATTTATTCCAAATCATTATAGTTCAACTCTAAAACTTATAAAAAAAATAATGAGTCTAATTACTCACAACCTTGATTACTTAATTTCACCGGATTAAATTCATTCCTATTAAATTTTATTTTATTCCAAAAATATGGGGTATTACATCTACAAGAACTGGTAATCTAATCCTCTGTGTGTAAGTCGTATTCTACACACCAGCACACCTACTGAGTAGAATAAAAAACATCGACAATATATAAAATAATGCAAACATTATGTCCATACATGATTCTCATTAAAACAAAATAAACTAATTTTATTTGAACAATAAATCCATAATTCAAATTATTACATTAAACATGCTTTTAGTCTACTTCTCTGATAGAAACAAAGGCTTACGTGGTTCAACTATTGATGGCCTATGTCTACATTATAAACTTGAAAGAGTTCACATGAGAGTGTTTCTTTAGCCTTTGAGCCCCCTTTGACAATGGGGGGTGTCCCCTTTATATAGAGTTAAGGGTTACAATTGCATTAGTCCTATTCTCGTAGAGTTTGAGTTACAATAAAATAATGATTCTTGGTGCCGTTAATGTTTTACTTTATCAAGGACTCTAGTCATCCTTATCTTGCTTGATCGAGTAAATGACATCATCTTGATCGGACCGCTTGCCACGTGTCATGCTATTATTGGTGATGTATTTTCTACCCATAGTGTGATACCCCGCCTAATAAAATACTGGGTGATCAGTCCAATATCAAATTAAAATAGGAATCCCAGTTGGTTCATTCTTAGCATCACTGTTGAAAACTTAGGAAAGAATGAACGATGCGTCTAATCCAAGCTCCTGGTAGCATCCATATGTGCCACAACTACGTGTCTCTGGAATAGAATATCAAGTCTGGTGTCCCTGCGGCTGGACACCTAAAAGGTTTCGAAAATAGTTTTATAGAAATGGTTAGAACCCAAAACATTTTGAAAATATTTAGCAAGTGAATTAACTGCAGTAATTGAAAAAGGCATGAATGTGCTTCATATTTAAGTTAGTGTCGCACTCTCTTGAAGACATACTCACCCCTCCACTAATGTGCACACCTAACGGTCTCCTTAACCCCACCTAGTTGTACTACCCCGTCTAACTAGTTTTAGTATAATCCTCCCTTTGCCATTCTTCTCCAAACTGAGTATTATTATTCATGGGTTATAAGTTATCTCTCAAATTAACTTAATTAATTCATTTTTAAATAATATCATATAACCGTGACACAAGTTATATATAAAGTAAATACATCGCACAATGTATTATAGCCCGCATATAGTATTTAATACCATTATATACGTATCTTTATTACAACATCCACACATATTTCATATGTATATCCATCCCTCCAAGTATACCCTCGTCGGATGATTTCCTCTAAAGTGCTATCTCACTAGGTGTGCTCACATAACCTAGTTACCCAAGTCGGGATCGCTCACCAACTTGGCCCAAAAATATAAACGTAGTGGAGGCCGTCATATTCCTTCCCTGAAAGTGAGATAGGCCCCTCACCCATATACTAGAAGCTATGACCTGGGGACATACTCGCCCTACTCCTCAAGCTAGGGGATTCACCCACTTCGCACAACCTCCCTTGATAGCACTAGAGTATATAAATTAAATAAATATCTAGTCCTTGATATTTAATATCACACAAAAAGTACATATATATATACTATCACCACACCGTATATGTATAATATAAATTCCGACTTTATCGTGTACTAAAACCCGTAACACTAGCCTTTATCTTCCCCAGTCTATGGTTCGACTCAAATTAATTGATTTTCTCCTTAATTAATTTATTACCTTCCCGAGTCTACAGTCCGACTCTAATTTAATTAATTTACACATCAATTAATTTAATACATAGTGTCGCTCAACCAATATCCCGGACTCGCTCACTTGGCCCGTACCATCTTTAGTACCCAATTCTATATTCCGCCCCCTAATTAATTAATTACACCTCAATTCATTTAATAATGTAATGCCAATCAACTACAATACCCGAACATTTTCCCTCGGTCTGAAATTAACATTAAAATTGATTTCCCAAAATTCATCCCTTGAGACATACAATTATGACCAGTCTAAACCCAATTATCTCCCATTATAATTGATAAGGAATATGTCCTACATACACATTTATTACCAAAATAGAACATGGAAATTAATTTTTTTATTAATTTCCCCTTATGTACAAAACTGGTGAATCTGCCAAAAATCTGGGACCGTCGATCGATTGACGCCCTGGGTCGATCGATCGATCGACCAGTTCCCTTTCTTCTCCGATTTTCTGTTCAGCCATTAACGAAAATCCAAGATTTCTTTTCCCAAATCTCAATCTCAATCCATCACATTTATCATATTTTTACATCTATTATGAACTATAATCATCATCTAAACCTTTTAGCATCATTGATATTACGAGTTATCACCAACTCAAGAAAACGAATTTCTATGCTACTATCCCAATTGAAATTAAAAAATATGATTCTATAATTCCCATCAATTCATCTCTAATACATGTTTTCTATTACAGTTCTAATACCAATCAATACTGAATGCTTCTATAACATCAATTGAACTATTAAATCACACAACATGTTAAATTTCATAAAAACCCAATTTCATGCAATAACCCACCCAAAACGAATTTTGGTTTACACCTCCCATAATATGAATTGATTATCAACTATTTAACAATCACAACAGTTAACCACTTGCCTATAATGGTTCGTAGATTTTGATCCGTTGCTACAGAGAAAGGGTTGATGAAGAACACCCAATTTGTCCCTCGATACGTCTCCAAAAGATCCTCAATTTACTCTTGATTTTTTACTCTATCCCTCTCTTAAAGCCCTAACTTTAGAGTTGTGTTAACTCTCGTTCAGCACTCCCTCAATTAGGCTTAAAACCCCTAATCAAGTTTTTAGTCACATGGGCCTAATTAAAATGGCCCAAATCCCCCATGTGGGCGCGACTATGCCTAATAATACCCTGAGACTTGATTACTACCCTCGGATACTCTTTTCTGACTATCTCAACCCATTCAGACTCAACCGCACACTCAGAATTGTCATCCGAAATACTTTATAACATTTCCAAATTTCGACCTCAAAAATGCGACACATAATAATTTGAACGATTAAACTTAGAGTGGCTAAAAATTAGAATAATTCTGCCCACTCCAATAAATTCTCCAAATCATAATTTTCTCTAATTTAAATAATTTTATTTCTCCCAAAAATAATTAAATACTAAATCCTCAAAATTACGGCTTGTTACACATAATTATTATTCATGTGAATGATTTAAGAAAAAAATGGTAAAATTCTTCACGAAAATTAGAATTTATTTAAATTAGAATTGTTACTATGTTACTATATACTGTAATTCAAGAGAAAACATCTTGATAAGTGAATGAATTGATAACAAATCTGAATCTTGTTCATCAAATATATAAAACTAGGATTCTTGGATAAATGTGGAATTTATCCCTTTAGATTATGAGAGAATTATGTGAAAACCTTGGTTATAGGTTGGAATGATGTAGTGAAAATTACGTATGAAGATATTTGGGTTCAGGATTGATTTAAATCTCAAGAGTGAAGTTTTGGGTTGTTAATGGAGGATATTGGGAGTTGGAGAAGATATTTGTATAAATATCATTTGAACAGGTCGTTCAAACGACTTTAAGCACCTCGTTCTAACGACCACAGTAATCTTGTTCGAATGACCTTCAAACGACTTTGATAACATGAAGTTGTTGAAAATTGAATTAAGAATGCATGGGCATTGGTTTAATATTTTTTGGATTTTTAAATATTTTTATGAATATTTTACTAAGAGTGTGCAATGCTGAAATTATGGATTGGTGACTTTGGTTTGGGCTTTGTGTTGTTAGTGGTTAGTTAGAATTTGGGTCAATTTGACCTTTAGGTTGAGTTTGGGACAACCTATGATGACTTCTAACTTATTTAAGTTTATGTAGGGATGTACGAATGTACAAATTAAAATTTAGGACCTTGTAGATTGATAATTTGGATACATAATTTAGTGAGAAGTTAAGTTACTTAATCTAGTTAAATTTTAGTTACCTTTGAATGAGTAAGTTACTGGTTCTGTGTTATGTATAACATACCGGGTATGCGTACCCAGATAATGCGTACTAGATGGTATATTCTTATGGACTGTGTGACAGGTGCCACTTTAGTATCCCAATAAATAGAGACGGGTTATATCCTAGACAGTACGATGATGATCACTACAGTATTATAGTAGATAGAAATGTGTTGTACTTTGGACTAGGCAGGGGTGATGCTTTAGAAATCCAATAGATGGAGATGAGCTTACCCTTGGCTATGCGATGGTGATCGCTTCAGTATTCTAGTAGACAGAGATGTTTGTACCTTGGGTTGGGCGATGACACTGCTTCGGTATCTCGATATACAGAGATGGGGTTACCCTAGGACGTGTGATGGTGATTGCTTCGGTACTCCTTTAGGCATAAATGGAATATACCTTGGGCCAAACAATTAATCCACTTCGGTATCCCTAAAGATAGAGGCGGGATTATCGTGGGTCGTATGACGGTGACCGTTTAAGTACTCAAATAGTCAGTTATAAATTCTTGATTTGAACCATTCATATATGGATATAGACGTAGAGATGTTTTTACTAATTAGATGCATATACTTGAGATGTTTAGAATATTTTTTGTGGATATTCAGTTGAGATGAATAATATGTAGTCATGGGCTTCACTTGGGTCTTGGATTAAACTCATGTAATATCAAGGATTGTTGGGCTTGGAAAAATTTAAAAGAAATTAAGAAACAAGATGAAAATGCATAATTACATTGTAATGCAAACTGAATTATAATCTTATTCTACTTAGATGTGGTGTTTACGTTGTTGTTATATATGTTTTTACAGGTCTTATGTTGTTGTTGCTGCCGTAAACTTGGGTTGATTTTATTAGTAGTTATGGTATCAGAGTTAGTATTGTTTTATTCAATAGTTATTTACTTATTTATATTACTTGTTCAGTTTTAGTTTTTCATTTATGCTGAGAATGTTACCAAATGTTTTTTTATTCACATGATTTTGGTATTAGACCTAGTTAATCAATTTATGAATTTTACGGGGTGTCACATAAGGTCATTCGGGGCGACTCAGCCTATGACGAACACCATCCCTTGGATAATCCAATAGGAGGGGAGAGGAAGCTTCTAAGGTTTCGGACTCTCATTCCACTAGTGATGAGATAAACAAGGTTGTTGATGAGGTCGATCAAGTTGTTGATGCCAAAAACTATATCGTCTCTAATCATACTGCCCAAGTTAAGGGAGCTTCCAGTGGTGCAGAGAACGCATCTCCAGTAGGAAGGGGGAGGCCACCCTCGACCCTTAGTTTAGTTTTTTATTTTATTTTAAACTTATGTAGACTGATTGGTAATTCATTTTGTAGGCCCTATCGATTTTGTAATTTAATGAAAGCAATCAAGTTTCCTTCATTATCTCATTTACATTTTTCTTTTACTTATGACATACTTAGTTCTTTATCGCCCTGATTATGCCTTTGTATAAATTTATTGCATTAACTTATAGGTCATATTAATCACAAGTTAAATTAGTTGTCCAGCTCAAAGAGTTCCCCTTTTTAGGGCGATTAACTTGTTTTGAGCATCCGGACATTATTTGTGGATACAGCTATGCCAATTATTAGCTGACCAACCCTCTTAAGTTGTTCACCGTTTTCAAATGGATTTAATGCCTACCATAGGTGATCGACTTATTTTAGGTCGTACCACCTAATTCTTAAGTAGGTCTATGCCTCTTCTTGGTCGACTAACCCTCTTGGGTTGTACCACCTTTTCCAGGTGGGTTTAATGCCAAATTCTCAAATGACTAACTTATTTTAGGTTGTACCACTACTTGACTAGGTTTGATGTCGAACTTAGGAAATCGACTTTATCTAAGTTATACCACCTAATTCTTAGGTGGCTTTATGACTCTTTTAGGTCGACCATCACTCTTGGGTTTTACCACCATATTCAGGTTGGTTTACTGCTAGCTTCTTAGGCGATGAACTTATTCTATGTCGTACCACAACATTATTGGGTTTGAGGTCAAATGTAGGTGATCGAATTATTCTAAGTCATACCACCCAATTCTTCGGTGGGTTTATGCTTTTTCTAGGCTGGCTAACACTCTTGGGATGTACCACCATTCCCAAGTGAGTTTAATGATTTAAATAAGGGTACTAAGGTTATAGAAGTAAAGGAATAAATTTACTAATCACAAATAAACATCTAAGTTTGAAAAAATAAAATCTTATTTAATGATAAAATTTCCTTAGGTTTATGACATTCCATGGCACTGGTACTACTGTGCCATCTAGCTCTTCTAAGTAATAGGATTCATCCCTTTCGTTTGACATTATCATATATAATCCTTACCGGTTTGGTGTTAGTTCCCCTTATAAAGTTTTTTTTGCCACCGGCAGGAGCTTTCTGAGAACTAGATCGTCGACCATAATTTCCCTAACTTTGACATTCTTGCCATGATGCTTTGCCAAATCCTACTAGTAAACATCCAGGTGTATAAGAGCTTCTTATCTTTGTTCTTCCCCTATGTCCAAATCGTGAGCTAATTGATCATCCTTTTGACCATCTTAAAAAAAATTGACCTGAAAGTTGGGAATCTGATCTCCAAATAAATGACTGCCTCCATTCCGTAAATAAGACAGTGAGGGGTTACCTTGGTTGGCCTTTGTGGCTTTACCTCTACCCACTTTGTGAAGTAGTAGGTGGCAGTTATCAAGTACTTTCGGCTTACAGTTCTATAAGAAGATGTCCCACGATATCCCTGCCCCACTGAGCAAAGGGCTAAGGACTCGCGAGGGGGTCCAAATCTTCGGTCAATAGATTAATAATAAGGGGAACTACTGACACTTGATGAATTTTCAGGATAATTAAAGATCATCATTTTACATAAAAGGCCACCAGTATCCCTGATATATCCCCTTATAAGAGAGTGATCTTCCACCTACGTGAGCTTCGTAACTACCTTCGTGTATCTCGCTGAGGATTCCTTCCACTAGGCCTTGATGGATGCACATATGTAGAGAACCAATGAACGATCACTGGTAAAGTTTTCCTTTAGAGTTAAGGCCAAACCTTTTCGACTGAATCTTTAACTTACAAGCCTATTTGGTGTCTAACGGTAGGTCACCATTCTCCATAAAAGTAATGATAGGGTCCATCCACAATGGTGCTAACTGGATTTTTAGAACGTCATAAACTGGCTCTGGCTCATTAATACTAAGTTGATCTATGTACTCAACTATAATTATTCTCTTTAGGTTGGTTTTAATTGCGAATGCAAAAGTAGCTAGTGCATTTGCATATCTGTTATTGTTCCTTAGCAACTGCTCCATCGTGGATGATCTGAAAAGTTAAAGAATATTTCTTACTTGGTCCTTGCAAACGAATATCCTAGGATCCCTAGATTTATATTCCCCATTGAGATGGTTTGTGATCAGGCGAGAGTTACAATATACTCCTATATATCGAGCTCCTAGATCAATCACCCCTTAAAGATCGTGTATTATGGCTTCATATTTAGTCTCATTATTTGAGCCTTTGAACCCCTGTCAAACTTCTTATTTTATAAGGTTACCTTGTGGTGGGATAAAGATAATCCCAAATTCGGTGCCACGCTCATTGGATGCCCTGTCAACAAACAATTTGTATCTTTGATCGTCTTTACTGATAATTAATGATTCGAGGATTGGATTTGGCTCATTCTCCTTTCTTGGTCGTGATATTGAGAATTCAACAATGAAATCAGCCAGAATCTTCCCTTTAATGGAAGTTCTTGGCTCATACTTAATGTCAAATCATGTTAGTTTTGAGGACCACATTGTCATTCTATTGAAAAGATCCTCCTTCTTTAGAGCCTTTTTAACAGATAAGTTACAAGGACGATGATAGTGTAGGCATCAAAATAGTGAATAACCTTCTTGTCCACCGTTATTAATTCTGTAACCACCTTCTCAATAGATATATATCTGGTTTTTACCTTAAGGAGAGTCTGGTTTTCATAGTAGATCGACTTATGTTCCCCATCATGTAATTGTACCAGTGTTGTTATAGTCGCGCGATGTGAGAATACTAAGTATAGGTAAAGATCTTCCCCAATCGTAGGAATGGACAACAAGGAAGCGGATTCTAGGTATTAACGAATTACCTCAAGTGAGTGGTCGCACTCCTACATCCAAATAATTGTGCTCACCTTCTTTAATATTTGGAAGAAAGGTTGACATTTTCCTGACGACATAGATATGGACCAGTATAGTACGATAAGCATGATGGTAAGGACTTGCACGTCCTTGATGGTGGTTATCTTTCTGATATACAGTCGAGCCTCAATATGATTAGGATTTTCCTATATCCCACTTTATGTCACCAAGTTTCCAAAGAACTTACAGGATTTCACCCTGAAGGCACATTTAGAGGCGTTCAACTTCATTTTGTATTACTTAAGGATCTTAAAAGTCTTTGTCACATCCTTTATCTAGTCGACCGGTTAGTTGCTCTTAATAAGCATAACATCGATGTAGACCTCCATAGTTTCATCGATATGCTTCTTTCACATGTTAGTCACAAGACGTTGGTAGGTTTACCCAACATTATTCGCATTGAACGACATTACTTTACTACAATAAACCCAAAGGTTGGGATGAATTAGGTTTTCTCCTGATCTGGTTTGAAAAGTGGTATTTGATGAAACCCAGAGTTTGTTATGACACCCTGCCTAATTAAATATCGGGTGATCAGTCCTTTGTTAAATTAATTCAGAATATCCAGTTGGTTCAGAATATGCATCACTGTCGAAAAAGTTTATTATTAACACTAACCACCTAATATTTAAAAAGGTTGTTGTCAAATTTATTCATTAACATAAAACCGGTTTTATCCAATTACAAACCATACACCATTCAAAACAAATCTCGTATGAATTAAAATGACTAAAGTTATAAATGGGACTGAAGTAAACATATCTAGCCTAAATCTCCATACAATAATCCAATAAGGTAAATCAATAATTGAAATGAATAACGAAAATGATCCACAAATCTCCGACTGTCTGAAACAAGTAAAAGAGGCAACATTCCCTATATGAAATAGAGAAGCTCAATATGCAAGAATGAGAATCATAGAGGCGTCTACTACCAAGTCCCGTAACTTCCACACCAGCTACAACTCGTCAAATGAATATAATTTCTATCCTTGGTGTCCCTGTGGCTGTGCACCTAAAATAATTTGACAAGATAAAAGATTTGCAATAAACGGGTCAGAGTCCGAGTTGAAAATAATTTAAAAATCAGCAAGTGTTTAAAATGTATTAAACAGTAAATATTATATCCATGTTAGTTTCTCGTTCCCTCACTTGAGATCCTCATCTCTCAACTATTGTGCATGCCTACTGTAGACTCCTAATCCCCTCCTAGTCACGCTATCCCACTTATCTAACTTAGCCCAAGTCCTTTACTGAAATGCCTAAGTCATCGTACTCAATTATGACATCCGAGTAATACATTCTTATAATTATAACGCCTTCTTATACGGATTCAAATAACACATTAATCATTCAAGTTCTCACATTGTTGATTAATATTAAATATTGTAGTCTTTCTCATCTACTAAGCAACATAGTAGAATAAGCTCAAGTGTGTGTGTGTGTGTGTGTGTGTGTGTGTGTATATATATATATATATATATATCACTATCATACTTATATATACTAATGCGTCACCCCCAAAAGGCTAATCTTGCGGTGCACACATACTCTGCTATCAGTCCCGGTACATCCCGCATGTAAGGACTATGAATTATGAATCATTCTAGAATCGCATCCACACATATGGCATGCAATGGAGGCAAACATAGTTTCCAACCCCAAGGGCAATGCACATACCTATGCGCCCACGTGACCGTAAACTTATCAATTCACAAATAAGTCTTTCCCAGACCTATGTCCTGAGGTAGAAATCTAAAATCCCCCCGAAGGCTCATCAAGATAAGATTGTACCCTTCCTAAGACCTCCCGTGATAGCAAGTATGGTGGGTATGTCATACACATAAGGATTCAAACAATAGCTACACACAACCCATATAATTAATAGGATCATACGACTAATATATTTTCCATTTACATGAGTTATCATTCGTACAATGTTCACGATGTCTCTTAATTACGACTTTTCTCTTTAACGTATCGCATCGCTTATAATGAATATTACTAAGAATTCCCTCTTATCCTTGTATACACCTATTCCCATATTACTAGATTAAGAACCACGTTTTCCCTACATATACTTGAGTTATTCATAGTTCTCGAATTATTTTCACCAAATTCTAGCTCGCCCCGCAAATTCCCAAAATTCTAAAATCTCGTTCGAAGTGCCCAGTATCTCGTTCGAACGAGTTCATTCAAACGACCTTCAAACGAACCAAGTTTTGAATTCTCATTGGATTCTTGTTTGAACGGTGTCGTTCGAATGACTTTCCCTTTTTCCAGGTCGTTCGGACGACTTTTGCCTAGTTCGTCTTCTACCTTAGTTAATCTGCATTTTTCCCATTTTTGATCACCCTATTCACATCAAACTTCATCGAACTCATAATTAACAGTCCTAAAGCCATTTTACATACATATAGATGATTCCAAACATCATTTAACCATCAATCCTCATTAAATCTTATATATGGGTGAAGGAATTTAATTAAATGTCAAGAACCCTAATTTTACATCATCAATAATTTTATCCACTCAAAACTTAAAATTAAATTCGTTTTCCTTCATGTAATATCCCAGATTCATAGTCTCTACATATAGTATTTCATCTATAATCAATTTTCTACCCAAAACTTGATTAACAATTCAATTTCAACCCAAATTTCATCATATTAGGTGTATATCATCAATTCTACACTAACATGTATAATATATGCACTAATTTAAAGCAAGATAACCACTTGCCTTGTTGGGAAGGTCTAAATTGTTGAATGAGAGTGGTATAGGGGAGTTCCTCTCTTTTCGATCTACAAGTTGATGGTATTTTTGGTGAACAATGGTTGGTTTTGGCCTTGGAGCTCCTAGAAATCCCTTATTCTTCTTCCTCTTGGACTCTCTCTTTTTCTCTACTGATAAAACCTAACTTCTCTCATGTACATGCAGTTATAATCCTCCCAATTTTCTTCCATTAATTTGCCTACATTTTTCAAAAGAAAAAAATACTCTTCTGGGGTGTCGGTTTGACCCAAAACTATCCTGAAACCCAAACTAAACCCCCGAGTAGACTTTTCTGACTATTTCAACCCTTCCAAATATGTTGGCGCACTCGAAATGACCATTTGGGAGACATATAATTATTTTACTTTTTATCTTAGTAATTTAGTCTCGATACGACTCACACGCGTTCCGACTTAAATTTCATAATTGTCGAATTTTTCACTCACGACAGCATTAATAGATTCATGATCATATATCACTTTACTCACTAAGTAATAATCAATATAACTTACATCAATAAGTACTAACTACCATCACGCTAGTAATTATTTAAATAAATTCGAATTAATTATGAATAAATTTCCCCTTATAAGTCAATTAACCCTCAATTAATCCCATAATTAACATCATTAAAAATATAGGGTATTATATACTTCCCCCTAATAACAGAATTCCATTCCAAAAGTCAGAAAAATATAGGGATACCTGGTAAGAATAACTCGGGATATTTGTCGTGCATCTCATCCTCGCGCTCCCAAGTAGACTCCTCTACATTATGATGTTACCACTGCACACGGACTAACAACACTACCTTTGATCTTAATTTCCTCTCGCTACGGCCTAGGAAAGTAACTGGCCCCACCTCGTAGGAACTATCGGGCTGTAGGTCAATCTCCTCCAAGAAATATGAGTGTGGGTCATGTCATCCCGGAGATATCTCCTCAACGAAGAAATATGGAAAACGTCATGAATCCTATGCTAGTGCTTCGATAACCCAAGTTTGTAAGCTACTGACCCAATCCGCTCTATAATAGGGAATGGCCCTACGTACCTAGGCACTAACTTCCTTTTCTTTACAAACCGCATTGCCCTTTTCATAGGGGATACTCATAGAAACACCTGATCCTCCACATTGAACTCTCTGAAGAACCTCTTGGCATCGATGTAACTCTTTTTTCTATCATGAACAACCCGAATATGACTCTGAATCATCTCAATCCTGGTCGAACTATCCTGAATTACCTCTTCCCCAAGTATCTTATTGTCCCCCACCTCTAGTCCACACGCTAGAGAACGACAAGGCCTACCATATAATGCATTGAATGGAGCCATGCCAATAGTAAATTGGTAGGAGTTATTATAAGCAAACTCCACCCGTAGGAGATACTGCTCCCAACTCCCACAAAAATCAAGGATACACATCCGCAACATATCCTCTAACATCTGATTTGTCCGCTCTGTCTGCCCATCCGTCTGTAGGTGATATGCCGAAATCAAATGAAACTCCGTACCGACGGGCTCTTGGAAACTCTCCCATAATCTGGACACAAAAATCTTATCCCGATCGAACACAATATGAAGGGGCACCCTATGGAGTCCCACTATCTCAGTCATGAAGATCTGAGCGTACAACCCCATAGTATAATCAGTTCGAACTGGCAGAAAATGAGCTACCTTATCCAACCGATCCACAATCACCCATATGGAATCATGCCCCTTCTGCGATGTAGGCATTCCTGTGATGAAATCTATGGAAATGCTATCCTATTTCCACATAGGGATCTCTAACGGTTGTAGGAGCCCTCACTGTCTCTGATGGTCCACTTTCACTAGTTGATAAATGGCGCATTTTGAAACAAACTCGGCTATGTCTTTCTTCATTCCACTCTTCCAGTACTGTCGTCTCATAACCTGGTACATCTTATCCCCTCCAGGATGTACCGCAAAATATGACCCGTGCAATTTTTTCATCACCGCATGTCATAGGTGCTCCCCCTCTGGAACAACCAAACATCCATCAAAGCGTAAACCCCATCTGAACCCACAGAAGAAGACTCAGCTCCCTCGGCTAGAAGTTGTACAATTTGATCCTGACAGAACGTGTTGACTGCTTGGGCATGTATTACTCTCGTCACAATCTGGGGTGTAACAGTCATGACAGATATGAATGATCGATTCACTGCATCCTAGTGTCACAACTCCTTTCATTTCTCTTTCCACACCTCAGCCACGTCACTTACTAGCCTCCGACTCAATGCATCAGCTACTACGTTAGCTTTCCCCGGGTGGTAATGGATATCAAACTAGTAGTCCTTCACAAATTTAAGTTACCTACGTTGACGCATGTTCAATTCCCTCTAAATGAACAAATACTGCATTGACTTGTGATATGTGAACAGGTAAAACTCCCCCCCCAACAAATAGTGTCTCCAAATTCGAAGGGCAAAGATGACTGCCGCTAGCTCTAAGTCATGGGTGGGGTAATTTTTCTCGTGAGGCTTAAGCTTACGAGAGGCATAATCTATAGCCTGATCTTGCTGTCGAAGTACACCTCCAAGTACTTGTAGGGATGCATCGGTATAGACTAAGTACTCCACTCCCGATCTGGGTAGTGCTAAAATTGGTGCTAAAGTCAGCTTGTCCTTCAGCTCATCGAAATCCAATTGATAGGTGTCATCCCAAATAAATCACACTCCTTTGTGAGTCAAATTTTTCAATGGACCCGTTATCTTCGAGAATCCCCGAATAAACCGTCTGTAATAGTCTATTAATCCCAAGAAACTTCGTACCTCTGTCGGCGTCCTGGGTTGTCCTTACTCCCTCACCGCTGACACCTTGTTGGTTCCATCGATATTCCTCTATCTGATATGATGTGCCCCAAGAATTTAACCTTTCACAACTAAAATCCACATTTCTCAAATTTGATGTATAACTCATTCTCCTATAATGTCTGCAAAACCCTACGTAAGTGGTCATCATGCTCCTCCTCGATCTGTGAATAAAATCAGGATGTCATCTATGAAGATAATGACAAACTGGTCTAAGAACTCTCTCAAGACTCTGTTCATTAAGTCCATAAATACTTCCAAAGTGTTGGTTAGCTCGAAACTTATAGGATCCGTATCTCATCAGAAACGCAGTCTTAGACACATCCTGCTCCCTGATCCTTAACCGATGGTATCCTGATCTCAAGTCTATCTTAAAAAAGAAAACTTCTCTCCTCAGCTGGTTGAATAAGTCCTCGATTCTGGGCAACGGATACTTATTCCGTATCGTAACCTTATTTAACTCTCGATAATCTATGCACAGTCGTAAGGATCCACCCCTCTTCTTTATAAACAGAAATGGGGCACCCTAAGGTGAGGTACTCCAACGGATGAAACCCTATCCCAATAACTACTCAATCAGATCCCTTAGCTCCCTCATCTCTGCAGGAGCCATACGCTAAGGTGCACGAGCTATCGTCTGAGTGACCAGTTTTAAGTCAATCACATACTCTATCTCTCTACTCGACAGTAGCCCTAGTATATCCTGCAATACATCGGCGTACTCACGAACAGCTGGAATAGAATCAAGGGGAATCACAACTCCCGTAGAAGTCTCCTCCTCTATATAAAACAAGTGGGTGGATGATCCTCCCTTGGGGCGAGGCAGCGCAACTAAAAATATCTCCTGACCAGGGATAACGGATACTAAGCTCCTATTAAAGCAATCGATCATGGCCCTTGTAACCCATGATTTAATTAATTTACTTTAATTAATTTGGAGAAAAATAAATTTTTTGAGTTAATGGCCTTTACGAATTTAACTTGGTTTTATTTGTAAATTTTCAATCGGGAATTAATTTGAGTCTTTTATAAAAAGGTTATAAGGTTTTATTTAAATACTTAATCGTTAGGTACGTATTTGTTCAGCTAATGTATTTTTATCAGATAATTAAAGTCGAATTTTAAAAGATTTAATTTTGGATTTTGAGGGTCGTTCATACGATAGTGCATGTCGTTCGAACGACGTCGCATGTCATTTGAACGATAGATGTTCTCGTTCAAACGATAGGGGCAGTGGATGGATGGGAGAGTCCTAATCTACTTTAACTCTTAAACCATTTATATACTAAACTGATACGAGGATGGGACTTTGAAAAAAACTTTTCTCTCAAACTTTCTCCAGTAAGGTTCTCAAAATATAGTTTCTCTCATCTTTAACCCCCAGACCCTACTTTTAACAAGTTTTGAAGATCCAATTGGTGTTTTCTCAAGAGGAGTTCAACCTTCTACTTAGATTTTTATCCAACTAATTTCAGGCATGAATACTCTATTTCTTTCCTTTAGTATTATGCATTTTAAGTGTCTAAACCTTAATCTCATGTTTTCTTAAAATCAATTAGCAATCTAGTTTGAGAAAGTGGACACATAAAACTTGGGGATGTCTTTATGAAATCCTTTAATATGATTAATATTCATAACCCTTGGGTACGTAAGATTTATGAGTGGATTTTGGATTTTTTTGGTGTAGGTTGCATGTAGAAAAACCCTAGTTTTGGAATAAATGGATTTGGGGGCGTATAACTCATGTAATTTGTGTTGAGATAATGAAATTGGAATTTTGATGTATTAATGGTGAAATCTCGGTGTATTTAATGTAAAATAATTATATGAGATTAATTGGGTGTTTATGACGATGTGATCATTAAATTGATATTGAATTGAATTGTACTATCATGTGTAGTTTGGTACATTGATTAATTGTGATTATTTATGCGACTTGTTGGTTTTATTAAATTTTCATTGTGACGATGGGTTGTTGGGTATTTTTTCTCTCCATATATTTTAGGTTGCCTTCGAGGTATGGGACTAGTGGGTAGGCCTTTTGATGATTTACGCCTGCTAGGTATTGGACTAGTGAGGGTAGATTATTACGACTTGATTATGTCGGGGGTGGGCTTATTTTTGTTACTTTATCGTCATTACGCTAGCCTAGGCATGAGCCTAGGTCGAGGTTTATGTTACAATTTCATCCTATACATAGGGTAGGACGTATTGATAACTTGGGGACCCTTAGGTATGTGGCTAAGGGGTATTTTGAAGATCTCACATCAATTAAAGGGGTGTGGTAATTTATAATTTGTGAAATTGAGAATTAATGTCTAAGTTAAAAACGGGTATTAAAATTGGTGGGGATAAATTACGGGGTATCCACAGTTTAACCGGATTCGGCTGGCATTTTATGTCGTGTCGTGTGTGGAACCTTGTCAAATTGCAGGGGATCGACAGTTTAAACGCATTTGGCTAGCGTTTTGGCAAGGGGAAGTGTGACATTTTGGTGAATTATCACCCGTGGCGGGAGGACTGCTATAATGAATTTTGGTGAATTATCACCCGAGGCAGGAGGACCACCATACCTAATAATTATTGAAGTAAGAACATAATTATTTAAGAAATTTGGTAAATTGGGTTAATGAATAAAAGATTAACATCGTGGGACTTGGGAATTTAAAATCATATTGGTGTGCCTTTTTAAATGGGGATTTTTGCGGATAGTTAGTGATTTATATTTATCGCTTTTAATTATCCCGTTTAAATTAAAATATTCTATTATGATATTTATTGCGTATAATGCTACTGTATGGATTCAAGGATCCTATTTGAGGGGAGTAGTGTGTATTCATGATCGGGGCTCTGACCTCGTGCGTTGACTAACTTTTCAGGAATTAGTATTTGGAGAAGCTGCATAGAATTATTTGGAGATTTGCTTGGAGGTGTAGTTGGAGTTTCTCTACCTTATGCGCATTGATTTAGTTTAGATTTCCATTCCTTCACATTTACTTTGAGACACAGTTTACGATTTCGATTAGGCCATTCAGTTCCAAAGTTGTATGGGTTTTATTAAGTTGTTTCACTGGATTTCAGTTGGATATAATTCAATTTAATATTATTAGAGATTGAATTTACTTTGAGTATAACATGGAAATGGATCTTTTATCGCTTAGTTGGATGGTTTATCTTTTGGGATTGATTATCACTTATCTTGTGGATAAATTTTATATGTATCATATTTGTCTCATGCTAAGAATGGTATTATATTTACTCACACCTGACTTAGTTTTGGTGGCGACCAACGCCAAAATTAGGCGGTGTGTGACAGCCCTATACTCGACTAGACAATCCATCCCAATAATAGCATTATACTCGTACATATCTAAAATAAGAACATTGGGCGGTAGGATCAAACTCCCAATCTATATGCCTACTCCCCTATATATAAAGAAAATCAATGACCCATAGCCCAATGGTAAATCTACACTAGTGACTATACTCTATGTCGTGTCTAATAACCTAATGGCGCGTGCAAAACTAGTGTCAATGAAACAATGTGAAGCTACCGTGTCAAATAATATTCGTCCCAAAGTCCTTTGAATATAAAACATACCCTCAATAGGGGGTGGAGCCTATAGGAGTGTGGCCTGATGGACGTTGTAGACACGCCCGTACTATAATTGGCCCTGCTGAATCGGAACTACTGGAATGGTAGGCAAGGTTGGGACTAGTGCTGGCATTGGAAGAGAGGCTGGGAAAATCGGCCTCTGGGGCTCCTGGTGAGCACCCTACTGCTGAGGATACTTCCTGTTATCAGGGCATTCAATCGTCTGTGGCCAGTCTTGCCACAAATAAAACACTTCCCAGAAAAATTTCCCCCTTTCTGTCCCCATTGGCCTCGGCCCTGCTAGCCGTTGCCAGCTCTCCCTTAGCCCTATTGGCCCTGCTGAAACTGTTGTTGGCCCGGTTGGCCCTGCTGACCCTGGTGGCCATGTCTGAAACCTTCGTGTCCCTGACAAAAACCCCTAGATCAGAATATCTTAGCAGGATCCCCCTGATGGGAAACCTTTTCCTCTGCCTCTGTTGACTCTGAGCTGCTTGTGCCTCACTGACACTACCTCCACCTATCCTACCCTGCTGGTTGGAGTCACGTGCCTGCTTGTTCCCCTTTACATGGAAACGGTGATCCTAGTAGTATAGTAAATCAATATTAAGTACATCAGTATAAGGCTGCAAAGAGGAATTACCCAGAAGATGCGGTCGAATCCTCCAAGTCAAACCATCCATGAACATCTAAATTTTCTTCTCTCTAGTAAGCACCTCAGTCGGTACCAAGTTTACCAATCTTGTAAACTCCTCCTCATACTTGGTTACAGTATTTACCTCCTGAGTGAGGTCCAGTAGTTTTCATCTCATCTCAGTCTAAACGGCGAAAGGGAAATACTTGCGGTCAAAACGCTCCTAGAAGTCCTGTATAGTCATATACTCACGCTCCTATGCAGTAGTAGTGGACTCCCACCACTGTAAAGCTGCCCCTACTAGCTTGAAGGTAGATAATATTTGCTTTTGCACCTCCTCAGATGCCTCCGGATATCTTTCTTCCGTTGGCTAGCAGTAACCACATCAGAACCCCCTATGAACTCCGGAGGATGTGCCTTTTGGAAGGCATCCCTAACTCGCTCCCATGAGGAAAGGAATGTCTGAGCTGGTACTAGTGCAACCTCCTGTGCCTCTGGCGGGGCCTGATGAACCATAACTAGTGTTGCGTTAATTTCCTGAGCAATGATGGCACCAACCTCGACAGCATTTACTGAGCTGATGCTGGCTGACGCTCGGGTTGGGCATTTTTGGCCCTAGGTGCACGTCTGGGAGGCATCTGAAATGGGGAAGAATTTATAAGTCCATATTTATTGAATCTAAAATAGCTGAAGATGTAAACACATAATCAAGAATGCAACAATCCTAATAATAGGGCTCTACATCAAAGAACGCTAAGCTGAAAGCATAATAAGACGAACAAATCCTAAAAGACTCTTGAACCTGATGCTCTGATACCACCTGTGACACCCTGCTAAATTAAATACTGGGTGATCAGTCCTTTATTAAATTAATTCAGAATATCCAGTTGGTTCAGAATATGCATCACTGTCGAAAAACTTTATTATTAACACTAACCACCTAATATTTAAAAAGGTTGTTGTCAAATTTATTCATTAACATAAAACCAGTTTTATCCAATTACAAACCATACACCATTCAAAACAAATCTCGTATGAATTAAAATGACTAAAGTTATAAATGGGACTGGAGTAAACATATCTAGCCTAAATCTCCATACAATAATCCAATAAGGTAAATCAATAATTGAAATGAATAACGAAAATGATCCACAAATCTCCGACTGTCTGAAACAAGTAAAAGAGGCAACATTCCCTATATGAAATAGAGAAGCTCAATATGCAAGAATGAGAATCATAGAGGCGTCTACTACCAAGTCCCGTAACTTCCACACCTGCTACAACTCGTCAAATGAATAGAATTTCTATCCTTGGTGTCCCTGTGGCTGTGCACCTAAAATAATTTGACAAGATAAAAGATTTGCAATAAACGGGTCAGAGCCCGAGTTGAAAACAATTTAAAAATCAGAAAGTGTTTAAAATTCATTAAACAGTAAATATTATATCCATGTTAGTTTCTCGTTCCCTCACTTGAGATCCTCACCTCTCAACTATTGTGCACGCCTAACGTAGACTCTTAACACCCTCTTAGTCACGCTATCCCACTTATCTAACTTAGCCCAATAACTGAAATGCTTAAGTCATCGTACTTAATTATGACATCCGAGTAATACATTATTATAATTATAACGCTAGCTTCTACGGATTCAAATAACTCATTAATCATTCAAGTTCTCACATTGTTAATTAATATTAAATATTATAGTCTTTCTCATCAGGTAAGAAACACAATAGAATAATCTCAAGTGTATATATATATCGTTATCATACATATATATACTAATACGGCACCCCAAAAAGGTTAAACATGCGGTGCACACATACTCTGCTATTAGTCCCGGTACATCATGCACGTAAGGACTACAAATTCCGAATCACTCTCGAATTGCATCAACACATCACACACAATGGAGGCGAAACATAGTTCCCAGCCCCATGGGCTACGCACATTCATACACACCCACGTGACCGTAAACTTATCAACTCACAGATAAGTCTTTCCCAGACCTACGTCCTGAGGTACCAATTTGAAATCCCCCCGAAGGTGGATCATCAAGATAAGATTGTCCCCTTTCTAAGACCTTCCGTGATAGCAAGTATGGTAGGTATGTCATGCACATAAGGACTCATAAAATGGGTACACACGACTCATATAATTAATAGGATCACACCACCTATGCATTTTAGATTTACACGAGTTATCATTCTTACAATGTTCATGATGTCTCTTAATTATGGCTATTCTCTCTAACGTATCGCATTGCTTATAATGAATATCACTAAGAAGTCCCTCCTATCCTTATATACACCTATGCCCATATTACTAGATTAAGAACTACGTTTTCTCTACATATACTTGAGTCATTCATAGTTCTCAAATTAATTTCACCACATTCCAACTCGCCCCATAAATTCCCAAACTTTTGAAATCTAGTTCGAAATTCCCATTATCTCGTTTGAATGAGTTCGTTGGAATGACCTTTAAATGAACTAAGTCCGTAATTCTCGTTGGATTCTTGTTACCTTTTCCTACGTCGTTCGAAGGAATTTTGCCTAGTTTGTCTTCTACCTTAGGAAATCTGCGTTTTCGCCCATTTTTATTCACCCAATTCACATCAAACTTCATCCAACTCACAATTAACAGTCCTAAGGCCATTTTACACACATATAGATGATCCCTAACATCTTTTAACCATCAAAACTTATTAAATCTTATATATGGGTGAAGGAATTTAAGCAAATGTCAAAAACCCTAATTTTACATCATCAATAATTGTATGCACTCAAAACCTAAAATTAAATTCATTTTCCTTCATATAATATTCCAGGTTCATAGCCTCTATATATAGTATTTCATCTATAATCAATTTTCTACCAAAAACTTGATTAACAATTCAATTTCAACCCAAATTTCATCATATTATTTGTATATCATCAATTCTACACTAACATGTATAATATATGCACTAATTTAAAGCAAGATAACCACTTGCCTTGCTGGGAAGGTCTAAATTGTTGAATAAGAGTGGTATAGAGGAGTTTCTCTCTGTTCGATCTACAAGTAAATGGTATTTTTGGTGAAGGATGGTTGGTTTTGGTCTTGGAGATCCTAGAAATCCCTTCTCTTTTTCCTCTTGGACTCTCTCTTTTTCTCTAATGATAGAACCTAACTTCTCTCATGTACATGCAGATATAATCCTCCCAATTTTCGTCCATTAATTTGCCTAGATTTTTCAAAAGATAAAAATACCCCTCTAGGGTGTCGGTTTGGCCCAAAACTATCACGAAACCCAAACTAAACCCTCGAGTAGACTTTTCTGACTATTTCGACCCTTTCGAACACGTTAGTGCACTCAAAATCTTACTAATTTAGTCCCGACATGACTCACATGCGTGTCCCGACTTAAATTCCAAATTTTTTGTATTTTTCACTCACGGCAACATTAATAGATTCATGATCATATATCACTTTACTCACTAAGTAATATTCAATATAACTTACATCAATAAGTAGTAACTCCTTCACGCTTGTAATTATTTAAATAAATTCGAATTAATTATGACTAAATTTCAACTTTTAAGTCAATTAATCCTCAGTTAATCCCATAATTAAAATCATTAAAAATAGAGGGTATTAAATTAGTGTCCATGAAGCTCATATGCTGGTGCCCTGCTGTTGAATTCATGAGCTGATTAATTTAGGGCAATGTGTAATATCCTTTGGGAGGTACTTATTGAGATAGTTGAAGTCTACAAGCAACATCCATTTTCCTCTATTCTTCTTGACCACGACGATGTTAGAGATCCAGTCGAGGAATGGGACTTCTCTGATTGAGCCGGCCTTCCGTAATTATGATTTAATCCATAAATCCTTATTTGATTGGGAAGAATATATAGGAATAGTGATAAGTTCCTCCATTATTCATTCGACATGGGCTATCCTAGTTTTTTTGACCTCTGTCCAAATGTCCTTTGGTTGCTACTCAGGATGGTCATCTTCCGAATCGTCATCATTATGACTCTTCTTAGACTGGTTCTTTTTTTATCTTGATGGCATTTACAAATCATTTATGAGTTTGTGCCTAATCCCCCTCTGATCTCTATGACTCCTTAATCACTTAGAAACTTGAGTTTTTGATGAATAGATGAAGGCACGACCCTCATAGTGTGCAGCCAACCTTTACCTAGCATGGAAATTTAAGGTGACTTTAATTGCATGACATGGAATTCTATCTCATATTTGATTGTTTTGACCTTAACAAGTAGATTAATCTTCCCCATAGAGGTCTCCAAGTTCCCGTTGAAGACAATTAATGGCCCAACCTTGGTCTGGATATTGAATACTATAGTCGAACTTAGGCAACATAATCGGATATATAATCTCCGATGAGCTTCCTTAATCGATAAGGATTATCTTGACATTAGAATTTACCAACCTTAGGGTAAGGAACTGAGTGTCCTTTTGCTACATATTCATGACTATTTGCATTAGAGGTCGGATTCCCTCCGACGCACGTGAATACGGGGTGTCGACCGTCATCAAATGGGGGATAATGTAAAGAGATAGAGTCGCTAGCCTATTCTGCTTAAAACAGGCAAAAGATTGATTTTGCCTCAAGAGAATGACATTGAGGTCAAACTGCTGTATGCAAAACCAAGTAGTTCTATCATTCGGGGACTAAGTTACGAAATGGGAAGGTTTTAGGCACCCATTTTTCCCTTTCGATCTCTCATGGGCTAATGTTAATCTTTTGCTTTTAGACTTCATGACGTGTGTGTACATATGTATAGTATAAACTGATGGGAGAATGGAATCGTTCAACTCGCGTCATGAAAGAGGCGGAGTGAATTAATACATAAGAGTGTTCCCAAAAATAAATGATAAAAAGTATGACATAAGTGTTCATCGAATCACAAATTTCTATCAAAAAGCAAATGTATACAGTGGACGAGACACAAGTATGTAAGAGTATAAAACTCACAATATATATATATATATAATAAGATATAAAATAAATGTATGATCATGAAAAGGGAGGACTCGAATCTTGGGATTGACCTAAGACACATACGTATCCCAAGTGGGTATCAAAGATCACGTAGTTCGAGTTCAACCCATAAATCCAAATGTAGGATATCTCTTATGTGTGTATAAAGAAAATATGTTTTAGAGTGAGAGTATGAAATGGGAAATCCAGCTTTTGGAATTCACGAATAAACCTTCTTTTTGGGGTTTTATGAAAATAGATTATATGCAATACTACTAATAAAGAGTAAAGATTGATGGATGTGATGTAATGAAACAAAAGTATAAAAGTAGAAATAAGATAAATAACACTAAAAAGAAAGACTAGAGAAAGGGATGAAGAAGTAAACCTCCTTATAAGTGTTTGTTGTTGGTATTGAGATCATAATATGCTGATTTTGGAATGGTATAAATGTGTAATAAAATGGAAGGGTGGATTACCAAGTGAGGTAAGAACATGATGGAAGGAAATTTATGAAAATGGGCTTTTTTGGAAAGGGAAAAACTCTAATTCTAGGGGAATGTTCTCTCTAACTTTCTGAGAGGGGTCCCTTCTATCTCCTTTAAAGTGAGGTCATAGCCCTTATTTATAGCGTCAAGGGGGTAAAGATTGACATGGAGTTTGACCTGCCTATCATCATTTGGCCTACTTTGTTGGGCAAGGAAAAGTACACATTGTCGATAGGCAGGGTGCCTGGGGTGCCTATAGGCAGTTTGGAACGATTTTTTTTTCCAAAATGGGCATAAAATGAAAACCATAAGTCTGAATCCCACATGGGATGAACCTTTGAAAATTTAATTCAAATCCCTTAAAGAATTCATTAAGCCAATCATGGGTCCGAGAGTTGACTAAGGTCGAACGGGGCTCATAAGCACCAGATGATCTCTAGACAGAAGGTTTCTGGAGGAAAACAGATTGTTCATCCAAATAATAAGGCCGATTTGAACATGGGGAAGACTATTAGAAAGAAAATTTAGTGCCCTTTGAGATTTAATTGAGCTTCGCTCAGTTCGGATGGTTAATCAAGCTTAAATGGGGCTCGAAAGCTGCTGATGAGCCTTCAAAGTAAAATGAATTATTCGTCCGAAACTGTAAGGATGATTAGCATAGGGAGGTACCTTTGTAAAGGGGATTCAAATACTTTTGAATATTCATTGATCTTCACTCAAGATGGAGATCTAATTAGAGTCAAAGGGGCCCAAGAATGTCCGGTGGCTTTTAGAGCAGTGCTTGGAGAAAAATGGGTCATTTGTCTGAATCGTAAAGCCATTTCCCGCATGGGATAAATATTTAAAAAGGCATTTAGAGCCTTTTGAAGATTAATTGAGCTTCGCTTTAGTTAAGGAGTTAACCAGAGTCAAATGGGGCTTGAAAGATCCCGGTGGCCTCTAGATCAATACTCGAAGTATGACCTAGGTTTTATAATGAACGGGTGAGTGTTTGGGACCTAAAGAGATGAAAGCTTGGAATGATGTTGGGGACCTTCACCTATTCCAAGCTTGGAATAGGTGAAGGTCATAGAATATATGAAGGACGTAGAATGATAGACACCACATCGATGTTGGGGCAGAGGGTTGAGGTCAATTTTATGAACTCAAGGAATGATGACCAAGTCTTTGGGCATAAGTAAATTATGAGGAACCAAAGTGGCGACAAATGATTCTTCAGGACGAGGTCAATTATGAGTACCTAAAGTTATAATGATCCTCTTTGTGCACCGAGATTAATTCTGAGCACCTAAAGTTGTGACGATTGATTCTGCGGGTCGAGATCAATTCTAAGGACCTAAAGTTATGACGATCGATTCTACGGGCCAATGTCAATTCTGAGGACCTAAAATTGTAGAAACTAATTTTGTGGGAAAATGGAAATTCTGAGGACATAAAGTTATGATGACTGATTATGCGGGCCGAGGTTAATTCTGATGACCTAAAGTTATGACGAACGATTATATGGGCTGAGGTCAATTCTGAGGACCTAAATTTTTTACGAATGATTCTACTGACCGAAGTTAATTTTGAGGACCTAAATTATGAGGATAAATTATATGGGCCGAGTTCAATTCTGAGGACCAAAAGTTGTTACGATCGATTTCATGGGCCGATGTTAATTCTAAGAACCTAAAGTTGTAGTGATCAATTCTAAGGACCGAGGTCAATTCTGAGACTTAAAGTTGTAGCGATGAATTCTGCGAGCCAAGGTCAATTCTAAGGACCTAAAGTTGTAGAGACCGATTCTGCAGGCCGAGGTCAATTCTAAGGACCTAAAGTTGTAGCGACCGATTTTGCAAGGTGAGATCAATTCTGAGGACCTAAACTTATAACGATCAATTCTGCGGTCCGAGGTCAATTCTGTGGACCTAAAATTGTGACGACCGATTCTGTAGGTCGAGGTCTCTTCTGAGGACCTAAAGTTGTAACGAATAATTTTACGGGCCAAGGTTAATTTCGAGGAGCTAAAGTTGTGACGATCCATTCTGCTAGATGAGGTCAATTTTGAGGACCTAAAGTTATGACGACTGATTCTGTAGGCCGTGGTCAATTTTGAGGACCTAAAGTTGTGATGATCAATTTTGTGGGCCGAGTTTAATTCTGAGGACCTAAAGCTGTGATGACCGATTCTGTGAGCCGACGTCAATTCTAAGAACCTAAAGTTATGATGACCGATTCTATAGGTCGAGGTTAATTCTAAGACCTAAAGTTGTAGCAACCAATTCTGTGAGTCGAGGTCAATTTTGGGTACCTAAAGTTATGACGACCAATTCTACGAGCCAAGGTCAATTCTGAGGACCTAAAGTTATAGCGATAAATTCTACGGGTCGAGGTTAATTCTGAGGACCTAACGTTGGGTCGAGGTCAATTCTGAGGACCTAAAGTTATAGCAATCAATTTTATGGGCTGAGGTCAATTCTGAGGACCTAAAATTATGATGACCAATTTTGTAGGTTGAGGTCAGTTCTGAGGACCTAAAGTTGTAGTGACCAACTCTATGGGTCACGATAAATTCTGAGGACCTAAAGTTGTGATGGCCGATTTTGCAGGCCTAGGGTAATTCTGAGGACTAAAGTTATAGTTTGAAAGGAGATAGCTCTATTGGGGGAAGGCGTGAATGCTTTTGGTGAAGGTACATTTTTTGTTACGTTGGGGAATGGGTTGACTTGCTATTTTTATTAGGGAAAGTGTAGTATGCTTGGATGCAGGCGTACTGCTAGGAAAATGTAGTGGGCTTAGTTACGGGCACGCCGTTGATTTCGTTGGGGAATATGTTGGTGATAAAAGCATTTTATTGATATGGTTGGAATTTTTGAGAGTTTGCAAGGGGCTAAGTTCTTCAAGAATAACTTTCCTGGGGAAAATAACGTTCTCTATTTTTCAGGAATTTTTAGGAATGTTATGGGCCATTTTTGATTTTTTTGGCATTTTTGGGATGAAATTTAAGGGGTACAGCCGATCAAAAGGTCTGGGGAGGTTCCTATTGTCGTAGGGCATGAAATCCTGGGATTTTTGGGAAGAAAAAAGTCCAAATATCGATCGGCATACTCAGGGGGCAGCCGATCGACATGCCCCTTCATATTCTATACAAAGGGAGTGGCCCCCCCTTTATTTTCCCACCTTCAAGTGATTGATTCTCTTGCTTTTTCTTTTTATGAGCCATTTTTAACTCCTTCTTACTTCAAGACTTCAAATGGCGGGCACTTATGGCGATGGTAATAATGAGTGGTTGTCTGTTGATGATTAAGCAGGCCTAAAGTGGCGATTTGTGGTTCCCTATATGCTGGGCAACAATAATGCCTATAATTCATTTGAGTCAGTTACTGATGAGAAAATTTTAATGCGCGAGCCACTGCACCATCGTTCTGCAAGGGTGAAAAACCCTAATAGCTATATGGCTATTTAGACCTTAGGTTTTCCAAATTCATTTTCCCTTTTCCTTCGTATGCTAATAAAGAGTTTTCTTTGAATTCTTCACAGACTAATATAACTACTTCAAGCATTTGGTCTTATGGGATGACTAGGCTGAAGGGTATTTGGGAGAAACTCCCTGCGGTGGTGTGCTGGATAGTGTCATTTATCGAGTTTGGCCCATTGGCAGATGTATTTAATGAGATGACGTTTGTTCTGCGGTGCTATGTGCTCTTAGTAAAAGGTGGTGGGACATGACCCACACACTCCATTTAGGGTTCGGGGAGATGATCGTTATTCCAATTAATGTTCAGTAGCTGATAGGGTTGGATTATTATAGGCATCAAATCATAGTGGATCGTACTTTGTTGGTGACACTGGAGGCGGTGCAGGATGCATTGGGGGATGTGGGTAAGATCGTGTTGGGCGATTCTATTCATATTTCTATGTTGAGTAAGATGTTGTTGAAGAGGACAGTTACTGTGACAGATGGGCAACAGCTAAGGCAGAAAACCCATTTATTTATTTTAATTTTGCTTAGAGGATTCATGGTGGCGACAATTGGGGACATCGTCCACTTGTGGTTTTTGCCGCATTTGTGGATTATGTTAGACTTACATGTGTACGATTGGGGGATCTTTACCTTATCCTCCCTTTATTCTTCTCTCTACGTGTGCATTTGGTGCTTCTGATAGACTTTTTCGGGACCCATGTACCTTTTGGAGACACCTCTAAGTTTATTTTCCTTTATATTCATGCAGTCCCACTTTTTCATACTATTTTCCTGATTTCTTAGTTTTCTTAGAGACATGGTTCTATGAGGTGATAGGGAGAAATGTGGGGTTAACGTCCGTATAGGATAGCGAGTTGGGGGCCTTCTATAGGATGTACTGCTAATCGAAGTCCAACTGGCAGTTAAACCAGTCCTTGTCCCTAGAGGATGTGCGGAGGGCTCTAAATGACTTGACGAGCAATCAGGTTAGCTTTTATCTTTTCTGAGCATTTTTATCATCTTTATTTTTTAGCAGATACTGATTCTTTACCGAGGATGCAGTGTCCTTCTCCCCTTGGGGCATTCCTTTGCGGGCCACAGGGGTTACGGGTTTGCACATGTAGATGCGATGGTTGTTGGCGCATAAGTTTGGGTATGTCTCGTACCTTGGGGAGAGAGTGGTGAGGCTAATTGTGAAGGAGCATGTGGCAATCCCGTTGTTGGTTCCCCCCGATGTTTATGAGGCGGGTGATGCCAAGGCGAAAATGACGATAGGTGATCCCAAGATGAGTTACGAATATTTGGACTTCGTGACTAGTTCATTAATGCCCTCCTACATATATGACATGGAAAATATTCCTCCACCCTCCACTGCTTCATGGAGGGGTACCAACATACCGGTGGGGTTGGCCCACAACATAAGAAGTGGTGTGACTGCATCAGTGGAGGAGGTTCCATTGATTCGGGTCACTCCTCCATTTTACAATTTTCGATTCAGCAATGAGTAGTCATTGAGCATGCCCACCATCCTCATGCATTGGTAATCGAGTTGACGGGACTTATCTATGAGTCTCTTCTGCTTGAAGTATACTTCTCATCTTCCGCTTTTCCATTTCTTATTTTAGCTTCCTGCTTTTTACTAAATTGATCTCTTTTGTTGTTTTCTTCTTTCTTTACAATTTGTGCTCGTGCCGACCAATTGATTGCGGGATATCAAGGACTGGATGGATTCTATGCCTACCTATGTGAATAAGTCATCCACTTCCTGTATGGTATCGCCGACCACTGATACGTCATGAATATTGCATTTTTTTCGTTAATTTATACATTTTTAGGTCCCACAGGTATCGAAATTGCTATAATATTACTCATTAATAAGACAACCTCCGTTTTATGTGCTAACATGTTATTTTAGGTATTATTGAGTGTTTGTAGATGTTATGGTGCTTAGTGTGAAGGTTCATCGCATTCCGGTAAAGTTTTGTTAAAGTTTGCACGTTCAGGAGCAATTCAATAATTTCACTTCTTGGTATTTTTAACCAAAGTCTTCATGGACGTTGTAGCTCTCGGGCTAAGCATCTTGTGGCCGTGAACAGTGCTCGAATCGGATTCCGAGCGAATATTCCACGGACCTTTAATCGGGGAAGAATTATAAGGGAATTTATTTTTATTATTTTACATACTAACAATTTTAAGAATTCCCTCCATATCCGTTCTTCTCTTTTGTGCAACAAACTTCTATTTTTGTAAATGGAAATTTTGGCTTTTTGGTCGGGTTTGGCTCGGGATTTGTTTTCGTCTGAAATTAGAGCCTTTCGTCCGAAATTGGAGCATGGGTCGTGTGTGAATACAGTTGCGGGTCAGTTGGCTCGGGTTCTTGGGAGCTTGGAGTACCCATTTTTAGCATTTTTAGGATTTGTCCATTAATGGATATAGGTCTCCACAAGTAGCAGCTCACACACGATTTTTGTGGTCGGGTATTGGAGCAAGAATGGTCTTGGCTTGAACAACCATGCAAGGTTGCGATTTGGCTTCGGTTTTGGCATGGGAGCAGGTTTTGGGTTGCCCAGCTGGGTCTTGGACCATCAATGGTGTTGGGATTTGCAAAAACTGGGGAAAACAAAAGTATCAGGTGCTAACCGACTATCACCTTGTGAATCGATTCGCTATGAGGCAGTGCTCAGGTATCCCATTTTCGAATCGATTTGGTCCTCTCTTTTTAGATTTTATTTTTTTTTATAATTTTTCCATTCTGCCTTTTCTATATATAATAACACTTTCTCTCATTTTGAGAAAATATCTATCTTTTTAATTAGTTTATGGATAGGGTTTTGAGTGCTCATTTTCTCTCTCATTTGGGATTGCCTCATTTGTGGATTGTAAGTGTACTATCAATTACCCCTACCATGTAATATAGTTGTAATTCCTTATTTCTTGCTTTATTCTTGCTTTATATTTAATTTCCATGCCTAGATAAATGTTTTAATTTATTTACTTCTTGTTTTAATTATTAATTAGTTTAATCATAATGTGTGAGTAGTTAAATAGGGTTTGGGTCGCGTGTCCGCCATTGATGGGTGTCGAGCTCCGAAAATTAGGTTTTGTGTAAAATCACGTTTAATCGAAACCTCGTGTATTAAAATGGGTTTATTATTCGTTTAACTTTCTTTGTCACGCAACGTTGGTATTTATAAAGATAATCCAATTTTAATCTGCGTGTGACCATTTTGAATTAAATGTTTTATCTCTCAACTTTGAGTTAAATTTCTTCTTGCATGATATTCATGTTTAACTAAAATGCTCGGTTAAATGTTTTCAAACCGAAATTCTAATTATTAGTTGTTTAGCCCATGACGGGGATGCCATCCTGACTCTCTTTTAATTAATATTTTTTAGACTTAACTTCTTATTTTTTCCCCTTTCTTTATAACCACTCCATCACCTTTTACACTTTTATTCTTGAAATAATAAATCGATTAAAATCTATACGACATTCCCTCTGAATTTGATCCCTACTTGCCGCTACACTTCCATTAGTGTACCAAGTTGTAGTGTTTGTTTTGTATAGGGCGTAAACACCTAAGTACGTGTTTTAAATATAAAGTTTATGCCTCATAAAAAATGGCGTCATTACCGGGGAGTGTGTTTTAGATTGTAATTGCTTTATTATTTCGTAGTATTTTTTTATTTTGTATTCATATTCTTTGTTTGAACCTTTTTTGCAGGATAACACATTTGAGTGCTAAGAAACTTTGATTCTAGGCCGCGCACTTTCCTTCTTTCATTCTCCATCTACAAACAATTCGGTAATCATGTCTTATTTCTATAGTTATATCTGTTATTCTAATGATTCTTACTCTGGGGATGGTTTTCAAGTTTTCCATTTTCAAGAATTTCTTGAGAATGAAAGGCTCGAAAACATTTATTAGGAAGAAAATAATTTTGGGAAATTTGAGTTGGATTCATTATTTGAATGCAACGATGATTTTCCTTCCGATATTTTTGAATTCGAAGAAAAGTTTCAACCAAATGAGGAATCCGAGGTTATAGAGCCAAGGAAGCCTACTTTGGAAGAAACCTTTCTTTTTTTTAACCAAAGTGTGGATAGCATTATTGGTACTGGATCGAAACTTGATACACTTTGCAATGAAATTGATTCTTTTGTGCAAATCAATGAGGAGGTGGAAACTTGTGTTTCACCTTAAATTTTTAAAGAGCATTTCATTGAAAGTTAGTCTTTATCCCCCGAAATTCCATCTCTTTTCGACTATTAGTTGATTGAGATGGAATTTAGTTCATTACCATATACATTTTCCATTGTCGAATTATTAGAGGGACCGATTGATTCCTATGAGTCGGTAGAAACTTTTGAAACGTCGACACCTTTTGCCGATGAGGACACTTCGTCAGACTTGTTTTCGATGGACTTTTCCCCCATGTGTGCACCACCTTCCCTTCCAATTGAAAACCTTTGGGAGGTGAATCTATTTTTCTTGGATCCAAAGTGTACCTCTCCCCCTTATTATCCAAATCCCCCATCGTTCCCCAAAAATTTATAATTAGCGATGGTTCAGTTTTTCCACCACCCTCACACTTTTCGTTGTTCAAATGGAATTCATATCTTCCGGGAGGCGTGCATTCTAGGCAGGGTCCACCGGTGATCCTCCAAAGTCAAATCCCATTTTGGGTAGACCCTCATTTATTTATACTTCTAGTGTATAGTTAGTGTGAAGTCCAAATAGTAGGTTGTAAATAGTTAGCTTTTTATTTTTTTTCTTTCTTTAGTTATTTCTTTTTAATTTAGTCTAGTGTAATTAGTTAAACTTTTTGTTATTTCTTTTCGTTATGCTCGGTACTAACTTGTTTTGTAGATTCAATGGACTCGTGCTTATTGGGGATCGCTCCATTTTGGTTAATATCTTTCTTTTACTCTCTTTTTGTTGTGTTCTTGATTAGCATTGAGGATAATGCAACTTTTAAGTTAGGGGATGTGGGTTATTCTTCCTATTATTTTGTTTTGTTCCATTGATTTGATCACATGTTGTTACAAAGCATGCTTTTTGTTAAGAATGGAAAATTTTAAAAATATTTTCTTTCTTTTTTCTATTTTAGTGGGCATTTTTCCTTCGCTTCCAATGATAACTTTCAGTAAATGCCCGATCTAATAGACAACTCAATGATGCATGTTCTCGATTTTATAAGTTATTACACTTTAGTCCTCAAATCATTAATACTATGAATAACTTCATGAATTAAACTTTATCCCATGATCTCATGCGCTTTTCTTGCTTTATTGGTTTGGTTTAAGATTTTTATAACTCGGTAATATTTTTTTACATTGTATATACTTACACCGTGTGAGCTTTGGAATTTTCTTTATTTGTGAGTGTTATACACTACTCTTTCCTACTTGAAAACGTTAAATTCATCGGTAGTCTCACTATTCTTTCATTTGATCGTTCATTAATTGAGTTCATGTTTTTAAATTTGTTACTTGAGCATGATTTTCAAAGTTTATTTTGACTCGAGAATTGTGTAAACTTTAGGAAATGATCATAGGCCATCTTTGTTATATCACCCATATTAGCCTTGACCTTACCTTATCTTTCCCTACTCAACCACTTTGAGCCTAAATATTAGCCTTTTGTTTCATTACCCAAAATCCCATAACCAACTTCAAATTGGAGTTATTAACCATACATATTACCTTCCATACCTCTGTTTGGAATGCCACTCGGGATTGGATGATGTTATTGTCTTACGGTTGCAATTAAGCATGAAAAGAGTGAGAAAAGTAGAAAAAAGTGTAGTGAAAAAGAAAAGAAAAAGCGAAAAATAAAAGAAAAGGTTAGAAAAAGAAGAAAATAGAAAGTTGTATATGTTGTATATTGTGTTTAATACTCCTTGTCCCTCTCCATTGTCATATTTAATGCTTGTTATGGAAATCATTTTTCAATTTTGAAATTTCCCTCAAGTTTCCATTATCCCAAGTTTTTTATCCCCGAACACTTTGAATCCGTACATATTTCCTTCATTTCATAACCCGAGCCTAGCCTACATTACAACCCTATAAAGTCCTATGTGATCTTAGGGTGAATTAAATTAAAAATTTTAAATAGTTTTGATAATCTGTGAAAATACATTTCGTCTCATTTAATGAGCGGTATCTTTCATTGATATTACAAATTTTCATTTCCTATATAGCGTTCTTCATTAGTGACATGTGCGCGGCCTAGTTTTCATTTACATTTACTCTTTATGGCCGCATGTCCCGTGTATTACCTCCATTTTCATAGTTAATTCATTTACTGAGTGTAATATCCGGTGAGGATTGATATATGCATGCTTTTATGTTTATCTGGTTTATTTAAGTTTTGGACAAATCCTACTATGCATGTGCTCGCTCCCCTCCCACTTTTGAGGTTTCAATTCTATGAATTTCGTTCTATAATGTTAATAACTACGAACTTTTGTTGGAATTCGTTCGATATGCTAATAACAAGTTTGAAATCTTTTTCGTATTGTTAAGTTTGTCGCATGTTGATTGTGCATATTTTTAGTAAGCCATATGATGTTTATGGGTTTTATCCCTGAAAACTCTCACTAAACGACACTCGTCCACTAGGGTAACCTAGGGGTTTAACGACTTATTTCATACGCTAAATGCAATCGTTCACCCATGAAAGTGGCTTTTATCTCTTTTTTATATATCTCCTCATTTGTGGTTTTCTTATAGTTTTTCTTGCTTTGAATTTCATTGCTAGGGACTAGCAATGTCTATGTTAGGGGGTGTGATACGTCACGAATATTGCATTTTTTGACCGTTAATTTATGCATTTTTAGGCCCCTCGAGTACCGTAATTGCTATAATTATGCTCATTAATCAGACAAGCTATGTTTTATGTGCTAACATGTTATTTGATGTATTATTGAGTGTTTGTAGGTGTTACGGTGATTAGTGTGAAGTTTCGTTAAAGTTCGCACATTCAAGGGCAATTCAGTAATTTCACTCCTTGATATTTTTGACCAAAATCTCATGGAAGTTGTAGCTCTCGGTCCAAGCTTTGCATGGCTATGAACGGTGCTCGAATCGGATTCCGAACGAAGATTCCATGGACCTTTAATCGGGAAAGAATTATAAGGGGATTTATTTTTATTATTTTATATACTAAAAGTTTTAAGAATTCCCTCCATATCCCTTCTTCTCTTTTATGCAACAAACTTCTGCAAATGGTGATTTTTTCTTTGTGCTCGGGTTTGGATCGAATTTTGGTTTTGTCCGAATCTGGAGCCTTTCGTCCGAAATGGAGCATGGGTCGTGTGTGGATATAGTTGCGGGTGAGTTGGCTCGGGTTCTCGGGAGCTTGGAGTAGCCATTTTTGTCATTTCCAAGATTTGGCCATTAATGGAGATGGGTCTCCACAAGTAGCAGCTCACACGTGATTTTTGTGCTCAAGTATTGGAGAAAGAAGGGTCTTGTCTTGAACACCCATGAGAGGTTACGATTTGGTTTTGGTTTTGGCATGGGAGCAGGTTTTGGGTTGCCCAGCTGGGTCTTGGACCATCAATGGTATTGGGATTTGTAAAAATTAAGGAAAACAAAAGTATCAGGAATCGATTCACACCTTGGCGAATTGATTCGCTATGAGGTAGTCCTCAAGTCTCCCATTTTCGAATCGATTCGGATACCTTCGAGTCGATTCGGTCCCCTATTTTTAGATTTCATTTTTTTACAAGTTTGCCATTTTGCCTTTTGTATATATAACACTTTCTCTCATTTCGTGAAAATATTTATCTTTTTAATTAGTTTAGGGTTAGGGTTTTGAGAGCTCATTTTCTCTCTCATTTGGATTTGCCTCATTTGTGGATTGTAAGTGTACCATTCATTACCCGTACCATGTAATGTAGTTGTAATTCCTTATTTCTTGCTTTATTCTTGCTTTATATTTAATTTCCATGCCTAGATAAACGTTTTAATTTATTTATTTCTTGTTTTAATTATTAATTAGTTTAATCATGTTATGTGTGTAGTTAAATAGGGTTTGGGTCGCGTGTCCGCCATTGATGGGCGTCGAGCTCCTAAAATTAGGTTTTGTGTAAAATCACATTTAATCGAAACCTCGCCTATTGTAAGGACATAAATTTCCAATTGAGTCCCTGTATTGTTTTGAATTAATTTAGTGAACAAAACTGTGTTTGTAACATGTCATAGGGAGATTTTTATTTTGTCACGATCCCACTTGGTTTATGACGTATTGAAGAAATTGAAGACGTTGCGGCAAAGCTTCAAAGAATTACATCATACCGACGTTTAATTGGTGCAAGCTTAATCGTCTTCAAAGTTAATTGCATTCCGAGATCACTCAGGTATGAATGCGTATAATTAATGGTGCTCGGAATTATTTTATTAAAGATAAGGATGTAATTTTTATAAAGAAAAATGTTTTAAAATGGTTTAAAGTGTTTTAAAAGGTTTATACTACGTTTTTATTCTGATAAGTTCGAATAGGAGTTTGACTTATTTAAATCTCTCTTTGAAGAGACGTTTTGAACAAAAAGTCAAAAAGACAACTCTGTCGTTCGAACGACATCAGATCTCGTTCGAACGAGATGCTGATGTCGCTCAAACGACATGCTTAAGTCATTCGAATGACACGTTTTTTGAGGCGGCGTTTAAATCCTATTTAAACAGTGTTTGTATCAGAATTTCGGTAGTGTGCTTTCTGGAAAATAATTTTACAAACCAGAATCTTGTTTGCACATGTTTTTTAAGGTTTAAAAGTCATAAACACATCCTTAGAGTTTGCAAAGATCCGAGTTATCATTAGTTTATGTTTACGTGATCTTGCGGCACCAAAGTTGTTTATTCTACACATTGAACACAAAGGGTTTTGCAATGAAGAAGCGACGAACATCGTGTTCGACATCGTAGACGAATCAAAGCCATATCGGTGGACACCGAGACATACGTAGACGCGTGTGTTGTGGACAGGTATCGTGGAAGATGGAATTTCTGCGTGGGCACTATTGAAGAACGGTTGAAGATCAGAAGGAGCGTCAAGACCCGTGGGGATCGAGTCTTAGTGTAAGGCTAATCTGTCTTTGTAAAACCATTGTTCATAGTGATTGTCTGGCTTGGGCCGTCCGAGGTTGTTTTCCCATTTTGGGTTTTTTCCTCATACATCCGACGTTGTGAGTATTATTTACTTTACTTTACTTGCTTAAATCACTAGATTCATGTTTAGGATTAATCAAGATAAAATTAGTTTAAAGTAAGAATTGAGTTTTTCACAACTTGGTTTGGCGCATAATTAAAAGTTGGATCTTTTTCAGAGAAAAATTGGTTTTGTTTGAAACACACATATCGGGCCACTCACTTCTTCACGTATTAAAATGGGTTTATTATTCGTTTAACTTTCTTTGTCATGCAACGTTAGTATTTATAGAGATAATTCGATTTTAATCTGTGTATGACCATTTGAATAATATTTTATCTCGCAACTTTGAGTTAAATTTCTTCTTGTGTGAGGTTCATGTTTAACTAAAAATGCTCGAGAAAATGTTTTCGAACCGAAATTCTAATTATTAGTTATTTAGCCCATGGCAGGGACACGATCCCGACTCTAGTTTAATTAATATTGTTTATACTTAGGTTCTTATTTTTTTCCCTTTCTTTATAACCACTCCATCACCTTTTACACTTTTATTCTTGAAATAATAAATCGATTAAAATCTATACGACATTCCCTGTGGATTCAATCCATACTTGCCGCTACACTTCCATTAGTGTACCAAGTTGAGGTATTTGTTTTGTATAAGGCATAAACACCCAAAGACATATTTTAAATATAAAGTTTACACCTCATCAACCATTATTGAGGAGATTTATGGTTTTGGGAGCAGAAGGTCCATCGACCGTCATAGGGGGAGTGTGTGCGCCATGGGGATTGAGGGTTTGATTGGGGAGGTTGTGAGAGATAGGGTTCGGGAAGGGCCACGTTTTTATTTTCATCTTTTGATTTTTCTTTTGTTTTCTTGCACCTGCAAAGATGTAAATATAAAGTTTACACCTCATCAACCACTACTGAGGATATTTCTGTTTTTGGGAGCAGAGGGTCCATCCCCCGTTATAGGGGGAGTGTGTGCACTGTGGGGACTGAGGGTTTGATTGGGGAGGTTTTGAGAGATAGGGTTCGGGAAGGGTCACATTTGTATTTTTTTCTTTTGATTTTTCTTTTGTTTTCTTGCACTTGCAAAGATGTAATGCTGCCAGAATATATATGAAAAATGCATTTCTTTTTGTTATATTTCTTGCTTTAGTGGCTTAATATACATGCACTTAATTTTCTATTGAGATTATTTTATTTTCCGAAGACAGATATGAGAATGAAATGATTATTAGGAAAATATTTATTTTATAAAAAAATGAGTAATAAAAAGGAATAACCCGAGGGCTAACTTTTCAAAGTAAGGATTTTTCAAGAAATTGATTTTGGGCAAAAGAGGAGAAATTATTTTTTTCTAAAATAGGGGGTTGTCAATAGGTGTACCATTTGTCCTGCCTATAGGCGTAAGTGTTAAGTTAAATCACTCCTTTGGCTTTGATTTCAATTTCTACATACTTGGAGTACCTGTATGGTAGAAGGATTGATGAGATTTCGAGTGGTCTGTCTTTAGTGAAGATTTTTAGGTATAAAAGGGGAGTTAGGAGATGTCTTTTTTTTCAACACCATCCACATCTAATTTTTTATAATTTTCTTCTCTTTCTCAAATGGCCCTCCCAATGTCCGAATACTTCTCTTCCTACCTAGAAGGTTTAAATGCCACGTGTCTCTATCACATCAACTATAACACTTTCAACTTGTGTCGAGTTTCTTTATGGTGCAATCAGATCATAGACTGGAATATTCTGGCACCAACGGTATAATTATGGTACACGTGGAACATGTCTTCCAGTTTGGCCTAGATGAGGCCATCCCTACTTGTGAGGAGTTTGTAATGATGTTAAGGATCAGCCCCAGTGTGGCAGCAGCTATTCCCGAGTTATCCCATTCTTCCTGGGTATCTTTGGATAGTTACTTCATATCTCTCCCTCGGCAGCTCGACCATTGGTCCATAGAGGGAATATCGTTCTTCTGGAAGTTATGCACTCGGTGTGTTAGAGGGACTTTGCTTATGCTGATTTTGTCGGAGTTGTTGCCTTGGGCCTGACTTCTAGGCCATTATTGGTGATGGGCGACATGATGGCTGATTCTCAGGCAGCGATGTCTTACCACTATAGTCCTTTGGCGGTAGTGTTGGTGGAGATCCTGAACAGTCTCGATGCTTAGAAGAAGGGCCGTGTTTATTTTCTGAGGAGGAGCCCTGTGATGCTATTTAAGTGGATTTTTGAGAGGTTTCTCCTAGCGGCATATCATGAATGCCCTATCGGGTGTGCCTAATTTCTTTATCCGACCTTTCTTCAGTTTTGGCCCTACAACAGAGAACTGGGTTACTTGGTTTATGGAGCACGAGGCCCGTTGTCTTCGCTGGTTTGTGCTGTGGTGGGGGGCCTTGGAGCCCATTTTACAGCTTGGAGAGCACCAGTATGTGTGACTGGTTGACCTTCGAAAGACTTCCTTCTATTTGCCTTGGCAACTTATACGGCAAGTGAGGTGGGAATATATACTGCCTCCTAACATAACAAATTTCTTCCCGGTAGAGGACGTGATTGAATCTTTACAAATGATATTAGGACCTTTGTGGAAGCATCGTCGACCATCTACCCGTCAGTCACAATCTATCAGAGGAGCTTGGCATGTATCCAAGACTATCTAAGGTGTTTATGGAAGTAGGTAGTTGGAAAGATTTTAGAGGAAGATACTAGAGAAAGGTGGCTTGATGCCTTTAACACCATGGAGAAGGGAATTGTAGTTTAGGACAAACTTGTCAAGGAATATCTTTTCATGGAGTGCATACAGAGTGTTAACCAAGAGTGAGAGACTTGGGGCCCACGGAAGCAGGAAATGATAACAAGGTAGGGACGTCTGGTGGTTGAAGTTAGTATAAGTGAAGTTGGAGCCAATTTTTGTGAAGATGGGAAAATTTATGTTTGGGGTGATTTGTGTTGGTCTGGCATGTTTTGGGGTTGTTCTATGAGTCTGGTTATTTGGATTGGGTAGGTTGGTTTTGTTATTGGAAACAGGGTGATCTGTTTGACTCCTCGACTGATATTTCATGTAATGGCTATGTCCCTAAATTTTAAATAAAAAATGATTTTGACACATTTTGTGTCTTTTCATGAGTTTTGCATTTGAATGATCCATACGATTCACTAAGGCGTACACAATCATTTTATTAACATAAATGATAAGATCCATCACAATTCTCGGGGTTAGAAAAGAATAGTATTTTGTGAGAAAGAAGGCCCCACATCTAAATGCGTGTATGAGCTGCCTACGTACCTTAGGTGGGGGGTGAAAATTTTATGGGTTCCATTTTGAAAAGAATGGTTTTGAGAGGTTCAGGTCCCATGTAGTTCTGGGTAGGAGGAATGGAGAGGAATTATTTTATTATTTTATTTTTAGGATAGAAAGGGGATGCGAAGAATCGTAGTGCACCGAGAATTTGGATTAATGGTAAAATTTCTTGAGGCGATCCAAATTCGGGCTGTGTTTTTTTTCCAAACTTTCGATTTTTTTTTATTTTTGATACTATTTTTTTTAACTTGGAATGAAATTTTAGTTTCTAGATTTTGATTTTTCGATTTTTGATTTTTACAAAAAAATCGGATAAAAAAAAATTCAGAATTTTTTTTTTCGATCTGATTATTCCGAAACTATACCAATCCGATTTTTTCGAATTATTTTCCTATTTTTCATTTTTCGATCAGTTTTTGACTTTTGAAATTTTCTCATATATCACACTGGTTAGGAGAGTATGAGGGTTCCAAAGTAGTGCTCTATAAAAGGAGATTATCTTCATAACCTCTTGACAAATGAAGAAATTTCGAGAATCCTAAATATGTTTTTTGAAATTTTGGAATTTTGGATATATTTGAATTTTTAATATATTTTGTAAATTTCTATTTTTTTTGCCAATTTTTTTATTTTTTTAAATTTGGAATATTTTTTAATTTATCGAAAAAATCGAATTGGAAATCGAAATAATTATTTTATTTTTGAAAAAATCGGAATTTTTTTATCCGATTAGGCCGGATTGACTGGACGCGCCATTTCTTATCTGTCGAGGTTTGTGAGCATGGCGGTGCCACCTGGCATGATTTTCTTCATGATGTAGGGGGCGCTCCAATTGAGTTTGAACTTCCCTCTAGGGTCCAGACAGGTTCTATAATTTCTTTGAGGACAAGGTCTCCTCCTTGGACACCACAACCTTTGACTTTCTTGTTGAATGATCACGCTATCCGACGATGGTACCACTGTATGTGGTATAGAGCCCTAAGTCTCTTCTCATCCAAAAGTGAGAATTCATCATTACTGCTTTGATGTCAGCCTTCTTCACTGATTTTACATTCAAACATGACACGTAAGGAAGGTACTTTAAGCTCAACAGGGAGAAATGATTCCATGTCGTATAGAAGAGAATAGAGGGTAGCCCCATTAGGTGTTCTGATAGAGGTGAGGTAGTCCCACAGGGCGTAGGTGATTCGATCGGCCCAGTCTCTCCAACTTTCGGTCATCTTGCTGATAATAGTTTTGAGGCTATTGTTGGAGACTTTAACGACACCATTAGTTTGGGGTCGGTAAGAAAAAGACTTATTTCTCTGAATCCCATACTCATCAACCAGTTCTGTGACCTCGGCTTTGAAGTTGAGCCCATTATCGAATACAAACTCGTGAAGAAAACCGTATCGGCAAATTATATTATTTTTGATAAACTTTGCAACTTTCTTGGCATTCATCACTGCGTATGACTCAACTTCGACCCATTTAGTGAAATAGTCAATGGCGAATAGGATGAACTCATAACTGTTAGAGGCTTTGAGAGTGACCTTCCCTATGATATCTATGCACCAGGTGGAGAAGGTACAAGGAGAGGTCATGTTGTATAATTAACGGGGAGGTAAGTATTGGAGATTAGCAAACTATTGGCACTTGAGGTATCTTTGAACACAGGCAGTGGAGTCTTAAACCATGGTATTCCAATAGTACCCTTAATGGATGATCTTCTTAGTAAGCATGTGACCATTCATGTGGGGCCCGTATCCCCCATTGTCAATTTTTTGCATCATTCCTTCAATACCAGCCCCTGTTATTCAATGCAAATGGGTTCTATCGAAGTTTTTCTTTAAAGGTACTTTGTCACAGAAGATGTATTGGGCAACTAGTTTGATAAGGGTGGAATGATCTTTCTTGTCTGCATCTGATGGATACCTACCATGTTTGAGGAGGTGCCAAATATCATAGTACCATAATCCATCCATCTCAGAGTCTTCTTCATTGACGAGCTCAATGTATTAGTAGTGACTTGGCAAACCTTTTTCTGAACCAGGAAAGGGGCCATTGTTATTACTTTGGGTATATCAAATATGAAGGCGAGGGTTGCAAGGGTGTCAGCTAGACTGTTCTTCAATAGAGGAAGGAAATGGAGGGTGACATCTTTAAACTGGGACGCGAGCTCTTCCAGGTGGGCATGGAAGAGTAGTAGCTTCTCGTATTTGACTTTCCATTTTTTAAGAATTTATCCGACAATGAGGACGGAGTCCTCATAAACGTTAAGGTGCATGATTCCTTTATTGAGGGTGATCTTGAGGCCTATTGTTCATGCCTCGTAATCTATCATGTTGTTGTGCAAGGGAAGTCTAACTTGATGGCAATAGGGGTGTGGGAGGAGTCAGGAGCAATGGGAAGTATCCCAATATCATACCCTTTCTTCTTGGATGCTCCTTCAAAGAAAATTTACCATCTGAGATCCTCCTAAGAGGTGTATAGAATGTTTTCATTTGGGAATTCAGAGACCCAAACATCAGTTCCTTCCACATGATAATCAACAAGGTAGTTGGAGATGGCCCCCCCCTTCCATGTCTTTCTGTGTGACGTACACAATATCGAACTCGGCTAGTAACATCAACCATCGGGCCATTCTGCTTCATAGAGCAAGTTTCTCTAGTAGGTATTTGATGGGTTCCATTTGGGATACCAGTCTGATGGGAAAAACAAGTATGTAGTTCTGTAATTTCCACGTGACCCAGACTAAGGTAACACACGCTTTCTCCAAAGCAATGTAATTAACTTCGTACATATCCAGTTTTTGACTAGCATAGTAGATGGCTCTTTCCCTATGGAATTCTTTAATGTATTGGCCCAGCAAGCCCATATTGTGGTATCGGTGAAAATTGAGTATTGCGGTATCGGTGAAAATTAAGTACAGGAGGAGAGGGTGACCTGACTGCGAAAGCAGGAGCCTCGAAGGTCAGGTGAGGATGGTTGTGGAAGCCCTTTAGTAGATAGCCCTGGAATTCTTAAGCCCAAATAGCATGACGGTGTAGCTAAAAGTTCCCTAGGAGGTAATGAAGGTAGTTCTCTCCTGGTGGTCAGGGTGCATCTTTATTTGGTTATAACGAAAAATCCATCAACAAATGACTGGAGGTCATGGCTATCTGTATCATCTATTATCATATCGATGTTTGGTAATGGGTAATCATCTTTCGGGGATGCTTTGTTCAAATCCCGATAGTCGACGCACATACATACTTTTCCTCCTGACTTTGTCACGGAGACGATGTTGGTAAGCCATATAGGGTATTCAACCACGCGAATGAAACCCACGTTCAGCTATTTGACTACTTCCTGTTTAACTTTTAGTAACCATTTGGTTTGGAGTTTTCTCAACTTCTACTTAACCAGTTTACATTTAAGGAATGTCGAGATCTAATGTTGAACTATTTCTAGGTCAATACTAGGTATGTCATCATAGGACCATACGAAGACGTTTATGAACTCTTTCAGCAACTCTTCAAATTTTACAAGCTCATGTTCGTTAAAGATGGACCCTATCCTAATCTCGCGCTGATGGCTACTAGAATCGAGATTAATAACAACAATCTCATCATCATCATCATTAATTTGAACGCGATTATGTTGTTTATTATTTTCCTTATGAAGATCAATTAAGAATTATTCATTTATAAAATCAGCATCATCAAAATTTTAATTAGAAACAATACAATTATTGTAAGGCCTAACAAGATACTCAAAATCCTAGTTTATTTTATTTTTAGGGAAAACAATGATGAGAACCTTGTCAAAAATGGTTTCAGTTATATTTATATCAGGAAAAGGATCAATAAAAATAGGTGCAGATATTTGAATAGGATAAACAATAGGATTAGGCTGAGCTTGGGATGGAGTGCCAGCTTAGGAGAGGTACATCAGTCTTTTCATCTTCTTGGGATGGAGTGCCAGCTTAGGAGAGGTACATCAGCAGTTGTCATCTGAGAATACAGGTCCGACTGTGCATCATCTAGGTGAATCATGAAGAGACTCAGCCCGAGTTTTTATAGATAAAAGGATTCCTCAGAGTCACTTCCTTTGGAGTTTTCAGTAATTGCCACGGTTTGCTCGGTCAGAGGCTTCACTTCATTCGGAGTCTTCATCCCAAGTGTTATTATCTTGAAAGAAGATATCCAGCTCCAATTTTATCTTCTTGTCAACATGGTCGTACCGCAGTTTAAAGAATCCACCGAAGGGGAAATCATCACCCTCCTTGACAAACCTTCCATTCAAAGGGTCCCCCAAAACAGTCTTTTCATCTTCTTGGTTTTTTTTCAATCGCGATCGGCAGAGTGTTTTAAGTTCAGCTAGTGAAGGTTGGTAGCCCAAAACACATGGGGGTAAGGCTTCTTTCAAGACTATGGGCTTAAGGATTGATTTATGATGTCATCCTAGCCCCATTCTTGTAAGGTAGTGCATGTTCTTGAACATCTGAATTACATTGACATTGTCGTGAGGACTGTGATATGGACAGACTCGATTTTTAAAGTTATCTCCTGTTAGGAGGGGAGAAGATCAATTCTGAAATCGAAAAGTAGTATGTCATTAGTCTTATGTTTCAACACTATATTGTTGGTATTGGAACTATTTGAACTATCGCCATCCCCCAAAATGGTAATAATTTGACCTTTAACAAAGAATTTTAGTTTTTGATGAAGAGAAGAGGATAATCCTCGGATGTTATGAGGCCAAGGTATTTCAAGGAATAGTTGGAATCAATCAAGTATATCGATGACTTGGAATTCCATCAAAGGATTGATACAGATAGCCCCTAATGTGAGTTTTATGGAACCCATTACTTCTCGACGAATGTTGTCACAGTCACGCATGATAGCAGATGTAGGAGTGAGATCACTGACTTTCAATCCTAAGAAGTTGAAGGTTCTGAGTGGACAGATATTGAGAGCATATCCATTCTCGACTAATGATATCAAGACCGTCTTACCTAAGACTTTGATGGAGATATTGAGAGCATAATTGTGATAACGGCCAATTTTGAGATTTTTTTTTTAAAAAAAGAGAGGAGTCTGGTAGAGGTCAAGATCCAACCATATTCATGGCTTCTTCGAGAGTGGTAGCGATTAAAACTGTGGGTCCAGTGAGGATCTTTATTATGGCATTCCGGTGTAACTGAGAGGACATGAAGAGTCCCCATAAGGTTATGTTGGTTGGGGTTTTCTTGAGCTGATCAAGGACTTTGCTTTCTATAATGGTCATTTATAGCATTAAGAGATCTTTGATAATTCCCTTTCCTTTGTCTACTCCAGTTGACTGGGGAATCGGATCTTTATAGTACCGTCATGATCTAGTCATGTGGTCCATCAAGATGTGGAAGAATAAGAACCCTGTGGCTTCATCTATCTCGGGCCGAATGGATACTTTATTGATTTCTCTCAAAAAAATATTTTAAGGAGATCATTCTATACAAACTGGCAACTTACTTGGCTTCTTCATAATTCGGTTCGTCATCTAAACTGTCAAAGTTATCCTCCCATCTAGTGGCGATGATGCCGTCCTGCCAAGTGTGATCAATGCATTCAACAACCTCAATGATTTCATCATATAGACTTTCATATTCGACAGGGAGATGCATAAGTGAAGAGACCAATCGTCTTTGTCGCTTTAAAACTACGAGTAACTCAAAGATGTCATAAATTTCTCCTGTCTGGCAAAGCACATCGGCCATAATCTGTACAACATCATCTAGACTAACTACTTCAATGGGTACCACCAACTCCTCTAATTATCGAGCCCACTTTCGACCTTCTAAGAACAGGCCACTAAATTTTTAATCGTCGATGGAAATCTTGGTAGATAATTTTATCCCAAACCATTGGAGTTGATCTAACACAGTAGGTAGTTCGATGCCTCCCCCTCGGATCGAGTGTGAACGGTAATACATGCCCTCATACGAAGAAATATAGCTTGATCAACAAGACATGTAGGGTGTAAGAGAAAGGAGGGGAAAACTTTTAGAGGTTTAGGTGAGACTATAGGGATGATGTGTGCTTTGACAAGCATAATTTAGGTAGAAGGGTCAAACTCAGGGTTATTTTCCAACAAGATGGTACTTTCTTCGGTTCCATGTATTGGAAGAGGGTTATGATTGGCATTGGGTTTGGGATTAGCTGGCGGGGCGATGATAACCCCATCTATCAGGCCTTGGATCATATTTATGAGATGAATGCATTAGTCGGTGGTGTGGCTTGTGCCTTGGTGAAATTCATAGTGGACATCGGGCTTGAAGTTTTTAGGGAGTGGGTTTGGTAATAGTCGAGGTTTCAATGGTTTGATGAGATTTTTGGTTAGTATATCCTGGTATCTTTGGACAGGGGAGCATGAAGCTCGGTGTATTCGTTTCTGGAAGGATTGGGATAACTTTAGGGTGCCCAAGAGGTAGTAGGTTGTGATACATTATTGATGGTTAAGACTGTGGCATTAACGGGTTGCTCATATTTTCAAGGGGTAAACTTCCCGATCATCTTCTTTGGTTCAGACTTCACTTTGGTGATACCTTCTTCGATTTCTCTACTAGGAAGTGAAGTTAGTATAGTCCTCCCGTAGATGATCAGATATAGGGAAGGAAGTTTTTCTTTAGAATGCGCACTTGTTTCTTCTTCGAGGGCCTGTTGGTTATAGTAGCAACTTTCTCTCTTTAACTTCCAATGATGCTACTGATGGATTTTCTAGGATTTTCTTTAGCAGCTATATATCTTTATGCATGACCTCTAACTCTTATTTATTTTATACTGAGACATGAATTCCTTGGCCACATCTTCCCAACTGCGAATTATGGATTCTTTAAGAGACAAGAACCATCGGAGGTTACTTTCTTTTAAGGTCTAGTGAAACATTTGGCCATTCCCCCTTCTGAGGCACCGAGAAGGTCCATGTCTTGGTGATAACTTTGTAGGTACACAATTGGGAGCCCGTTGCCCCCAAACTTCTCGATGTCTGAGATCTTGAACTTCTCTGGCAGTCTGGCATTAGCATAAGGAGATATATGGGTTTAGTCCATATATTTTAACTTGGTTGAATTTATTTAATAGTAGTTTCAGGTATCTTGTTCAATTATGCCTCTTTAGGATCCATGGGTACTAGCAGGTTAGCTCCTGGTTGGACAAGGTTCGGAATCGAGAGTTGAGCTGGTGGCGGCCCATTTGTAGGCGGGGTGCACGTGATATGCATGTATTCTTTTAGGACCTAAACAAGCTCAGGGATAGGTGGACCAATAGCATGAGTGTTGATGCCAAAAATTATCCACCTACGTGGACTAATCAGAAGTGAACATGTGTCCTCCTATATGGCCAAAATCTTAGTCAGCAGATAGTAACTCTGTCGACCACCTTGAAGAATGTCGACCAACATAAGAAAGGCGGACCAACAAGACCAATGAAGCATCAACATACTAAGGGTCATCCTACATGTGGTTTATACAACCAATCATCACATTCATTATGTAAGTATGTAAATGATTAATTATATAAAATCATTCCATCCCTTGACTTTCCGATGCTTGATCTCCGGATCACTATAAATACGGTGTATCCTATTCATCAAGGGCATGATAGAACGGATTCTAGGATATTCTTATTTACATGAGTACCTAGCTTTCTGTAACCTCTGAAATTATAAAACAACCGTGGATGTAGGCTTTCTTACATAGCTGAACCACTTTAAAAACTCTCTCTCTTTATTTACCATTGCATTTACATATTTTATATGTGATTATAAAATTACATTAAGTCTAGTTTTTTACATCAACAAATTGTCTTCGTCTGTGGGAACATGTTTCTAAGTGCCATTCTCACTCTCATATACCTTTGTTCAAGACAAGATGAATAACCCTGAGTCTAGTGCCAAAATTGAAGGCAACCCGCCTGTTCCATCCGCTCAACATATGGTGACAGACTTAACTGGAATCCTTAATATCATTGTCAGAGGATAATAAGCCATGCAGAAAATGGTGAGGCACTTGTCTCAAGTCATTACAAATAGCCCCTCGTCCAAAAGAAAAATTCCGCCTCCACCTCCAAGATCCACCAGACATAGTTATTCCAGATCTTCACAAGACACCACTTATCATCTAGGAGGAAGTTCATCACTCAGGTCCATAAAACCCTATGATATCCATTATTTTCCTCCTGAAAGATCAAGTGTCTTGGAAAGGCTAAGTATAGCTTCTCCTTTTGACCGTTGGGACCCCGAGCAACAACATCTAGCTGACCAACGTGAGGCCTTATTCAGATCAAGATCAAGCGTCCAAGAATCTGTACGTACCGAGTAGACCTCTTATGAGGAGAGTTCAGCGCAGACACATGGTTGGAACAGTCGAGCTGCTTCGCATAGATTTGATGCAGGTAATCCGTTATGGAAATTATCATTCCAATGGTTGGAAGATAAAAATCCTTTACAAAGAAGTTTTGTTAAATCATCTCCTTTTATTCAGGAAATTGTGGATTTTCCTACTCGATCTAAATTTAAATCTCTCGTGGTTACTCCCAAGTATGACAGTAAAACTGACCCACTTCTCCATATCGACCAATATCAAGATGCATCTGATATCTATTCAGTTCCTGATGAGATGAGGTGCAGAGCATTTTTAAGTACCATTACGGGGTCAACCCAAATATGGTATAATAACCTGCCCGGGGACAAATTACCAAATTCAATCATCTTGTCGAGTTATTCATCAGCAACTTCTGTTTTGGAGCTAAGTGAGTGAAAAAAGTAGATCATCTTCTAAGTGTAAGACAATAAGTGGGTTAAAGTACCAGGGAATACATTACGCATTTTAATAATAAGAAATTGGAGGTGATTGATTATAAGGATAAAATAACCGTCACTGCTCTTATGAGTGGCTTGCTTCCGAGAAACTATATTATACTCTGTCAAAAGATCCTCCTAAAATTATGGCTGAACTCATGGCGAAGCAGGAAAAATAATGAATGCCAAGAAGCGATGGCCACAAAATAGAGTAACCACGAAGCCTGATACGAAGTTTGAGAAGAAGGAAAGAGCTGAAGGAGCAAAAGTCGAAGAAAAAGGACAAACTCAAAATATATGGAACATATACTCCATTGAGTGTTAGCATTCACCATATCTTAGAGAAAATCAAGCAGAATAAGGATTTGCGATGGCCTGAGAAGTTGAGGGCACCCTCAAACAAGAAGGATAGATCCAAATATTTTGAATTCCATAAGTATCATGGTTATACAACATATAACTGCATCGCTTTGCAAAATAAGCTGGAATCCCTCATTCTTCAAGAAAAACTCAATAAATTTGTTGATCGGTGTGATAGCAGAGAACCTAGAAAAAGTTTGAATTCTTCATGAAGGTCTAGAGATGACAGGAAGATAAATCACAAAGATGATTATGAAGATGATCCAGACCTACCTAAGAAGCCCAAGAAACCAGAACGTGAGGTAGCTATGATCAATTTTGATTCCTTTGATTGTCATATGATTATAGGTGGCGATGCAGGAGGAGGTGATCACTCTACGAAAAGGAAAGCTTATTTGAATGAAGCCCAAACTTACTCTTTTATCCAGAGAATTAATCTGAACGAAAATGATCGATCGAGGAAGGTAAGCAAAGATAAACCGGTGATCGACTTCTCTAAAAATGATCTCTTTGGGGTACTTCATCCCCATGATGATCCGTTAGTTGCCAAATTTAGAATCCAGGATATTGTCATCGCCAGAGTTTTGATTAATAACGGGAGTTCAGTCGATATTATGTTTTATCCTTTTTTTCTGAGCTTGGACTTAAATCTTAGCCAACTAGAACCCTATCACAGGCCATTATTGGGCTTTTATGGTGAAAAAGTTTATCCTTTTGGGATAATAAAGCTAGAATTATTGATCGGCACCTAGACAACAAGTCGTATAGAGAAAATACGCTTTTTCGTGATGGATAAAAATGTTATATCTGCCTATAATGTGATCCTCGACAGGGTAGGGTTGAAGAAGTTTGAAGCATTATCGTCAACAGTCCATCAATGCCTGAAGTTTCCAACTCACTTTAGGGTAGGTATTATGAAAGGTGACCAAAAGGTGACCAGAGAGTGCTATTACTCCTCAGCCGAGCAAGAGGACGTGATTGAACTGAAGAAGAAGACTACAGCTTACCAGGTAGATACTACTGAGCCTAATGGTGAATCTGAAGTTAAAATCTTAGATCCACGAGATGAAATAGAGTTAGCCAAGGGACAAATTATGGAAGCTACTGAAAGCATTATCTTAGACGAAGAAAAACCTGAAAGGACTATGCAAATCGGCTCAACACTGGATCCCATCCTTAGATACAAAATAATTATATTCCTGAGACAAAGGAGAAATTTATTTTCTTGTTGCAATGAGTATATGCCTGGGATAGATCCTAATTTCCTTTGTCATGAGCTCAACATCAGTAAGGATGACAACCCGATCAAGCAGAGACAAAGGGTTTTTAGTCCAGAGAAAAATCAAGCTATTCAGGAGGAAGTAGAGAAGCTATAAAAAGACCATGTTATTGAAGATGTGAAATATCCAGCCTGGTTGGCCAACATTGTAATGGTCAAGAAGAAAAATGATAAATAGAGGATGCGCGTGGATTTTACTGATTTAAATAAAGCCTGCCCAAAAGACCATTTATCTTTGCCTAGAATTGATCAATTGGTTGATGCTACATCAGGACATAAGCTTTTAAGCTTTATAGATGCCTATATTGGTTATATAAGATAAAGATGAAACCGGAAGATAGGGAAAGTATAACCTTCATCACTAATCGAGGAACTTATTGCTTTAATATAATGCCCTTTGGGCTAAAAAATACAGGAGCAACATATGAAAGATTGGCGAATAAGGTCATCAAAGAGCACATAGGCAAAAATATGGAGGTTTATGTGGATAATACGTTAACAAAGAGTAAAAAAGCCTTAGATTGTATTGCCTACCTCATTCAAACTTTTGATCAGTTGGAAAAGAATCAGATGAAGCTAAATCCGACCAAGTGTGTGTTCGGAGTACAAAAAGGTATGTTCCTCATCTTCATAGTTAATTAAAGAGGAACTGCGGCTAATCCAGCAAAGATAAAATCTTTAATTAAAATTCAGTCACTGACCTGCAAGAAAGATGTACAAAGGCTCACTGGAAGAATGGCATCCTTAAACATATTTGTTTCCCGAGCAACTGACAGGTGATTACCATTTTTTAAGGTGTTGAGAAAGACTTTTGAGTGGAATGCAAAATGTGAATAATCATTCCAGGAGTTAAAGAAGTACCTGGGATCACCACCATTGCTCTCCCGACCAGTCTTGGGAGAGAAATTGTACTTATATTTAACTATTTCTGGGTGAGAAGTGAGCTTGGCCTTGGTCAGACAGGACAATGGAATCCAAAAACTAGTCTACTATAACAGTAAAGCGTTCCGAGGAGATGAAATCAGGAAGCCACGTTTGTAAAAATTAGCCCTAACACTTACTGAGGCTTCTAGATGTATAAAACCTTATTTCCATACGCACACCATAGTTGTGTATACTGATCTACCTCTTCAGCAAGCACTCCACAAGCCTGAGAAGTTAGGAAAATTGATGTAATGGGCAGTAGAATTGGCAGAGTATGACATTGTCTATGAACTAAGATCTTCATTAAAAGGCTAAACTTTAGCATATTTTATTACTGAATTTACTTATCCAGAGGTTCCGAACCAACAAAACTTGCCTATCGAGTAGACTTCGAAAGAAAACAACTCAGCTCAAAAGCAAGCTGATATGGCTTCTAATCAACCCGAGTCATCCAAAATTTAGGAAGTGGCCCAAAAATATGGGGAGGAGAGTAAGAAGATATTCCAACATGGATCATTAATAGCTAAAAATTTCAACAATGATGTTCTATTATGGAATTTATACGTGGATGGATCTTCATGTGCTACTGGAAGTGGAGCAGGTATAATACTTAATACTCCTGATGATATTGATATTGAGTATGCTCTGAGGTTTTAGTTAAAAGCATCAGACAATAAGGCAGAATACGAAGCCTTGATAGTTGGGCTGAATTTAGCTCATTCATTAGGGGCCAAGAAAGTACTGGCGCATAGTGATTTATAGTTGGTTGTTAACCAAGTGTTGGATTCGTGTGGAGTCAAAGGATAATTGATGACCAGGTGTCTTCTTAAGGTCATGGAGGTTATAACCAAGTTTTCTGCCATCTAAATGAACAGGATCCCCAAGAATAACAAACGTCCGAGCTGATGTACTTGCTCGGCTAGCATCAGCAACAAGAATTGAGCTCAGAAGAACAATCACAATCAAAATCTTAGATAATCGGAGTATTGATGAGAACATGATGGTTAGCTTCATTACTGTAGATCTGAGACCTTCCTTGATGGATCCCATCAAAGCTTATATTGAAGATGGAACCCTATAACCTGATCCTAAAGAGGCTAAAAATCTCTGATATAAAGCACCGAAATATGTGTTAGATAAATGATTTTTATACAAAAGGGGATTGACGATATCTTTATAGTGTTGTGTTCATCCAATAGAGGTGGAAGACATTATCAAATAAGTTCATGAAGGTTCTTATGGGGAACATTCCGTTGGTCGATCGTTGCTCCAACAAATCAACACTCAGGGATACTAATGGCCGACTATAAGGGAAAATTGTACAGTATTTGTGAGAAAGTGTGATAAGTGTCAGAGATTATCTGCCATTCATAAAACACCTATTGTTGCTTTAACACCAATAGCTTCACCTTGGTTGTTCGCTATATAGGGAATTGACTTGGTCGGCCCATTACTGACCACCAAAGGCATGCTCAAATATTTAGTCATTGCAATTGATTATTTCACCAAATGGGTGGAGGTAGAGCCATTGGTTGATATGCCTTATGAGAAAGTGTATCAGTTCATTTGGAAGAATATAATCTGTCGATATGGTTTACTATATGCTTTTATTACAGATCATGTCACCCAATTCGATAATGACGAGTTTAAAGCATACTATGTCCAGTCAAAAATCCAGAACTGCATTATGCACCAGGCCATCCTCAAAGTAATGGTCAAACATAAGTGACAAACATAAGTTTACTGAATGGGTTGAAGAAGAGACTTAATGCTTATAAGGGAAAATGGATTAATGATCTACAATTTGTTCTTTCGTCTTACAGAACAACGCTAAGAATAACAACTAGAGAGACACCATACATGCTTGCATTCAAGACTGAAGCCATAGTACCAGACGTGCTCAGATTACCAACCCATAGGGTACTGAATTTTAATTCTCCGATAAGTGATTAAATGAGGCGATTAGATGTTGACATGTTGGAGGAAGTACGAGAGATGCTGCTCTGAGAAATGCTGCCTACCAATACAGAACTGCTCGCTTTTATAATAAAAAGGGTCAAGCTGACCAACTTTAAGGAGGGAGATTATATTTTTAAGAAATTTATCCAAAAGAATAACAAGCTTAAATCTAATTGGCATGTCCCATATCGCATATCAGTTGTAATCCGACCAGGAACTTATCGGATTGAGACTTTAGACGGTGAAGAATTCAAAAATCCCATAAATGTTGAGCACCTCAGAAAATATTATCAATAATTCAAAGGATTGCCATTATTGTATCTCTTTTGCTTTTATTTGATGATTAATAAAATATTGATTTCAATCCATTAATTTTTTTAATTTTTTTTCGGAGTACGGTGATGAAACTCTGACCAAGTCAAAATAGGTTTCAAATCCTCAGCACTTGGTCGACAACAACAATTTACTTCATGTATAACTTCGTAAAAACAGATCACAAACAAGAAGTTGATTAATTCATGTATGATTTTGTATAAACAAGTCAATAACAAGAAGTGTAAAACTTTGTATACAACCAAAAAACTTACAAATAATTTTTACCCGACTAAGTTAAATGCAGGTAGACATGTAAAAATTCCTAAATACTGGAATATAAACATATATTCCTCATACACTTGGTCACCACTAATAACTAATGTTAAATTTGGATTAATATATCTAAGTGAATTAGTAGAATCATTGGCATTACCACAAGTAACTAATACTAAATTTGGATTAATACATATTAGTGTATTAGTAGTACCAATGGTTGTACAATCATAAGTTAACTGATTGATCAATATAATCATAAGTTAATAAAAACAAACCTATAGATTTACATTCATATAAGCTTTATTACATTCAAATGAATAGAAAAATACATGAAAATCATTCAGCTAGATGTTTCCCTTTTACTTTGGAAGTCGGCTTCACTCTTTGCATCCCAGTGGGAGGATCATCCATTGTATAGGGAGAATTGATAAAGTTGAAGCCTTATAACATTCTTCTGTTACTGCTCGGGGCATTAATTAAATATGAAGGAAGAACTATTTCATGAACATCATGAAGATCATAATCCCCCAAGTATTTAGTGATTAAACACTGAGAGATGGAGTCAGGAAGGATCCATCATTTATCCAACTTGAACGGAGGCTTCTCATAATCTAGCAAACTAGGTTCATTCCAATACCATAGTTTATTGTTCCGATCATACTTCAATAAATTTAAACAATCGGTCCATCCCCACTTGTACCCTTCATCATGACTTTAGGCAAGATGATCATTAACATGGCCAAGAACCTCATTGTAGCCTTCCATCCATACTTCTTGAGGTTGCTTGTGAATCTGAAAAATCAATCTATCAAGATGAAGCTGAAGTCTCTTTATTAAATCATCTTTCACTTTTAACTGGGAAGATTGGTCAGCAAGAGCCTTATCTTTATCTTACAATTATGAAGAAAAATTAACAACACCCTGACTTTTAGCTTTTAATTGAGAAGTTTGGTCGACTAAGGTCTTCTTAGTCCTAGCCTCCTTAGTAGTTGGTTGGCTCGTTCTTGATCGTCTTGAGGATTGTCCAGTGTTGGATTTCTTTAGAGTCTCAAGTTCTTCCATAAGCTTAGCATTCTCCTTCTCTAAAAAGGAGGCACATTCATCAACATCAGTAGCAGAAGGTTATTTTAAAGTATCAAGCTCATTCCTTAGTCTATTATTTTCTTCTTCCAAGAGCTTAGTAGTTTCCCGAGCTTCATCTACCTCTTTGTTCAGCAAGAATTCTTTTTTTTCTGTAGGCAGAAGCATATTTTTCAAGTTTATCATCAAAATCTAATTCTTCTCTTAATGCCTTATAATTGGCTTTATAGATAGCGTGTAACAATGCTTTTCTCTCATTATGCTCTGCTTGCAAATCTTCAATCATCTCATAGTATGCAACATTATTGTCCACAACCTGAGCAAGAAGAAACTTAAGATAAGTGTATGCATCCCATGCCTGATCAAAAGCATCTGCGCCGAGAAAGTCTGTTAATTCTTCACCGGTCAAGTCCAAGTGACCAACTTTGAATAGATTATTAGAGCGTTTGATCATATCGGAGTTAGTGGAGGCAATTTGTTCCATCTTGGCAATATACTACAAATATAAAATAATAATTGATCAACAATAAAAAAGACAGAGCAATAGCCGAGAAACAACAAACAATATGTTAATTGAAGGAGAAGTTCTTTCAATAATTAATAAGGAACATTACAAGTACATAAGAGTAGAGACCAAAAGAAAATATAATAAAGGTACAAAGATTAGGAGCTGAACAAGTCTACACCTTCTTCTTATCCTTCTCAGCTTCAGGGTTTATACTCTGGTTAGCAGAAGGGGCAGCAGAATCAACAGGAGCAGTATCTTAGTCAGCTGAGGGAACAGTGGGCGTAATGGCCAAAGAGGATTCCCCTGAGCCTACATTATCATCAATATCATCATCAAAATTGGGGGGGGGGGGGGGGGGAGCCTGGATTGTGCCTTAGAAATAACTCTGAGTCCTCAGTAGTGCCAACTTCTGTCAAAGTTGTCGACCAATCGTCCTTGAAGAACTTTTTCTTTACATACGCTATATGGGTAGAAGTGGCAGAGATGGCATTATCCCAGACTTTATTGAAGGATTCTTCTTTAGTTTTCTTCCTTTTAGTCTTCTCAACAGAAAGGTCAGTGGATAGTTTGTTCTGAACTCAACTTGAGCAATGGCCGAGTCATCCACGGCCAAAGCATCATCAGCTTTCTACCATAATTGTTCGGTAGTCTTGATCTTCTCCTCCCAATCCTTTTTCTTTATCTCCAAAGCTTGTTGGGAATCCATCATATATTTCCTAATACCTTCAAAGGCCTCGTCTACTTCTCCTGAAAAAGAACGTAGTTGATCGTCCTTCTCTAGCATTTGGTTGTAATCAACTAGGAACTGCAAGAAAAAAGTCCAAGTCAGTACAAGTCAAAGAAGACATAAACAGTATCCGACCAACTTTAAATACGAAAATTTACCAAGGCCAAGCTTTGAGTTGCTCTTGCTGATAATTTTGATCGACACATTGAGGCAGCAACAACTCGATGGTCTGGGAGGGTGCTAGACTTGATCAACTTCCTAGCCAAGCTAGGACTAAAGGCTACAAATGAGCCAAAAACAAATGGGACCATATCGACCAATCCATGTTGGTCAGCATCAATGGTTTTTTTAACCTTCTTATCAGTAAGACCTCTCCTTAGTCTTTTGAGAAGAGATTCATCACCTTTATTAGACGGTGGATTCTTACTAGCCTTAACCTTCTTCTTTGGGGAATTGGTATCAACTGGTTTCTTAGCACTAGATGTAGAATCATCCTCCAAAAGGTTGGGAATTTTCCTTTTGCCCGTGCTGACAGAAAGGGGAAGGTAGAAATCAAATAAAGACGATGTGCCAACTTCAACACCAACACCAGTAGATTTAGTGGCCAAGGAAGTAGACATTAGATCCCTCTCCAAATCAATTACGATTGAAGGCACGATAATTATTGGTCGAGCTATAAAATAAGAGATGGAAGTATTATACTCCATCCACTTAGAAGCTGATCTCGAATGTTATTCTCTTGCCCTTTGGTTCAGACCCCACAAGAATTTGGGTTCTTCTAAATTCACTTCACCTGGCTTGGGGCACTTTCTCTTACGTTCTTCTATAAAAAGCAATAAGTAGCAGCAATTAGCATATATCAGAAAAGAAATTAGTAAAGAGGCAACGCAATGAAATAACAACCTATCCCATTCCCGGACTGAGGGCACCTGGGACTATGATAGGCAACTGCATTCTCAAATGGAGCATATTGCCAATTTTTTACAATCAAAGCATGATCCCAATAATCCTTATTGAAATCAGGCAAATTCAACACTAAAGCCTTATTGGCTCATCTGGTTTTTAAATAATAAGTGTTCTCTCCTGCAGTAGAGCATTTATAACAAAACATAATATTTGGAATCCCAATATGGGTTCTATAGATTTCATTCAGTCTATTCACAACATTGAAAACTCTCAAATTGTTGGGGGATACTCTTGCCGGAACAATGTCAAAATATTGGTAGAAATGAAGAAGAAAAGGGTTTGGTGGAAAGGTAAAACCGCACTCAGCTATAAATAAAGTTGGGATTTAATGACCCTCAGTTAAAGAGTAAACATCTATAGGGTTGCGAGGTATTTCTAAATCAACCCAAGAAGGAATTTTCTATTATTCCCTAAATTTCTCTAGAGAATCAGCATCAACTACGTAAGCCATGGCTTAGAAAGAACGAAATGAAAAAAAATAGATAGAAATAAAGAGTTCTTACAAAAGATTAAGGATTCAGCAATAACTATCAAAAGGAAAGATGAACGATGGCGAACGATCGCGTAAAAAGCTCGGGAAATAACTGCTACAGTTTAAAGATTTGGGTAAGGAAAAGTCTAGAAAAGCCTCCCGCCTTTTTTTAGTTTGTTTAAAAAACAGTGAACGTAATGATAATTGTTCCAACAATTGACATTTCGACGGCTTCGCGATGCAGAAGGTGAAAAATACCCATCTGGCCTTTGGCGGTTCACTAAAATTCAAATTATTTACAAAAATGCCATTTTCAAATAGTGCTAATAAATTTTACAAGTGTGGGAGGTCAACTGCGGACCAAGCATCATGAAAATACTCCAAGTTACTTCCAGAATCAAATGCTCCATACTTTCACGCAAGCATCAAGCATGGAACATTAGAGGATTTTGTTGATGATAAAAATTATCCACGTACGTGGACTAATCAGAAGTGAACATGTGTCCTCCTACATGGACAAAATCCTAATCAGCAGATTGTAACTCTGCCGACCAGCTTGAAAAATGCCGACCAACACATGGAAGGCAGACCAACAAGACCAATGAAGCATCATCATACCAAGGGTCATAGTACACGTGGTTATACAACTAATCATCACATTCATTATGTATGGATGTAAATGCTTAATTATATAAAAGCATTCCATCCCTTGACATTCCGGCCCTTGACCTTCGGGTCACTATAAATACTTTGTATCCCTTTAATCAAGGGCACGGTAGAATGGATTTTGGGATATTCTTATTTACATGCGTACCTAGCTTTCTGTAATCTCTGAAATCAATAAAACAACAGTGGACGCAGACTTTCTTACATAGCTGAACCACTTTAAAAACTCTTTCTCTCTTTATTTACCATTGCAATTACATATTTTATCGGTGATTATAGACTTAGATCAAGTCTAGTTTTCACATCAATAATGAGGAAAAAGGATCTCGGTTTTATGAGCTTCGAGTGTCTAGGCTCGATGTCATTGCATCTCTTGGACATCGATTTGAAGGTTGTCAATCTTAGCACTGAGCTAGACTAAGATGGTCATCAGGTTTGGCTGGACATTCGATGCTTGATTGATATTCTCCATAAAAATCTTATGGAGGTAGATCCCAAATTCAGTTTTAGTAGCAGAAGAAGCAGAAGAAGTTTAGCTTCGGGGAAGTTTGACAGAAGATCGAAGCTAATAAAGAGCCAGACCAAAGTCGGGTATGCGATCGACCTGAGAAGGAAATAGGCTTTTGGGTTTATTTTTGGAATAAAAAGGGACCAATTTTGTTTTTTTTAAAAGGGGAAAGACGTTTTGGGTATTTTTAGTTTTTGACAAGAAGGGAAAAATGAGAGGAATCTTAGCATAATTATTATTTTTATTAGATTTTCACCTATATAAAATTTTCCTAAATGCAAGAAAAATGTCGGATAGGACCCGAGCCTTGGGAGAAGTAGAGTTTAAAAGTATAAGACATGGTTTTGCTCATTTTTAGGCTCACAGACAGGGTCCTATTTTAAAAAAGGTGAAATAGCACAAAATTCGGGCGGTATGCCAATTTGAAATTTCGATTGAGTTTTGCATGGTAATCGACAAACTAATTATGAGTGCCCTAAGGTTGATGCCTATATGAGGTTTATGCATTTGTTGGGTTAGTGGAAGAGTTTACCCCATTAGCATGACTTCCAAGATATACCTCTTACCTATAAGGGCAATCATTCATCCGTACGTGTTGATAAGCCATTTTATATACCTGAGTGTACATTAATTGCCTCACGATATACCTTATGGGGACAACATGTGTGAGAGCGAATTTGGTATACTTAACATACGTGAATGAGTTCCTTACTATATACCTCCCGTCATGAGTTCGGTCAAGTGGTACGATGTGGAGGGAACCTTTCAATATACGTCAAAGGTAAGAGGCCATTGGAAGGTGAGAGTCCTATCGCTTAGATTAACCACTCCCCAGTGAAGCTGCCACCCATTATATAGTGACCCCCCCAGTACGGTACAAAATTTTGGTTAATATTGCCATGCTGTAGTGATGTAGTGTGCAAAAAATACATGTCTTAATTAGTACATTATGAAGAGAGATTTTTATTTGCATGATAAGTAAGGGGGTACTACACTAATAAGGGAGATCGTAAAAGTATCATGGAAAGAAAATCTATCATGGAGCATGAAGACTACACTTGTCATAGTGATAGGGAATGTGATTATATAAGTGAGTGATGTGTGTTAAGTGAGATAGTGAAATGGTCGTAGTGTGAGTAATCATGTTAATATACAAAAGTGAATATGTGTGCTAGCGAGCCTAATCATGGATCGATTACAAGTGGCGTGTGAAATGTGTGAGTGGTCATGGAGATATATAAACGTGAGAATAGTGTGGGTGTGTGTTAGTGAAGCTAAGCATGGATAATCTAAGTGGTGCGTGAAGCATATGGGTGAAGGTGAAATTATACACAAGTGTAAATGTACGAAGTGAGCATGGGTAACATATACAAGCGTGTGAAGTGAGCATATATAAGTGAGTGCAAAATGACATACAAGAGTAGAGATCATGGTAGAGATAAGAATGGGGTAGACATACAAAAATGTAAGTAAATGAGTAAATGAAACATACGAATGAGAGCATATGTATACATGTAGAAAAGTAGGAGAGAAAATAATAACACCCATGTGAAAATGGATACAAATCCTCTTAAAATAAGTCCCCATTGGAGTTGCCACTATGGCCATTCGAGGTCGGATTCCTTTAGGCGTGTGCGGATATAGGGTGTCAATCGTCATCAAATGGGGGAAATGGTAAAGAGATAGAGTCGCCCACCTGTTTTTCTCAAAATAAAAAAAAGAATGTTGTCGCCTCAGGATAATGGCATTAAAGTCAAACTAATGCATGCGAAACCAAGTAACTCAATAGTCTGGGGATTAAGTTACAAAATGGGAAAGTGTTGGGCACACATTCTGCCGTTTCAGTCTCCCATGGGTTAGTGTTAATCTTCTCCTTTTAGATTCTGTGATGTGTGTGTACATATGTATAGTACAAACTAATGGGAGAATGGAATCATTCTACTTGCTTTAGGAATGGGATAGAGTGAATTAATTCATAGGTGTGTTCCCCAAATAATTGATAAAAGTATAATGTAAGTGTTCGCCGAATAACAAATTGCTATGAAAGAGCGAATGTATGTCAGACGAGACACAAGTATGTAGGAGTATAAAACTTACAATAATAATAATAATAAGATATCAAATAAATGTATGATCATGAAAAGGGAGGACTTGAATCTTGGGATTGGCCCAAGTCGCTTATGTAGCCCAAGGGGGCATCAATGCCCACGTAATTCAAAAATAGCATAGGGCATGGTTCAACCTATAAATCCAAATGCAAGATTTCTTTTATGTGTGTGTAGAGAAAATGTGTTTTAGAGTGAGAGTGTGAAATGAGAAATCATGCTTTTGGAATGGAGAAGTAGACCTCCTTATGAGTGTTTTTTATTGGTCTTGAAATGATAATATGATGATCTTTGAATGGAATAATAGTGATATGAAAATGTGGGATGGATTACCATTAAGGTAAGAAATTCATGGAAGGAAATGTATGAAAATGGACTTTTTAGGGAAGGAAAAAGCTCTAAATTCGAGGGGAATGTTCTACGCCTTTTTGAGAGGGATCCCTTATTTCTCCTTTAAGGTAAGGTCATGGACCCTATTTATAGGGTCAAGGGGGTGTCTTGACTATCAAACGTGGGCCTTGCCCATCCTGCCGATAGGTAGGGTGTTTGCCTATAGGTAATCTGGAATGGGTTTTTTCAAAAAAATGGGCATGAAATGAAAATCGTAAGTTTGAATTATGCATGGGACATACCATTGGAAAGGGAATTCAGAGACCTTTAAGAATCCATTGAGCCAATCTACGATCCTAGAGTTGACCGAGGTTAAACATGGCTCAGAAGTGCCCAATGGCCACTAGATGAGAGGTTTTCTAAGGAAAACAGATCGCTCGTCCGAATTATAAGGTCAATTTTCACATGAGGCAGGCCGTTGGAAATGGAACTCAGTTCTCTACAATATTTCATTAAGTTTCACTTAGTTTGGAGGATTGATCAAGGTCAAATGGGGCCCGAAAGCGTCCAATCAGCCTTCAGAGTAAAACGAATAATTCGTCCGAACCGTAAGGCTGATTCATGCATGGGTCAAATCGTTGGTAAGGGGATTCAGAGAACTTTGAAGATTCATTGAGCTTCACTTAATTTGGAGGTTTGATTAGAGTCAAAGGGGCCTGAGAGTGCCTGGTGGCTTTTGGAGTAGTGCTCAGAGAAAAATGGATCATTCGTCCGAACCATAACGCCGATTCGCACACGGGATGGATAGTTGGAAAATGGATTCAGATATCTTCGAAGATTCGTTGAGCTTTGCTCATATTGGGGTGTTAACTAGAGTCAAATGGGGCTCGAAATAACTCGATGGCCTCTAAATCGATACTAAGAGTATGATCTAGAGTTTATGGTGAACGAGTGAGTGTTAGGAACTTAATGAGGTTCTTATGGGGGTCTTAGGATGGGGTGTCTACAACACCAACTAGGTCTTCGTCAGTGAATATGATAGCCTGATCAAAGTTTATGTTTTTACGTTCCTTTTTGGACAGAATAACTTGGACATTTCCACTTGAAAGGCTTCCTGGATTCAAGCTGCAATATTCACTTTGAGCTTTTTGTTAGTACATTGTAAAGGATCGATGTATACGTGAATATCCATGACCATCTCTGTGGGTGGGAGATCGTTATCATCCTTCTACACTATATTTACCTTGGCCAAGGACTTAGTCTTCACCATATCGATGTACTCCTTAAGGTTCCTGGCTTGAACGAGTTCCTCCAAATGATTTTTGAACAAGTTACAGTTCTATGTGAGGTGTCTATGGTCCTGGTGATAGGTTCACCTGAGGTTAACATCTTTATCTCTCGGATCATTAGCCATTTTGGCCGATCTCTGAAAGTATGACTTGCCTCTAATCTTCAAAATAATCTTATACATAGGCTCTTTGAAGAAAGCCTCCATCATCTAGAAACTTTTTTTTTTGTATATGATTTGGATCATCCCTTATCAGTGTTATTTAGTGCCTCTTTCTTCACTGCAGAAGACTAATTTCCTCCCTTGGAGGTCTTCTTTGGCTTATTCTTCTTTGACTTCTTGGAACTCTGGTTGGTCGTAGCCTTAGCCATGGTGAGTCCCTCATTTACCAGGGCATATTTTTTAATGAGTGCCATGAGATCGTACATGGTTAATGTTAACTTCTTTATCAAGGAATGATAAAAGATCATTCGATCTGGCAAGATCAAACTTAAAAGATGAAATGGATAGTCATTTGTTGATGTCGTCTTTCGCATTGAACAGTTCCCACTAGCATTATTCATACTGCTTGAGGGAGTCTCCTTTTAAGGACGATCAATGAGTCAACCTCCTTAACCTCTTTACTACTGGTAATGAAGCGAGATGTAAATTCTTTGGCTAGCTCTCTAAATGAGGAGATTAATTTGGGAGTCATCTTCTCAAACCACTTTAGGTGGATCTCTCCTAAAGTTGAAGGAAATAATTGGTACATAAGAGCATCGTGGTGACTCTATAGAGACATCATTTGTCGATAGAGTCTAATGTGATGGGCAGGATCCACCTTCCCGTCATAAGTTGTGATGTTCATAATAGAGAATTTGTTTGGCAGATCTAAGGTATCCACAGTAAATGGAGAGGTAGATCCATGAAGGTCTTTCAGTTAATTTTAGTCCAAACTTCTGGACAAATGACCCTTGACCGAGATCACTTGAGGTGAGGGGGTTTGGACAGAGTTTACTCCCTCCTGACAACTCGTACCAAAGAATCGATACGACGTCTGGCGTGTGAACCATGATACCGATTATCAGTCATATTTATTATAGGAAATATATTTTTAAGGTGGTGAGAATTTAGAGCTTTCCCACAGATGGTGCCAAATTATAGGGGATATCAAACCCATAATAAAATAAATATTATAGTTTGGACCTAGAAATATGAATGCAATAAACAAAGGTGAAGACACAGTATGTACGTGGCTCGACATATCATCCTTCCTACTTCCACATGGAAAGGAGGGAGAGCTATTTATTTTTTGAAAGAACAAAAGGCGATTGGAGTGATAGGGTTGCTAGATAAGATTCCAAGTCATCGTGAGCAAGATACAAATCAATACCCTTAGATTTCATGAAGTCGCTCTACAAAGTACATAAGAATATATGTCTCCCTACTTTGAGGTTATCCTTAGGTGATAGAGTCACGGTACAATTAATCATCAATGATGGATGAAGATCTTCCTAGATTCTAGCCTAGCTCCCCTAACTATTCAGCCGACCACGCTCACTGGCCCCTGAGAGCCACGTGTTAGTACACATGGCATAATCGGATACATTCCCTTCATCTACTTTGATGTTTATCTTTCAAAAATTTCATTTTCCTTGAAAATATCAAATATCCAACTAACACTTATATCTTCCTCATTAAGAAATTTATGATTAAAATATTTTAAGTCTCATGTCCTTGGTGTTGCTTAATTTTCTATAGATAAACATTTTTCAGAAAACCTTTTTTCTAATTCTTTTTAGACTTTCACCTTTTTACAAAAGGTGAGGACCTATTTTGAAAAGGTAAGCAACCCACAATCTGTTGTCTTAGTCTTGACCACATCATCAATCATGATGTTTTTGAAAGATATATAATATCCAACTCCAACCATGAGCCGTCCTCACATACACAAGGCAAAAATGACACTATTTTTTCAAATCAAAATCATTAGAAAAACCATAAAGAATTAATTGAATTTATTCATTTAATCTTTCAATAAAAATCCTAAAAAAATGTTGTGTGTTGTCAAGTGCGCCGAGTTATAGAATATAATCTATATTGATCAAGATTAAGATATCTAAGACTTTAAATCTTTATATTTGTATTCAAGACTACTTGGGAATAAATGAAACTAAGATACAATATCATATGCAATAGTCCATATATAATTTAGGTATTTTATTGAAATAACCTACAAGCACCTGATCAACATTTGTATCATATAATAAATAATCAAGATTGATATAAAATCACAACAAAATATAAAAAGAGCCGATGGGCGAGATAAGCATTCTAAAAGTCTTAAGCGCATTAAGAAACCATTATAACCAGTAGATTTTGAGGGAATCAGTATGGTGTCCATTTTGATCTCTAATATTTATCATTTTTAAATTGTCCTCCCTAATCCACACTTGACTCACACTAAGCGTTTTGGGTTTACGTCGAACATTGGGCATGTTTCAAATATATTTTCCATTCTTATTCTGGACATAATGAACATGTTTCCTTTGCCTTCCTTTTCGATTATTCCCAACAAAACTCCTAATTCTTTCTAGTATTATGGAAACATAAGGTAGGATTAAGTAATAACAAAAATCTGGTAAATGACTTTCCTTCTGATAATGATCACATTTAAAATGTATAGGTTTAGAAACAAGTGGATGATCAAAATGTTTATTATTTTTTATCTTGATACAAAAATATTTAAGGCGGAAATTTTTATGACTATAGGAATAAGAATTATCAATTCTAGGTCTCCTTATTTCCCAAGGTTATTTTTTATTCAAGAAAGTATAAGGAATAAGATTCTTTTCATTAAAACATTTCGCACCATCATATTTCCTTAAGCTTTGGGTACTTGTGGAAATAGACTAAAAATAGGTGATTCATTTTACGATGAGGAAGGTTGGGCGGGAGAAGTTATTAAGGAAGGGTTTCTTTATATGGAATGGGGGTTTCCTATTTTTCCCAATATGCTAGAGGAAAGAACAAGGCAAGGGGTTTGCATCATCTAACCATGACAATAGTTACAAGGGTGAAAAGGGAAAGTCGATAAAATCTAAAATATTTTTTGCTACTTGGTTCTCACTAATTTCGCGAAGGGGATTTTTTAGGGTGGGGAGGGGGAGGGGAAATACGGATTCGAACCCTCAACCTCCTACATGTGGGTGAGAGAGATAGTTAAGGAGGATTTTTGTAACTTTAACAAACCATTAATGAAAAATAAATTAAATTTTAAGAAAAATGGTAATGTAGTGAAGTCTGATAAAAAAACGTTATTGAGGTAACCAAACTAGAAAAAAACTTAACCTTTACTCACTAATGGGAGTATCAACTTTAACCATTTAACTGTAGGCGAGAATATTATTCAGAATCTCTGGATTTGCGATATCCTTTAGATCTTTCATTATCTAAAAATTTGGTTATAATGCTCGTATCATATTAAAAAAATTCATACGAAGTAGCTATATTAATCATAATTTTATAGCACAACCAACACAATTAGTTGTTTAAATTTGTTAATTAAGAAACTTAACATCCGAAGTGTGTTTTTAATAGGTTATTTAGTAGTGTTGAGTTATATATATGTCGATTTATATTTTCTCCGAGTTTGGTACTCAAAGTTAACCATAAAACGAGGTTTTCAACTTGATGTAGCAATGTAACATGTATTGTTTCATTTTCTATAGGATTAACTATGAGTATTTCCAATGTTGAGTAATTTTATTTAGCATATTAAGTTATACAACATGGAAACCATATGTTGCCATTTCACTTAACTTCGATTATTGTTGCTTTTTCCCACCTCATTTCACTTTAAGGATTTTTCAAACACGCAAGCCAAATGTCTTAATGTTCACACATGCACCATTGGACGACAATAAATTTAATTATAAAATATTAAACACCATCTTAACTAAACACATAATACTAATAACAAATAACAAAATAATATGATTTGTTTAACAAAAAGGTTGTGAGTTGTTTTTCATTAAATTTTTAATGAAAAATATTTCCAAAAGTAACTTTTAGCTTATGATATAGACATTCTCGCATGACTGACATTACATATGAGTTCGCTTAATGTCATAATTATTTTGCGAATGTCACTATCAATGACTAAAAGTTATTTTTAACACCATCTTAACTAAACGCATAATACTAATAACAAATAACAAGATAATATGATTTGTTTAACAAAAAGGTTGTGAGTTGTTTTTCATTAAATTTTTAATGAAAAATATTTTCAAAAGTAACTTTTAGTTTATGATAGTGACATTTGCGCATGACTAGTGACGTTACATATGTGTTCGCTTAATGTTATAATTATTTTGCTGATGTCACTACCAATGACTAAACATTATATGGATGTTCATAAACTCGATTGGATCGATTGGTCCGAAATAATCACACCGGATCGGGCGATATATCTGTGTGTGTGTGTGTGTGTGTTGTGATTGCAGTTTTATTTAACTAAGGTAATGTTCAGGAAACCAAAAAAATTTTGATTATATAATATTAAATACTTTAGTCATTATAACAAAATATTGCTTCAGGTATATAACAAAACACAACTTCAGATTTTTAAACCAAAACTTCAAATTTTTAATAAAATTTCAATTTTCTAATAAAATATTTTTTTCTATTTATAAAAAGCTTTCATAAAATTTAATTAAAAAATCATACCTGAAGTTGAACCAAGCTCGAATCTTCTTGGACTGACTACAGCCGGTCCGATCAATCAAATATTTCAGTTAGGTCTCGGGTTAAAAAACAAGATTGATTTATTCAATCCTATCTAAAAAAAGTTGTAAACTCGGAGCGAATTAGACCATGAAAAATATTAAACATCCTTTTAATAGTTTTGTGTAAAAACTAAACATCACTTTAACAATGAAAGAGTGAAAAGTAAATATGTTAAACTAATTAATGTGCTAATATTTTTATACACACACACACACATGTGTGCGCGCGCGCGTATATACATATGTATGTATGCATGTGTGTGCGTGTCCGCGTCCATTGCATTTTTATTTGACGAGGATAATATATATGAAACCAGAAAAGTTTTTGATTATATAATATAAAAACTTTAGTTATTATAGTAAAATATTTCTTCAGGTATATAAGAAAACCCAAGTTTAGATTTTGAAGACAAAAACTTCAGATTTTTAATTAAAATTTCAATATTTTAACAAATTCATACCTGAATTTGAACCAAGCTTGAAACTACCTGAACCGACTACAATCGATCCAATTAATCGAATATTTGAATTCAGTCTCGAGTTAAAAAAAAATAAGATAGCTTTATTGAGTCCTATAAAAATAAATTCATAAACTCGGAACGGATTAGACCATGAACATTATTAAACATTACTTACCCTGAAATATGTTAAACATCCTTTTAATAGTTTTGTGTAAAAACTAAGCATCACTTTAACAATGAAAGAGTGATAAGTAAATATGTTAAACTAATTACTGTCACTATAAATGTGCTAATATTTTTATATCCAAGTGCATCTACAATGTTAGCATATAATATATGGTGTATTGTATTACCATATAGACCAAAAGCCATCTTCTTGATATTTGTATCCAATAGGGAGATGAAGCAAAGTGAAAATTACACAAAAGCACTCATAAAAACAACAGGGCGTGAGAGGAGGTGTTGGTTTAGAAACAGTTCGAGTATAAGCAGTGTGGTCGTGCCGGAGTGGTTATCGGGCATGACTAGAAATCATGTGGGCTTTGCCCGCGCAGGTTCGAATCCTGCCGACCACGACCTTTTTCATTTTCTAGTTTTTGAATACTGTCTCTCTCCACTCGCTATAAGCCTATATCCCTTCGATTTTCATTACATGCTTTTTGTTGACTAACAAGTGCCTTCTCAATAGTGTCAAGTTTTTGGCACTGTTATACAACACGTATATAACGTGTTAATAACACACTTTTCAATCACTTGCACTTAGATGAATAATAACACACTTTTCAGACAATGTCAAGTTTTTGGCACTGTTAATAACATGAGCCTTAAATAAATATATTAAGAGTCTAAACATAATAGGGATAAAACAATATAGACAAGGTATAAGTGTATAAGGAATTTTTTCATGGTACTTATATGGTGTTTACTTTTTTTAATGTCTAAACTTTATGGTGGCGCTAAGGACACCCATTTATTGATTCCTCCCAAATCACTATCTCTCAAGCCAATTTTCTCTTAAACCATTCTCTCATTTAAATTCTACACACTCATTTTCTCGCTCAAACCGATTTCGGGGTAATTATCCCAAATCAAAGTTATTTTTTTAAAAGAAAAATTTCCATTTGAGGTGATTATGCCCCTCAAACTTTAACATTTGGCTTTAGCGCTCATATTATAAAAACTCTAGAAAAATGCACAAACATTACTCCTTCAAAGTGTCCATTGACAAATTTGGTAAAAATTAAAAAAAGCCCCCTTTGGTAACAAATATGGTCAATGCTTTTGCAATATAAAAGTATAAGGGTTATTTTGGGTTTGATACATATTAATTGTTCATTATAAATAAAAAATTTTAAAACTATTTTAGAATAAAAAAGGTTTTAACTGATTTAATAATTTTTTTTTATAAATAGCTATTTAAAAAAAAATCATTTTTAACTATATGAACTATTTTTCAAAAATTAAAAATCTATTATAAAATAAAAAAATAATTGTTTTATACTTAAAACCGTTTTCTTAAAAATAAAAACTGTTTTTTTGAAAAAATAAAAAACTGTTTTATAAAAAATAAAAACCTTTTTTTAATAAAAAATAACTTTTTAACTATTAAAACATTGGTTTAACTATTAAATTTTGGGGGGTGTTTTCGAGTACTCCCCCACTTTTATGACTAGATTTGTAATATACCCCCACTTTTTTAAAATTTACAATACACTCTCATTCTCCCATTCTATTAACTCTCCATCCAAACTGTTAGTCAAAAATTATGTTTATTGTTGACATTATAAGTTTTTCTCCCACTATTATGACCAATTTCGTGAGAGACCAATTTTTAAAAAAAATGCAAAACACTCCCAATCTCTTAACTCTCCAATTTTTTTTATCGAAAAATTTAAGTAGCGTGTAATTAAAAAAATCAATTTTGGGGGGGAAAAACATTGATAAAGTTCAAAAATAAGAAATTTCGGAATATATTAAAGAATTGTGAGTTTTTTTTAATTATTATTATTATTATTATTATTATTATTATTATTATTATTATTATTATTATTATTTTCTTTAGAAATTTCCATGTAAAATATAATGCAAGGATTTTTTTTCATGAAACTCTATTTTAGAAAGACGTAAGCAGAGATGGGTTTATTAAGAATAAAAATGATGAAAATTTGAGGATTGTGACCATATTACGCCCATTATGGTCATGGTTTTGAATCGTGACCAGTAATGTGACCACATTGTCGCCATTTTTTCCATGTAAAGATTCACGGTTGAGTCATAGTCCATTACCGTGATCAAGTTGGTCAAGGCCCACGATTGTGACTAGTGTTTGGTATAGATCACCCCTCGAAGGGGTCACAACTTGATATTGGTCAGGGTTTTGAACCATGACCACCCTCATGATTTTGGACCGTGACTATTTTTTATTTTTGGCACAGTGGACTGTTTTTTTACTAAAGCAATGTAGGTCGCGGCATGTCTTAGTAAAATCCTAAACAAAGGTTTTGGCCTTGTTCGCAACCAACAAAGGAAACCTTTACTGAAGTAAAGAATCCCTTCATTGAAGTGAATCAATAATAGTAATAATATAGGGCATAAAATGGCTATGAAAGTTTAGACCTTCACCAAAACTTGATATGATATACTTATTCGGTTTATCTATGAAATAAATTTGTATATGAAACAAATATATTCACATACTTTTATCACCAATACCAAAAATAAATATATCAACGCACATTAACATAAGACAATTTTCCAATTTAAAAAGTTATTTTAAATATTACAAAGGTGTGTTAAAGTATCCTAATTCATTTTACCTCAACCTACAGTGGCATTCCCAAGAATATTATAAGAGGGGCTTATTTGTAGAACTCCTCACTCAAAGATAAGTTACTTGAAGAAGTAAAGAAGGAGTTAGTTTGATGTTACATGAAGGAGGTTAATTAGAACACTGGAAATGGATGGACTAACTTTGATTTGAATCTGCATAAAAGAGAGAGTTGAGCTACATTCATTGTTACTTATTTACTCATGAAATTAGTGTCAAGAGTGCGGAGATAATTCAAAGTTTTGGAGCCCTCAAAACACTATTGAAAAGGCACTTGTTAGTCAACCAAAATAGGGGTGGCAATTCGGGCCAATGGGTTGTGTTTGGGTCTGGCCCGACACGACCCGACACAATTTTATCTGGCACGAACACGACACGACACACTAGCGTGTTTTTTTTGCTAGCACGAACACGACCCATTAGTAGCACGACCCGACACGAGTAACACGAAAAAAAAAATTGTGCCAAATTGGCACGATTGACACGACTGGACACGATAACCCATTAGGCTAATTGAAGATGTGTTCTCTTTTTTCACGAGATGGAGTTTCTTATTTGGGCTAATTGGGACACAATTGGGTTATTTTCTTATCGTGTTGCAATTGGGCTCTAACGGGCAATTTCGGGCCAATTTCCTGGCACGAACACGACCCGATAGTGGGCCAAAAAAGTCTGGCCCGAACACGACCAGCTGTTTTAATTTTGTGTCAATTTCGTGTTGGATCGTGTCGTGTTCGTGCCCAAATTGCCACCCCTAAACCAAAAGAATGTAACGAAAATTGAAGGGATATAGTGAGTGGAGAGAGACAGCATCAAAAACTAGAAAATGAAAAAGGTCGTGGTCGGCAGGATTCGAACCTGCGCGGGCAAAGCCCACATGATTTCTAGTCATGCCCGATAACCACTCCGGCACGACCACACTGTTGAAACATAAACTAATTCTAAACCTAAATCTCTTCTGTTTTTAATTAGTGCTTTTGTGTAACTCTCACTTTGCTTCACATCCCGACTGGATACGAATATCACGAAGATGGCTTTTGGTCTATATGGTAATACAATACACCATAACATTGTAGATACACTTAGATATTAAAATATTTGCACATTAATAGTGACATTAATTAGTTTTAACATATTTACTTTTCACTCTTTCATTGTTAAAGTGATGCTTAGTTTTTACACAAAACTATTAAAATGATGTTTAATATTTTTCAAGCTAAGTAATGTTTAATATTGTTCATGGTCTAATTCGTTCCGAGTTTATGATTTTTTTTATAGGACTGAATAAAGCTCTCATGTTTTTTTAACTCGAGATCGAATTCAAATATCCGATTAATTGGATCAATTGTAGTCGGTCCAAGTAGCTTCAAGCTTGGTTCAAATTCCGGTATGACTTTGTTTTTTATTTTAATTAAATCTTATTATACCTATTTTATAAAACAAAAAACAAAAACAAAGTTTTTTATTAGAATATTAAAATTTCAATTAAAAATCTGAAGTTTTTGTCTAAAAAATCTAAACTTGGGTTTTGTTATATAACTGAAGAAATATTTTATTATAATAACTAAAGTTCTTATATTATATAATCAAAAGCTTTTTTGGTTTCATATATATTATCTTCGTCAAATGAAAATGCAATGGACGCAGACAAGCATAAACATACATACATACATACATACATACATACATACATACATACATATGTATCTATGCGTGCACACACACACACACACACTAATGTGTGTGTATAAAAATATTAGCACATTAATTAGTTTAATATATTTACTTTTCACTCTTTCATTGTTAAAGTGATGTTTAGTGTTTACACAAAACTATTATAAGGATGTTTAATATTTTACATGGTCTAATCCGCTCTGAGTTTACAACTTTTTTTTAGATAAGATTGAATAATGCAATCTTGTTTTTTAATCAGAGACCTAACTGAAATATTCGATTGATCAGACCGGCGGTAGTGAATCCAATCAGATTTGAGCTTGGTTCAAATTCAAGGATGATTTTTTTTTCTTTGCTTCAATTAAATCTCATTGTATCTATTTTATATAACAAAAAAAAACAAAGATTTTTATTAGAATATTGATTTTTTCTTAAAAATTCAAAGTTTTTGTCTACAAAATCTAAAGTTGTGTTTTGTTATATACATTAAGAAAGATTTTGATATAATAACTTAAGTTTTATATTATATATTCAAAGGCTTTTCTGGTTCCTTATATATTAACTTAGTCAAACAAAAATGCAATGGACGCGGACACGCACTCACATACGCATATATATATATATATATATATATATATATATATATATATATATATATATATATATATATATATATATATATATATATATATATATTGTCCAGTTAACTAATCACAAAATATAGGTTATTTAACAAATCCCATAAATTATTTTTGTATATTTAGTTCAACATATCTTCAAATATGATTTTTAGTGTCTCATCGTGAAACACTGACATTCCGTGACATTAATTATAACAACGTACTTACTTTTCATTGTTTCATTATTAAAGTGATGTTTAATATTTACACAAAACTGTAAAAAGGACATTTAATATTTTTTTAGGCTAACTAATGTTTAATATTGTTCATAGTCTAATCCACTCCCAGCTTAGGATTTTTTTTTGGATAAGATTGAATAAAGTGATCTTATTTTTTTAACCCGAGACCTAACTGAATTATTCGATTGATCGGATCAGCTTTCTTATTATCGTCCACCATGTCTTCAACTTAGTGCCTCAACCTTGCTAATGATATTAACATCAATAAGATTTTTATTAGAATATTGAAATTTCAATAAAAAATCTGAAGTTTTTGTCTAAAAAATCTAAACTTGGGTTTTGTTACATACCAGAAGAAATATTTTATTATAATACTAAAGTTTTTATATTATATAATAAAAACTTTTCTGGTTTCATATATATTATCTTCGTCAAATGAAAATACAATGGACATGGACACGCACACACATACATACATACATACATACATATGGATATTCGCGTGCGCGCACACACTATTGTGTGTGTGTCTGTATATATGTATAAAAATATTAGCACATTGATAATGACATTAATTAGTTTAACATATTTTCTTTTCACTCTTTCATTGTTAAAGTGATGTTTAGTATTTACACAAAAATATTTTACGGATGATTAATATTTTTCATGGTCTAATCTGCTGTGAGTTACGACTTTTTTTAGATAGGACTGAATAATGCAATCTTGTTTTTTAACTCAAGACCTAACTGAAATATTCGATTGATAGGACCGTCTGTAGTCAGACCAAGCAAATTCGAGCTTGGTTCAAATTCAAGGATGATTTTTTATTTTTGCTTCAATTAAAACTCATTGTATCTTCTTTATAAAATAAAAAGCAAAACCAAAGATTTTTATTAGAATATTGAAATTTTTCTTAAAAATCTGAAATTTTTATCTAAAAAATTGTGACACCCCACGGACTAAAATACCGGATGGCTAGCCCGTGATCAAAATAAAAGGTTAGTCTCATATGGCTCATTCTTAACATCACTGTCGAAAACCTTTTTAAAGTAACTAACCATCTAGTAATTTAATTAGACTAGTGCCAAATTTTATCTTTCATTAATAATCAACGTGCGGAACTAAAATAATAAATAAACAATCAACACAAACTGATAACTAAATTCAGCACAGATGAATAATATAAATAAAGATGACAGAATCAACTCTCAGTTCAACAAGAAATAAAACAGTAAACTGAAACCATAACTTGGATAGACAAGGTCACATAAATCACTGAATACTAAAATTGAGGGCTACATGCTCAATTGAGTAGTGAAGTAAAGTCCCTACACTAGGAATGAATGTATGAAGCATCTATAGCAAAGTTATGCAAGGCAACTTTCGCATGAGCTGAAGCTGCGCATCTCTCGAAAGAATACTCAAACCGGGCGTCCCCGTGGCTGGACACCCAAAAGGTTTTGAAAAAGATTTTGCCACGGGTTAGAGCCCAAGTAAAAAATTTTGAAAATATTTAGCAAGCTGTTAAATTGCAATAATTAAATATGCATGCAAACTCCTCATCTTTGAGCTAGTGTCGCATTCACTTGAGGTATAGCTCACCCCTCATCTAATGTGCACACCTAACACTTGCCTATAGACCTTCCTAGTTAACCGTACCTAATTTGAAGTATCACACATCTTGCCACCACGCTACTCTAACCCAAGTATTCTTACTTTGATTATTAAGTTATCTACACATTAACTTATTAACCGTTTTAACTATTTTAAATCATATAATGTTCACACTAGTTAATGTAACAACCCGCGTAATTTTGGGGGTATTTTCAAAATTTAGAGGAAAAATAAAGTTTTTGATAAATTTATTTTCTTGCTAAAAAATGTTGGATTTTATTTTTAAAGATGTGAATTTCAAACGGTTTCGAAATCGGAGTTAAAACGGATTTTAAAATGATTTAAAAATATTTTTACCGTTATAAACATTTTTAAGCCGAACTACCAAAATAACTGGGCGATCGATCGATCGACGCCAGGGGTCGATCGATCGATCCCCTCAGGTTTCGTGCGCAGCAGGTTTTGTTAAGAGTTTGTTTTGTTTTAAACTCCTACTTCTTTTCCTTATAAAATAAGGTCGTGGGTGACCCTTTGAGGTACAACTTTTTGGCAGCAAACCTATTTTCATTCCTCTTCTTTTTATATACACTTTGCCCCTTTGATTTATGCATTCAACCCTTAGTTTTGGAGTTGTTCTTGGGGCTGTTTTGGTGTTTGTTCTTGGAGGAGTTTTGTGATTCTTTGAGGACGATTTTGATGGCTTATTCTGTGATTTCTGGGCAGATTCTTATTGGTATCCTTTTGGTGGTTTAAGGTATGAGATTTTACACAATATGCTCCATAATCTGGCGAGTGTTATCCCTTTTGATTTTATTTGATTATTGACTCATATTTGAATAGCTAAATTCATTTGGAAATTTGGAAAAATATTTGTTGGAATCTGATTTTGATTCATGTGGTATTATATTTGTATTATACATGTTGTCATGTGATTTTAAGATGACACTGATGTTGGGCACCCGCCAAGATTCCTGTTCCGGCTACTTGATAAAATATGGCGCGGTATGGTGGGGCCTGGTGACTCTGATTAATGTATTGTTGATAAATTATATTGATAAAAATGCTTATGAAATTCACATTTGTTTTGAATATTCGTACTCGCATTGTTACGTTTTATTCACCGCTAATATTTGTTGAGCATATTTCATGTCGTATTGTGTACTTCCCCATATTTTCTTTTAGTGGCAGGTTAGCGCGGATTTTGAGCGCTTTGGATTTATTGGGATGATTTTAGCGTGGATTATTCTGGAAAGAATATTCGAGAATAGAAGATGAGAAGATTGTATTTATTTTTTATGTATAGAGTATTGGCGATTTATTTTATTTTATTTGGAGATAGGTAGTTGTATTATTTTGAGAGACTTAGTTGTTATTTAATTTGAAGCATTGAGATTAGTGTATTCTCTTTGTATATCGTGGGATTTAGATTCTATATTCCTTGTTATATTGTAGATTTAGTTAGTTTTATCGAGAGTGGCGTTCCGCTCGCTCTCCCCGGGCGGGCGGGGTGTTACAAATGGTATTAGAGCATATGTATACGACAACTCTTGGGTCTTGAATTTTGGGTCTGTTGCGTTTTTGTGACGCGTATTTTTGGAGATAGATTTTTTAGATGATCATTTCGTGTTAGGCATCTAGATTAAATGTGAGAAATTTATTTTGGGAGACGAAATTATTTATGGAGATAATTGTAGTGACCTGATTTTCGAGAGTTAGGCTTTCGGCGAATTTCGAGGGCGAAATTTCATTGTTAGTGGGGAATTGTAACAACCCGCGTAATTTTTGGGGTAAGTTTTTGATAAAATTATATTTCTTGCACAAAAAATGTTGGATTTTATTTTTAAAGACATGAATTTCAAACGGTTTCGAAATCGGAGTTAAAACGGATTTTAAAATGATTTTTAAATATTTTTACCCTTATAAACATTTTTAGGCCGAACTACCAAAATACCTAGGCGATCGAACGATCGACGCCAGGGGTTGATCGCTCGATCCCCTCAGGTTTCGTGCGCAACAGGTTTTGTTAAGAGTTTATTTTGTTTTAAACTCCTACTTCTTTGCCTTATAAAATAAGGTCGTGGGTGACGCCCCTTTGAGGTTAAAAACTTTTTGGTAGCAAACCTATTTTCATTCCTCTTCTTTTTATATACACTTTGCCCCTTTGATTTATGCATTCACTTCTTAGTTTTGAAGGTGTTCTTGGGGCTGTTTTGGTGTTTATTCTTGGAGGAGTTTTGTGATTCTTTGAGGACTAATTTTAATGACTTATTCTGTGATTTCTAGGCAGATTCTTATTGGTATCCTTTTGGTGGTTTAAGGTATGGGGTTTTACACAATTTGTTCTTTAATCTTGCGAGTGTTATCCCCTTTGATTTCATGTGATTATTGACTCATATTTGAATTGTTAAATTTATTTGAAAATCTGGAAAAATATTTGTTGGAATCTTATTTTGATTCATGTGGTATTATATTTGAGTTGGGCATATTGTCATGAGATTTTAATATGGCACTAATGTTGGGCACCAGCAAAGATTTCTGTTTCGGCTACTTGATAAAGTATGGCGCGGAATGGTGAGGCCTGGTGACTCTGATTATTGTGTTGTTGAGAAATTATATTGATAAAAATGCTTATGAGATTTGCATTTCTTTTGAATATTCGTACTCGTATTGTTACCTTTTATTCATTGCTAATATTTGTTGAGCATCTTTCTTGTCGTATTGTGTACTTCCCCATATTTTCTTTTAGGGGCAAGTTAGCGCGGATTTTGAGCGCTTTGGACTTATTGGGATGATTTTAGCTTGGATTATTTTGGGAAGAATATTCGAGAATACAAGATGAGAAGATTGTATTTATTTTTTTATCTATAGAGCATTGGCGATTCGTTTTATTTTATTTCGAGATAGGTAGTTGTATTATTTAGAGAGACTTTATTATAATTTAATTTGAAGCATTGGGATTAGTGGATTTTCTTTGTATATTGTGGGATTTAGATGCTCTATACCTTATTATATTGTGAATTTAGTTAGTTTTATCGAGAGTGGCGTTCCGCTCGCTCTCCCCGGGCGAGCGGGGTGTTACAAATGGTATCAAAGCTTACGTATACGACAACCCTCGGGTCTTGAGTTTTGTGTCTGTTGCGTTTTTGTGACACGTATTTTTGGAGATGTAATTTTTAGATGATCGTTTCATGTTAGGCATATAGATTAGATGTGAGAAATTTATTTTGAGAGACGTAATTATTTATGGAGATAGTTGTAGTGGCCTGATTTTCGAGAGTTAGGCTTTTGGCGAATTTCGAGGGCGAAATTTCATTATTAGTGGGGAAGTGTAACAACCCGCGTAATTTTTGGGATATTTTTAAAATATAGAGGAAAAATAAAGTTTTTGATAAAATTATTTTTCTTGCTAAAAAATGTTGGATTTTATTTTTAAAGATGTGAATTTCAAACGGTTTCGAAATCGGAGTTAAAACGGATTTTAAAATAATTTTTAAATATTTTTACCCTTATAAACATTTTTAGGCCAAACTGCCTAAATACCTGGGCAATCGATCGATCGACGCCAGGGGTCAATTGATCGATCCCCTTAGGTTTAGTGCGCAGCAGGTTTTGTTAAGACTTTGTTTTGTTTTAAACTCCTACTTCTTTGCCTGATAAAATAAGATCGTGGGTGACCCTTTGAGGTACAGCTTTTTGGCAGTAAACCTATTTTCATTCCTCTTCTTTTTATATTAGCGATTTATTTTATTTTATTTCGAGATAGGTAGTTGTATTATTTCGAGAGACTTTATTGTAATTTAATTTGAAGCATTGATATTAGTGGATTCTCTTTGTATATTATGGGATTTAGATGCTCTATACCTTATTATATTGTTGATTTAGTTAGTTTTATCGAGAGTGGCGTTCTGCTCGCTCTGTCCGGACGGGCGCCGGACGGGCGGGGTTTTACAGTTATATAAGCAATCCCCTTTTTAAATCATATAACTTACACACTAGTTATATGAGAAATACATTTACACTTATGTATTAATTCCATATATAATTCTCTACTCATATTATATACGTACTAGTAGACTACAATATTCACACACAAGTCGCGTATAATAACCATCCATTCCCAAGTAATAACTCTTTGGATGCTTTCTCTAACATGCTATCATGTCCCAAGCATGCTCACTCTAACTCGAACACCTCAACTCAGACTAGGTCACACCAAACTTGGGCAAAAATAATGCACACGTAGTGAAGGCGGTCATATTTCCTTCACCGAAAGTGCAACAAAATCGTACCCAAAGCGGTGCACCACTGAAAATAAATCACACAATAATATTTTGGACGATATGACCTGGGGACTATACTCTCCCTACTCCTCAAGTCAGGGGATTCACCCATATTGCACAACCTCCAATGATAGCACTAGAGGGGTATGCTTTCACATAAATATGATTCACACCAATATTTATAAATCATACAAATATATATATATATATATATATATATATATATATATATATACCATCACACTAATCGTGTACATATATTTAAATAAAGTCCAGCTAACCCATGCTTAACACCCGTAGCACTAGCCCAAACTACCCAAGTCCATATCCCGACTTGTAATTTAATTAATCCAACATTAATTATTTTTTCGTTTAAGTTGTGTCACCCAACTAAAATGCCCGGACTCGCTCATTCGGTCCATAACTTAATCTCTTAGTATTTGGTACACAAAATTCAAATAATTAGTTTAACACTTCTCGTTAAATTAAATATTCGATAATTTATTATACATCTCTAATAATAATTAAAAAGGCTACTCTTTGCCCAACTCCTGACGCACTAGCCTGAAAATATTCGAGTCATAATCTCGACTCTTAATTAAATTTATTTCACCTCCATTAATTTTTAATGTTACCCAACAAAAATGTCAGGACTCCCTCACTGGACCCGTATATGAACTTTTGAATTTATGTCACCAAATTCTAATTATTTAGACCCATCGTCCATCTAATTAAAAATATATCTTAAAACCCCATTTTCAAGGCTCTAACCATTTAAACTAAATCAAAACATTTCCATTTAATTCTTTTTTTATTATTTCCCTTATATTATTTATGCGCTAACTGTAGAAGTTTGATCCCAATAACACTCAAAGATAAGTATGAAACTAATCAGTCAGGAATGGAGAGTGGCCAACATCTGAAACCGGAAAAAAAATGTTGCAGCGTCGTTCAAACGACGCCCCAGATCGTTCGAATGACTTGAGGGTTTTTCTCTCTCATTTTCATCTTCCTCACATCCGTTACTGCCATGGCTGAACCCTCAAGCTCTCTAACTCTCCAATACCTTCAACTGAGATATAAACCATTCAACACACAATATACCATTCACCATTCAACACATATCATCCCCAAACGAAATCAAAACTATATAAAAAAAAGTGTCAGGTTAGACGGTTTTGCCATCGACGGAAGTGTCCCATCTCCGGGACAATCTCTTGTACATTTTCTGCTAAATTTTTTCGGTGCCTACTCATTCTTATTTAACCCATTATAAGAACCATTAACCATTTACAATTTTAAATACCATCAGGCTACTTACGAGGTGGGTTTCATAATTTTACACAATCCCAAAATTTAACTTTGATCATACCCCCGAATCAATCCACCAAAATTTCTCCTTGATTTCGAATTAGATTCTTAATTCAAACAGTAGACTTGGATTTCTCCTCATAAACATTGAAGATTACACAACTTATACTGCCCTAATCATCAAAACCAAATTTACACGAATTCTCATCCTAACACGAATTTCAATTACACACACCATTATATGAATTGAAATACCACAATTTAATTGAAAGCAAGTTTAACTACTTGCCTGGGTAAATTCGTAGAGTCTGATTTCCTTTGTTGGAGATGGATGTTTAACGATGAACACATCAACTTCTTCTTGGTTTGGCTCCCAAAAGCTCTCCCAATTGATCCCTTTTTCTCCTCTGTAAACTAGGGTATTCTATTTGAGATGTGCCTACCACAAACTCCTTAACTTAGGTTTTATTATGTGAATCCAGAAATTAATCTTGTGGGCTAAATTAAAATGGCCCAAACACCCCCGTGTGGGCCCGTTTATGCCTAAAAATATCTCGAGACCCAATTACTACCCTCGGGTACTCTTTTTCAACTATATCGACCTATTCGGAACCAACTGTGCACTCAGAATCGTCATTCAAGTTACTTTACTAAAATCTCCAATCTCAACCTCAAACTATGACACATGTAATTTTTAAAAAAAATATCTAAATTAAAAAATTCTTAATTCACTAATTTAATTAAATCCTACATCACCAAATTAATTAAATCCTACATCCTCAAAAACACGGGGTGTTACATACTTCCCCTCTTATAAAGGAATTGCGCCCTCGAAATTAAGATAAGTCTAGTATTTCAATCCTCGAATACTTTCCTACTCACATTCTTTGAGATTTCTACATATATCTCTATCCATTATAATCGAGAATTATATTAAAATTTAATTAATTACCCAGGGCGCCCATCCACCCTGTACCCATGCTCATCTGTACGAGTGTTACCCGACTCTTCTAGCCTTAAACCATAACATAACTTTAAAGTCATAGTTATTACCACATAAGTATATATTAACCATGGTATCAAATCTATATACTAATGACCAAACATCTTCCCACTTCCAACATTGCACTACATTTCATGAGTGGGACGTATCGCAAAGCGAAATCCAAACAAGGACACCCCCCGTTACACTACTACCTAATAGTGTCGGTTGTTGAGATCTGTTAGGCCCTCAGTCTATACCACGGCCCCCCAAATTCCCGTCTCTTAACATAAAGGTATACTCGTCCACTCTCATATTACACATACATCATACCATACAGAGCCCCTCACTATCACTAGTTTCTTAGCATAAACGAATCACGAGTTATATCTCCCTTCTCGATAATAAAACTATCCACCCTGAATCCCATCAGTAAACGTTCCTACTCACCGGGATCAATTATAATAATATAAACCCTTTCTTATAAGTCTATCATGCAACATACAATAACGTATATACATGTATATACAGACTAAACCCTCTTTCAGGTGATAACTAGCACAACTAAATTATATCTCAAAATAGCGAACACAAAGTATCACCATATTATGTACTATAGCCCAAACATCCGGGCATAAATATCACTAAGTCTCGTACGTAATACACTTATCTCAAACTCATCCCACACTCCTAGTGTGGTTATATCATACTGGTATTCTAAATACTGCTCTACCCGTTAACTTATATTACAAAGGTTTTCTCAGTGCTTCCTTTGCAGCATTACCCGACTCTCCTAGCCATACATCATAATATCTCTCACCTAAAAGTGTTTCCTCTACACGTTCAATAATTTAACATTTTAAAACCGATACGCTATCATCCAGTAACGTCTCACCACTCCTGACGTTTATTAAGGTCCATGCGTGTAACATCCCTCAACGAAGTTCCAAAGAACTTTCCCCAATGCATTATTCCCTGGCATTATCAATCATCGAGATTCGTGGGTCCAAAGCACATACTAAGATATCACCAATTCTGTCTATCGACACATAAATCAGATTATCTACACCCATATCTCTCCAAGCATCCCACGATATGACACTCTCACCATCATTAAGTTCTTAGCGCATAAAAAATAATGAGCTAAAAATCTCTGCTTAATGATAAACCCGATATAATCTGAGTCACATCAGTAAAAGTCCCCATGCACCAGGATTCAATGTAACTAAACAACTGTACTCTCTAAAGTCTGCTTTATAAAATATCACCGCCAGCTTAACCCTCTTTCAAGTGAGACGTTGCAAAAATATACATCCTACCCCAGAATCGCGAATACGATAGTCTTGCTGTAACCGCCCACAATCGCTTAACACTCCGTACCTAGGATAAAACCATACCTCGAATATCACCTCTCAAAATAAACTATCCTCATAAAATATATCCTCTCAATATCCACCCTTGCTCCCCTGCAGATGGAACTAAAGAGTGCCCGCTAACCTAACAGTGAATATATACAACTATAAAAATATTAACATTGCCTCTACTAAACCCGTCTCACATGCGAATCTAGTACATAACAAATTACTGTGACTCACTCGTGTCACACAAAACAGACCCCAATCACCCCTGGATAAAATCCATATATTCAATTGCCAATAGCACTCACAGTTTAAATGGCTCCTGGACATAACACCCTCGTCCAAACTAAACCAAAAACTTCTTATATTATTGCCCCTACTGGGCACCCCGTTCCTGTACCCCAATTCACCGCGGACAATTTCCACACATGCGTTCCTATCCTTTACACATAAGACACCTCTCCTTGTCATTTCCCTTTTCTGGCCCCACTAGCCATGACGGGATTGTCCCTCTTGCGAACCTAGTCGTCTTTACCCTGATTGCTACCCCCGTTGTCCCTTTGGCTCCGCCAGCCCTATGGGACTCGTTGCTGGCCTTGATGGCCCTGACTGAATCCACTGTCACATGGTAGTAATTCTATTGGGTATACCCTCCTATGGTTCCTTACTAGCACTTTTAAATCCAATCTTACCCTTTAGTTAGATTCTCCAACTCTCTTGACTACCTTCTCACGGAAGCGCTGATATCAATGACCACAGTGACTCCTATCGCGATCACCATTCTCAAAATATTCCATAGCTTCTGCTGAGCCTCCCCCTGCAGTCCTTCCAATGACCCTCGCTGGTCGCCCAAAGTTGTTTGGTGCACGAAGCCCAACCTAACTCGTATATGAATCGCGCTAACTGTACTTAATATAGGAGAACATAAATCGCATACATAGAAGAATACAATAATCCTATAATAAGGATCTATATCAAAGATCGCCACGTAAAAACGTAATAAGATGCACAGATCCAAAGGACTCAAGAACCTGATGCTCTGATACCATCGATAACACCCCGCCAACTAAAATACCGAGTGGCCAACCCGTGATCAAAATAAAATGTTGATCTCATATGGCTCATTGTTAGCATTGCTGTCAAAAAACTTTTTAAAGTTACTAACCACCTAGTCATTTAATTAGACCGGTGCCAAAGATTTTTATAAAACACAAAACAAAAACAAAGATTTTTATTATTGAAATTTTAGTTAAAAATCTAAAGTTTTTGTTTAAATAATCTAAACTTGGGTTTTGTTATATATCTGAAGAAATATTTTTATTATAATAACTAAAAAATTTATATTATATAATCAAAAGCTTTTTTGGTTTCATATATATTACCTTAGTCAAATAAAAATATAATGGAGGTGGACACGCACACACATACATACATATGTATATACGTACATATACACACACATATATGTGTGTGTATATATATATATATATAGAGAGAGAGATAGATAGAGAGAGAGAGGCCCCCTCCTATAAATACTCTTTATGGTGCCGACCGGCACATACCAGTTTTTAAAAATAGTAAAAAAAATAATTTTTTTTTTATCAAATTTCATGGATATGATCTCCACGGTGAGAAGATCATCTCTAATTTTTATCATTAAAAAATTCAATAAAAAAATCATTGAGATGAGGTGATATGTAAAAAAATTATGTAAACATATATTTTCAACTATTGAACATCTCATCCACTTTTTGATTCAAGTTTTTGATGAAGCTTTATGTATATGATCTCGACAGTGAGAAAATCATATTCATAAAGTTTCATAAAAAATTTCCATCAATCAAGTGGCTGGCACATACCCAAACTTTCAAAGGTCAAAAATGCATATTCATACCAATTTATTGACATATCATCTCATCTCACCAGTTTTTTTATTCAATTTTTTTATGAAAATGATCTCTCACCTTGGAGATCATATGCATGAAGTTTAATAAAAAAATCATTTTTATACTATTTAAAAAAAATGGTATGTACCGAGGCTGCACAATAAGGAGTACTTACAGAAGATTTATATATATATATATATATAGTTCGGTTAACTAATCACAAAATATAGGTCATTTAACAAAACCCCCTAATTTTTTTCTGTATATTTAGTTCAACATCTTCAAAAATTATTTTTAGGGTCTTATAGCGAATCAGTGGCATGCGATGACACTAATTATTTCAACATATTTACTTTTCATTACTTCATTGTTAAAGTGATGTTTAATATTTGCACAAAATTATTAAAAGGGTGTTTAATATTTTTTAGGCTAATTAATGTTTAATATTGCTCATACTCTAATCCACTCCAAGCTTAGGATTTTTTTTGGATAAGATTGTATAAAGTGATCTTATTCTTTTAACCCGAAACCTAACTGAATTTTTCAATTAATCGGATCGGCTGCAGTCAGTCCAAGCAGATTCGAGCTTGGTTCAAACCCAAGTATGATTTTTTAATTAAATTTATGACAGCTTTGTATAAATAGAAAAAGAAAACTATTTTATTATAAAATTGAAATTTTATTAAAAGATTGAAGTTTTTTGGTTTAAAAAATTTTAAGTTGTGTTTTGTTATATACCTGAAGTAATATTTTGTTATAATAACTAAAGTTTTTTATATTGTATAATCAAAAGCTTTTTTATTCTCATAAATACTACATTCGTCAACTAAAATGCGACAAACACGCGCGCATGCGCGCACACACACACACACATATTTATATTTATTTCCAGGCTAGTGTGTTTATTCCGGACCAATAGATCCAGTTGAGTTTTTGAACATCCATATAATGTTTAGTCTGGCATATTTTTTAAATAATTTTTACTCCTTGATAGTTACATTAACAAAAGAATCTTAACATTAAGTGTACACATATGTGATGTCACCGGTCATGGGCTAATGTCACTATAACAAACTAAAAATTACTTTAGAAAATATTTTTCGTTTAATATTTAATCAAAAATAAGTCATGGGCTTTTTGTTAAACACATCGTATTACTTTGGTACATCACTTTTTTTTTAAATTTAGGTTATCCTTCATTAACGGTCAATTGAAGTTACAAAAAAAAACTCCTTAACTATACCTCTCACCCACATGTAGATTGTTGAGTTTTGATTCCCCTTCCCCCACCACCCTAAAGAAAGTCACCCTCGCGAAATTTGTGAGAACTAAGAGGCAAAAAATATTCTAGGTTTTTATCAATTCTCCCTTTTCACCTTTCTAACTATTGTCATGGTTCCTTTGTTCTCTCCTCTGGCATATCGGCATCAAGAGGAAACACCCCTTCCTTGTCTAAAAATCCTTCCCTAATAACATCTCCTGTCTAACCTTCCTCATCGTCCACCCCGTCTTCAACATAGTGTCTTAACCTTGCTGATGATATCAACATCAATGAGAGCAGTGGCAGACCCATGAATTTTCATTAGATGGGGCACAAGAATAAAATTGACGGTGGTTCAGGGGGGGGTAGCCCCCGATTTTTTTTAGGGTTATTCAAATATCTAAACAAAGATAAATATTCACATAATATTGCAAGATTATTATAACCATTGTTTAGTTAAGTTAATATATATTAACTAAGCATATAATCTTGTTGTCAAGGCATTTTCACTACACCAAAAACAGGAATCTGGCACGGTTTAAAACTGTGCCAGATCAAATCTGGCACGGTTTTGAACTGTGCTAGAATTAGGTGTTCCAAAATGGCCATTTTTTTTGCACGGCTCAAAAGTGTGCCAGATTTGGCCAAACAGGAATACTTCTGGCACACTTTTAAACCGTGCCAGAATTTGATATTTCTAGCACACTTTTGGCACAGTTTTTAACTGTGCCAGATTCAGCACAGTTTCAAAAAAATTTCCACAGTTCAAAACCGTGCTAAAATATGATACACTTTTGCCACGGTTTTGAACTGTGTCAAATTTTTTTATAAAATGAAAAAAAATAATTATTTGAAAGCATAAAAATTCACAAATTAAAAATATTACACGTTGTTGATAAACTAATGTACATACACACTTCAAAATATTATAAGTCTTTAATAGTTCCTAGGACAAAAAAAATTGGGCAAAGTTTCCTCTATTTTTTGGACATTCCAAAGCTTGGTACTACAAAACCTGCCTAACATAAAGCCCGTACGGACACAAAATATAACAATTAACTTACAAAAGCCCGCACGGTCATAAAAATTAACAATAAAACTACAAAAGCCCGCACGGCCATAACACAAAAAAATAGAATCATGAATAAATACCTTGTTGTAAACCATTGAGTTCTCTGTGTGTTCTACGTGAATAAATGGCAATGATAAACTATTATCTTGCAAAAAAAAATAGGATACAAAAAAGATACGATATTAGTAACTCAATAATTTACAAAAAAAAAAAATTATTCAAACTAAAATATTACATATAGGAGTGAAAATTATCGTCATATTCTCAAACCGGGAGACCCGGGACTACGCGGTCAGTTCCTACAAGTTACATTGGTCTCGTGCGAGGTGTTCGTGCCTCCTACAGGGTCGTTTGGGGCTGGTTTGGGTTTTCACCCTTTAACGGCTTGTTTTTAAGTTTAAGTGTTGATTTTTGCAAATTATCATCATATTCACAAATCGGGAGATCCGGGACTACGTGGTCAGTTCTTACAAGTTACATTGGTCCCGTGCGAGGTGTCCGTGCCTCCTACAGGGTCGTTTGGGGGCTGGTTTGGGTTTTCACCATTTAACGGCTTATTTTTAAGTTTAAGTGTTGATTTTTGCAAATTATCGTCATATTCTCAAACCAGGAGAACTGGGACTACGCGGTCAGTTCCTATAAGTTATATTGGTCCCGTGCGAGGTGTTCGTGCCTCTTACGGGGTCGTTTGGGGGCCGGTTTGAGTTTTCACCCTTTAACAGCTTATTTTTAAGTCTAAGTGTGATTTTTGCAAATTATCGTCATATTCTCAAATCGGGAGACCCGGGACTACGTGGTCAGTTCCAACAAGTTACATTGGTCCCGTGCGAGGTGTTCGTGCCTCTTACGGGGTGGTTTGGATTCTCACCCTTTAACGGCTTGTTTTTAAATCTAAGTCTTGATTTTTGCAAATTGTCATCATATTCTCAAACTGGGAGACCCGGGACTACGCGGTCAATTCCTATAAGTTACATTGGTCCCGTGAGAGGAGTCCGTGCCTCTTATGGAGTTATTTGGGGGCTGTTTTGGGTTTTCACCCTTTAACGACTTGTTTTTAAGTTTAAGTGTTGATTTTTATAAATTATCATCATATTCTCAAACCGAAAGACTTGGGACTACACGGTCAGTTCTTACAAGTTACATTGGTCCCGTGCGAGGTGTTTGTGCCTCCTACGGGGTCGTTTGGGGACTCGTTTGGATTTTCACCCTTTAACGACTTGTGTTTAAAGTCTAAGTGTTGATTTTTGCAAATTATCGTCATATTCAAAAACCGGGAGACTCAGAACTACGCGGTCAGTTCCTACAAGTTATATTGGTCCCGGGCGAGGTGTTCGTGCCTCCTACGGCGTCGTTTGGTGGCTGGTTTGGATTTTCACCCTTTAACGACATGTTTTTAAGTCTAAGTGTGATTCTTGCAAATTATCATCATATTCTAAAACCGGGAGACCCGGGACTATGCGGTGAGTTCTTACAAGATACATTGGTCCCGTGCGAGGCATTCGTGCCTCGTACGGGGTCGTTTGGGGGCTGGTTTGGATTTTCACCCTTTAACGGCTTGTTTTTAAGTCTAAGTGTTGATTTTTGCAAATTATTGTCATATTCTCAAACCAAGAGACCTAGGACTACGCGGTCAGTTCGTAGAAGTTACATTGGTCCTGTGCGAGGTGTTCGTGCCTCTTACGGGGTCGTTTGGGGGCTGGTTTGGGTTCTCACCCTTTAACAGGTTATTTTTTAGTCTACGTGTTGATTTTTTCAAATTATCGTCATATTCTCAAACTGGGAGACACGGGTCTACGCAGTCAGTTCCTACAAGTTACATTGATCCCGTGCGAGGTGTTCGTACCTCTTACGGGGTCGTTTGGGGATGGTTTGGGTTTTCACCCTTTAATGGCTTGTTTTTAAGTTTAAGTGTTGATTTTTGCAAATTATCGTCATATTCACAAACCGGGAGACCCGAGACTACGCGGTTAGTTCCTACAAGTTACATTGGTCCCGTGCGAGGTGTTCGTGCCTCCTACGGGGTCGTTTGGGGACGGGTTTGGATTTTCACCTTTTAACGACTTATTTTCAAGTCTAAGTGTTGATTTTTGTAAATTATCATCATATTGTAAAACCAGGGGACCCGGGACTACGTGGTCAGTTCCTACAAGTTAAATTGGTCCCGTACGAGGTGTTCGTACCTCCTACGGGGTGGTTTGGGTTCTCACCCATTAACGGGTTATTTTTGAGTCTAGGTGTTGATTTTTGCAAATTATTGTCATATTCTCAAACCGGGAGACCCGGGACTACGCGTTTAGTTCCTACAAGTTACATTGGTCCCGTGCGAGGTGTTCGTACCTCTTACGGGGTTATTTGGGGGCTGGTTTGAGTTTTCTCCCTTTAACGACTTGTTTTTAAGTTTAAGTGTTGATTTTTCAAATTATCGTCATATTCACAAACCAGGAGACCCGGGACTATACGGTCAGTTCCTACAAGTTTCATTGGTCCTGTGCATGGTGTTCATGCCTCCTACGAGATCGTTTGAGGGCTGGTTTGGGTTGTCACCCTTTAATGGCTTATTTTTAAGTCTAAGTGTGATTTTTGTAAATTATCGTAATATTCTCAAATCGGGAGACCCGGGACTACGCGGTTAGTTCCTACAAGTTACATTGGTCCCGTGCGAGGTGTTCGTGCCTCCTACGGGGTCGTTTGGGAGCTGGTTTTGGTTTTCACCCTTTAACGGCTTGTTTTTAAGTCTATTTGTTGATTTTAGAAAATTATCATCATATTCTAAAACCGGGATACCTGGGACTACGCGGTCAGTTCCTACAAGATACATTGGTCCCGTGCGAGGTGTTCGTGCCTCGTACGGGGTCGTTTGGGGGTTGGTTTAGATTTTCACCCTTTAACGGCTTGTTTTTAAGTCTAAGTGTTGATTTTTGCAAATTATTGTCATATTCTCAAACCAGGAGACCCGGGACTACGCGATCAGTTCGTAGAAGTTACATTGGTCCTGTGCGAGGTGTTCGTGCCTCTTACCGGGTCGTTTGGGGACTGGTTTGGGTTCTTACCCTTTAACGGCTTGTTTTTGAGTCTAGGTGTTGATTGTTGCAAATTATCATCATATTCTCAAACCGGGAGACACGGGTCTACGCAGTTAGTTCCTACAAGTTACATTGATCCCGTGCGAGGTGTTCGTAGCTCTTACGGGGTCGTTTGGGGGCTGGTTTGAGTTTTCACCCTTTAACGGCTTGTTTTTAAGTTTAAGTGTTGATTTTTGCAAATTATCATCATATTCACAAACCGGGAGACTCGAAACTACGCGGTTAGTTCCTACAAGTTACATTGGTCCCGTGCGAGGTATTCGTGCCTCCTACGGGGTCGTTTGGGGACGAGTTTGGATTTTCACCCTTTAACGGCTTGTTTTTAAGTCTAAGTGTTGATTTTTGCAAATTATCGTCATATTGTCAAAACCGGAGGACCCGGGACTATGTGTCCAGTTCCTACAAGTTAAATTGATCCCGTGTGAGGTGTTCGTGCCTCGTACGATGTCGTTTGGCGGCTGGTTTGGATTTCCACCCTTGAATGGCTTGTTTTTAAGTCTAAGTGTTAATTTTATAAATTATTGTCATATTCTCAAACCGAGAGACCCGGGACTACGCGGTCAGTTCGTACAAGTTACATTGGTCATATGCGAGGTGTTCGTGCCTCTTACGAGGTCGTTTGGCGGCTGGTTTGGGTTTTCACCCTTTAACGGTTTGTTTTTAGTCTAAGTGTTGATTTTTGCAAAATATTGTCATATTCTCAAACCGGGAGAAAGGGACTACGCTGTCAGTTGCTATAAGTTACATTGGTCCTCTACGAGGTGTTCGTGCCTCTTACGGGTCCGTTTGGGGGCTGGTTTAGGTTTTCACCCTTTAACGACATTTTTTTAAGTCCAAGTGTGGATTTTTGCAAATTATCGTCATATTCTCAAATCGAGAGACCTGGGACTACGCGGTCAGTTCCTACAAGTTACATTGGTCTCGTGTGAGGTGTTTGTGCCTCCTACGGGTATATTTGGGGGTTGGTTTAGGTTTTCACCCTTTAACGACCTGTTTTTAAGTCTAACTGTTATTTTTGTAAATTATCATCATATTCTCAAAACGGGAGACCCGGGACTACGCGGTCAGCTCCTACAAGTTACATTGGTCCCGTGCGAGGTGTTCGTGCCTCTTTCGGGTCCGTTTGGAGGCTGGTTTAGGTTTACACCCTTTAACAACTTGTTTTTAAATCCAAGTGTTGATTTTTTCAAATTATCGTCATATTCTCAAACCGAGAGACCCGGGACTACGCGGTCAGTTCGTACAAGTTATATTGGTCCTGTGCGAGGTGTTCGTGCCTCTTACGGGGTCGTTTGGGGGCTGGTTTGGGTTTTCAACCATTAACGACTTGTTTTTAAGTCTAAGTGTTGATTTTTGCAAATTATCATCATATTCTCAAACCGGGAGATCCGGGACTACGCGGTCAGTTCCTACAAGTTACATTTGTCCCGTGCGAGGTGTTCGTACGTCTTACAGGATCGTTTGGGTGCTACTTTGGGTTTTCACCCTTTAACGGTTTGTTTTTAAGTTTAAGTGTTGATTTTTGCAAATTATCGTCATATTCACAAACCAGGAGACCCTGGACTACGCAGTCAGTTCCTTCAAGTTACATTGGTCCCGTGCGGGGTGTTTTTGCCTCTTACAGGTCCGTTTGGGGGCTGGTTTAGGTTTTCACCCTATAACGTCTTGTTTTTAAGTCCAAGTGTTGATTTTTGCAAATTATCTTCATATTCTCAAACCGAGAGACTCGGGACTACGCGGTCAGTTCGTACAAGTTATATTGGTCCTGTGCGAGGTGTTCGTGCCTCTTACGGGGTCGTTTGGTGGCTGGTTTGGGTTTTCAACCATTAACGACTTGTTTTTAAGTCTAAGTGTTGATTTTTGCAAATTATTATCATATTCTCAAATCGGGAGATCCGGGACTACGCGGTCAGTTCCTATAAGTTACATTTGTCCCATGCGAGGTGTTCGTACCTCTTACGGGGTCGTTTGGGTGCTACTTTGGGTTTTCACCCTTTAACGGTTTGTTTTTAAGTTTAAGTGTTGATTTTTGCAAATTATCGTCATATTCACAAACCAAGAGACCCTGGACTACGCAGTCAGTTCCTTCAAGTTACATTGGTCCCGTGCGAGGTGTTTTTGCCTCTTACGGGTCTGTTTGGGGGCTGGTTTAGGTTTTCACCCTATAACGTCTTGTTTTTAAGTCCAAGTGTTGATTTTTGCAAATTATCTTCATATTCTCAAACCGGGAGACCCGGGATTACGCAGTCAGTTCCTACAAGTTACATTGGTCCCGTGCGAGGTGTTCGTGCCTTCTACGGGGACGTTTGGTGGTTGGTTTAGGTTTTTACCCTTTAACGGCCTATTTTTAAGTCTAAGTCTTATTTTTGAAATTATCGTCATATTCTCAAACCGAGAGACCCCGGACTACGCGGTCAGTTCCTACAAGTTACATTGGTCTCGTGCGAGGTGTCCGTGCTTCTTTAGAAAATTTATTGATTTAGAATGTTTATTGATTTTAGAAAATTTTGACATAGTTTCATTTTTTTATTCATTAAATCCAACCCGTTTTAACATTTGAATAAACTCAATAGCAGCAGCAAATTTCAAAACCAAACCACCAGCAAATCCCTTCCACCAATTTAACTAAATAAGCTCATAAAGTTAGCCATTTTACGTTTGGCTACTTGTCGCTATTTCAGACCATTTTTCTATTTAATGCTACTACAAATTTTAAGAGAATTTGAGACTTTGAGACTAACCAGATTTCATTTACATTTTAATATCCACCCAATGAACTCTTCGTGCCATGACTTCGTGAAAGTATCCCATTTTGGTCCAACAATGTCTGCAAATTCTCAAATCTTCTATTCTAAGCGGCATTTAGTTTTTCATGAGACGATATCTTATCTTTCAACTTTCTCAGCTCTTCATTATGAGATTGAGACTGTGCTATGACTGTTGAAGTGTCATAAGACTTATATTCGAAGGTTTGTCTTATAAAATATAAAAAGGATAAAAGGGGGAAATAACTGAAACATACATGTGTATCCTTGCACTTATCATTCATCAAATCACCCTTTCTCTTACTCCAATGAGATGTCTTGAAGAATTCCACGATGCTAGGTTTCACATCAGTTTCATGCTCCTGAATTCAAAATCAATGAATGAAAGAATATAACCATACTAGTTGATGATGCGGGTAAAACATGTCTAGTATACACAATGTCAAGAATATTATTGTGACACATAAATTGAAATCAAATTTAGCAAGCGTAAAATCAATTTGATAACTATATAACAAATTGTGCTTCGGCAAGATAAAATATTTGGTGTCAATCCCAAGCTTCTTAGTCCCCTCATAGTGTGCTGTGTCGGCTTTGTTTTCTGAACAAAGAAAACATAATTATTTCACTCACATTGTAATTCTCATTTTAAATAGAAGTACCACACCCTATGTTTATTTATGTACGCATTATTACACGTGTATATAACTTTCCAACGCAATACGAGAATTGTCCAAGAGCATCAATAAATGGCATTGACTCAATGTCTCCTGCTTCAAGAAAAAGTCCATTTTTAACCCAACAAACGTATGAAGCCCCTCATTGTGCCACAGGTTGCATATAGTTATTAATTTACCTATAGTACCAATTCTATGACACAAACATCAGGTAGACGTTGTTCCCAGTCCACTAGTATAGCTGTTACACGTTCAATCCAATCTTGAATGGCATCCGTGATATGAGGTGCAACCTGAACAAGGGAAGTAACATGTGAGGATGGGAATATAAGTGATTGAATAATATAATAGATACATTTCAACAATAGTGAAAGAATCGGAACAATTTTTTCAAGATAATCCCCCTTTCTCTCTCTTTATCAATGACAGACTAACAGAGAAGAAAAGTAGTCAATACAATAAGTCAAAAAAACATCAAAATTGCTCTAAACACTTCACCTTGAATTGCAGTTATACAAGCGTCAACACCAATTTTTTTCCACTAAACACTTCACCTTGAATTGTAGCTTATGTTAGTATTAATTAAAAGCATAATCAATAAATTTTGCAAAAGACAAACACGCAAATTAAAAATAAACATACCTAAGCAAATAACCTTCGTCATTCCCTAACAATAAACATACCTAAGTAAATACGATATCCATATGAACAACCCAAAAGCCATTCCCTAAAATGGAATTTAATTCAAAAAAAATATGAAGACAAAAGCACACATCTTATAATGAATACAATCAAGACTTTATAATATTGCAAACACTCAAGGCACACATTCCGACATCATAAGTACATACATTTGTTATCCAGTATTAGCCCAGTAGATCACAATAAAACTTTTAATGTATTATAATACTTTTTTAATAAAAAAAGAGCCGTAAGGACAACATATCAAGCAATCCAAATGTATGTATCAAACAGAGTACCACTAAAAAACCACATATCTGCCAAACTAAGAATCAATAATCACACAGACACTAATTTAAGCTGAAATTAACTTTGATTACCAATTAATATAAATGATCCACATATAAAAACATATACAAATACATGTAGGCATATACATTTTACATTCGTATACGTTTGTGTATAATATGTATGTGGTTGGAAAATTTTAAGAGAGGCAAGATTAAATAGAGTAAAAGATCGATTAAGAAACACTTAAAAAAGATCTACCCTGATTATGCTATGAAATTATCTTGTCACCTTATAAGTTGCAACAATTTTGAATAAGAAAGCTCATCAGCTCGGCCCAAATTAATATAAATTGCTGCTGTGTTCCAAATTAAAATGAATTTCAGTTTGCTACCAAATCTGAACTCTTTTAGCAAGATTATCATATCCTCTATGGCGGAGTGTTAGGAAGGAAGGAAACCTTATACGGTTACCACACCTATCCTGATATCATTCTTAGCGGGACGAGTGGATACACGATCTATAGATAGCTGAGATCGTAATGTATATAGAATCTAAATCATATTGCATATAGATATTCAATACGCACTATGATTTTGAGATCTCTTTTTCGATTTACATTTATTAGAATTTTAAAAATCATATAAGAGTCGACAGAATCAAATACAAAGCGTAGACTGCAAATGGATACAAATTAAACCAAACCAATGAAGATGTTCTATTTTCGTTCTCATTAAAGACATTCAAATGGATGGGGTTTGTGATATTTATGCTCTCTTCTCGTTGAAGATCAGTTCTATATGCAAAAAGTGAAGAGAGAGAATGAGGTTACCTGAGCGGGACGAGTGGAGATAGACGCGCTGAGAGAGGGAGCTGCGCTGATGGAGAGCTGATCGGTCGGAGAGAGAGAGTTGATGGGCCGGAGAGAGAGAGAGCTGAACGGAGAGGTTAAAGCAGAGAGATGGGTGAGCGGGGCGAGCGGGTTTCCAAAGTCTCGGTTTGGGAAATTTTTTTGGGCATTTTATATTTTAGTGAAGTGTGCTTAATTTTGGCACACTTTAAAACAGTGCCAAATTTTGGCACTGTTTTAAGGTGTGCCAAATTATCTTTAAACCGTGCCAAAATCTGGCACAGTTTTAAACTATGCCAGATTTTTATACAGGGTGTGCTAAAATATTATTTTTGGTGTAGTGTTTGTATTAAAAAAAGTTATTGTTTAGTAAATTAAGTAATAAATTAATTAAACAACCATTCTTATTATTTTAAATAATCATATGTTTAGAACCCATCTTAAAAAAGATTCAATAAAACCCATCTTCAACCACAACATCACAAGCAAATACCTTCAAAACTATAAATGAAATCACAACCATCTTCAACCACAACATCACAACCAAATACCTACAAATAAATCAATAACTATAAATGAAATCACACAAGAATGACAAGATACCTTCATCACAACTTCACAAGCAACTTAGCAGCCTTCTTGTCGGAATAGGGGAGGAAGTCGGTCGGAAGTTCCACAGGTATAATGGGTTTCATTTTGGGGTTCGAACGACTCGGAACGAGAGAAAAGGGAGAGCGGATAGGTTTAATTTTTTTGGGTGGGTTCAGTTTCGTTTTGGGGTTGTTTCGTTTTATAATTTTAACTTTTTTTTCTTAAGTCTGAGAGGTGCACGTGCACCCCCCAGTATTATACTAGGTCCGCCCCTGAATGAGAGTGCCTTCTATGAACTACCCCTCATTTTGATATTAAGCAGGTTAAACCCTTAATTAATGGTTCATGTGATTACAATCCAAAGTTGCAATATAATCCCTTGATATAAATTTGTCAATTCTACATCCTTTATTTCTTAGAGTGTATTTCATGCTAATAATAACACCATTACCACTAAGAGTAACTTGAGATTAAACCTTGTGTTGTAATTAATATATTTAAGAATCTGTTCTCTTCAAACATTACTCCCGCAATTCACTTGGGTTTTATGAAAACACAAAGTTCAAAGATGCAGTGTTAGTTTGTCCTCCACATATTAGCTCTTATGGAGTAAGATTGATTAATTTTCTTGTGAGATTCTTCTCGGAGTCCCAGCTTATTCATTTTCTAGTAATATTTCAAATAGAAGGTGGATGTGAAAATACGACTTACATACTTGGTCGATGGAGTGTTCTTATTTTAAAAATTCTATAATGTTGAAGATAAAATTAATGACCTTAAAGGAGGAAATTTCCATACTACACATAGATTGATGAGGGTCTCAAACTGAAGTGAAGATCTTGATGACTTTAAAAAATAATTTAATAAGTTTTTGCTTTAGATTATATATATATACAAACTAGCATATGCCCATGCCTGAAGGCACACCGAAAATTTTCCAAAGTACGTAATCGCAGAATGATAAAAAAACTCCAAAGTACGTAATCACAAAACTGAAAAAAATTTCCAAAGTGCGTAATTACAAAACGGCAAAAATTTTGTTCCCCAACAAAAAATTGTAATTTAAATAAACAATAGGCATAATCTCTTTTGTTTGTAGGACTATCCACTATATTAAATAAATAACAAATAGTTCAACAACATTCAAAAGTATCCGTTGTTAATAAGAAATATGTCATATTTAGTTCACAACAAATAAATAATTTTTTAGAGTTATATGATGCTATGTGACGTCGTGTTCATAAGTAGTATTATACAAAAGGGCACCACACAAATTTTCGAAATTGTCCGTCATTGATCGGACCATACGTCGTATTTAGTGCACAATAGATAAATGTTCTTTATTTGTTGTATAACGTGTCGTGGATAGGGAAAAGCAAAGGTAAAAAATTTCATTAATCAATGTAAAGAATATTACATTGAAAACAATTACAGATAATATGAAAAATTGAAATGTAAGATACTAACAAATTTGATGTACTAATCATCAATAATATTTTCACCAAAATCACAATCTCAATGCAAATTTAATTTCCATAATTTCTATTACAAAATGTTCTTCTTTTAACAATCTAAAGATCTACAATAATAAAATAATATGCACTATCCACTATTTTCAGCATCAAGCTGCCAGCAAATTTTGTCACTATGAGGAATATCCAAACCACCGTCCAATTTAAAGGAGAATTCGCCATCGAACATTAAATTTTATTATAGAGAACCATCAATCTCGACAACAAATTTATCAGAATCTTCCTTGATCGTCAATAATCTTTTGTAGGTTGAGGAGCCTGAAAAGACTATGTAAGATTTATACTCGTTCCAGAAAATTTTAGCCTATAAACTGCCCTGGGATCTGAGGTGCCACTAAATCTTCATGCTAGTAATAGTACATATGTTTGGAATTAATTTAGAACCTAGACCTCACTCTACTACAGGTAAACATAGGTTTTCCTGACTCAACCACTGATGTTTCTTCCTAAATTCCTTAGTATTGCTACATAAAAAATTACTCAGCTGCAAAAAATGAGGATGATAGTTTTAGATGGAGGTTTAAGGATTGCTAAGATATGCATAGATATAAATAATAGGACATATTCGATAAGGGTTTCTCTACCAGCAAAGGAGAGAAATTTTTATTGCCATCCTGCTTAGCTCTTCCATAAAAGATAGGGAAACCAAGGTATTCCAAAAGGACATATTTATGCTTGAGGTTTAGAGTTTTAAAAATGGCTTTTTTCCTAATACTATTCACTAAATTATGAATTAAGAAGCTACTTTTATCAAAATAAATTACCTGGCTAGAAGCTTTTTCATACCTCTTAAGGAATTTGAGAAAGATTTTAAATTTTTGATTGCCTAACTTCAAAAGATAATGGCATCATCGGTAAAACTCAAGTTCCTAATAATAGGACTGCCATGAATATGAGAAAATGATTTAAGGAATCCAAAAATCATCATATTTTAAATACCTTTGTTAAGAACTTCTGCAACAATCACAAAGAGTCCTATCAATTCTTAACAAATCAAAATATTATTGATAATACGCAAATATTGCGTATTTCATCCTCCGAACCGACGTATTTTAGCCCCCTCGGATATTTTATTCCCTATATTTATTCTCGTTAACCAGACAACCTCGAATTTCTATGTTAACATGTTTACAGGGGTTAATTGAGCTTTTATAGGTATTTGAATGCTAAGTGTGAAGTTCGAACGCATTTCGCTCAATTTTCGTACGCGATCGCACGTTCAAGGGAATTTTAGTCTTTTCACAGCTTGGGCACCTGGCCCAACATCTTCACGAAAGTTGTATACCTCCTCACAAGCTTCGCATGGCCGCATATGGTGCGCGACTCCGATTCAGAACGAAGAAGTTACGACGATTTTAGCAGAGGAGAAAACCAAGCACATCAAAGTAGGGGGAAGAGTTGCAGACCTGTAGCCATCGATCGATCGATCAAAATGATCGATCGATTGATCATTCAGTTTTTTCCAATCGTGGGGAGGCAGTGGGCTTGATTTTTCACCATCGATCGATCGATCGATTGTTCCCCTATTTCCAGCTGATATTTTGTCTTTTATTTTCTTTTCTTTTCTCTTTTCTTTTCTATTTTAATTCCACTTACTATAAACACCAATTTTGTTGTAGATAGTTAGATATTATTAGAAGGTAGATAGTTTAGGTTAGGGTTTGGAGGGTGAGAGCTCATTTCTTCTTCCTCATTTGGTGTGACAACATTTGGGTTTGTAATTTTAACTATTCATCTTCCCTTCCATTTAATATAGTTCGTATTTCATTAATTCTTTCTTTCTAATTTAGGTTTACATGCTTTCTTTACATGCTTTGATTTAATTGCTTTCTAGTGTAGATTTATCGCGTTTATTTACTGCGTTTATTTATCGCGTTTTTAATATGCTTTCTAGCTAATTTAGTCTAGGTTGTTCCGGATTGAACTCATTCCGGGTTGACATGTTGCTTTGCTTTGGTGATGGAGTTTAGGAGTCTATTTCGGGTGAGTTGTCCTAGTTATTATGCCTAGGAGATTTGATGGGGCATATCATGTATGTTCCGTGCTTACGACCTTACATGCGTAATTTCAAGGGTATTTGTTGATGCCAAAATCTTATTAGGCTTTTATGATGATTTAGGGGCGTGACAACTCTTGATTCAATTAACTGTCAAAACAAGGCGCATTTGTAATAACTCATCGACCCATGTGACCATTTTATACTAATTAACTTGGGTGAGGGATATTCGACGCAACCTATAGTTTTTACCGCTTTGCTAGTCTAGTCTCAATACACTCACCTAGATTAATCATTTCCCGTTTATGCATCTTTTTATTTTTAGTTTGTAATTTATCATTTACACTTTTATTTAGGAATATTAAATCCTATAAATTCTAGCAATCCGTCTATGTGGATTTTCGATACCCGACTTACCGCTATACTTGTATCGCAAGTGTAGTTGTAATTTAGGTTTGCTTGTATTATCGCGGTGAAACAAAAACAACTACTGTGTCCTTACACGAACACACCTTTCACACGCAATCAATTATCATGGATTATTTTGCCTTTAATGAAACCTATTTAGGATTAATCAATGATAAATAGGAGAAAATAATAAGCAATGCTTTGAACTAAAATGCTTAGAACTGAAATTTGGGGGATGTGGTTCTTACCCGAATCTGCCGTGGGTTTCCACAACGAGTCTATGTCCAAATGGTCTGATGATATCTGGTGTTACTTACAGGTGCAGTGCGACTCAAATCCGTATCTTTTGTTCCTTCCATGGGCCCCACATGTCCCCCACTGAGTTTTTTCTGCACGCTGGTGAAGAGAAAACTAATCCAAATGCCTCCTCGGGTTTAGTGTCATTTCCAGGTAGCAACACTACTGCTTTAGCTCAAAGCTGCCTTCATCCTCTATGGACCCCACATCATCAAAACAATCTTCAGAGGGATCTTTTATCCGAATTGAAAAATAAAACAACCAAGAAAATAAGTCTCAAGATAAATCAAGCAAATAAGTCTCAAGATAAATCACTCTCAAGATAAATCAAAACACCCAATTGACATTTTTGTCAAGCACGTATCATATGCTAAACAATTAGTGATGGTAATCATAATTAGCATACCCAAAAATCGATAAATCATATTCTAAACATTTATAATTCCTATTAGTAGCTTATAAGTGTCACATTCGATTAGTATTGACCTATTGTGTATCCAAGAACTATTAATCAAATGAATTTGAAATTAAATATGGAGGAAATGAGTAATAAACCAACAATAACAGTGTTGCACTCAAAAGGCACTCTAACTAATGACACAAACTTTTAACTTTACCACACTACATGTAATAACCTAAATAATCTTCTAGTGTCAAGAACGTATACCCAATAATCACTGAACTGGTAGCAGTCCATTTGCTCCGTGAACCTTTAAAAATAAGCAAGAATAATAAAAAAAAAAATAAACACATGAAGCACCGGGTTTTGAATCGATATTGCAGCGGATTTTGAATGCTCGAATTGGTTAACTAATTCAGCTGTTATTGTCGACTTCACAACATCATCATATATTGACATGAATCTTTCAAGAGTGGGTAAAGAACTTCTAGCCACTGATGTGCAATAGAGATGAGAAAACACATGAAGCACATGCTTCTCTTGGATTGATTACAAACGTTAATCACATAATCACACAAATTAGAATCATACCTAACTCAAGTTTTCACAATGCGACTTGGTTTGATTACCAATAACCATACGTCAGATGATAAGGATTTAAATGAAGATTTATAAAGATAATAAATGAAAACAAACGTTAATCACATAAGAAACAGACCGATTTAACTTTCTTTTGTGCGTCAGCCCGTTGAAAGAAAATAGACTTTCTTCCGGTGATGAAGCAAAACCGCGTCTGAGGAGAAAAGTCATGTTAGATCTGCAAAGAAAAAATGAAAATGGAAAAGCAAAAAAAGAAACAAAAATAATGGGTCTGAGGAGAAGCAGCAAGGTTCGCTGCCGTTTAGTTGTCGATGTGATGCGTCGTGCAGCTCGAGTAGTAGCTTCAGAGAGAGAAAGGCGAAGCTAGAAATGGGAGTTCAGAGAGAGACGATGTTGATGAGAGAGAGGGGGCGGATGAGGGAGAGGGAGAGGTGCAAATGAGAGGTGAGAGAAAATAGGGCTTGTGAACTGAATAGGGGCGAATAAGCAGAGTTTCGAGAGAATCTCTCGGGGTTCAAGAGAGAAAGTGGGGCTAGGTGTAATATGGAAGAAAATACCATTATACCCTTATGTTTGAATTTTAAAAAAATGGGAAAACAAATTAGAGTGTGTTAAAAGAGGGGGAATCCAAATTTGTAAAGGGCAAAATAGATAATGCAAAAAAAAATATAAAGATGACATCATGAGCCAAAATTGTGACATACATAAGTTTTATACTTTATATATATATATATGTGTGTGTGTGTGTGTGTGTGTGTGTGTGTGTGTGTGATCCATTTTATTTGAATTGTCTTATTCCGACTTCCAAAATATACTTTGAGTTTTTAACCCTTAAGAACGTTCCGACAAAGCTTATTATCAAGACATATTCAGCGGACTTCGTCAAACTTCATCCCAGCACCATACTCTTGGGAATTCCACCTTAGGGTAATGTAAAACGAATTAAGAGACTTTACCACACTTTTATCATATTCAAATTAGCTTTTCATAATTGATAGTTGGTTTATGTGTTCGCGTTGATATAGTTCTTCTTGGTAATAGTAATATAAGTATGCGAGCATATTTTTTCATATACACATTTATTTTATAGAAAAAGTGAATAAGTATATCATATAAAGTTTTGGTGAAGTTCCAAAATTTAGTAGCCCTTTTACCCTATACTAGAACATGATTTTTCATAAGGGTCTGAGCAAATCTATCCTCGCATCCATATATTCTAGCCTTGAATGTCTAGATCTTTTGTAAAAAGGATACTCTTTTCCACTTGTATCATATATATTCCCATACAATCTAGAATGTGCATTAATGAGAGTATTTCGATTGATATTAAAGTGTGAGAGATCTCATCTATTATATCTTTCTTAATTTTTCAAAGAATAATTTTTTCAAGAAAGAAAGAAATAATCAAGATGATTTTTTATCAAGCCAAAATATTTAACCAATATATTTATAAAGAAAGTGGTATCCAATCATTGGTGGCTTCTCGCTTGTTCCAGTGAAAAAACAAGTTTGATTATAACGTTTTATTTAATGGTGATAATGAAACACATTAGTTGTGATCAAAACTAGTGGAAATTGTGGAGCGTACTCTATTTATTGGTGTTTTCCCTTGCAAAAGATATGGTGTTTAAGAAGGTTTGTGAAGGTATTTCATCGTGTGATAATAAGTCTTTTTTATGTTTGTGAGTCTATACCATAGTTCATTTATCGTTTTGTTCAGCCTGAGGTTTATTTTTTTATGAGTTATCCTCGCACATCTTGATGTTATGTGAATGCTTTAAATTTTTTTCATATAAATTCATTACAAAATATTGAAGATAAATTTTGGTGTAATATTTTTTAAAAGGACTTTGTCATATAGAACAAGATTGTTTTATTTGTACTTAAAATGAATAAGAAGGAAAACCTCTCATATGGCAAGAAAATTTAAGTTAAATACTCTCTTCATCTCGATTTCGAGCACAAGCACTATCAACTGGTACCATAGAAAGACCTATTTTTCAGATTTAATATCATTAAGATAAATTTGTATGTGAAATGGATCTAAGCATGTGAGATCGTATATGTGAATTAATTACTGCACACGATAGTCATGTTCTTTCCGGACTTGTGATCCCATCAAATTTTGTGAATCACTTTGCTTCAACAATAAAAATAAAATGTTAGTGATAGTGATAGTGAATAATATTATCTACACACTTTGAGTGATAAGATAATATGATACCTTTGTTAATGGTTAAACATTTTAAAAGAAGAATTAACTTTGATAATAACAAATGTCATACATCTTCTCAATTATGTATTGAAACAGACATTTTACATAAAAAGATTAAAATCCTTGGAAATGAGAAAATTGAAATTCTTAATGAGCTTATTTGTGTGAATGAAGAAAATATATTCCTATAAATTATAGAATCTCATAGACATTCACTCTAACGTGGGCTTCTTATGAATTAATAACTTCTTAGAATTTCTTAATGATATTTTATAGAATAATAAGTTACCTATGGTTGAATATGAATGTGTGCCCACCTTGAAAAATTAAAGAGATCGTTTAAACTTTTTTGGACAAATGAAAATGGAATTTCAAACTTGTAAAAATTTAATGTCAATCTTTTATATCAAATAAATATACTTGTAAAAGAATTGGATTTTAGAACATAAGAAATGTTTAGACGAGAAACTTTGCATATCAAAGCTTCATCATCAAATGAATCGCATATTTTTAGCCTATTTCTAAAAGTACTCAAAGTTTAAGGAAATGTGATGGTGTAAAACGTTTGAATGAAAAGAATCTTTTTCTGCTTACTTTATTGAATAAAAACTAACCTTGGAAAATATGAAAACCTGGAATTGATTATGTTTGTTCCTATTGTCATAAAAATGGCCACCTTAAATATATTTTTTTTCAAGTTGAAAAAAAAATCAACATTTTGATCATCCACGCGCTTTTAGACCTAGACCTTTTAAATGCAATCATTGTTAGAAGTAAGGTCATTTATGAGACTTTTATTATTACTCAACCCTACCTTACATTCTAGAAAGAAGTAGGAGTTTTTTTGGGAATAGTCGAAAAGGAAGGCAAGGAAAACATGTTCACTAGGGGTGGTCACGGTCCGGTCCGGTCCGAGTTTTGCGTATTTTTTGGACCGGACCGAATATTTGGTCCTCAATTTTTTTGGACCGAGACCGGACCGATTAATTCGGTTAACCAACTAATTCGGTCCAGGCTTTTTTCGATCCGGTCTGGGGTAAAATTCGATCCTGACCCTATTTTATATATATATGTATATTTTATGAATGTTTTTATCTATTTTTCTCACAAATATATATACAAAAAAATAATACTCGAAACTCCAAGTGATATTTATATGGGTTTTTTAACCCAAATAAAAAAATGTCTATACATATATAAAATGTTCCAAATTAAATTCATAAGTTATATACATTAATTCAAAAACTATACATAAGAAACAAAATAACATTATTTTTATTATATATATATGGGAATCGGTCCGGTCCAGTCCAAATCGGTCTTTTAATATAGTGGACCGCGGACCGGACCGATTTAATCGGTTTTTAGTTTTTGTGAACCGATTTTCGGACCGATTTCAAAATAGCCTTAATTTTCGGTTCGGTCCGGTTCGGTTCATTCGGGTCGGTCTTTTTTTTGTCCACCCCTAATGTTCACTGTGTTCATAATAAGAAGAGAAAATATATTTGAAACACACCCAATATTCGACGTAAACCCAAAATGCCTAATGTGAGTTAAGTGTGGAATAGGAAGGATAGTTATATGTTAGAGATCAAAAGGAATACCATCTTATTTCCTTCAGACTCTACGAGATACTATGGTTTCTTGATCGCCTAAGACTTTTAGAATTCTTATCTTGTTCATCAGCTTATTTTATTCTTTGTTGTGCTTTTATATCAACTTTGATTATTTATTGTATGACACAATTGTTAATCACGTGGTTGTAGATTAGTTAACTCCAATAGCTAAATTATATATGAACACTTGAGTATGCTATTGTATCTTAGTTTCATTTATGCCCATACAGTCTCAAATAGACAAATAAAGCTTGAAAGTATTAGCTATCTGAAGCTTGATTAGTATAAGTGTATTCTATAACTCAATGCAATTGACACTACACAATATTTTTTAGCCTTTTTTTTATCGAAAGATTAAATAAAGCAATTAGATTTACGCTTTGTGGTTTTTCAAAATGATTGTGATTTGAAAAAGGAGTATTATTTTTCCCTTGTGCATGTGAGTATTGTTCATGGTTGGAGTTGGAAATTCTATATCTTTAAAAAAAAATCATGAATAATGAACTGGTTAGGACTAAGACATTGGATTACGGGATGATTACCTTTCAAATAGAAATAGGTCCTCATATTTTGTGAAAGTGTGAAAGTCTTCACTTGAAAAAGAATTAGAAAAGATGATGTCTCAAAGATTTTTATATATATAAAATTTGGTAAAACCAAGGACACTATACTTAAAATATTTTAATCATAATTTCTTAATGCGGAAGAAATAATGTCAGTTGTATATTTTATATTTTCAAGGAAAATAAGAATATTTTAAGATAAACATCGAAGTTGATCTTCCAAAAGAGTGTTTTCATTGATCTTGAGTTTCGATTTCATTGTGTAAGGATCAAACATGTTCACTTTTATTTTTTTGCACGATTTATCTCAATTTACCCGATATAATTTCCTTTAAAAATGTCTTGTACCTTTGTATACTTATACATTTCTATTTAATGTATGCAGTATAACCATAAATTTTGATTGTGATTTTACAACGACAATGCTCTAATCATTAATCATAGTTTTTTTTAGACAATTGACCTTATTGTATATGCTTTCATTGTGTTTTTTGTATTTAGCCATGTTTGGAAAAAAAATATGTCACATGGCATGCCTCATGAAAGAAGAATACATTTCAGTGAAGCGGCACGACCCACGGAGTTGGGTAACCGCTTCAGCAGGTTTTAAGTGGTAAAGTCTTTTCACCTTACCATTTGTCTTCATTATCCTTATGCCTCGTTTGCGAGTTTTATTTTTGGAGAGAAAAGAAAGGAAAGGAAGAGAAAGTGTGTTTCCTTTCCTTCGTTTGGGAGTTTAAGTAGGAAAGAAAGTGACTTTCTCTCGTTTGGGAGTTTAAAAGGAGAGAAAAGAAAGGAAAATTTTTAAAAAACTTTCTCTTCCTTTCTCTCCAAAACTTTCTTTCCAAATCGGAAAGAAATGGAGAGAAAGGAAAGTTTTTTAATGAATTGTTCCTTCTTCCTCTTAAAAAAATTATTTTCCTTCCAAACTCCCAAACGCAAGAAAGAAAATTATTTTATTTTTTCTCCCAAACTCCTTTCTCTTCTCTCCTTTTCTTTTCTCTCCTATTAACTTTCTTTTCTGTTCTTTTCTTTTCTCTCCTAATAAAATTTTCCTTTCCTTTCTTTTCTCTCCCAAACTCCCAAACGAGGCCTTAATCTTTCTCTTCTCACGAAAACCCTTTTTCCCATTAGATTCCTCACAAAGCTTTCTAATCTGAAATTTCACCGATCCTTCTTCATCTTAATCTATTAGTAAGTTCCCATTTACTCCGTTATAGCCTATTTGATTAGGTTTGTATTTATTTAATAAATTTCGATGTTATCATTGAGTATTCTTGAAATTAAATTTATGAAAGATTTATTATTTTATATTTCTTGAGATTAAATTGCAAGACAGTAATTCTCTGGTTTATTGGGAAAACTATGTTATGATGCCCATTTGCATGTTAAATAATCTTCTTTACATTGGTGTTTCCAAGTTAATGACAACATTGACCTGTTGCACCTTGGTTTGAGACTATATCCTATTTTTAAGGTTTAATCTTCTAATCTTTAGGTTTATTTTAGCTTTAAACCTTATATTTCTTTTGTGCCTTTGTGCGACTTTTATTTCAGTTACAATATAAGGCTACTCCAAGATATGCATCAAACCTGTGCTAGATCACCCTTTCCTCTTCCAAGGTTCATCTCTGACAAAGATATTTCTCGTTACGTTTCCACCTTTAATGAGCGTATGGTACTTTTGTGCAGAATGTTAATTGGGGCATGCCTAGGAATAAGTGTTCCGTGAGTTTTCTAAACAAAGTTAGTTGAAGTTCTGTAAGAAAAGTCCTGATGAAGAAATGGTTTAGCTTGAGCTTGTGATGGATTCCTTTGTCAATGTTGTATACACAGAGGTGATATCTACTACAACTCTTTCACTTTCATCATAAGAAATGGAAAAGTTTTATGTCGACAAATGTGATTTCAAATCACTGTGACTTGCCAATTATTAACAGCCATGACTACCCTTTTGCTCATAACAAGACACCCTCTACTATACATGCCTAAGATCCACTTGATGGGAAAAACCTGAAGGATTTCTAATACCTCCTTGGTCGAAAATATTTTCCAAAATTCTCATCATATTACTTTGCCTACCCTATATGCTCGATGCAAAATTCTACTGGAAGTGGTGTTTCTATGAACAATTATTATGTTATGTATTCATTAATGAGCCATTGAAAAAAGCAAGAAGAGTTCGTAATTGCCATTTGGTAGGTATATCTATTTTTTGCTCACTAGGAATTATATGTTCTTGTTTCAAGGTTAATCAACAGAGAATACATTTAAGATGCTCACTGCGCAAACATATAAGCTTTGGAGGAAGAAGACTAAGCTTGTTCCTCTGGGTGTAAATTATAAGGGAGGAAATGATATGGATTTCATTAATCGCTTTGACTGGGTTATCCATAATCAAGAAATGGTTAAAAAGTCTATAGAGGACTAAATATGTAAATTTATTAATATATCAATGTTGGATAGCCCATGGCAAAACGTTTGAGTCCTTTAAAGTCAAATAGACTTGATTCCTTATGATCGACGTGCAATATAGTTTAGGTTAGATGAACCTTGAATGAATATTAAAGATTATGCACTGCCGTTCATAGTAGAAATCTGAAGCCATACTTTCATATTGAAGTGAAGATTATATCCTTTTAGTAGATTGTGAATTGATTATGGCTAAACACATGTGTGCCCAACATATTTTTGAAAATGTGAGAGGATTTAAATAGTTAATGGAACAAGTGTTTAAATGTGTTTTAAAACTGTCTCAAAGGACATTTGAAAAAGATTTTCGGAATTGGTTAAACAATGGTTTGGTTTTTAAAGCCTTATGGAGTGCAGATATCATTCGCATGACCTCATTATAGGCCCGTAAGCATGGCCCTGTTCGCACGACTTCATTTTATGACCGTGTGTACGGTGTTGGCACAATGTCCACATTGGAAAAAATTATGCGCCTAGCCAGATCTAACTGTGCGCACGGCCGACCCATATTTTTGAAAAATCCTACTTAATGTGACACCCCGCCTAATTAAATACCGGGTGATCAGTCCTTTATTAAATTAAATCAAAGTATCCGGTTGGTTCATTCTTAGCATCACTATCGAAAAATAAATTTCATTATTAATCACCAAATAATTAATTAAGCTAAGTGTCAAAATATTTTTCCAATTAATTATATCCAATTTATCCATTAATAAATTTCATGCTTTAAGATATAATCCATTCCCATTCCACAAGAATAAATACAGAATATGAACCAAATACTGAAATAAATGAGACTCGATAAAACATTCCAGTTCAAAGTCTAAAACAAATAGAATCGTAATACTTAATCCAACAGGAAAAGAAAAGTTAATAAGAAAATACAATTTCTAAAATAGCTAAGATGAAAACGGGCGACACATGCCCTAACTGAAATGTCTGAACTAAGAACTGAATGAAAAGATAGAAGCGTTTAATATCAATAACCTACAGCTTCCACAACAGTTGTAGCTCATTGAATGATCCACGCGTCTCAGTATGGTGGGGACCCTGTGGCTGGACACCTGGTATAATTAATATATATATATATAGCAAAAGAGAAGAGAAAAGGCAAGAAATGGGTCAGAGCCCGATTTGTAAAAATATTTGTTTTAGCAAGTATTTAAAACTGCATTAATGCAATTATTATGTGCGTATTAGTTCCAAACTCTCACATGAGATCCTCACCCCTCCACTAATGTGCACACCTAGCATACGTATAGCCTAACATAGTTATCCATATTATTCCCAACTAGATCATAGACATACTACTAATTACAGCTCTTAAGAAAAAACATGTATCGCCCATAAAATACGTTATTTAATACTTCACTCCCATTAACTGCATTTGATCTTCTCTGTTCTAGTAGTAAATACTTTATTCCCTTAAGTTAACTTGTTTACCAACATTTACATACTTGATAATTTCACACATTAGGATTATTCACAATTACAACTATATATATATATATATATATATATATATAGTTAAATCATCCCTATCCATATATATACAAATCCTGCGCCCCTTGGTTAGGACCACTTGGCGCAATGCATACTCTGATATCGTGCCCCGGTGCATCGCTCGCTGCATAAAGGACAACTGGTTCGGCGTCTCTCACGAACCATAAATCTCATAACACAATTATTGGAGGCGAGCATACTCACCAGCTAAATGGGTCACGCACATACCTACGCTCCCATTCAACCGTCGAAACTATCCTACTGATTAGGCATAAATTCTTCCCATTTATCCCTTTAATTTAGAAGATTTTATTGCATCGCAAAGTGTAATTCAAGTGGATTTATTTCATATCATTGATATTGGCAAGTTTTTAATGAGTACGCCTAGTTTCGTGTATGTTTCATCTATTTCGCAGGTGTTTAGTGATGTGATTCGAGTTTCGTACCAAAATCTCCAAAGAAGAACAAGAAGGAAAGGTTTGTGCCACAACTAACAAGACGTAACCAAACCCAAGGGAAAGAAAAAGAACCGAATCCATCCTGGGGAAGTCTCTGTAAAGGCTGAACATAACGGAACCGAACCGAAGTGAGGAGAAAACGAACTGATCCTACACCTGGAAAACTTCCTGTGAAGAGGCAAAAAGACGGAACCAAAGCAGAGAAATAACGAACCAATCCCATGCTCTAATAATTCTCTGTGAAAGCTGCCAAAGATAGAACCGAACCGAACCCCGTAATAGGATCAGTTCCGTTCTCGATCTTTTGGACTTATCCACTTGTAAAAATTAGAGTTCTACTTGGTTCAAACTCTTGTATTTCGTAGAGTATAACTTGTAAATCCTCCCAAACGTAAAAAAAAGGCTTATGGTTTATTAGGGAAGCTCTGTAATTAGTTTTAGAGAAGAATAACATATACACCCTAGTTTTGAATCCAGTTGTAGTTCAAGTAAAATTTCTTCCAATTCCTTCATTTATTATTGCAGTAGTTCTTTTGTTAGTAAGTATTGGTTATTCTCTTCATCTTCATTCAGTATTAAAAGTATTGTCTTTCATTCCAAACGTGTCGTTTACCAGTTTTCATATGTTAGGATAGATTTCTAAGGTCGGGATGCATGAAATCAACCTGATGTGGTAGTTGCATATGTATAAAATTAATCCTCTAAATTTAATGATTTGATTACGACCGTATTGCATAGAAACGCGACAATTATAGATCTTTGGATCTCGTTTGCTTTAGGGTAACCGGGATGCTCCAGAATGCAATTCAAGTGTAACTATCGCAATACCGATTTACTTATCCTCTAATTAAGTATGGTGCGGGCTTGAACCTCATATACGTAATGCTTGGGAGTACTAAATTCCGGGTCTAATTAATCAATTAAATTTACGATTATTTTTATACCATCAATACCGTAGGGTTGACGGATTGTATTCCCACCCTTTTTTCTTCATCATATAGTTCAAGTTTCAGTTCAATCATTATCAGTAATTTGGGTAATTTAGAATAGTTGCATTCCATTCATACTTTGGTGCATTAAATAAATATTTTCAAAATCGCATTTAGTTGTAGTAAATTCCCAAAACAAATCATCTTTTCCTTTTTCTTTAGAGTCAGAGTTAGGATTTCTTCGTCTATCCAACGTCGTTACAACTCTGTTGTCCTATTTCCCTGAGGATCGATACCCGACTTATCGAATTATTACTTGAGCGACAGGCTTGCACTGGAGCCTAGAGAGTACGCACTTTTGAGACACATTCTTAGTCGCATCAAGTTTTTGGCGCCGTTGCCGGGGACTTAGGTAGACTTAAGATTAGATCAAGTCAATCTAAAACTTTGACCAAAAATTTCCAAAAATCCAAAAACATAAAAAAACTTTAAAAGCACAAAAATATTCCTCATCATCTCTCATAATCCAGTTAATGTAAAATTCTGAACTGACTCCAACTCCCCACAATACTCCAACCCACGTTCACAAAAACTCGATAGTTGAGTATGACCCTGATAGCCCTCACACTCCTAACGTTCCACAATTTTGGGTCCAATATCCCACGCCTACCCACACCCCGACATATCTCTTTGGAAACACTTCAGAGCGCGCTCCGAGTATACCCAGTGAGGACACAGAGTCATCTAGTGAGAGATCCATGTCACAACACGGTAATGCAGCCGCCGGTGAGGAAGAGGCCCCGTATCGCCCTTTGAGAGAAATCTTATATCCCGAGCGCACTTTCACTCCGAGATGCATTGTTCTCCCGTATAATGCAGGACAATTTCGTTTTAAAAATAGGATGATCCATATGCTCCCCCACTACCATGGGATGGAATCTGAAAAGCCATATCTCCACATCAGGGAATTTGAGGATGTGTGTGAAACCCTCAATGATCAAACTTGCACACAAGAGGTGATTCGCCTCAAACTCTTCCCATTCTCTCTAAAAGATAAGGCTAAGACCTGGCTATGGTATTTACCTCCCAACTCGATTGCATCCTAGTATGAGTTGCAATCTAAATTTCTCAAGAAATTTTTTCCTCCACATCGAACGAACTCCATCAAGGCTCAAATTCAAACTTTTTGACAATTAGAAAATGAGTCGTTCGATTGATGCTTTGAGCATTTCAATGAGTTAATTACTTCATGCCCCCATCATGGATTTGATAAACTGCAAATCATTTCCTTCATCTATAATGGGCGGAACATTAATTCCAAGCAACTCGTTAAAACCATGTGCGATGGTCCATTTGTCGAATTAGACCCCCACGATGGTGAGCTTCACCTGAGGTATGTCGCCGAGACTACCCAATCCTGGGATACATCTGACCCTAATGCTCAAAATTGAACTCGCCAAGTGACTACCACTCCATCGGCGTCCGACCTATTTCACGTAGAGAAAAATACTATGATGGAAAGCCGACTCAATCTACTTGAGAAGGGAATACGAGAATTACTTGAGATACGTGGAAATGGACCACCTGGATCCATCCCAAATCTAGTTGAGAAGGTGTCTTTGATTTGTGAGGCGGGACCTTCGACAGAAGAATGCCTGACGATACCCTCCTATAAAGTTATGCTTTAAGAACAAGTGAGTGGTATAGGAGGATTCAAGGGTAATTTCGGTGACCCGCACAAAAATTCTTACAACCCTTCATGGAAAAACCATTTTGGTTTTAACTATGGGCAAAAAAATGCAGCGATGAATCCTAATTCACATGTTTCCCCTCCCCCACCATCACACTTTTAGAAAGCTCCACACATGCAAGGACATGTTCAAGCACCACCACCTCGAGGGGAATATACTACTCCACCATGGAGAAATCTTGAGGATACGATGAACCACTTTATAAATACCCAGAATGCAGTCAATGCTAGGTATGATCGCATGATCAGTGACATAAACACTAATATTTCAAAGATGCAATCATCGTTGAGTGTCCAAGAGAAGGGAAAGTTTCCTGCCCAGGGCCAAAGACCGCCCCAAGGTCAAACTAATGTTAGCTCCACCTCGACAGAACATCAGGAGCAATGTCAAGTTGTGACCACTCTTCGTAGTGGGAGAGTCTTTGATTTATCACCTCTCCCACACGACACAATCAAAGACAAGGAGATTTTGCCCGACATGAAAGAGGCTGAAGATGTCCCCTTGAAAGAGAGTAATAAAGAAGACACTAGTGAGCCCGAGGTAGTAGTGAAACCACTCGCCGCGGCACCATTTCCTCAAAGGTTGGTTCCTTCCCACAAAGGGAACCCCTGTAATGAAGTGTTAGACGTGCAAAAGCAAGTAAAGCTCAGTTTACCTTTCCTCGATGCCATTAAGCAGATTCCAGCTTATGCAAAAGTCATCAAAGACTTGTTAACAGTGAAGAGGAAGATGAAGGTAAATAAAAACGTATTTCTAGCACAGAACGTGAGCTCCATTCTACTTAATGATCTTCTGCCAAAATTTAAAGATCCCGGTGCACCCGCCATTTTCTGCATCATTGGAGAAAATAAAATTGAAAAGGCCTTAGTTGACTTGGGAGAAAGTGTCAATATCCTCCCTTACACCATCTATAGGTAACTTGATCTGGGCGACCTTAAGCCCACAGAGATCACTCTCCAGTTAGCGGATCGAACCGTGAAGATCCCAAGAGGTATAGTTGAGGACATGATCGTCCAAGTTGATACCTTCTACTTCCTGGTAAACTTTATCATTTGGGATACGGAACCCTCCTTCGCCTCGAACAATCATATTCCCATCATTCTTGGGCGTCCATTCTTAGCTATGGCTAACGCAATTATCAACACTCGAAATGAGAAGATGCAACTCACCTTTGGAAACATGACCTTAGAGACTAACATCTTCCATATAGCCCAACATACGGGGGAAGAAGATGATCTTCACGTGGTGAGCCTAATCGACGAGATCGTAGAGGAGTACTTTGAGGAAAATTATTATGGAGATGCCCTAGAATTCTGCTTAGTGTCGAGCCACGAGAGTGAGGAGTCGTATACCGATTTCGAGAAGGAAGTTGAGGAGTTGAGAGAATTACTTAATGAGAGAGCGTCGGAAGAGGACGCTAGAGATGTAAGTTGGGTTTCTCGATTCGAGGAAATACCACCATGGGAGCACACATGGTTCCCTTCAGCGAATAATTTTCGAACCTCGAGTTGAAGAAACTACCCTCCCATATTAAATATTCTTACCTAGGAGAGGACGAGACATTTCCTGTTGTGGTCTCCTCTAGCCTAGACGAAGAGCAGGAGAGTAAACTGTTACAAATTTTGAGGAAGTACCAAAGTTCTTTCGGTTGGTGTATTGCTGATTTGAAGGGGATAAGTCCTTTTATTTGCACCCACAAGATCCATCTCGAATAGGATGTCAAGCCTTCTAGAGAAATGCAAAAAAGGCTAAACCCCAATATGAAAGAAGTGGTGAGGACATAAATCATTAAGTTATTGGATGCCGGGATTATATACCTAATCTCGGATAGCAAGTGGGTGAGCCCTATTCAAGTTGTCCTAAAAAATCGAGCTTAATAGTGATTGAGAATGCTAAGGGAGAGCTAGTTCCCCAACGTACCACTACCGGGTGGCACGTTTGCATTGATTATCGAAAACTCAATGCGGGAACTAGGAAATACCATTTCCCCTTGCCATTTATTGATCAGATGCTTGAGAGAGTAGCGGGCCACCCTTACTATTGCTTCCTCGATGGTTATTCCGGATATAACCAAATTGAGGTAGATGTACTTAACCAGGAGAAAACGACCTTCACTTGCCCTTTGGGTACGTTTGCCTACAAACGTATGTCATTCGGCTTGTGTAATGCACCCGCTACCTTTCATAGGTGCATGTTGAGCCTATTTAGTGACATGGTTGAGAGAGGACTCGAAATTTTCATGGACAATTTTAGCGTTTTTGGCACCTCTTTCGATCTTTGTCTAGAAAAGCTAGAAAAAATACTTGCCCGGTGTGTGGAGAAGAACTTAGTGCTGAATTGGGAAAAATCCTATTTCATGGTAATTGACGGCATAGTTCTTGGCCACATCGTGTCATCCAAAGCAATTGAAGTTGATAGAGCTAAGATAGATGTCATAGCTGATCTACCCTCACCAAAATCGCTCATAGACGTGTGTTCCTTCTTGGGCCACGCAGGGTTTTATCGAAGGTTCATTAAGGACTTTAGTGCCATCGCTAGACCCTTAAACAACCTACTTATGAGGACACCCCATTTGAGTGGACGGAATCATGCCATAGCACCTTTGAAAAACTGAAAACCATGCTTGTGATCATGCAAGTTCCGGATTGGTCCTTACCATTCGAGCTTATGTGTGATGCTAGCGATTATGCGATAGGGGCTATTTTGGTCCAAAAAAAGATAAACAGACTCATGTCATCTACTACGCTAGCCGAACTCTTATCGGCCCACAACTCAATTACTCCACCACAGAGAAAGAGTTGCTAGCAGTAGTATTTGCTCTTGATAAATTTCGATCCTATCTTATCGGTTCTCCCATCACTTGCTTCACCGACCACGCGGTATTAAAATACTTACTTGCGAAGAAAGACGCAAAGTCGCGCTTCATGAGGTGGATCCTACTCCTACAAGAGTTTAATCTCTCCATTAAAGATAAAAAAGAGTAGAAAATGTCATTGCCGACCACTTATCACGGCTTTCGTCCGATGTACCTAGTGATCCAATACCCATTGACGAATATTTTTCGGATGAGCAACTCTTTGCTACCTCTTCTTTGCCCTGGTTTACGGATATAGTGAACTATCTAGTCGATGGGAGCCGTCCCTCCCAATTGGACACCATAAGATAAGAAGAGGTTCATCACTTGGTCGCGCATGTTTTTCAATGACGATCCTTTCCTCTTTAAATATTGCGTCGACCAAATCATCCGACGATGTGTACCGGATGACGAGATCTTAAAAGTCATCCAATTCTGTCATTCGAAAGCTTGTAGAGGTCACTTTTCGATGAAAAAGACAGCCGCTAAGATTCTTCAATGCGACCTCTATTGGTCCACAATTTTCTGGGATGTGAACAACTGTTGCAAATCTTGCGATATATGTCAAAGGATGGGAGCGATTACCCGACGAGACATGATGCCATTAACCCCGATACTCATTATTGAGATATTTGACTGTTGATGTATTGATTTCATGGGCCCTTTTCCCCTATCTTTTGGTTTCCTATACATCCTTGTCACTGTAGATTATGTTTCTAAATGGGTGGAAGCTACAACTACCAAGACAAATGACAACAAAGTGGTGATTAGTTTCCTATAGGAACACATACTTTCCCGCTTCGGTGCTCTGAAAGTGATAATTAGTGATAATGGTACGCACTTTTGCAACAGGCCATTCGCGAAGCTCATGAGAAAGTATGGCGTCATTCACAAGGTTGGAACGACCTATCACCCACAAACAAATGGGCAGGCCAAATTAGCAAATCGGGAAATCAAGAACATTCTTGAGAAGACCGCCAATCCCACCCGAAAAGATTGGTCACTTTGATTGAACGATTCACTATGGGCGTATCGTACCTCATACAAAAATCCACTCGGCATGTCCCCATTTCGCTTTGTGTATGGAAAGCCTTTCCATCTTCCCGTTAAATTAGAGAACAAGGCATATTGGGCAATTAAGAAGTTGAACTATGACATGGATCAAGCCGGTGAAGCTCGCAAGCTTCAATTAAATGAGTTAGAAGATATACACAATGATGCGTATGAGAACGCAAAAATTTCCAAAGAACAGATGAAACTCGCTCACGATAACATTATTCGATGCAAAGAGTTTCTTCCCGAAAAAAAGTGCTTCTTTATAACTCTCGGCTTCATCTATTTTCGAGTAAGTTGCGGTCACGATGGTCTGGCTCATTCATTGTGAAGAATGTATTCCCTCACGGCGCTAGGGAGGTAGACGATCTCAAAGGGGGAAATACATTAAAAGTAAATAAACAACGCCTAAATCCATATCTAGAGGTGTGTGTGGAAGAAGTCAACACCATTTAGTTGGCGGACCCCGTTTACGAGATCGAATGATCTCTACAGAGAGGTCATCACACCCCCGACGCATATGGGGTGATTTCTTGTGTATAGTAGTTATGTTTTGGTAGATTAGGTTGAGTCCGTATGTAGGTTATGTTTAAGATCACGCAATCCAACACACTCTTCGCGAGGGCGATTAGAAATCCAAGTGGGGGAATAGGTCAGAAAGTGTCAGAAAGTCGAGGGGTTGAGAGTCTAGTGAAGCAGTCTGAGAGAAGAGGGTTATGCTACAGATAGAACCGAACCGAACCCCCAATCCGGATGGGTTCGGTATGGAAAAATTGCAAAATAAAAATCACCAGAACCAAACCAAATCGCCCCTGCGCCGGATCGGTTTGGGTCCTATGATTTTGGTTCTTCATAAGGAACCTATTCCTCCCCCTATCCTCTCCCTTCCCTCCATTCTTCCCCTTTTCCCCCCAAAACACCCACTCCCTTTTCTCTCAAAAAACCCTCACCCAAACCCCTCCCCACCACCTATAAATACCACATCTTCCCTACTCTTCCACTCACACTTCCAAATCTTTCCCTCTTTACAAGCCTAAGCCTTCCCTCTCATACTTCCTAGATTTCCCAATGTCCAATCAAGATCTTCCCACCAAATACATGTCAACCGATGTTCTGCCCAACGACAATAGGCAATACTGCTCCCACATGGAGCGAGTATGGTGTGAACGATTCTTTAGTTTCTCCCGCCAATTGCACATTGAGCGGGTTGTCAACTGGGACGAGCTGTCCTGCCCCGTCACCACCCTTTTCAGCCGGCAGGGGTGGATGCAATACCTTCAAGAGCCTCACCATGTCGTATGGTTGAATGAATTTCTGTCCTTCTGTGGCTCTCTCGTCCGCACGGGCGAGTTTTAATGCCAATCCTTTGTTGACAGTCGCCCCATCCCATTCTCCTTAGCCATCCTGGCCCGTAAACTTGCGAATAAGGGCGTCCCCCACTCAAAAATTTACGACTACCCAACCAATGCCCCCACTATTCCCAAACAACAATGCATTGACCGGATCGCCCCCAACAATATTTGGGAACGGGGTACCTTCCACGTGGGCCGCTTAAATGATAAGGCGCGTATCACTTTACACATAGTGTGCACCAACTTGCATTAAACCACCAACGACTCGGCGATGCGCCCTCGCCAAGCCACGCTAGTGTACCACCTTTTCGACCCCAATTTCACATTAAATCTAGCCCGCATGATTTACGTTGATATCCTTTACCGGGCCTGGGAGAAAAAAGGTGTTGTACCCCTCCCTTATGCCCACTTCATCACCTCCCTCCTTGCCGACGCTGGTATCCAACCACCTAACGCTTTCCCATGCCTCCCGGAGCCCATTGGGAAGGTATCCCGCACTCGGAGTGCCCAGCAAAGGCCTTCCATTCGTGCAGCTTGGGAGGAGATCAATTTAGAGGCCGAGGAGGAGATTTCTATTGACGAGCCCGTGGATGAGGACGTTGATATGGGAGGGGCTGAAGTGGAGGAGTACAATGAGGGCGATGACTCGGATTTCGAGCCCACGAGTGCCGATTTTGATAGACGACTTGTAGCAGTGGAATCCTGTTTTGACGGGTTCATCACCCAATATCAACGGGATCAGGAAGCCTACCGGAGGGACACGAGCATGATGCATCAGCTCCAAGCCCACCTTTACGAGATCAACTTCGATAGGCCGCCCCCTACTTTCTTCTATGATCCCTACGATCCCAGTGCATCCGGACCCTCAAATTTTCCGCCACAATGAAGCCCCTGTCAGTGTTTGATGTTTGTGTGTGTTTGAAGTGGTTGTTGTTTACATTGTATTGGTTGTGTGTTCTTCCTTACCCATTATAACACAGTTTTTTTTCTTTTACCTATAAAAATCTTGCATTTCTGTTTCATTTGTTTATTTTATTTTCTCGCACTTTCAATTCGCCTTGAGTTAGATTTTAGTCCTTTTTTCTTGAGGACAATGCAACAATCTAAGTTAGAGGGGGTCACAAGTGCGTATTTGTAAAACTTCACAAATTTTCAAAAATGCCCAGAAATTTTAAAAAAAATCATAAAATCTTGAAAAATCCAAAAATATTTTTTCTTCAAAATAAATAAAAATTGGAATTCAAATCTTTCAAAAATATCATTAAGAGTCGATTTTAAGTCTCAAGTTGTAAAAACTCAAAATACACAAAGCCGAAATTGACCAAAAATGGAAATTGAGCGAAAATTGACGACTTAACGAATAAATGTGGAGATTAACAACCCCAGTGAGATTCGAGCCTTTCATTTTTGTGAAATTTATAAATCAATCTGAGGTTATTGTTAACTCAAAAGTTCTTTTCAATGCTAAATAAAGTCATCAAGGGTCTCAATCCTTTCACTTTGATCGGATATGCAACATGTGTGTGATATTGCCTTGAAAAATGTGCTAAAATTGATCTCTAAACTTAATTCATCTCGAAACGCATATGGTAACGCAATTAGTGTTTTGGACAATGAAGTGGGACCTAGTTTGTCAGCCAAAAATATCGGCCAGAAAAATAGCAAAAAAATTACCCCTTTTGTAACCCAAATTGAGCCAGTAAATTTTTCCTTTCGTTTGACGACCCAAAAAACCCTAACTGGCCTGGAATTGTGAAAAAGGGACAATCCCAGAAATTCGGAAAGTGCAGAAAAAGAGGCTAGAAAAAAAATAGTTATGCTCAACAAAAATAGCAAGAAAAGAAAAGTGTGAAAAATAAAAAAAAATAGAAAAAGAAGAAAAAAAGAGCAAAAGCTCGGAAATGCACTAACGGACATAATAAGAAAACATTCCAATTCCAGTTTTTCCCGTACCACTCTCATACTACCCAATACACCGTTAGCCCAAAAAAGTCATAACCGAGTCCAAATTACGAAATTGGTTACCGCATGGAGATTTAAATCACAAAAAGATAATAAAAGAGATCAAAGATACTAATTAGAGGCAATGTTCCCGTTTTCTTATATCCGTAATCCAATGATGAGATCCAATTGCTATAAATTTTTGTCTTTCAATTTATGTGCGTGATTTGCGTCCATATATTTACTCTTTTTATCACGCATACCGAGAGAATAGTCACTTTTCGAGTGATTTGTTTGAGAGAGCATCCCGTGAGATTTTGAAATCAAAACGAATTTTCGAAGAAGTAACGCAATAGTCAATCAGTGGAAATTAGTGGTTAAATTTTCGGTTTCACACACGCGCACTATGATTTGAGACTCTTGGACATGATTTGATGATGACTATTTTCAGGAAAAGTTTGAATTATACAATTTTTGCATATTTTGAGGTTTCTTTGAGTCGAATTTTGTGGGTATATTCTCTGTAAACCCTCACGAGACAACACTCGTCCTACTAGGGTAACCTAGGGGTTTAAAGGCTTGTTGCATACACTAAATGCAATCGCTTTCCCGCGAAAGAGGTATTCTATCCCATTTTCGAGTTAGACCATGTTTTGATTCTTTTACATTGCTCGGGACGATCAAAGTTCTAAGTTAGGGGGGTTTAATTAGCCATAAATTCTTCCTATTTATCCCTTTAATTTAGAAGCTTTTATCGCGTCGCGAAGTGTAATTCAAGTGGATTTATTTCATATCTTTGGTATTGGCAAGTTTCAAATGAGTACGCCGAGTTTCGTGTATGTTTCATCTATTTCGTTGTTGTTTAGTGATGTGATTCGAGTTCCGTACCAAAATCTCCAAAGAAGAACAAGAAGGAAAGGTTTCTGTAACAGCTAACAAGATGGAACCGAACCCAAGGGAAAGAAAAACAACCGAATTCATCCCGAGGAAGTCACTGTAAAAGCTGAACATAATGGAACTGAACTGAAGTGAAGTGAGGAGAAAACGAACCAATCCTACACCTGGAAAACTTCTTGTGAAGAGGCAAAAAGACGAAACCGAATCGAAGTAGAGAAATAATGAACCGATCCCATGCTTGAAGAATTCTCTATGAAATCTGCCAAAAATATAACCGAACCCCTTAACAGGATTGGTTCCGTTCTCGATTTTTCGGACTTATCCACTTGTAAAAATTAGAGTTCTACTTGGTTCAAACTCTTGTATTTTATAGAGTATAACTTGTAAATCCTCCCAAACGTAAAAAAAGACTTATGATTTATTTAGTTTCGAATCCAGTTGCAGTTCAAGTAAAATTTCTTTCAATTCCTTCATTTATTATTGCAGTAGTTCTTTTGTTAGTAAGTATTGGTTATTCTCTTCATCTTCATTCAATATTAAAAATGTTTTATTTCATTCCAAACGTGTCGTTTACCAGTTTTCATATGTCAGGATAGATTTCTAAGGTGGGGATGCATGAACTCAACCTGATGTGGTAGTTGCATGTGTATAAAATTAATCCTCTAAATTTAATGATTTGATTACGACTGTATTGCATAGAAATGCGATAATTGTAGATCATTGGATCTCTTTTGCTTCAGGGTAACCGGGATGCTTCAGAATGCAATTCGAGTGTAACTATCGCAATACCAATTTACTCGTCCTCTGATTAAGTACGGTGCGGGCTTGAACCTCATATACGTAATGCTTGGGAGTACTAAATTCCGGGTCTAATTAATCAATTAAATTTACGATTAGTTGTATACCATCAATACTATAGGATTGAGGGATTGTATTCTCGTCCTGTTTTCTTCATCATATAGTTCAAGTTTCAGTTCAATAATTATCAGTAATTTAGGTAATTTAGAATATTTGCATTCCATTCATACTTTAGTGAATTAAATAAATATTTTCAAAATTGCCTTTAGTTGTAGTCAATTTCCAAAACAGATCTTCTTTTCCTTTTTCTTTAGAGTCAGAGTTAGGATTCCTTCGTCTGTCCAGCGTCGTTACAACTCTGTTGTCCTATTTACCTGAGGATCGATACCCGACTTATCGGATTATTACTTGAGTGATAGGCTTGCACTTGTGCCTAGAGAGTACGCACTTCTGAGACACATTCTTAGTCGCATCACCTACGTAACAGATAGCACGTATTCAAGTGTATATGTTCAGGGTACAAGTCAAATATCCCCCCAATGGGTCACCCATGATATGACTGTCCACTGCGCGAAACCTCTGCCCGATAGCAAGCAGCATAGGTATGCTATACACACAATAATTATAAACATATAATAATAATAATAATAATAGGCATTCCCGAAGTCTTTCAAAAATTTAGGTATTCACCCCAACCCATATCTATATTCCTACACGCAGTATAATTCTCGTTACTACCAATTATAAAATTAACTCGCTTATTCCCATTCTCGAAAGTTTCTAAGGTTATCTCACCTAACAAATCCCTAAGGATATTCCTAGGAATGTTTTTCCAAAATTCTGTATTAAACTAATATTTGAAAAGTGGCAGTTTTCCTCATTAAACTAAATGTGTAACACAATTTGGGGAAAGATATAAAAATCTGGATATTTACTGGGAACTGTCGTTCGCACCAGAAAGGGTTTCGTTCGAACGAGTTTAGCATGTCGTTCGAACGACTATGCATCTCATTTGAACTAGACGTCGTCGTCTCCAATATCTGATACCTACTGCGTTTTTTCCAGAATTGTTCAAACTAACACCTCTACATATTTTTCCCAAACTCCCAGCAATCATTGACGATCATTACTATAACATATATGGGAAGTAATTAACTATTTAGAATTATAAAATCATTAACGACTTTTGATAATTCCTGAATATCCCTAATTTATGAACTAAAACCTAGTTTCTCAAATTTCTATACAAGATCATAAAATAAATTTCGTCCAGCATCTTTATTCATCAATTTGGTATTTCTAGCCTATCTACATGAGGGATTCATCCTAATTCATTTTTCAGATTTCAATTCATATCCTTAAATCTTCAATTTCATCAAGGCTCATAAATCAAAGGTGAATATTATCTACCTATACCAATATGAACATGTTTATTGATATAAATTGCAATTATTAAACACTTTCCTTAATTTTGATGATCTGATCCGTTGTTGATATGGGTATGAGTGTGTTCCTCGTCTCGCGATCAACGCGTTGTATAGTTTTATGTGTGTGTTCTTGAGTTAGGCACCAAGAACACCAATAGTCCCTTCTACCTTTCTCTGTGCCTTTATCTTTTCTCTCTCGTAGGTTTAGAACTGATAACTCCTATCTAACTTTAGTGCATCTATCTTTTATTTCCCAATTTTCTTCCATATTATTGCTCCAAAATTCCAAAGGATAAAAATAACCCTACGGGATATCGGTTAGGCCTAAAACTACCCCGGAGTCCAAATAAATGTTTGGGTAGATTTTTCTTACTATCTCGACCCTTCCGGATTCAATGGCGCACTCTAAATTTCCATACGAGTTATACAAAAATAGTTTATTTTTTTATTCCATACAATTAGTCCCGATACAACTCACACACGCGTCCTAACCTAAAATACCCAACTGTCATATTTCGCACTCCGAAAATTTATAGAAATTATATAATTCCATATTATATATACACACGGTAATAATAAATGATTTCCATCAATAAGTATTAACCCTTGGCACGCTAGTTAATAATTATTTTAAATTCGGATTAATTAACAATCAAATTACCCAACCTTCTTAATTTAATTAATCCAACAATAATAAATAATTCCATAATTATTTAATATCATAAAAATGTGGGGTATTTCATACTTCCCCCCTAATAACGGAATTTCGCCCTGAAATTCGAAAAGTAAACCATACCTAGTAGGAATAAGTCTGGATATATCTCGCGCATATCCTCCTTTTGCTCCCACGTAGACTCCTCTACGTTATGATGCTCCCACTGAACCCTCACAAGTGGAACTACCTTTGACCTCAATTTCCTCTCACTACGATCTAGGATAGCCACATGCCTCTCCTCATATGAACTGTTGGGATGTAAATCGATCTCCTCATTCGCAATGTGGGTGTGGGCCAAATCATCCCTAAGAAACCTCCTAAATGATGAGATGTGGAACACATCGTGAATACGGTGCAAGTGCTCCGGTAACCCAAGTTTGTATGCCACCGGTCCGATCCTCTCAATAATGGAAAATGGTCCTACATATCTCGGAGTCAATTTTCTCTTTTTCCCGAACCTCATCACCCCTTTTATAGGAGACACTCGTAGTAATACTTGGGCCCCCACGTTGAACTCCCTAAAGAACCTCTTTTCATCGGCGTAGATTTTTTACCTGTCCTGGGCTACCCGTATACGGCTCCTGAACATCTCAACCCTGGCTGACGCTTCCTAAATTAACTCTGGACCGAGTAACTTGTTGTCCCCTGCCTCTAGCCAACAAGTAGGAGAACGATAAGGCCGGTTGTACAACGCCTCAAATGGGGTCATGCCGATCGTAAACTGATAGGAGTTATTATAGGCAAACTCCATGATTATACGCAAATATTGCGTATTTCATCCCTCGAACCTACGCATTTTAGCCCCTCGAGTATCTTATTCCCTATATTTATGCTCGTTAACCAGACAACCTCGGATTTCAATGTTAACATGCTTTGTAGGGGTTAATTGAGCTTTTATAGGTATTTGGATGCTAAGTGTGAAGTTCGGACGCATTCCGGCTAATTTTCGTACGCAACCGCACATTCAAGGGCAATTCGGTCAATTCATAGTTTGGTCACCTGGCCCAACATCTACGTAGAAGTTGTATGCCTCCTCACAAACTTCGCGTGGCCATGAACGGTGCGCGAATCCGATCCCTAACGAAGAAGTTACAACATTTTTAGCTGAAGAGATTTCCAATTATGTCAAAACAGGAGGAAGATTGATGCGGACCTGCTTGATCGATCAATCGATCAAAGGGATCGATCGATCGATCCCCCTAATTTTCATCCATCGATCTTGACAGTGGGCTCATATCTGAGCGATCGATCGATCCCCTGTTTTCTGCAAATATTTTCCCTTTTTTTTTCCTTTTCCTTTCCTTTTTTAATTTAATTCCCACTTACTATATAAAGGAATTTTGTTGTAAATATCAGATATATTATATTTTAGATAGTTTTAGGTTAGGGTTTGAGGGTTTTGAGAGCTCTTTCTTCTTCCTCATTTGGTTAACACCCATTTGGGTTTGTAAGTTACACTTTTCTTTAGCCTCTCCATTAATTTAATTGTATTTTATTTAATTCTTGCTTTGTAGTTAATTCACATGCTTTCATAATTAGGTTTACATGCTTTATTCACATGATTTCATTTAGTTTCTTTCTAGTGTAGGTTTATTGCATTTATTTACCGCTTTCATTTATCGCATTTTTAATATACTATCTAGCTAAATTAGTTTAGGTTGTGTCGGATTGAACTCATTTTGGGTTTACATGTTGCTTGGCTTTGGTGATGGAGTTTACGGGTCTATTTCATGTGCGTTGTCCTAGTTATTATGCCTAGGAGGTTTGATGGGGCATATCATGTATGCTCCATGCTTACGACCCTGCGTTCGTAATTTTTGGGGTATTTGTTGATGCCAAAATCGTATTAGGTTTTTATGCGAATTTAGGGGTGTGACAATCCTTGATTTAATTAACTATCGAAATGAGACGCATTCTAAATAACTCGTCGACCCATGTAACCATTTTATACTAATTAACTCGGGTGAGGGATATTCGACACAACTTATAGTTTTTACCGATTTGTTAATCCAGTTTAAATACACTCGCCTAGATTAATCATTTCCCTTTTTGCATCTTTTCCTTTTTGTTCATATTTATCTTTTACACTTTTATTTAGGGATATTAAACCAATTAAATTCTAGCAACTCGTCTTTATGGATTTTTGATACCCAGACTTGGCCTCTATACTCACCCGTTGAGTGTGGTCATAAGTGTAGATTTTTGTATAGTTCCGATGAGGGGAATTCAAAACGATCGGCGCGTAGGTGACACTCGAGCTACAGCAAAACCCTACCTATCACTCCACCAGTGGAAGATACGGCTCCCAACCCCCTCCAAAGTCAAGGACATACATGCGCAATATGTCCAGTATCTGATTAGTACGCTCAATCTGCCCATCTTTCTCTGGGTGATAAGCCGTACTCAACCGCAGTTCAATACCCATAGCCTCCTGAAATCTCTTCCAGAAGCGTGATACAAAAGTCTTGTCTCTGTCAGACACGATGTCCAAGGGCACCCCATGCAATCTCACTATCTCGGCAATAAATATTTAGGCATACTGTCCCCTAGTGTAGTCTGTCCATACCGATAGAAAATGATCTACCTTGGTAAACCGATCCACCACCACCCATATAGAATCGTGAGCCCGCTGTGAAGTAGGCATCCCAGTGATGAAATCTATGGCAATGATGTCCCATTTGCACATAGGTATATCCAGCTACTGAAGTAACTCTGGAGGCCTTTGGTGGTCCACTTTTACCAACTGACATGTGTCACACTTGGACACGAGCTCCGTAATGTCCTTCTTCATCCCACTCCACCAGTATTATCGCCTTTTATCCTGGTACATTTTATCCCCTTCGAGATATACCGCAAATCTATATCCATGAGACTGTGTCATCACTGCATGACGTAAATCCTCTCCTTTCGGGACCACTAGTCTCCCATTAAACCGTAATCCCCCATCTGAGCTCATTGAGTAGGACTCTTCACCCTCCACTAGAATCCGTACAATCTGATCCTGGCAAAACGAATCAGCGGCCTGGGTGTGGATCACTCTCGTAACAATATCTAAAGTGATTGTCATAGCGGACATAAAGGATCGGCCCACTGCCTCCTGATGTCCCAATTCTTTCCATTTCTCCTTCCACACTTCCACCACCTCACCTACTGGCCTACGGCTCAACGCATCAGCAATTACGATGGCCTTTCTCGGGTGGTACTGTATCTCGAACTGGTAATCTTTTACAAACTCCAACCACCTGCGCTAACACATTTTCAACTCCCGCTAAGTGAACAAGTATTGCAGTGACTTTTGGTCTGTGAACAGGAAAAATTTCTCCCCCAACAAGTAGTGTCTCCAAATTCGTAGGGCAAACACGACTGGTAATAACTCCAAGTCGTGGGTGTGGTAATTCCTCTCGTTAGGCTTAAGCTTGCAGGAGGCATAAGCTATATCATGTTCCTCCTACTGAAGTACTCCCCCAAGTCCCTGTAGAGAAGCTTTAGTATACACCCGATACTCCACTCCTGGTCTGGGTAAAGCAAGAACGGGCACCGAAGTCAACTTATCCTTTAGCTCATCGAAATCTAACTAACAAGCATCATCCCAAATGAACTTCTCCCGTTGGGAGTCAAATTTGTCAATGGGCCCGTAATCTTCGAGAAGCCCCTGATGAATCACCTATAATACCCGACTAACCCCAAGAAGCTACGCACCTCTATCGGTGTCGTGGGCTATCCCTACTCCCTCACCGTTGACACTTTGCTCGGGTCCACTGATATCCCCAATTCTGACACAATCTGCCCCAGAAACTGTACTTCTCGTAACCAAAATCCGCACTTTTTATACTTGCATACAGTTGATGCTCTCGCAGAGTCTGAAGAACTCATCTCAAATGTTCGGCATGATCCTTCTCAGTCTAGGAATAAATCAGGATGTCATCAATGAAGATAATGACAAACTGATCCAAGAACTCTCTAAACACCGGATTCATTAATTCCATGAATACGACTAGATAGTCAGCCCAAACCAAATGACTCGGAACTCGTAGGACCCATACCTTGTCAAGAAAGCAGTCTTCGACACGTCCTGCTCCCTAATCCAAAGCTGATGATATCCCAGTCTCAAATCTATCTTTTAGAAGAAGGCAACTCCTCTCAACTAGTCGAACAAGTCGTCAATTCGGGGCAACGGATATTTATTCTATATTTTAACTTTGTTCAACTCTCAGTAGTCCGCACACAATCTCAATAAACCATCCCTCTTCTTTATAAATTGAACAGGAGCACCCCAAGGCGAGGTACTCCTACGGATGAATCCCTGTACCAACAGCTGCTCAATCTGATCCCGTAACTCCCTCATCTCAGTTGGAGACATACTGTACTGTGCGTGGACTATCGGCCGAGTGCCTGACATCAAATCTATAATGAACTCTATTTCTCGTCTAGGCGATAGTCCTTATATCTCCTGGAACACATTAAAAAGTCTCTAACAATAGGATTCAAGTCAAGAGGAATCACCACCTCCTTAGAGGTCTCCTCCTCTATGTAATACATGTGGGTTGATGATCATCCCTTAGGACGAGGCATCGACACTAGTAACATCTCCTGGCCCGGTATCGCAAAGATAATAGTCCTACGGTAACAGTCTATCATGGAACTATAAGATGCAAGCCAATCCATGCCAATGATGGAGTCATGATCATGCATATCTAAGAGTAGTATATTAGCAGGCAAAATCAAACTCTCAATCTCTATACCTACCCCTGGGCATATAAAGAAAATCAAGGACCCATTTCCCAATGGTGAGTCTACACTAGTCATTGTACTCTCTGTTGTGTCTAGTACCCTCGTGGCCCATGCAAAGCTAGTGGCTTTAAAATAGTGTGATGACCCAGTATCAAATAATACACGTCCCATAGTGCCATGGATAAGAAACATACCCTCAATCGCAGGTGGCGCCTGATGTGGTACTGCGTGTTGGATGTCATAAATCCGTCCATACTGTAATTATCCCTACTGAATCGAGGGGTGCTGGAAAAGCTGGGACCGACGCTACTACTGGTAGGGCGATGAGAAAGATGGGCCTCTGGGGCTCCAGTTGGGCTCCCTGCTGCTGGAAAAAGCTTCATTTATCGGGGCAATCCTGCTTCTTATGTCCAGTCTTGCCATAAGACAAACACCTGCCACTGAAGTTACCACCTCGCTGCCCCTATTGACCCTGGCCCTGTTGGCCATTGCCGCCCCTCCACTGGTCCTGGTGACCCTGCTAATGCCTCAGCTGGCCCTGATGGCACTGCTGATAACAAGGTTGGCCCTACTGGCCCTGCTGACTAGACTGTCCCTATTGGCCCTGCCTATAATCCCCATATCCTTATCTTGAGTCACCAGATCGAAATCGCTTAGCAGGGTCCCCCTGATGGGAACTCTTCTGACCCTGACGGACCTGTCTCTGAGTTGATGGTGCCCCACTGTCACTACTACCTACTGTCTGGCCCTGCTGGCTGGACTCCCCTTCTCATTTGCTAGCCTATTGATGAAAGCAATGGTTCTGGCAATGCAACAGAGCGGCGTTAAGTACATCATTGGAAGTACCAAACGACAGATTACCTATGAGGTGCTGACGAATCCTCTAGTTCAATCCATCTATAAACAACAAAATCTTCTTCTCCTCAGTAGGTGCCTCATATGTCACCATAGTAAGCAGCATCATGAATTCCTCCTCATATTCTTCCACTGTCATACCCTCATGCTTCAGATTTAATAGTCTCCGCCTCATCTCTGTCTGTACTGCGGAAGGAAAGTATTTGCAATTGAACCGCACCCAAAAGTTTTTAATAGTCATAGTATCCCTCTCCTCCAAGGTGGTAGTGGACTCCCACCACTATAAAGCGCCCCCAGTAGATTGTAGGAATCCAGTAACTGCCTCTGAATGTCGATGCACTCGTACATGCGAAGATTCAACTGGATATCTTTCTTCCATTGGCTCGCTATGATGATGTCAGAACCACCCGAGAACTCTGGGGATGTGACCTCTGGAAAGCATCCCTGACCTCCTCCCATGCTGTGGGAAACTGAGTTGGAACTGGCACCATAGCCTGTACCTGTGGTGGGTCCTGCTAGGATTGTCGGTCATCGAATTTTCCAAGCCCAAAGCATATAATCGGGACACCTAAAACCCTGCCCACAGACATACAAGTCCAATCATCAACTTCCATATATCTCAAGAAGTCATTTAACACTACGTTCACACTATCACTAAGTCCTTATCACTAAATCAATAACGAGCTCAAGCTCTCCACTTGGCTGTAAACTTGATATCCCCTAAATCATATCAATAAAGTCCCTACACACTATGATTGAATATAAGGTGACAACTATACTCTTAGAAGTCTCCTATACAACATAATATAGATGCGAGGTCGACTTACTTTCAGGTGAGACATTGCAAAATAACACAATCCTTCCCAGGAACAGCGAGCATGATATCATTGCTTTAATAGCCCAGCATCACTCAAACCATCGCTAACCAGTCTATACCCAGGATAACATCATACTCACATATCATATTTCTAAAATCAGTAATACCATTAAACATATCCTCTCAGTGTCTACACATGCTTACCTGCAGATGGAACCAAAGAGAGCCCCTTTACCCGATGGTAAATATATACACACAATAACAACACAAACGATGCACCCATTAAACTCGTCTCACTCGCAAATCCAGTTCTAACAAGATACTGTGACTCACTCGTGTCTCATAAATATTATCCCATTTACCCATGGATAAAAGCCATTCTTTCAATCGCCAATAGCACTGGAAAATGGCAAAACACTCGCGTCCAAATGGAACCAAAAACTTCTATAATTGTTGCCCATGCTCGGCATCCCACTCATGTCCCCTAACTCGTTATGGACGACATCAATACATGTGGCCCTACTCTCCGTACATAAGACACCTCCGTGTGTCATTCCCCTTTCTCCGACCCCACTAGCCATATGGGGGTAGTCCTTCTCGCGGGCCTAGTAACCTTGGTCCTGATTACCACCCCCGTTGTTATTTTGGCACTGCTGGACCTGTGGAACACACTGCTGGCCCTATCGTCCCTAAATGAATCCACCATCACTTGGTAGGAAATCCATTAGTCTGAATCATTTCAATGGGTCTCAGGCTGGGTATCCCCCTATGGTGCCTTACTATCACAAATTACATTCATTCTTGCTCTGATGTCTAGACTCTCTAATCTCTTAGTTCCCTTCACATGGAAGCATTCATATTATCCTTATAAAAGTACGACAATAATGACATCCCCGTAAGTCGTCCAGAATTTCCCCCTCAATGCTGGCGTATTTTGCACATGAGTCCATCATCAACTCAAAAACCCTTTTATTCTCCATATCCACTTCGTAGGATACAAAGTTTGCTAAACAAGCAAATTCTCCCTCATATTCGGCCACTATTTGGCCCTCCTTCAATAAGTACGAAAATTTACTTTTGCCTCTCTTTTTAAATAATCGATGAAAGGATTTGCGTTCAAACCGCACCCAAAATTCCTCGATATTCATGGTATCTCTCCTTGGATGTGGCGACTGACTCCCATCACTATAACACTGCTGCTATGAGCTAAAAGCTTCACCCAAAATTTAATCCTGAGTGTCACTGCACTCCACCATTCACAATTTCCTTTGGATGATATCCTTCCATTGGCCAATCACACTTTCATACTATCCCGACTTCTTGCAAATGGCCCTTTCGAAAAGCCCCTTCAACTCTCTCCCACCGATTATAATGGGTGAGTTTGAATTTGGACCACTGTCTGTTATGGCAGTGCTAGAGGAATATTTTACTAAAATAAACAAGAATATTCATTTGGTTCATTCTTTGTGTCACTGTCGAAAATTTATTAAATTACTAACCACCTAATTTAAAATAAGCTAGTTACAAATTTTATCTTTTTATTAAACAACAACACCCCAAACAAAATGTGGAAATAAAATACTATAAACCATTCTCACAATAACTGAAGTCTAGAATATTTTAGGATTAAATAAATAAATAAATGTCGAATAAACCATCAACTCCAAATCCAACATCCTAATCATCATCTAACTGAAATGAAACGAATTTGACTACAGAGTCTCAAACTGAAAAGAATAAATTCAACTAAAAGTCCAAACTGAATGGGAAACATGCCCAATAAAAATAACTGAATATGAATCCTAGATTAGGATTGAAATGACTGAAGCATCTACTCAAGTCCTTCATTCCTCTACAAATGCTACAATTACGCATCCCTAGAATGAATCATCAAGCCTGGCATCCCTATTACTGGAAACCAAAAAGGTTTTGAAAAATATTTTTGGCACGGGTTAGTGCCCAAAACTTTTAAAAAACATTTTAAAGAAATTAAGATGCAATAATTAAATATGCATGAACACTTTTTATAATTAAGTTTTTATCGCACTCTCATGATATACTCCTCACCTCTCAACTATTGTGCATATCTAGAGCTTACATCTTAACCTGCCTAGTTTCGTGACACCCTGCCTATTTTAATCACGGGCGATCATTCCTTTACTAAATTAAACAAGAATCTCGTTTGGTTCATTGTTAGCATCACTGTCGAAAACTTTTTAAATTACTAACCACCTAAGTTAAAATGAGCCAGTGCCAAATTTTATCTTTTTATTAAACAACAACACCCCCAACAAAATGAGAAAATAAAATAATATAAACCACTCACACAATAACTGAAGTCTAGAACATCATAGTATTACATAAATAAATGAATAATTGTTGAATAAACCATCGACTCCAAATCATCATCTAACTGAAATGAAACGAATTTAAATACAGAGTCTGAGATTGAAAAGAATAAATTCAACTAAAAGTCTAAATCGAATGGGCAACATGCCCAACAAAAATAATTGAATATGAATCCTGGACTAGGAATGAAATCACTGGAGCATCTACTCAAGTCATGCATGCCTTCATAAGTGTTGCAGCTACGTACCCCTGGAATGAATCATCAAGCCTAGCATTTCTATGGCTAGAAACCTAAAAGGTTTTGAAAAATATTTCTGACACGGTTAAAAGCCCAATACTTTAAAAAAAATATTTGCAAGTAATTAAGATGCAGTAATTAAATATGCATGAACACTTTTTCATATTTAAGCTGATGTTGCACTCTCATGAGATACCCCTCACCTATCAGTAATTGTGCACACCTATCACTCACATCTTAACCCACCTAGTATTGCTACCCCATTTGATTAGCTCTGTTGCAATTCCCTCTATCACACTGCTTTAACCCGAGTACTTTTTATCAATGATTCATAAGCTATTCTATCCATCAACTTAATTAATTCATTTAGCATTAATTGATTTTATAACTTCCATTTTAGTTATATATATATATATATATATATATATATATATATATATATATATATATATATATATATATATATATATATATATATATATATATATATATATAACATTCACACTTTATGTATTTAACCCGTATATAATTATCTACTCGATTATATACGTAATAGTATAATACAACAACCATACATATACCATGTATAATAACCATCCTTCAGAGTAACAACTTACTAATGCCTTTGTCCAAAAGGTTAACATATCCCAGGTATGCTCACTCCAACCCGATTATCATAAGTTGGCCTAAATCGCACTGAACTTGGTAAAAATATCACAAATGTAGTGGAGACGGTCATAGTCATTCGACAGTGAAACCGAACCATACCCAAATCGTCTCACTTAGAAAATAAATCACACAATGAAATAAGCGGCGCTATGACCTGGGGGCTATAATCACCCTGTATTCACTAGCTAGTGGATTCACCCACATAGCGCAACCTCCCATGATAGCACTAGAAGGGTATCCTTCACTTAAATATCATACACACTGATATTTATAAAATGCACATATATACGCTGTCTCTATACCCGTATATATATAAAAACAAATTCAGCTAAACCGTGGCTATCGCCCAAAGCATTTGCCTACTATCCCGAGTCCACACTCACGACTCGTAAATATATTTCAGTTCTCAACTATAATTTAAATAAAGTAGCTTCACCCCGCTAATATGATCGGAATGCCCAACCAACTCATATATAAAAAATTCTCAAATTTGATCCCACTCAATTTGTTTATAAGAGTCACTCAACAATTAATTCTCTAATTAATTTAATAAACCAAAATTTAATTTCTCAATTGTCCTAGGTAATATAACCACGTTGCATTACCCAAATAACTATTTTTCCCTCTTTAAAGAATTATAACCTCCAATTAAAATCCTTCGAATTAAACCCATGCACAAAAATGGTCTAACCCGATTTTTCCTAGACATCCAAACCGGTTCGCATGTACACCTGAACCGGTTCGATGTTCCAGACAGCAAACCCTCGGGTTTATTCTCCAAATTTCCACCCAAAACCCATTCATATGATCCCAATCGTCCATTAACATATACATAAGTACTGGGAATGGTTTTTCAACTAATTTTAACAGCACCCAATCGTTTAATATCAATAGTCATCAATTAATCTCACTTTAATTCACAAAATGGGTTCCTGGGAAGGATATTAATTCATAGCCCCAATTCATGTTTCAAAATTCCCAAAAACTATATTAAATATCTATATATTAATATGAATCTGATTTCCCAGCAAGATTAGATTGTCTACACCTCTATTCATGATTCGATTTCATTATATTCATCATATAACTCCAATTTAAAGGATTAATTCACGCAAAACCCTTTTTGCGTGTGAGATTACATCCCAAAAATCATTTAGGTCTACACCTACTATGATATGAATAAAAAATTTCTACATATGCGATATGTACAAGTCAATACTTGACTTAGATAGTTTGTAGTGTCTGAAAATCCATTGTAGACGACGAATCTAAGGTTGAATGCTCGAATCCCATTTAAACTCTCTCCCAATTTACCTCGAGAGTTGGGAGATGTTGTTGGATGATAGGGCATAAATTTTGAATGTTAATAATTGAACGTGTAGAGAAAAAAACTTTAAGCTTAGAGCTCTTATACTATATAAGGCTAGTGGAATCGGTAGTGTTGTGTAGAAAGCACTAGGGAACTCTTGCACCACTAGTAAACAAATTATTTTTTAGTTGAATTTTTTTGTGTGTTATTTAAACATTTCAAGGAACCAGCATAAAAAAAATATTTTTTGCTGTTTTAAAAAAATTAGTCAAACTTTCATAGCTTTTAAAGCACTTTAAAAGCTGCAAAAATTTGACCGATTTTTTTAAAATAGCTAAAAAGTTTTTTTGAGATGATTTTTTTATGAGTCCCTTGAAATGTTTAAATATCACATAAAAAATTTCAACTCAATTTAAAAAAAAAAATAGGTTTGCACCAACAAGTATGCAAACTTGGTGTGCATATTCAGTCAACAACTATTTTGAAGACTCATATTTTTGCAAGATTAATGTGGCCATTCCTCTCCAGGTCGGCACGCACGTGTGCGGTGTTTGCAAACATCCTCGGGAACCTTGGGTCGTCATCAATTAGGATGATGTATAGAGATCGATTCGCTAGCCTATTTGCACAAAATAGGAAAAAGAAATGTTGCCACCTCGAGAGAACGACATCAAAAAAATATTGATGCTTACGAAATCAATTAGTTCAAGGATTCGGGGACTAAGTTATGGAATAGAAAGGTGTTAGGAACCCATCTCGCCCTTTTGTTCTCTCATGAGAACGTGTTATTCTTTTCCGTAATAACTCAGTGATGTGTGTGTGTGTGTGTGTGTGTGTACATAGAAATGGAGAGTGAAATTAGTCGACTCACATCATGGATAGAAGCAGAGTGAGGTCATCCTTAGGAGTGTTCCCAAAATAGTAATCAAAATATTATGAATGTGTTTGTCGGGTTACCGATCATTTATAGGAGGACGATGGTGTAAGTCGGGCAAAATGCAAGCATCAATCACAAATATATGATATGAAAATAATATATTAAAAAAAATAGGACAAGGCTCGAATGTCATATTTTTCTCGAGACGCCTACGTAGCCTAAAAAGACATCAAAGTCCACGTAGTTTGCAAATAACATAGGGTGGGATTTATCCTATAAATCCAACGAGAGACTTTTCTTATATGTGAGTGCGAAAAAGAATGTTTTAGTGAGAGAAAATATAACGAGAAATCCCAATTTGGAATTTACAAGCAAGCCCTCTTTTTCTTATTTTTAGGTTTTTCATAGAAAGTATAGTATGTGAAATACTACAAATAAAAAGTTGGATACTAATATGTGGGATCTAAGAAGAATGAAATATAAAATAAGAATTAGGTGACTACTGCGAAAATAAGAGAATTTAAAGAGAGAGTGAAAGATTTGGATCATCTTTTGAAGCCTTGAAGTTGATGTTGAATGTTGAAGGGAATCTCTTACAAGTGGATGAAGGTAATAGGAGGAAAGGGAAGGGAATTTGCCAAATTGGGTAAAGAAAGGATGGAAATGGAATGTGGGGGAGAGGTTCGAATATTGAAACCATTCTGACTTCGAGAGAATGTTGCTAACATCACCCAGAGGGATGTTTATGAGGTGAATTTCAAAGTGAACTCATGCTCTCCTTATATAGGGTCAAGGGGGGTCCGATCAGTATTGTCCTCGACATGACTATTGGTAGGCAACTCCAGACACACAGTCAATATGCATGGAAATGGGTTTGCCATTCAGCAGTCTCAAGAAAATTTTCCAAAAAAAGGGTCTTAAAACGCAATCCGTAAGTCCGAATCGTGCACGAGACAACCGTTGGAAAGGGTATTTAGGTCCCTTTAAGAATCCATTGGGCCGCTCCCGAGTTCGGGAATTGACCATGGTCAAATGGGGCTCCAAGGCGCCCAACGATCTTTTGGACAGGGGAGAACTGATTATTCGTTCGAACTGTAAGGTCGATTCGCACACGAGATGGACCGTTAGAAAGGATATGCAAGGCCCTTCGATGTTCCAAAGAGCTTTGCTTGGTTCTAAGAGTTGACTAAGGTAAAATAGGTCTTAGAAGATCCCGGTGATTATTCATCCGTACCGAAAGGCTAATTCGCGCACGGGGTAAATCATTGGAAAAATGATTCAGATCCCTTTAAAGATTCATTCAGTCTCATTCAAACTAAAGATTTGACAGGAGTCAAATGGAGCTAGGGGAGCTCGGTGGCCTTTGGATTAGTTTTATAAGGCCGATTCATGCACGGGGTGGACCATTGGAAAGGGAATTTAGAGCCCTTCAAATATCCAATGAGTTATCACTTTGGTGAGAAAGTTGAATGGTAATATAACGGGGCCCAAGGGCTCTAGGCGGCATCTAGTTCGGTAATCAAAGTATAACCAAGGTTTTAAGATGAAAGAGGGAGTGCTAAAAACCCAAGGAAATGCTTAGGAGGGTCCTAAAATGTGGTGTCTATAGAACTCCTCAATGGGTGAGTTTGGAACAATTTAAGGTCGTCGAATAAACACCATATTTACATTCGGAGAGAGAGTGTTTTTGGTCAATTTTTTTGACTAAAGGGATGAGGGTGATTAGTTCAGAGGGTCGAGGTCGATTTTGAGGACCTAAGGTTGTGCTGGGATGAACGATTCTACGGGTCGAGGTCAATTTCGAAGGACTAAAATTATGGGGATCGATTATGTGGGTGGAGATTGAGTATGAGGACCTAAAGTAATGACGATTTATTTTATAAATCAAGTTTGATTCTAAGGACCTAAGATTATAGGGACCGATTATGTGGGTCGAGATCGATTCTGAGGACCTAATGCATTGACAATCAATTATGCGGGTCGAGGTCAACTCAGAGGACTTAAAGTTATAGAGACCGATTCTGCGGGTCGAGGTCAATTCTGAGTACCTAAAGTTGAGGGGACCAATTCTGCGGGTCGAGGTCGATTCTGAGGACCTAAAGTTGGGACAAATTCTACGGGTCGAGGTCAATTCCGGGGACCTAAAGTTGAGGGGACCAATTATGCGGGTCTAGGTCGATGCTGAGGACCTAAAGTTATAGGGACTGATTTTGCGGCTCGAGGTCAATTCTGAGGGCCTAAAGTTATAGAGATCGATTTTGCGGGTCGAGGTTATTTCCAAGGACCTAACGTTGTGCCGACCATTTTTTAGGGTGTAGGTCGATTCTGTGGACCTAAAGTTGTAGGGACCGATTCTGTGGGTCGAGGTCAATTCTAAGGGCCTAATGTTATGATAACCGTTTCTGAGGGTCGAGGTTAATTCAACGGACCTAAAGTTGTAATGCGGGAGTTGTTCTCCTGGGAAATCTTTAAATTGTCTTGCAGATACATTTATGGTTCCATTGGGGATTGTGATATTTTAAGACTCTACCGGGGAAGGATTTATCCTTGAGACATCCGGCTAGGGATTATGTTTTTTTATAGGGGATAACTTTTATGGGGAAGATGTGAGGGATTTTGATTCAGGATCATCTCGAAGTTCTGCTCGGGAACTGGTTTAGACCGGAGATTTAAGATTCTGCTAGTGATTTGTAGTAGACTTGGATGCGGATGCATCGCTGGTTCTATTGAGGGTAAGTGTGTACGATTAATCTGTCTATGGGTTATGCTGGAGATAAAGGTGTAAGATTAATCCATATGGGGATATTTTAAGGACAAAAATTTCCAATTGAGTCCTTTGTAGTTTTGGATCAATTACGGACAAAAATGTTTAAGTCATAGGATAGTTTTAAATTATTTTCATTCAATCCTATGACGTGTTAGTTGAAGACGTAAGTGCCAAGAGTATAAAGCTTCATCAATATGTCGAGTTTATTGTGCCTCGTTTCTACATCAACAACATTTGTTCAGTTTACTCCTAAGTAAGGTTCTAAAAAACGCGGGGCGTGATTAAGGCGTGGAGGCCAAGCCTTAAGCCTTAGAAGCCTAGGCGGGCCTAGGCGTAAAAAGGCGTCAAAAGGCGTTTAGGCCTTCTTAATATATTTTAATATTTTTTAACCATAACAAGATTATTAAAATACAAAAATTGCACATATCATAAAAATATGTCTGAGTATATGCAAATTAAAATACTATTTGATTATTTTGGATGAGATAATGGTCCGGCTTGTAAAGAAATTCTTTGAAATGCGACATCGTTTCACTAAATCATTGTTGTTTTTAGAAAAAAGTACTCCTTAAGGGGTTTACCAAGAATAAGGCGTGAAAAGCGTAAGGCGAGGCGTTTCTCCCAAGCCTTAAGCCTAGGCAGAGCCTAGGCGGGTTTTTTAGAACAGTGCTCCTAAGGTATGAATGCATTACATATTTATATAGGAGCTTGGAACAATTAGTATTGGGTGTAATTTATGTTTAAACTGTTGTTTATTTTTAGAAAGTTTCAATAAAACTTTAAAATAAAGTTTCTGGGCTAAAACTTATTTTCTATACTTTCTGGTAGTTCGTTCGATATTATCGTTCGAACGAGTTTTTCGTTCGAACGAGTTCCCTATTTGGCCACTGGAACATCGTTCGAATTGTCGTTCGAACGAGAATTTTGATGAGTTATCTAACGACTTTACATTTTTATCGACTGGAACGTCGTTAGAAGAGAAGTTCGAACGAGACTTCATTCGAACGAAAATCTCAGTCAAACGAGATTTGGCGGGAACAGTTTATTTGGCAGTTTTGAGCAGTTTTTCCATGTTTCCCACTAACTTTTGACAGAACTTATCTAGTGCGGGAACCAACTTTTTCCACTTAACTTTTTCATAACCTTCCATCTCCAAGAGAGAGTTTGAGAGAAAAGATTCAAAGAACAAAAAGTTCATGTTTGAGTGTTAATTTTTCAAAGAAAAATCTTTAAAAACCCTTCTGTTTTACACCCATAGTTTGTTTATTCCAAGTTTTAATATATATATATATATATATATATATATATATATATATATATATATATATCATTGCTTGGAGTGTTTGGCACCGGTTTATCTATACACCTTGAAGAAGAGAAGTTTGGGTTTATTCTACATCCCTTAAAGAAGAAGTCTCCTGTTTTGCTACGGCATTCTCACATAGTGAAAGTCACCATGTGTGGTTGACGGTGTACCTATGTCTCATTGGTGAATTCCAAGATTTTGGTGGAGATCTGGGGTTATCGACTAGGCGGAGGTGTTTACAAGAAGACGCGTCAAGGCTTGAAAGGGGTCGAGTCGAGGAAGTAAGTCACCTGTCTTGTAATTGTAAAACCATACTTAGTGTACTTAAGGCTAGGTTCTTCCGACTTTTTTCCCCGTTGTGGATTTTTTCTCGTACATCGCGGCGTAGTGATTATTTGTGTATTTTTATCTTTTGGAAAATTCACCTAGAATGCATGCTTAGGTAAAAAGATAAAATTGGTTTAAATCATTACTTATTTAATTTAGTGGTAAATTAATTTAGGTAATGTTTATGTTAATTTAATTCAAGTCGGTGTTTAATTTGATAAAATTGGTTTGGCCTAATTTGCTAGTATTGAAAATATGACTTAGGCAAATTTCTAGGACTTGGGTTAAATTATGTTGTTAAAGTAAAAAATTCTTTTGCTGATTAACTTAATTTCACTTTGAACTTTGTTTAATTTTAATTTGAAAAGAAATTAAAATTTGTTAATTTGTTTAATTGAATCATCTCGCTTCCGCATCTAAAAGGAAATTACTTTTTATGGTAAAGATTTTAAAACTTGGGGCCCTCTCACTTTTCAACAGATATTGTTATAAGGGTCTTGGTTCTCCAAAAATGATTATTCTATATTTTTGGTATTTTTAGGGTGATTTTTGAATTTTTCTAGCATTTTCTCGCATTTTTTGTACAAAATTTGCAAAGGTCTATCGATATGTATGATGTAGACTTTTCGTTTATCAATGGCACAAACTCCTGGGAATCCTTGGGAAGAGGAATAGGCAGGTGCCAATCGGTATGTACAGGGGTCTGTCGATCGACATGCAGTTTAGTCTTCTATAAAAAGTGGGCGGTCCCTCTTCATTTTTCACACCTTCAAGTGCTTGAGTCTTCTACTTTATTTCTCTAAAAATCGTTCCTAAGTCATTTTTCGTTTAATACCTCAAATGAAAGGTTCTTCTAGCGAGGGATAAAATTTTGAGTGACTAAATATTCATGACGGTGCTGGCCTAGAGTGGCAGTCTAAGGTGCCCCTTGCCTTGGGTAACGAGAATGATTTCGATCTCTTTGAGATGATATCTGAAAATAACTTCCTTTTGTGCGAGCCTGGACACCACCATTCATCTAAGGTGAGGAAACCTGGTGGCTACGTCAGTATGGTGACTTTTGGCATTCCATTTCATTTTTCTCTTTGTTTTCTTGTGCTGATGAAAGGTTTTAAATTCTTTTCGACTTTGGTAGACTGATATAGATCCTTCAAGTATACGTTCACAGGGGATGAAAGGGTTGAAGGATGTTTGGGAGAATTTTCCAATGGTGGTGCACTGGATGGTTACTTTTACTAGTTTTGTCCGTCTAGCGCATGCCTTGGATGAGACGTCGCATTCTACTGCGGTGTTATGCGCTTTGGAAGAGAGTTGGTGGGACATTACCCACACTTTCCATTTGGGCTTCGGGTAGATGATTGTTACTCCCGTAGATGTTCAACAACTGCTAAGGATAAACTATGGGGTGTGCAGATAGAGGTGGATCGCAGAGTGGGTAATGTCGGAGGCGGTTCAGGGCAGCATTGGGGGATGTGGGTAGGATCGTTTATGTGTATGAAATCCACATATCTTCTCTTCTAAAGGTTCTTTTGAGTAGGAGAGTGAACAATATTGATGGGTGGCAGGTGATACAAATTTCTTGGTTGTTCATTTTTCTTTTGCTTGGCGGATTTCTGGTGACGACGAGTGGCGATATCATTTATTTTTTGTTTTTACCATTTCTGACGTCTAGTTTTATAATTGGGGGAGCCTAACATTAGTGACCCTTTATTCTTATTTTGATGCATTTATTTGGTGCTTCCAACAAACTTTTATAGGTTCACTTACCTTTTGGATGTAACTTCAGATTTATTTTTCTTCTTATGTATTTCCATGCATTTTTCTTTAGTTTCTTCTTTGTAAATTCCTATCTTTTGCAGATGTGGTTTTATGAGGTGATTGAGACCAATGTAAGGTTAATAGACCTGAATGATGAGGAATTGGGGGACTTATGTCAAATTTTCTTATGGCGGAAGTCCAATCGGCGATCAAACTAGTCTTTATCCTTGGCGGCGGTGCGATAGTCTTTGAACACCTTGACGAGTGACCAGGTTGTTTCGTGTTTCTTCTAAGTCCTTTATTGGCATTTTATTTCTTCCATGTATGTTGATCATTTATCAGTGATTGCAAGTGACCTTTTATCCTTAGAGGATGACTCCTCAGCATACAGGGGTGATGGTTATGCACGCGCAGATGCGGCATTTGATAACACACGAGTTTGCGTATGTCTGGTACCTGGGAGAGAGGGTGTGCAACAGATTAGGGATCATGAGGTGGTGGTCCCATCGTCGGTTCCCACGATGTATATGAGGCGAGTGAGGGAGATATCTATTGAGGCTCGGGCGATAGTGTTGGATGGAGAGCCCTACACGTTCAATACAGACACGGTGGCAAGTTATGATTACTTGGAGTTTGTGATGAGATGTTTGATTCCCCCTTGAATTTATGATGTGGTGAATATGCCTCCTCCTCCTTTATCTTCGAGTAGGGGTACTGGCTGGCCTGGTGGAATCTGCTTACAGTATGAGTGGTGGTGGTTCGTCTGTGGCGACAGCAGTGGCAGACGAGGCTCCTATTATTCAGATCACTCCCCCTTCTTATAAATTTCATCTGAATAGCGGGGGGTCATTGATCATGTCGTACTATACTAATGCATTGGCTCTGGGGTGAGTTATATTCTTCTTTTCTTTTCTTGTCTCTTTCGGTTCTTTATTTTCTCTTTACTGACTGATTGTTCTTTTGTGTTCATTTCTTTGCTTGTAATATGTTCGAGTGACGACCACTTGGCTAAAGGATATTAAGGAATGGGTGGCCTCTGCGACTTCTTACATCAAGGATTCTATTTCTTCCTATTTTGTTTCGTCTCCCTCCTTGGATGAGGAATCGAGTTCTGAGAGTGGAGGTTCTATCACTCATCATCAGGGAAAGCATATTCGCCGCAAAGGGTGAGGGTTTAAAAGAGAGATTGTGGGTTCGAGCTGAGTCCCGATTATTGTATTTTTCTATTTTTCTTCTTTTTGCCTATAAGGATGTATTTATGTAGCAACGATATATATGTATGAATGCATTTTTATTTTTTTCGTGTTTTAATAACTTGTCCTATATGCACTTTACTTTTATGTTGAGACTGTAAAGATGACAAGATGTTTATTTAAAATAATAAAGGAAAGGATTAATTTGGAAATAAGTAAATAAAACTGGATAATTTAAGAAGAAATGACCCAGAGGTTTTTCAAAATAAGGATTTCTTTTTGAGAATTTGATTTTGACAAAAGCGGAAAGATGGAATTTTCCAAAATAAGGGGGTTACCGATTGGCATATCCCTTATCTAGCCTATCGTCTTATGGGTCAAGTCAAATCACTCTAACGCTTTGATTGCACTTTCCTGCACTCTTGTGGGGCTTGGAATTTACTTGAATTTCAGATCCTTTATCTTTTGCCAAGTTTTTTGGGTATAAAAAGGGAGGTAAGGAGTGTGATTTTTCACCCACACCTTTTTTCTTGTTCTTCGCTTCTTGCTTCTTGCTTTATTATTCCCAAACGGCCCTTCATATGCATGCAAAATTTTCTTCTTACCTCAAAGGTCTAGAGGTCATGTGCTTGTATAATGTGGACTATGAGGCTTTAAACCTACATCGAGTATCGAGCCATTAACTGGTATATGCTACCGACGACAGCATAATTCTGGTACCCTGAAGACCATATTTTTCATTTTGGCCTAGATGAGGTCTTCCCGACCTATGAAGAATTCTCATCCATATTGGGGATCATTACCAGTGTAGCAGTAGCTATGCTCGAGTTTTCTCGTTCTTCCCAGTCATTTTTAGCGAAGTTTCTTTGTGCTTCCCCTTCAGCGGCTCAACCGTTGGTTACTAGGGGGATGATTTCCTCTTCAGCTGTCATGCACGTTTTGCATTTAAGGGAATTTAGTGATGCTTTCTATGTTGGAGTTGTTGCCTTGGGCCTTACTTCCAGGGTTTTATTGGTGACGGGGGACCTTAATAGCGGATCCTTAATTAACTACCATAACAACGTTCGTGGATGTCTTATAGTCATAGTCCTGCGGCAATGATACCGCCTGAGACTCTATATGGTCTTTATGATTGGAGAGAAGGTCTCTCTGATTTTTTTAGGTAGATCCCGATATTTTGTTCATATGGCTGTTTGAGATACGCTCAGTGGTTCATCCTGAGTATCCCTTAGTTGGCGTGTCAAGTTTCTTTGCTCAGTTTTGGCTCATTTATTGAGAAATAGGTCAACTAGTTTGTGGATCATGGATCCCGATGCCTCCATTGGCCAGTGCCATGGTGGGGAAAACTGTATTTTATTCTAGAGATGGGAGAGTATCGATATGCGCGATTAGTTAGTCTGCGGTAGACTTCATTCTATTTCCTTTGGCAGCTTCTATACCAAGTTGGGTGGGATCAAATAGTGCCTCCTCTCACACTAGACTTCTTTCTGGTGGAGGATCTGACTGAATCTCAGTGCATGAGATTGGGTTCTCCGTGGGAGAGTCATCAGCTATCTAACCGTCCCTCTTAATTTGTAAGAAACGTCTGGCGTGTGTTTGGGTACTATTTGAAGTGGTTGTGGAAACGAGTAGTAAATAAGATATTAGCGGAAGAGACCGTCCAAAGGTGGTTTATTATTTTTGACACCATGCAAGTTGATAGTGGTTTTTTCCAGATTGGTCAGGGCGTACCTCTCCATAAAGAGAATTCAGAATATTAACCAGGCATGGGAAATTTGGGAACCACCGGGGGATAATAATGATGGGGCGGGGTCTTCTGGTAGTTACAAATTGAGTTTTATGAAGCCGGGGAAAATCTATGTGAAGCTTTTGTGTATTTTTTTGAGGGTTTTATTTTTAAAATAGACCTGGTGTAGCTTTACAGGTTTGTTATTTTAGGACTGGTTTTGAGTTAGTGAAAGGGGGGGGGGTGTTTTAACTCCCTTTGCTGAGACTTCATATAGTAGTGTCATTTTTCCTTATTTGAAATAAAAATGACTTTGATCATATTATTGTGCCTTTTGATGAGTTTTACATTTGAATTATCTATACTGATTGTTAAGGCATACATAATCTTTTTGTTCATGCAAATTATAAAATGAACAGACGTTCTCTAAGGTTAGAAAAGAATAACATTTTAAGAGAAAGAAGGGGATCCTGCCCATGTAAGGTGTGTGAGTTGCCTACGTACCTCTGGGGATTTTGAAATTTTTTATGAGTTCTAGTAAAAAAGGTTTTGAGAGGATCAAGCCCCCACATAGTTCTAGGTAGAGAGAAACGAAGAGATTTTTTTTAGAATAGAAGTGGGATGAGAAGATCCGGAGAGAGTCGATATTTTGGACTAAGGGTAAAACTTTTTGTGAAGGTCCAAGTTGATTGGACGTGCCATCTCTTCTCTATCGAGATCAGTGAGCATAGCGGCGCCTCCTGAGAGAATCTTCTTCACTATTAAGGGGCCTCTCCAATTCATCTTGAATTTCCCTCTGAGGTCCCAGACGAAATCTATGATATCCTTGAGGGACAAGTCTCCTTCCTGGACACCACAGTCGTTGATTCTTTAGTTGAACAATTTCATTATTCGATGATGGTACCCTTATATATGGTATAGAGTCTTCAACCTCTTTTCATCCAAGAATGACAATTCATCAAAACATCTCTGATGCCAGTCTTCTTTGCTAACTCTATTCTCGAGCATAATGCATAGGGAAGGTATTTTTAGCTCAACGAGTATGACTGCTCCCATGCCGTATACCAGAGAATAAGGGGTATCCCTATAAATGTTCTAATTGAAGTGTGGTAGCCCCAAAGGGCGTAAGAGATCTGATCGTTCCAATATCTATAACTCTCGATCATTTTGTTGATGATGGTTTTGAAGTTTTTATTGGCAGCTTCGACACCACCATAGGTTTGGGGTCTATAGGGAGAAGATTTGTGTCTCTGACTCCCGTACTCGTCGAATATTTTTGTGACCTAGTCTTCGAAATGTACCCATTTTTTAATACTAGCTCATGGGGAACCCTGTAATTACAGATGGTGTTCTTTCAGATAAACTTGACCACATTCTTGGCATTCAATATTATGTATGACTCGAATTTGACCCCTTCTATCAAAGAAATCAATGGAGACTAGGATGAACTCATGCCCATTTGAATCTTTGGGTGTGACCTTCCCTATGATGTCAATGCCTAAGGTCAAGAACATCTAGGGAGAAGTCATGTTGTATAATTCCTTAGGAGGTAAGTGTTGGAGGTTAGCAAACTGTTGGCATTGAAAGCATCTTCGGACATAGGCGGTGCAATCTTGAATCATGGTGGTCCAGCAGTACTCTTAACGGATGATTTTTTTAGTAAGTATTTGACCATTAATGTGGGTCCACATTCCCCCTTATCGATCTTCTGCGTTATTTTTTAACATTAGCCCCTACAATGTAGTGGAAATGGGTTCCATCGAAGTTTCTCTTGAACAGTGCTTTATCGCAGATGATTGTACTGAGCAACCAGTTTGCAAAGGTTCACACGGTCTTTCTTATTAGCCTCTTGGGGATACCTACCATGCTTGAGGAGGTGCCAAATGTCATAGTACCAGAACCTATACATAATAGAATCTTCCTCGGTGATGATCTCAATGTAGTAGCAATGGGTTGGCAAAGCTTATTTTTAGACTAGGAAATGGATCTTCTGCATTAGTCATGATGTTATTTTATTTTAATTAGTTTAATTACTTGAAAAGTCCCTTTGAATGTTAATTTTAATCCCTCACCCTTAAATTTACTCCTCGAGAGAAAATAAATGATTTTCGAGAGAAAATAGAAATTATAATACCCATTTTAGATTCGAACTAGAGATAGGGGTTTCTTAAGTGGGGTATTATAACTTGAATTTCAACTCTAAAATTATTTTCTAAGATTTACATGAATTTTAATCGATCGATCCTAGCGGGTGATTAATTAAAAGGAGTGTAGATCTATTTTTTTAGAGTTGTGGGGTGTTAAACTTAATTTTCTAAAAGGTTACTATTATAATTACACTTGCAACGAGAGTTGGTTTGTAATTTTAATATTAATTTGGGATAATTCAAATAATTAAATTAATTAATTAGAATAACTAAAATTTGTGGTGTAATCCCACTCCTTGATTGTTCTCACAATTATTTACCTCACTTTATCTCTTCTTTTAGTGTTAGACTTTATTTTCCATTTTAGTCACTATCTAGTTATTTTTTTTCATCTCACACTTTAGTTTAGTTAGTTTAAATCTCACCTCACCCATTTGTTTTAATATTTGAAAAAGCTAAAAAAATTAGAAAAGTGAAAAAGCACAAAAAGAAAATAAAAAGTGAATTACAATTTTGCTCCATTTGCTTTACAACCTTGAAAGTGGATTGATACCCTTACTTACCTCTACACTTGAGTTGTTACATTTTGTAGGTATTTTAAGGTTTTGGTTAGAAGGAGCTTGTACAACAACGATACACAAAAAGCCTTTCTATCAAAGAAATCAATGGAAACTAGGATGAAATCATGCCCATTTGAATCTTTGGGTCTGACCTTCCCTATGATGTCAATGCCTAAGGTGGAGAACATCTAGGGAGAAGTCATGTTGTATAATTCCTTAGGAGGTAAGTGTTGGAGGTTAGCAAACTGTTGGCATTGGAAGCATCTTCGAACATCGGCGGTGCAATCTTGAACCATGGTGGTCCAGCAGTACTCTTAATGGATGATTTTTAGTAAGTATTTAACTGTTCATGTGGGTCCACATTCCCCCCTATCGATCTTCTGCATTATTTTTTAACATCAGCTCCTGCAATGCAGTGGAAATGGGTTCCATAGAAGTTTCTCTTGAACAGTGCTTTATCGCAGATGATTGTACTGAGCAGCCAGTTTGCAAAGGTTCACAAGGTCTTTCTTATTAGCCTCTTGGGGATACCTACCATGCTTGAGGAGGTGCCAAATGTCGTAGTACCAGAACCTATACATAATAGAATCTTCCTCGGTGACAATGGGTTGTCATAGCTTATTTTTAGACTAGAAATTGGGCCATCGCTATTCAGTCGGGCATGAAGACCATGAATGCCAGGGTATAAAGGGCATCGGCTAAGCTATTCTTTATGTGAGGTAGGTAGTGGAAGGTGATATCTTAGAATTGGGAGGCCATCTCTTCTAAATGGGTGTGGAAAGGTAAGATATTTTTGTCTTTAACTTTTCATTTTTTAAGGACGTGGTCGATGATAAGGGTAGAATATTCGTATACATCTAGGTGTTTAATACCTTTCTTGAGGGTGACTTTGAGGCCTACAGTGCATGCTTCGTATTCGGTCATATTATTGGTGTAGGGAAAATTAACCTGATGGCAATGGTAGTGTGAAAGTTATCAAGGTCGATCAGGAGTATCCCAATGCCATATCCTTTCTTGTTGGCATCTCCATCAAAGAGCATTTTCCATCGGAGGTCCTCTTGAGAGGTGCAAAGAATATTTTCATCTCGGAATTCAGATACCCAAACATCGACTTCTTCCATAGGGTAGTCAGCAAAGTAGTCAGAAATGGCTCTCCCTTTCATAGCTTTCTGTATAACATACATAATATCAAACTCAGGTAGCAGCATTAACCATCGGACCATTCATCTAGATAGGGAGGGTTTCTCAAGAAGATACTTGATAGGATCCATTTGGGATACTAATTTGATGGGAAAATTAATCATGTAGTGATGTAACTTTTGAGTGACCCAAACTAGGGTGACGCATGCTTTCTGCAAGGCAGTGTAGTTTACTTCGTACCCGGCCAATTTTTAATTGACATAGTAAATGGCTTTCTCGTTATAGGATTAATCGATATGTTGGGCTTGCAAAGCCCTTGTTGCAGTATCTATTATGATCAAGTAAAGTAGTAGAGGGAGACCTGGCTGCGGAGGCATAATAACCAAAGGTCGGGTAAGGTATTGCTTGATCTTGTCAAAGGCTTCTTAGTAGACCTCATTCCAGACTTTGGTAGAATCCTTTCGAAGGAGTTTAAATATGGGATCCCAGACAAAAGTCAGTTGGTTGATGAATTGACTGATGTACTGAAGTTTACCCAAGAATCCCCAAACTTCCTTCTCCGTCCATGGAGGTAGAATATCAAGTATGGCCTTCAACTTGGCAGGGTCTGCTTCAATCACCTTTTCACTAACCATGAATCCCAAGAGTTTTCCTTTTGTGATGCCGAACATGCATTTCTGTGGGTTTAACCTCAGTTAGTGGTTCGAATAACTTTCAAAGGGAGGGAACGTGACCTTCCTAATTTTAGACTTAACAATCATGTTGTATAAATAGACTTCGACCTCCTTATATATCATGTCATACAAGATGGTTGTGGTAGTCCTTTGTGTAAGGACATTTTTCTCATGTCCGAAATGTTTCATTTATGTTGTACGCCGCTACATTTGGCACGTCACCTCACGATCTCACATGACGGCCTCTATCCGAATTCCAGGAATCAAGCATGCATTATCTCCACTAATATGTCCCTCATCTGCATCAACGACTTCACGTTCCTTGATTGTAGGCTCGTAATGCAAGTGGAACGCAAGAGAAGTCAAATCAGTGAAACAAGGCATGATAGGGATGTTCAAGGGCAAATTGGTAATTTTACAACCACCGTCCGGAGGATCGGTCAACTGGAAAGTTGAAGATCTTGCCGCAACAAAGATACTGGAAGAAACGGCACCTCAATCCGAGCTACGGTGAACAAGTTATAGCCCGTTGAAAATGGAGATATGTTCATTGAAAATTCTGGGAATTTTTCTAAGTGTTTCAGCACCTGTTCCCAGCACACTTTCCCGAACCCAGCCCAAAACCGGTTCGGGGGGGCGAACCGGTTCGCAGGGGTACCCGAACCGGTTCGGGGTACCTGTACGCTGGATAGAATTTCAGCAGTTTAAAATCGTGGGTCTCTTCATGTAGTTCCCTATAAATACCAACTTCGGGAGAGTTGTTTTACAAGACTTTAGGAGACGAATTTGAGAGTCCAAATACATCTAGTCTTCATATTTTTTTAAGTCCCAAGACTCATGTTTTGATTCACACAATTGCCAATCCTTTGTGAATCTTTTTGGTAACCCATGAACACAACTTTTTAGTTTGTTCAAACCTTTGTGGAGAGATCTTTGCAACCGAGGGTTGCGTGTCATTGCTGAGGGAGTCTCTACAAAGTTTTATGGCTGCGTCTCATTGAGAAGTGCTGCGGTTCTTCCTTTGTTGATTGGACTGAGGTTCATGTGGGTTCGCTGCGTGTGAATTCATTGCTGCCCTCCTGGAAAGGGATATTTCCAGCCGCCAACTACAGAATTCGATACCTGAGGGTAATTCTTAGTCACTGTATTTTCATTGTAATCCGATTGTAAGCCGTTTTCTTACAAATTATAGTGAAAATAAAAGGTTTTGCCCCTTTGGGGGATTTTTCCTGAAATTGTTTGTTTTTATCCTGCATGCTATATTTTATTTGATAAATCATCTAGATGCATGTCTTAGGGTTTTAACTAAAATTCGGGATTAATTAAAATTGGTTTTTTATTTGAGAAGTCGCAATATTTCCGCTGTAGCTGCACTCTCAAATTGGTATCAGAGCGGGTTAAGCTAATTTATCGCATGATCCTGATTTTTCGCGGATTTATTTTTTTTGATACAATTTGACTTCTCACGTCGTCAAATTGGTATCAGAGCCTGTTATACTAAGTTATTGTGATTTGATTCTGATTTTGCACAAAAATGGCTTTTGATGGTTTTGATGATCTTCGATGTCAAATTTTTGAAAAAATTAATTGGAAAATTCACACGAACTCTTGCTTTAAATCTTCTGTTGAAAACGAATCTGAGAAGTGTCCTTGTTGTGAGGGTGTTGGTCACACGTTACATGAGTGTACCATAAATTTAAAGAAGAAATTGAATAAACTGATTTCTCATGTTTCTACCCTTAGTGATTGTGATTCGGAAGAAGAAGTGTTTTATGCTTCTAGGCGAGAGTTTCCCATCCATGTGATTAGTGATGATAGTGAAGGTGATGGGAGTGTGGATGAAAGTGAGGAGGAAAGTGTAGATGAGCATGAATTGCAAACTGCTTTCAATGAACTTTATGCTGAAACTTTGAAAACAAAGAAAGAAAATTTGAAATTGAAAGCTCAGTTAAAAGAGTGTGCCATAAAAAATAATGATTTTTTAGTTGAAGAACTTAGGGCTCATGTGAAAATTTTGAAAGAGAAGTTTGAGTACGTCAAGGGTGAGAGAGATAGTCTTAGAGGGTTGATGGAGACTATGAAAAAGGAGCTTTTAGAGTTTGAGGATTCTAAACGAGTACTTGAATCTAGGATAGGTGAACTTGAGGTGAAATTGAAAGATTCAAGCAAAGTGAAATTTGATTTGGAGTCTAGGTCTGAAAAACTTGATAAAATTTTAGGCACAGTCGAGATCAAAACGGATAGGGGTGGGATTGGTCTTGAAAAATATGTTGCACCCATTCCCACACGTGTTAGAGAGCCTCCTAGGTTTGTTAAGAAAGAGGCACCTAAAGTTGTTAGGAAAGCACCCCTTAAGAACATTGTGAGAGAACCTTCTAGGATCATTAGGAGAGACCCACCTAGGCAAATTCGAAAAGAGCAACCGATAAATTTGAGGAGAGGGCCACCTTTAGGTAACACACACCGACCGATTTACACTTGCACACATTGCGGTAGGCAAGGTCATCTTAGGCGATTTTGTTACAAGCTTTTAAATGGACCTAGGAAGGTTAATGAAAGAATAAATTCGATTCCCAAAACCCCCACACTTTGTTACACATCAATTTGGGTTAGAAAATCGGATTTAAAGGCTTATGGTTTATTTGTCCACGATTCCCGTTTGCTTGCACGTGATTCACCCCATGTGAAATCTTTTGGTTGATTGTGGTTGCATGTTTGTCATACACTAGTTGTGGTTTCATGATATATTTTTACTAGTGTGATGACTTGTACTTTTTGTATAAATTCTTGTTTTTGAATTTTTTTTTAAAAATACAAAAAGATTTTATTTTGAGAAAATACAAAAAGATTTTTGTTTATTTTTGTATTGCACCGTTTATGGATGAACTCTTTGGATGACCAAGTCACAACATCATTCCATTTTTTTCATGTGACTACTTGATAGTGTTTTGAGATAATAGGTCAATTCATCCTTGTGCTTTATAATGTTTGGAGTCATTAAGATGTAATTAAGTGTTACTTCCTACATGTTTGACTCATGTTTCCTTTATTTCACACATGCACGGATTTGTTTGATTATTGTGCTTGTCTTATCACATGTTGGTTGGGTGTTTTCATCTCAATCCTGTCTTTAAAACAAACCAAGCACGATAATTTTTTATAAGGAAATTGTGCATATCAAAACCGTGTTGTGAGTTTGTGTGCTTTGTTTGAATAACGGGGAGGAGCTGCGAAAGGTAATTATCTATCCTTTGGGTAAAAGCCACCGTTAAAAAGGACCTAAAAATTGAGGAATTTTATTATCCGAGGTCCAAAGAGGTTAAAAGAGCTCGAAAAAATTGAAAGGCAATAAAAAGATATCCATGCCAAAAAAGGGGCCATTTAGGTTTTTGCACCAATTCTCCAATGTTTGAGAATTTAGATTACCTCTAAAAGAATATATATATATGAGGGAGTTTGGTTGGAGAATTAAAACGGGTTTGCACGTCCTTGAAATTTTTGAAAATGCGCTATATCGTTTTGGACGTTATTGGTGTGAAAATCATTTGACTTTGATTTGTTGATTTGCATAAAACAATGTCATCTAAATTCAACAAATGTTTACACTTAAGGATACCTTTGATGTTCATTCGTTAGGAGTACACGTATGCATCGTGCACATATGATTGATTGAGTTGATTTACCTACCGAATGTGTTCACACCCATTCATTCCATTTCCATGACTTGGTTGTTTGAGTCTAAATCCATGGTGTGATTTTTGTTTCATATTTGTTCATATTGGTATCTTATTTTTGTATGAAAAATTTGAAAAATTCAAAAATAGTTTGAGAATATTTGTTTGAGCATCTCCTTGCTAGAGCACGTTTACCATATTGATTGATGCCTTGACTTGTATACCGTGACACCCCGATTTTGCTTGTTTGATTCATTCTTCTTTTTTGTCTAGTTGGGGACATCATAAAAAGGGGGAGAAAGAATTATCTTATTCTGGGGGAGTTTGAATTTTGGGGGAGTTTTTGAGATTTGACTTATGCGTTCATCATAAATTGGTATCCATGTTTATCTTATTTATCCATGTTTATCTCATTTCAAACTCCATACGTCACTTGGTATTTTGCTTTATCTCATGTGTGTAGGTACTACATTGATGATCACTAAATTGCACACCCTGATGAGAAAAGATTTGAGATTCCTGAAGAGTTGAAAAACAAACGATGAAGACTATTCATTTGTACCTTTTTGGATTTTTATGTATGTACCGGCATAGACATAGGGGGAGATTTGTAAGGACATTTTTCTCATGTCCGAAATGTTTTATTTATTTATGTCGTACGCCGCTACATTTGGCATGTCACCTCACGATCTCACATGACGGCCTCTATCCGAATTCCAGAAATCAAGCATGCATTATCTCCACTAATATGTCCCTCATCTTCATCAACGACTTCACGTTCCTTGATTGTAGGCTCGTAATGCAAGTGGAACGCAAGAGAAGTCAAATCAGTGAAACAAGGCATGATAGGGATGTTCAAGGGAAAATTGTTAATTTTACAGCCACCGTCCGGAGGACCGATCAACTAGAAAGTTGAAGAGCTTGCCGCAACAAAGATACTGGAAGAAACGGCACCTCAATCCGAGCTACAGTGAACAAGTTATGGCCCGTTGAAAATGGAGATATGTTCATTGAAAATTCTGGGAATTTTTCTAAGTGTTTAAGCACCTGTTCCCACCACACTTTCCCGAACCCAGTCCGAAATCGGTTCGGGGGGGCGAACCGGTTCGCAGGGGTACCCGAACCGGTTCGGGGTACCTGTACGCTGGATAGAATTTCAGTAGTTTAAAATCGTGGGTCTCTTCATGTATTTCCCTATAAATACCAACTTCGGGAGAGTTGTTTTGCAAGACTTTAGGAGACGAATTTGAGAGTCCAAATACATCTAGTCTTCATATTTTTTTGAGTCCCAAGACTCATGTTTTGATTCACACAATTGCCAATCCTTTGTGAATCGTTTTGGTAACCCATGAACACAACTTTTTAGTTTGTTCAAACCTTTGTGGAGAGATCTTTGCAACCGAGGGCTGCGTGTCATTGCTGAGGGAGTCTCTACAAAGTTTTATGGCTGCGTGTCATTGAGAAGTGCTGCGGTTCTTCCTTTGTTGATTGGACTGAGGTTCATGTGGGTTCGCTGCGTGTGAATTCATTGCTGCCCTCCTGGAAAGGGATATTTCCAGCCGCCGACTACAGAATCCGATACCTGAGGGTAATTCTTAGTCACTGTATTTTCATTGTAATCCGATTGTAAGTCGTTTTCTTACAAATTATAGTGAAAATAAAAGGTTTTGCCCCTTTGGGGGATTTTTCCTGAAATTGTTTGTTTTTATCCTGCATGCTATATTTTATTTGATAAATCATCTAGATGCATGTCTTAGTGTTTTAACTAAAATTTGGGATTAATTAAAATTGGTTTTTTATTTGAGAAGTAGCAATATTTCCGCTGTAGCTGCACTCTCACTTTGGTTGGTAGCCCCAGCATTTTTAAGTTCAATGGCATAACAGTGTAACAAAGGATTCCTTAGGGGGTGATGAATGATGTTTTCTCCTGATGGTCAGAGTGCATCTTGATCTGGTTGTTTTTGGTGAATCCATCGGCAAATTACTTGAGGGCGTGACTAGCAATGTTGTCCACAATCATGTCAATGTTGGGCAATGGGTAATCATCCTTTGGAGAAGCTTTGTTCAAATCTCGGTAGTCGACGCACATGCAAACTTTTCCTCCTAATTTCGATATGGGGACAATATTGGCGAGCAATGTGGGATATTTAATCACACGAATAAAGTCTACGTTCAACTAGTTGACTTCCTCTTTATTGACTTTGAATGACCATTCGGTGCGAAGTTTCCTTAGTCTCAGTTTGATCGGCTTGCACTCTGGGAAGGTTTCTCTCTTGTGTTGATCTATTTTTAGATCAATGTCGGGCATGTCATCGTAGGACCATGCAAAGGCATCCACAGATTCCTTTAGTAACTCTTCAAATTGCGCACGCTAATGCTTGTTAAGGTGGACCCTATCCTAATCTTGAATTGTTGGCTACTAGATTCGAGACTGATAATAACAGTTTCATCCTCATTAATTTGAATATTGTTATGTTATTTGTTATTAACCTTATTAAGATCGATTAAGAACTGTTCATTTGCATAGTCATCATCATCAACAGTTTGATTAGAATTAACACAATTAATGTAAGTAATGACAAGATACTCAAAATCCTCGTTTATTTCACTTTCAGGAAAAATAAAGTTGAAAACCACATCAAAAGAAGTATCGATTACATTGTTATCATAAAAAGTAGGAACAACAACAGATTAAGAGATAGGGTAAACAACAAGGTTGGGTTGAATCTCAGCATGTGGGACTGTTATAGCATTCCAGTTGAGAAGAGGCTCATCAGCGACCTTAATCAGAGTGGATGGATCCGATGGTGTAGTGTCTGAATGGATTATATAGAAAGTAAGCCCCAATTTCTGCAGGTTGAGTGAGTCTTCATAATCACTTTCCTCAGAGACCTCGGCAATAGTTATGGCTTTTTGGGTGAGAGGTTGAACTTTATGCTGGCAGTCTTCACCTTAAGAGTAGTTGTCTAGAAATAAGATTTACATCCCCGAGTTACTAATTGTTTATAGGAGGACGCTGGTGTAAATCACAAATATATGACATGAAAATAATATATTAATAAAAATAGGAGAGGACTCGATTCTTGGATTTTTCCCGAGACACCTACGTAGCCTAAAAAGGCATCAAAGTCCTCGTAGTTCATATGTAACACGGGGTAGGGTTATCCCATAAATCCAATCGGGGAATTTTCTTATGTGTGTGTCTGGAAAAATGATGTTTAGTGTGAGAAAATGTAGTGAGGAATCCGCGTTTAGAATTTACAAGCAAACCTTTTTTTATTATTTTTTGTTTTTTTATAAAAATACAATATGTGCAATACCACTAATAAAAAGTTGGATATTAATATGTGCGATCTAATAAAAATGAAATGCTGAAATAAGAATTAAGTTACTAATGTGAAAATAAGAGAATTTAAGAAGAGACTGAAAGATTTGGACCTTATTTTAAATCCTTGAAGTTGATCTCGAATGTTAAAGGGTTGATCTTGCAAGTGGATTAAGGTAGTAGGAGGATAGGGAAGGGAATTTGCCAAATTAGGTAAGGAAAGGGTGGAAATGGAATGTGGTGGAGAGGTTTCAATATGCAAACCACGTTGACTCCGAGAGAGTGTTGTTGACATCACTGAGAGGGATGTTTTTAAGGTGCATTTTGAAGTAAGCTCTTCCTCTCCTTATATAAGGTTAAGGCGGTGTCGACCGGCATTGTTCTTGACATTCCTACGAACAGCCTACCCCAAATACAATGTTGATAGGCAGGGAAATGGATTTTCCATTCGACAGTCTCAAGCAGATTTTTCGTTCGTAAATCTGAATCACGCACGGGACGAACTGTTGGAGAGGGTATCTATAGCCCTTTAATAATCCATGGGTCACTCCCAGGTTCGGTTATGGACTTTGGTCAAGCGAGTCTCGAAAGTTCCCAACGGTCTTTTTAACAAAACGAAAACGGATCATTCGTTCGAATCATAAGACGGGCCGTTAAAAAGGTTATACAAGGCCCTTCGATGTTCGAAAGAAATTTTCTCGGCTTGGAGAGTTGACCAAGGTCAAAAGGGGCCTAGAAGTATCGTGACCCTTCAGAGTAAAACGTGTCATTCATCCGTACTATAAGGCTGAATCGTACACGGGGCAAACTGTTGGAAAGGGAATTCAAAGACCTTCGAAGATTCATTTAGTCTCATTCAAGTTGAAGAGTTGACTGGAGTAAAACAGAGCCCGGTGGCCTCTGGATCTATTTTCGAGGGAAAATGGACCGTTCGTCTGAACTGTAAGTCCGATTCGCGCATGAGGTAGACCATTAAAAAGGGGATTCAAAGCCCTTCAAAGATCCAATGAGGTCTCACTCAGGTGAGAAAGCTAATCGGTAGTCAAACGGGGCCTAGTGGCACCCAATGGCCTCCAGATCATTACTCGGAGTATGTCCTAGGTTTTGTGATGAAAGTGGGAGTGTTAGGGACCTAAGGAGATGCTTATGAGGGTCCTATAATGTGGTGTCTACACTTAAGTTTTCAAACAAAATACGTTTCAAATTTTCAGCTCTAGAGAGTCGGACAAAATCATGCCTAATTTCCTCAAGCATTAATAATTCTTGTCCCAAACGGTTATATTATTTTGTTTTGGGACTTCGAAAGGATTTTAAGAAGACATCTTACCAGAAGAGTTTGTACTCTTTTTGTATGTAAGAAATAGCTGCTAAGAAATTATTCTGCTATAACACAAGAGATCAACTGCAAATATTTAGGTCATATCCAAGTCAAGTCTTGTTGAGAGAGATAAAATCAAACTCAAAGTTGTATTTTTATTGAATTATCATCCTTCAAAAAAACTATTACGCACTTCTGAAAATATTAAAGGTCGGTTAAAAGCTTTCGACTATAATTTTTAGCTCGGTTGAGCTACACGATTTGTACGCTGAGATTTGATCCCACCCTCAATGGATCACGGTAGTGAAACTCACGAAAACACGGTCAACTTGAAGAGTGGACGTACGCTCACCGTTTTTTAGCCGAACCACTATAATACTTGTGCACTTAATTTTTGTTATTTATTTATTTCTTTTATTGTGGTTATTTGTAATTTAATTTTCCAGCCTACATTTTAATTCATATTAACAAATATCGAAAATTATATGTTCTTACAAAGTAAAAATTAATTAATTTCATATTTCTTTAATTTTTCTGAATCAAGACAATATTTTTTTAAATATAAAATTAACCAAAAAGTTTGCAAAAACTCAATTCACCCATGCTCCTGGGTATTTTTTCGGGCAATAATTGGTATCAGAGCAAGGGTTCTTTTTTATTTTCTAATTTAACAATCTAAGAGTTAAGGATTGTGCCAAACTTTTCTAACCCAGCTATTGGTGAAGGTCAATCAATAAATAGGCCTCCTTTATTTTCTCGAAACAATTACAGTTATTGGAAAAACACAATTAATTTTTTTATTCAATCAAATGAATATGAATCTTGGAGGGTCATTTTTTATAAACCTAATGTTCCCATGAAAATTATTAATGATGAACTGGTTCCTAAATATGAGAGTGAGTTGAATGACAATAATATTAAAAAAATCACTTAAATATTAAAGGTATGAATATTTTACATTGTTCTTTAGACGTTAATGAATATAACATAATTTTGTTACTATAAATCAGCAAAAGAAATTTTGGATAGATTAAACGTTACTTATAAAGGAACCAGTAAAGTTAAAGAAGATAAACTTAGTATTCTTCTTCATAGTTACAAGTTATTTAGAATGAAACAGATGAATCCATTCCAGAAAAGTTTACTATATTTACTAACATTATTAATGGATTAAAATATCTTATAAAGTCTTATACTAATAATGAATATGTGAGTAAGATTCTTAGGTCATTTACGAAAAACTGGCTAATGAAGATGCTCATTATTAAAGAATCATTGAGAGAAATAAGTATTAGCCTTGATGAGCTTTTATGATTCCTCATCACTTTTGAGATGTAGTTGAAGGAGCTTAAAGAATAATAACAACCTAAAACAAATAAAAATCTTGATTTCAAATTTTCAAATAGAGATTATGAGATTGATGATGAAGAAGAAGATGATATTACTCTCCTAACCAAAGGTTTTAAGAAATTTATTTAAGAATAAAATGGACAAATAGAGGAAAAATAAAAAATTTCTCTTCAAAAAATTACATTGAGAAAAACTTATTTCCCAAATCTGGACCAAGGTGCTACAATTACAATGAAGTTGGTCATATTAGAATAAATAGTTTGAAATCAAAAGACAACAAAGATGATAAAAAAGAACGAAGAGATAGAAGAGAAAAGAGTAAAGGAAAGAAGGTTATGAAGTCCACCACATGGAATGACTCTAATACTTGTAGCTCCGGTGATGATTCAAATGATGATGAGATCGCTAACCTTTGTCTTATGGTAAATAAGGAGGAGGTACACTCTAATAACTCTTGTAATGATGTCGATAATGATTTGATAAATGATTAATGAGTTACAAGATGCTTTTAATGAATTATATGGCAATTTTAACGAACTTACAAATAAGTATCTTACAATTAACAAAAAATCAGCCATCTCTTTTTAACAAATATGATTCGTTTTCAAAAGTCATTAATGATTTAATAATTGAAAATTAATCTCTGAAAGTAGAGTTGAAACTTTAAAAAAGGAAAAAACTAGTAGCATTTTCAACTCTCTTGAATCTGAAAATTTTAAGTTAAAAAGGAATGTTGAAGACTTAACAACAACATTAGAAAATTTGGTAAATTGGAAAGAAAACTTGGATAAACTTTTGGAGGATTAAAAATGGATGCTCGATAGATCCGAAATACGTATGACCCTAACAACAATGAGAAAAGTTTTAATAATTTTATTCATAAAAATTCTAGTCAAATCAGTTCTCTTTGCACTTATTGTGGTAGACATACCCATTTTTCAAAATATTGTCATTATAGAAAAGTGAGATTTAATAATATGAAAGTAGCTTGGATTTAAAACGTAATTACTATATTTGCTAATACTCATAGACCCAACATCTTTTCGGTACCAAAAGAGAAGTTATTCAAATTTGTGGTGTAAGTATGCATGAGAGCTTCCTCACACAAGTCAAAGTCTTGAGAGTGGATGTTCACGGCATATGAAGGGAGACAAAAGCAGATTCTCAAGTATTATTGTAAAAGATGTTGAAAATATCACATTTGGGAACAACTGCAAAGGAAAGATCATTGGAGTGGGTAAGATTGGTAAGGTACATTCCCCTTTATTTGATAAAGTTTTATTAGTTGATGGATTAAAACATAATTCAATTATCATTATTCAACTATATCATAAAGGATACAAAGTTATGTTTAAATCAGATCATTATCTAGTTAAGAATACTAAAGGTGATATTGTGGTACTTGTTGCATTTATACATGATAATGTGTATACTCTTGATTTTGATTATTTAACTTAAAAAAATGTTACACATTTAGTCTCATTAAAGGATACAAGTTGGTTATGACATAGAAGATTAGGACATGCTAATATGGAATTAATTCATATTTTATCTAAAAATGAATTAGTAAGAGTTTGCCTAATACTAAATTTGTAAAAAAAATAAAATTTGTGATGCGTGCCAACTTGGTAAACAAACTACAACATCGTTTAAAAGGAAAAATGATATTACTACATGTAGACCTTTAGAATTATTACATATAGATCTATTTTGCCCTAATAATGTAGCTAATTTGGGTGGTAAATTATATGCCTTTGTGACTATTGATGATTATTCTAGATTTACTTGGGTATTCTTTCAAGCACATAAAATTAGACTTATCATATTTTTACTAAATTTTGTAAAAAAACTCAAAACTAAAAAAAAATATACTATTATATTTATTAGAAGTGATAGAGGTAGAGAATTTGACAATGAAGATGTTGAAATATTTTATATGAAAATGAATTTGAACATAATTTTCCAGCGCTTAGAACTCCCAAAAAAAATAGTGTAGTTGAAAGAAAAAATAGATCACTTCAAGAAATGGCAAGAACAATGATTAATAAACATAAGTTGCAGGAATATTTTTGGGCAGAAGTCGTTAACACTTCTGGACATGTTATTAATCATGTTATCATTAGAAAAGACTTAGATAAAATCCCTTATGAACTTTGGAAAACTAAAAAGCCAATGTAACACCCCGTATTTTTATGAATATTTAAAATTGGATTAATCGAAATTTAATTGAAATTAATGCGAATATGCAAAATAAAAAAATATTAATTAACGTGATAAGAGCTAATATTTATTATGATGAATATAATTGGATATTACGGAGAGAATAAGTAATATGACATTGTATGTTTAGTCATTAGTGAGAAATACGATACTTATGATAATTTAGTCAGGACAAGCGTATGACTCGTGCTAGGACTTAATTATGGGGATTAATATAGAAATGAAATATAAGTAACCCGTATGGTCATTTAGAGTTCGTATAAGTGTCCGGTGGGGTTAAAATAGTCAAAAACTATATTCGGGTGTCGATATAGGGGCCCAGGTCACTCTTGGGCCAAACCGGCATTCCAAAAGTCATTTTTTTACCTTTGAACTTCTAGTCTAATAACATATACGGGATTCATCATTTTATAATAGACTTATGAGTTAGAGAAAAGAGTTATTGGAAGAAAGAAAGAAGAAGAAATTATAGGTGAGTCATAGGAAGAGTCCCAAGAGAAATTTGAAGAGTTTTCATGGGGAGAACCACCATTAGCACCATCGACCGTCGCCGGACTCGAGAGAGGAGCGTGAAAACACCTACACCATCATTTAAACATGGAATTCATACCTTCATTTAGAATCAAGTGTTTAGTTGCTTTAATTATTGAGTTCCTAAAATATGCATGCTAGAGTAAGATAAATTTTTTATGAAAATCATGATTTTTTAAAGGACTACATTGAGATAATTGCATGTTGTGATGTAGAAATAAAGATAGGGATGAATCATATATTTTGAATCAAGAAATTGGGATTTTGGCATGTATTTAATTGGAGATTAAATCTGAGTTTATAATTGAGTATGATTCTTGAAACAAAAAAAGATTGTTTTGATGGAATGTTCATCCATATCATTAAGGTTTTATTCGAGAATGATATTAGAGATTATTGAACTTTATTCATGATATGAAAATTTTTGGAGAATGAATTTTATAAAAGGGGAATTCTGGGTTTTCAAAGTGATGAACATGGATTATGGTTAATATTAGATTTGTATAGAAAGATGATGAAAAACAAGTTTGTTTGGAGAATACAATATAGATATCTGCTATATTTTTTATGCGACTTCAAACATATGCCATTTTGAGTGTACTTTAAATTTGAGTGAGAGCCATAATGGATGGAAAGGTATGTGTCTTAGCTTTCCATTTATCATTGAATCCATTCTTTTGGACTTCGGTAAAGGGAGAAATCGTAATTTTACTACTGGGCGTTTAATCTGCCAGAAAATTTATGACCCGATTTTCTTGCTCAGAAAATGGAAATTTTGTTAGTTTAGGTGTAAAACTTTAAATAAATTTTTGGAACCATGACTTGAGTAGTTTGGGATTATGGAAAATTAATGGAATACCAGTAGTATATAATTGAGAGATGGCGGTAGTTGAGGTTTCGAAATTATAGACTAGAACCTATAAAAAATTATTGAACGTATTAGCGTACGAGGATTAGATGGGGATACGTAGAGAACTAATATGAACCCGAGATTTGGATTAGTAGAATAATGTGATTCTAACTACTGAAATTATAAAAGAGATGAATATAACTCTTCGAAGAGCGAGTATTCGTAATAAGTGGGGATAAAAATTAAGTGTGAAATAGTAGTACGTTAAATATACTTGGGTTGTGTGAATGCCTGTTATGTATAATTCTTATGTGTATAAGCATACATATGCTGCCTTTTATCACAGGAGGTCATGCGCAGTGGGAGATCCCACCTTGGCAATGCCCGCAAGGTCTGGATGTATGCCCTAGAACATAAAACTTAGGGTTGACCACTATTTGAGTGTACGATAGTGTGACCGGTCATTTGGGAGTGTTAGGTATGTGCATATACCAAAGGCTTAGGACTATGTTCACTTTCATTATGTGATTATTGACTTATGATTCGAGGTGCCATTCAAAACCGGTAGTCCTTATTGATACGTGAGGTGCATATGGACTCAATAGTAAAGTATGTAACATCGCAAGTTCTATCTCTGGGGATGTTGTATTAGTGTGTGTATATATATATATATATATATGTGTGTGTGTGTGTGTGTGTGTGTGTGTGTGTGTATACTTATGATTATTCTACTATGTTGGGTATAGTAGAAGGTGTAGATTGTGAATATCTAAATTGGAATTAAGTATGTGAAACTTAATAAATAATGTGGTGACTATAAATCTGGTAAAATGGTAAATTATCTATTTATGTATCAAATGGGAGATACGGGTAGGATAAAGGCCTAATAGGGACTATTAGTGGAGTATGTGGGTTGTTTAGGCGGGTAGCTTAACTAGGAAGAATATCAAGAGACGTTGAATGTGCACAATAGAATGAGAGGTGAGTACTTATGTGAGAGCATGCACATCTAACATGGATAATTATATTGCTCAAATTTATTTCATTTAGACGCATGTAATATAGTTTCTAAATGTTTTAGGGCTTGACCCGTTGCAAATATTTTTCTAAACATTTTAGGTGTCCAAGCCACAGGACCACCAGATTTAGCAGTTCATTTCGGGTACATGTTGTAGTTGTTGTGGAAGCTGCAATACCTTATGATTAGACGATTGCATTTCCTATTTATTTTAGAATAAGTTCTCAGTTATTTCATTCGAGCATGTTTCTCCTTGTATAGTCAACAGTTATGACTCAGTATTTCCATTTGTATTTCAAACAATTTGTCTCAGTATTTCTTTAGTTATATTCTATGGGTTTTGGTTATGAGTTTTATTCAGATGATTTATTCAGTTATTATTTAGTGAATATTGTTACTATTGTCAATGTGGTTGATGAATATTCAATTGTATTATTGTTAATTTAAGATAAAAAAGGAAAACGTTTTTTTTTTAATAATTGGCACCAGGCTTAATAGGTTTTTAGTAATTAATATGTTTTCAGCAGTGATGGTAAGGATGATCCATTTTTATAATATGTTAAATTATAATAATGGACTGATCACCCAAGGTTTTGAATAGCGCGGTGTGAGAGATGGTAGCAGAGTATCAGGGTCTAGTGTCCTTAGGAACTATGCGGACTTACTACATTTTCAGCATTGTTTTATCTTCGATGTAGATCTCTATTTTTAGGATTGTCGATTCCTATTACAAATTACGTTCTCCTGCTATTATGTATTATTGAAGTGAATATTATAGGGGTTCTGCTAGGATTTATATGGCGAACAGTAGAGGACGAGCAAGGAGGGCCATTAGGAGGACAACTAGAGGTGAAGCTCAGTCGGAGCCACAGAGTATTCAAGGGACGATGACTATAGCAGAGGTCACCACTATTGTTGGTCGGGTAGTTAATGTTGCAATCACCACTAGAGGGAAACAGTTTTCCCCAAGCACCGCCACAGCACACGGTGGCGTCAATTCAGAGTCGCACAATGCAATCGATAAGGGAGAGAGTCAGATGGGCCTTTTAAAAGGGCCATCCCCAAGATTTGTAGGGAAATCTGGACGTTGTATTATTTAACCAATGGAAGGAGGACGTCCAAATAAATTTGCATATAGTGGAGTGCAATGAAACTCATAAATAAATTTTGGAAACTTTTGAGCTCATAGGAGCAGTGTTGCAGTTATGGGGGGGTCAGTGACCACTTATGAGAAAAGAGATACTATTATAATCGGGGAATTTTAGGGGTGATTTGATCGCAAGTTCTTTCATCTGCTATTCAGAAAGAGATGGGAATGCAGTTTTTGTACTTATCACAGGAGGGTCGGACAGAGTCCAATCGTGAGAAAAAAATTTCTTATTTATCAAACTTCGTGGAAGACGAGGTGGTTACGGAGGAGAAATGAGTCCTTAAGTTGAATGATGGACAATGGGTAAAAGCGCCATCACTTATAGGAAATTTGGCTTGGATGAACTATGCTGATATCGTCAATGTTGTGCTTTTACAATGATAATATCAACGCTTTCATGTGAAGGGAGACAAGAGAGTTGGGTAATCTAGCCAGAAGAATAAGACTGGATGTAACGGTGCTAGTGAGGCACCACAGGGGGATATCCATTAAGGTACCCATTTAAATGATTCAAATCAATGGAATTCCATTCGAGTGATGGTGGATTCAATCAGGGACGTCAGGGCCAGTACCATGTTCCATAAGGCTAGCGGAGTCAAGTTAACAACGAGGGTAGCCATCAGGTTGAGGCTACCAGGTTCGAGATAAGGACAACCCTAACATGGCCAGCGAGGTCATAGACAGGGGAATGACACGGGGAGTTATTTTATTTATGGAGAACAAGACCACATGCATCGGTATTTTCTACAACTAGTAAAGGGGAAAGAGCATGGTGCCTAGAAGGGGCAATAACTAAAATAGTTTTTGGTTCAGTTTGGATGAGAGTATTATTACCCGAAACCATTTGAATAGCCAGTGCTATTGGTAATTTAAAGTATGACTTCTAACCTCGGGCGAATGGGGTAAGTCTTGTATGACAAGAGTGAGTCGCGATATTTTTTTAGCACTAGATTCATGTGTGATACGGGTTTAATGGATGTATTTTTAATATTACTATAGTATTGTTATAGTTACCGTTGAGTAGCGGGGCTCTCTTTGTTTCCATCTGCAGGGGAGCAGGTGTAGACAATGAGAGAATATTTTTTAATGGATGATAACCTGAGTACGGACTTATTAGCAATCGCTTGGGAGATGGTGGGGTGTTACAGTAAGGATATCATGTTCGTTGTTCCAGGGCGGAATGTGTTATTCTGCAATGTCTCGCCTATAAGAGGGTTGAGATCACGTCTATATTATATTATGAAGGAAACTTTAGAGAGCATAGATGACTCATTATATTTGATCCAAGTGCGTTAGAAGTTTACTAATGTGATTCAAGGTATATTGGGTTTATTATCGAGCAGAGATATTGAGCTCGCTACCAATTTAGCGCTAAGGACTTAGTGATAGTGCGAGTGCAGTATTATGGAACTCCATTAGAGATGTGGGAGTTGATGATTAGACTTAAACGTGTGGGGATAGGATTTTGAGTGTCCCAACTATATGCATTGGGCTTATGAAACTCGGTGATCGATAATGCTAGGTGATAGTGCATTGGGGAACCTACTTGTTTGAGTTTCATTGCGGGACGTTACATGAATGAACCTTAATAAACATCGGGAGTGGAGAGAAGTTGTCGGATGTTAGGGCATCATTTTGAATGTTATTAGTTGTACATATGGGGAAAATACTTTAAGCTAAGAGATATTATACAATATAAGGCAACGGTAGTACTGTGTAGGAAGCACTAGGAAAACTTTTGCACCGCTAGTTGATGACTAGGGCAATATTGAGAAGAATTAAATTCTAATTTGTGGGGTGATCGAAAATATCCGTATGATATAACCACACAAAGAATGTGGGAGCCGAGCTTGAGGTAAGTATGTTACGTGTGTGATGTTTGTAATGTTTGTGCAAATATGTACAGGTTATAGGGTGTATGGGCATCCTGGTTAGTTTTATTTTCAAAATCGTTCGAGATAATGGGACGTGGTTATAAGTGTTTCAAAAATATGCCTGTGGGACAGTAGAAACATAATTAAAAAAAAAGTATAATGAACTGAATTTCAATTGAGAAAGAAGGTAGTCCAAATATGAATGTACAAGGAAAACTATCACACCCGAGATGGGTTGAAAGACAATGGAGACACATATAAAATATATCTCTTGACAAGAGAGGATCCAATTATTTTGGGAAAGTGTAGCAGAATCTTACGCAGTCAAATGCTGAGAATGGCTTGTGCATAAGTAGAATGTTAATTACTACCGGAAGAAAAGAACTCAGGAAAAGCGCAGTTTTGCGAGAGACGCACAAGCCATGGTTTTGGTGTACCCCGGGAAATGGGAGTAAGATGTTCCACATAATGTGAAATATTAAATGTGTGGATTGGTGTTGAGTAATACATAGTGAAGTTGTCTCGTGGTGCACCACTCGTAGATGACAAAAGGTTGGTCCGAGATGGTCAACAAGAATTTTGTAACAAATTGGCGATTCCAGTGACGGAATGGATAGGAAAACTAATAGATTTCATTATTGGGTTGCCAACATTGCGGAAGGGTCAGGATTTCCTTTGGGTTTATGGAATCAATTGACCGAAATGAAATAATTTTGTCTACCGTGGGTGAGTTACACTATCGGATAGCGTGCCCAACATATCATTTAAAGAGAGGAAATAAACTGGCATGAGGTACCACCCTGCCTTGTCATGAATCAGGAAAATATCCTTGAGTCCCACCTCTGATAGGGATTATCAAGAAGCGATGGATACGGAGTTGCATTTTGATAAATACATATCACTCGTAAAGATATGGTTAGACGAGAGATGACTAAGATATTGAAGAATGTGAGGAATGTGTATTCTGGATTTTTGGGTAGTTGGGAAACGTCGTTACCTTTAATATTTTATTTTGACAAGCCTCCTTTTGATATTTTGTGTGGGAGACCACATCGTTCACCCTTTGGTTGATTAGAAATGGGGTAATAAGATTTTTGGGTTGAACGTGATTTAGAGTTCATCAGCAAGGATTGAGAGAATCAGAAACTATTTCATGTTGTTCATGAATGTCATAAGAGTTACATCACTGTGAACTAAAGTTTTAAGGACTGACATGAGTGGTTAGGTGTTATTTTGGTTTCTCTAATGAAGGGAGTTGTGTGTCTTAGCAAATAAGGTAAGTTGGTACCTAGGGATCTAGGGCCTTCCATCAGTATTGAGATGACAGAGCCAGTGATGTGTAAGCTCATCTTATTGCAATATTTTTAGCAGGATCACAATGTGTTTTGCGTATTGTTGTCAAGGAGAGACCTTAATAATGTTAGATCATATCTGTGTGATACGATTTGAACAGACTTGCCTCTAGACTTTGGTCATAGTGAGTAGGCTTTTAGACAAGTGGGCACTACTAGCGAGGGTATAATGGAAGCACTCTAATCTTATCATGATTTGATTTTGGTTACTAGAGGATTCTTTGTGGTTAAAGATATTAAGTTTTTAGTACCATGCATATCCTAATTTCGAGGACGAAATTCCTTTGTAAGGGGGGAAGTACATAACATCATGTATTTCTATGAATATTTAAAATGGGACTAATTGGAATTTAATTAAAATTAATCCGGATATGTAAAACAAAAAAATATTTATTAGCGTGATAAGAGTTAATATTTATTATGATGAATATAACTGGATATTACGGAGAGAATAAATAATATGCCATTATATGTTTAGCCGTTAGTGAGAAATACGACACTAATGATAATTTAGTTAGGGCAAGCGTATGACTCGTGTTGGGACTTAAATATAGGGATTAAAATAAAAGTGAAATAAAAGCAACTCATATGGTCATTTGGAGTGCGTAAAAGTGTCCGGAGGGGCTTAAACAGTAAAAAAAACTATATTCGGGTGTCGGTATAGGCTCTCGGGTCACTTTTGGGCCAACCCTCCATTCCAATAGTCATTTTTAGATCTTTAAACTTCTAGGCTAATAAGAGATACGAGATTCATCAATTTATAATAGACTGTTGAGTTAGATAAAAGGGTTATTGAAAGAAATAAAGAAGAGGAAGTTATAGGTGAGGCATAGGAAGAGTCCCAAGAGGAATTTGAAGAGTTTTCAGGGGGAGAACCACCATTAGCACCACCGACCGCAGTCAGAATCGAGAGAGGAGCGGGGAAACACCTAAACCATCATTTAAATGTAGAATTCAAAACTTTATTTAGTGGAAAGTGTTTACTTGCTTTAATTATTGAGTTCTTAAAATATGCATGCTAAAGTAAGATGCATTTTTTATGAAAACCATGATTTTTAAAAGAATTACATTGAGATAATTCCATGTTGTGATATGGAAACCATGTTAGGGATGAATCATATATTTTAAGTCACGAAATTAGGATTGAAGTATGTAATAAATTGGAGATTAAATTTGAGTTTATAATTGAGTACGATTCTTGGAAAAAGGATTGCTTTTTTGTAAAGTTCATGGATATCATTAAGGGTTTATTCGAGATTATTGAACTTTATTCATGATATGAAAATTTGTAGAGAATGAATTTAATAAAAGGATAACTCTGGGTTTTCAAAGTGATGAACGTTTTGACGCGATTTCAAACAGATGCCATTTTCAGTGTACTTTGAATTAGAGTGAGATCCATATATGGATGGAAATGTATATGTCTTAGATTTCTATTGAGATTTAAATCAATTCATTTGGACTTCGGTCGATGTAGAAATCATAATTTTACTACTAGGTGTTTAATTTATTAAAAAATTTACGACCGATTCGGTTGCTCAGAAAATGGCAATTTCGTTAGTTTAGGTGTAAAACTTAACCACAACTTCAGTAGTTTGAGATTATGAAAAATTAATGGAATATAAATAGTATATAATTTAGAGATAAACATAGTCTAGGAGTCAAAATTATAGACTAGAACGTATCATAAATTATTGAACGTATTAGCGTACGAAATCAGATGGGGATACACAGAGAATTAAGATGAACCTGAGATTTGGTTTAGTATAATAATGTGATGTTAACTAATGAAATTATAAAAGAGATGCTTAGAAATCTTCGAATAGAGAGTGTTATTCGTAATATATAGGAATAAAAATAAGGTGTGAAGTAGTAGTACGTTGAATAATTAAGATATTTATAGGACGTACTATATGAATATACATGGGTTAAGTGAATGCCTGTGATGTATGATTCTTATGTGTATAAGCATACCTACTGTTGGGGGGGGGGGGGATTGAAGGTAATATATGAATTTGAGATAGCCTCTCTAATTAATAAAAGAGGCTTAAGAGAAGGAAGCGACATGAAGCTCATCGAGGCAGCTGAGAGGCGTAGCTCAGTGTGAAAACTTTCTGATAAGAGCTCCTTTTTATATTTTGTTCTTACTTAGTCAAATTGTACCTTTTAATTACATTGATTATAATGTTGTAACATTTGTAATAGTAAGTGTGAGGTCAAATGGTACTCGCAGAAGACCAGGCCTGGCAGGTCTGGGGAGAGCTCACATGCTCTATCGAATGACCTTATCGTGGGAACTTCAGAATGACTTGGTTTGGAGGACTGAGAAGTGAGGCAGCGTTAAGTATTGCCTTGACCGTCTTAGATATACCTGGTAAAACACCGAGAGATCTTTTACTATGGAAGCTTGTGTATAGTAACCTTAAGTTCTATCGTATAGTGAGATTTGAGCCAAACAACCCTCTACCCGCTCATCACCAAATGTCACATCTACTTTAGGTGGTGTCACTAGCCACCTGCCCACTGTTCAATCCTAAACTATTATGGTATTGGGGCTATCAGACGGTTTGGTGAGCCATCTCTGCTGTGACAATCCTCTGACACGTAATTTATAGGCAAAAGGCTTGTCTTGGCAATAAATGATTATGATGTAGGGTGTGCTAATCCATCAGGTATTTAATACTTCGGACTTAAAGTATGACAAGGATATCTTTCACATGCAGGTGGGCTGTAACGTCTTGGAAAGTGTGTGGGCCTATTTATGGGCCTCAACCACTTATGAGAAAGAGAGTTCTTTTCTAAAGAGTTTATTGCTAGAGAAAAAAAGACATTGAAGAGAAGTTATTACAAACCATAGAGAGTTTACTAACCCACCATTGTCATTTACTGTGAAGCTTTTAATAGCTAACCGGAGAGATATTAGATGTTGTTGGTGTGTTTGCTACCTGCCAAGGTGTATCTAGGGTGCTTACTTCTCTCTCCTTTCGAATGAGTTGTTTCTGAGTTAACTTTATTATTATTTGAGTTATACACGAGAGATTTTTGAGTTCAATCTGTGTGTTTGTTATATAAAATATTGTGTGTTAATTTGTCTTTGACAAAGAGTACTTGAGTTATTATTTATTACCATACCTATAGGGGTTATGCCTTTACTGGTATTACTATACTCCCATAGTTCAAGGGGACTACCCTCTTACATTTGGCGACTCTGTTGGGGAGGCATTATTTATGAAGTATGGCGTAAGATAACATTAATAGTACCCTTGACTTTGATGCTATTAAGATAAATGAAGAACAAACAGCGAGGGAGATTGAGGCTTCCAGGTATGGGGTTCCTCGAGAAGAGGTTCCCCCAGTTCAAATGGAAACAGGAATTCCAGCAGTCACACAGGCTTCTACTAGTGCCGTGATGGGGCAGGCATGGATGGCCCTTCTCATGGGCAAATTCTTTGAGTTCTAACAGACTCATATAGTTGCAACGGCTTTTGGAGGGGGACTAGACCCTAGCTTTTTTGTAACACCGATTGTGGGTTCGATAGCCCCATCGAGTATAGCTCCAATGAAATTTGTCCCCATGAACATTATCCCTACCCCTATCCCAATGGTGGGTAACCCAGGTGTGGCCAGTATTCCACTTATGGTCCCTCAGACTAATGCTCCAATAACTGATAAAACCCTGCATCTTCCTTAGAGGAAATGAGGAAGGAGATGTAGAAAGAAATGTTAAAGATGATAGCAGCTTCCTTGTAGTCAGCCAATGAGGTAGCATCAATGTACGATGATTTGTGTACTCCCTATCTTAATGAATGCAACGTGGAACCTTACCCAAAGGACTACATTCCTCCTATCTTTGAGAAATACACAGGAAAAGGGAGGAAGCCTGAAGGAGAATATCAAACGGTTTATTGATCATTTGGGAGCCCATTTCAACAATAAGAAGTTGAGGTTGAGGGATTTTTCTAAATCCCTCACTGATAAGGCGTATACATGGTACACTTACTTGGCCCCAAAGAGTGTCTCAACGTGGGAGGAGATGCATGTTCATTTTAATTCTGGCAGAAGATGAATTTACGTTGACACAACTAGGCATGGAGAAGCAATGACCAGGGGAGGAGGTGGTAGCATATGTTTGAAGATTCAGATAAAGGCCCCTCGATGTAAGGGAGGAGGCTAAGGAGTCCAAACTTCTTCAGATTTGTACTGAAGGTTTTCTCCCATAGTACATATGTCACTTCATTAACGAAACGCGTGAAGGAACCTTTGAGGCATTTTTAAAAGCAGTTGGAACATCTTGTTGGTCAGACAGCCAAACTTAGTCGTAATGCCTGTAATATTCAGGTACCCAGTACAACCCATCATGGGATGTGGCTAGCCCCCACGAGTGGGATACGTTGATGGAGGAGAGGGGGCCAAACAACCAAACAAGGACAATAAAATAAAGTTTAGTGAAGACAGAGAGGATCCACCACTATTGCCTTATACTGTTAAAGAGGTCGTCAATTGTTACAACACCATGGTGCAAAGAGGGACAGTCTATGAGCCCAAGGATACTCCAGCAATAGAGCTACATGTAGGAGTAAGATCTAATCCCAATAACTACTATATCTATCAAAAGATTGGTCATCCAAGAGAGACCTATTTTATGTTGAGGAAGATTATAAGAAAACATATGTATGTGGGGACTTTATAGATCCCTCGAGAGAACGTCAATAATAGCACATTACCAGCACATGCAGCTAAACTGATAGTTGTTTATGACGAAGAAGCTGAGAGGGAGATGAGGGAACTGGTGGTGGAGCAAGAAGAGTTTGAGGGAGCGTTAGAAGACTAAATGAGAGGAATGGGTAATATTATGATAGCCTACGATAAAGCAAGTGCGAGAGATATAGAGGATATGTATAACCTTAATAGCGAGGAAGTAGACCAAGGGATGGAATACCATATTGTATCGCAGTCATCCAAATTCTCATAGTTCTTCGGTCAGGTGGGAATATCGTAGGAAAGCAGACTGAAGATAACACAAGAGATTTTAGACATTGCACGAAAGAATATAGTTACATAGCTGAGATAGAGGGGGCCCATAGCTAGACTGGTAAGGAAATTCATGTCCAAATTGACTTTCAGTGATGTCGATAGAGCTGTAAGGTTCCCACATAACAAATCCTTATATGTCATGGTAAGTATTAATGGGGTGAGCTTTACACGGGCTCTAATAAATGGGGGAGCATCCATAAACATCATACCCATCAGATCATTCCACACATCCAACATTTATGAGGAAATATTAATACCAATGCCTTTGGTGATCTCTAGTAATAACAAGTAGTCCTCTAAATCAATTGGGTATGTGAATGTAGGGATTGTAATGGAGAATCTCACTTCACCCATCAAGTTTCATGTGATTGAGAGTATTACTTCCTACCACCTTTTGATAGGAATGGTGTGGATGCATAACTACGGTTTATTTCCTTTGACATATCACTAATGCACTAAGGCCAATATGAAGGGGACGGAGATCTTTATACGTGTAAGTAAAAATCCTTTTACAATCGAAAAGGCTCACTTGGTGGATGTAGCATTTTATATAGAGCTGGAAGAGGATGTAATAGTCCTAACGAGACAAATAAATGGAGTCAAAGTTCCTTTTATCAGAGAAAGGATGGGGCATGTGAATGGTCAATGTAGTCAAGGAGGAGGTAGGAGAGGAGTAAATGATGAGGTCAATCGCGTTGATCCCATGCCTCAAAATATCTCTAAATAATTGAGAGATTGGACGAGGCCTAGGATGGACCCGGTAGAGCATGAAGCCCACCGACAAAGCTTGCTGAGCAGGTTTTGAGGACACAGGTTAGCAGAAGCTTCAAGAGATAGGAAACGAAAAGCAGCTATGACAACCAAGAGGTAATGCAAAAAAGTGATAACAAAGGATAGAAAGGTGATCTATCGCTTTTAAAGGTGTGAGCGGGCGGTCGAAGGAGATGTTGTAGAGGCATACGAAGAGGCTGACTTGGTGTATAAATGTTTTCTGTTGGACCAACAAGGGCAGTGCATGGTCACAGACAACTCAAACATATAAGAATTTGTTGAGGATGTAGAAAAAGAAATAGAGTACATGATGGACCACCAAAGCCACAAGTGCAGGAGCTAAAGCAGCTTGATTTAATTGTAGAATGACAAGATCTAAGGCCTATTTTCATTTCAAAGAATCTGAGTCAAGAAAAAAGAAGGAACTGGGTTGAGTTGATTCAAGAATATAGAGACGTCTTTGTGTGGAAGTACATAAAGATGGAGGGGTTAGATGAAGAAGTATGTTGCCATAAGCTGAACGTTATGCCTTCAGCCATATCGGTGAAATAAGCTACAAGAACTTACAAGCCTGAGATAGATCTAAAAATTAAGGTGGAGGTCCAACGATTGCTAGTAGCAGGGTTTATCAAACCATTACACCACCCATTTTGGTTCTCTAGCATTATCTCATTAGGAAAGAAGGATAAGAATCAGATACAGATTTGCATGGACTTCAGGGACTTGAATAGATCTTACTTGAAAGATAAATTCCCTATGCCCTCCATTGATAGCTTGATCGATGAAATTACTGGGCATGAAATGTATAACTTTATGGATGGGTATATTGGATGCAACCAAATCAAGATGGATCCAACATATACAGACAAAACAGCATTCAGAACTTCGTTAGGCAATTTCATACACAAAGTGATGCCTTTTGGGTTAAAGAATGCTGGAGCAACATATCAGGGAACAATGATCGCCATTTACCATGACTTCTTTCATAAATTATTGGAATTTTATGTGAATGATCTGGTCATCAAATCAAAGAAGGAAGAGTCTCATCTAGATGATTTGAGGAAGGTGTTCATTCGGTGCAGGAAGTATAAAGTGAAGATGAATCCATTGAAGTGTGACTTCAAAGTTACAAACGAGAAGTTTTGGGGATTTGTGGTGGATCGACAGGGGGTGTAGATAGACCAAGATAAATAATGAGTGATTCTAGAAATACCATGTCCAAGAACAACGAAAGAGCTCAAGAGTTTCCTCGGTAAAGTCTCCTACATCAGGAGATTCATGCCAGGGGTGGCCGAAATAACTCATCCGCTTATGGAGATGTTATGAAAATGCACAAAGTTTAAATGGGAGTAAGCTCACCAAGAATCTCTCACCAATCTGAAGAAGCTAGTCACTTCTCCACATATAATGATTCCTCCAAGGGCAGGGATATCGTTGCATCTCTACCTCACGTCTACCACCAGGTCTGTCGGGGCTCTTTTAACGTAGGAAGTTGATGGACAGGAACAACGAGTATACTATCTGAGCAGTATCATACATGGACCATAGTCAAGGTATAGTAGTATAGATAGACATTGATTAGCCTTAGTGTTTGTAGCACAAAAACTTAGCCATTATATGTTGTCTTTTATAATTTTCATTGTGATAATATGTGAGCTCATTAAATTTTTATTGGCAAGAACTATTTTGATTGGAAGAGAAGTTAGGTAGTTCCTCATTCTTTCATAATATGACTTGAAGTGTGTGGTCCCTCGTGCAATCAAGAGCCAAGAATTTACAGATTTATTGCCAATCTTTTCGTCTAGAATATTTGAGCCACACCATGACAGCATTCCTGGGGACGATTTATAAGCCAAATTTTTGGATACAAACCTTGAAGAGTGGACTATGCAGTTTGATGGTTCTTCGACAGAAAAAAAGGGGGAGCAGGGGTTATTCTCTCAAAAAGGGAGGAACTTACAGGTTAGATTTCCCTTGCTCCAACAACGAAGCAGAGTATGAGGCATTAGTACTGGGATTGATAGAAGCCCTTCAAAGGGGAATTTGTTCACTATGCATCAAAGGTGATTCAAACTTAATGGTCCATCAAGTGAACGAGGAATATGCGTTAAAGCACCTCAACCTAGTACCCTATAGAACAATCATCCAAAGGCTGATCAACCAGTTCCATCAGGTTTAGATAAGGAGGCATCCTATAATGATGAATAAGAATGTTGATGTTTATGCCACCATTGCTCAAAAAGTGGACATGAAGAGTGGAATAACTACGACTATCATACAACGAAGAATAGCCCCTCGGTAGTACAGACAATCTTATCGATGGAAGACGAATTGGATTGGAGATGTGAGATCAGGAAATAGTTGGAGTCTGGGTAAGGCAATATGGAACTCAAAGAGATAGCGTAGTATTTTACAATCCAAGGAAGTCTTTACTGCAGGAATATGGGAGGATGGTTATGAAGATGCATGGGACTAGAGGAAGCAGAGCAAAAGTTAAAGAAGACACACTGCGAAAAGACTAAGATCCATCTATAGTGAAGAATCCAGAGAGAGGGATACTTATGGCCGGCTAACGATGAAGCAAGATGCAGTAGAGTTACAATGAAGGTATGATAAATGTCAACACTTTTTTTAGGCAACTGAATGTCACTTCTTTGAAACTCAAGCGAATTGGAGGCAACCTTATATTGATGTTAACAAGGATGGATTTTTTCCTATGGAGAATATTAATGTAATAGGACTCAAGCGAAGGGACCCACGATTATACATCGAAGAGAAGCAACTCTATCACATAAGATACTTTAACAAGCCATGAAGATGCATCACAAAGGAGGTAGCAACAGAAGTCTTGAAGCAAGCTCACGAACCAGCTCACATCGGAAGTGCAAAGTTATATAACCAATTAATGACCTTGGGTTATTATTATCTAACCATGGATAAATATTCTATTGAGTTTGTTCAAAATTGAAAGGCGTGCCAGCTGCATGGAAACATGATCCATTCTCTCTCGGTGGACTTACACTCTTTGGCCACTCCTTACCCATTCCACACTTGGGCGTTTGACCTGGTAGGGGCAATACATCCATCATAGAGAGGAATGATCTGGATATTAGTGGCAAAATAGTTATTTACAAAGTGGGTTAAGGTAATACCACTAAAGAGAGCAACAATAGGTATAGTGGACAACTTCATTAGAGAGTACATAATTTGTCGATTTGGGATTCCAAAGGTTATCCTCTCTAATAAAGGGATCCCATTTGTCAACAAAGAAGTAAAGATTATCACAGACAAGTAATCCATCATTCATAATACCTCAATAGTGGCATATTCTAAAGGCAACGGTCAAGCCGAAACAACAAACAAGACCTTGGTCAATATCTTAGCCAAAATGATGGAAGATTTCCTAGGTTCATGGGATCTTAAGATTGCAATAATCCTCTGGGCCTATCGAACAACAAAGAGGAAACCCACAAGGTATATGTCGTTCTCTCTTGTATATGGAACTGAAGCAATTTTGCCAATGGAGATAGAAATTCCCTCAGCCCAATATGCTTTACGAAGTAGCATGCTTCCTCAGAGTAGACATGTACAGTTGGAAGCACTGGATGAACACAGGGATAATGCGATGCAATACTTCCAATTGTACATGAAGCAGCTCTCCAGGTAATATGATAACTTGGTAAGGCCAAAAAAGTTTATAGAAGGATATTTAGTTGTAAAGAAAGATGTGAAGCACATTCAAGGGCTCCCATTACTTAAATTTGCTGCGAATTGGGAGGGACCTTTCATTATGAAGTAGGCTCATGATTCAGGTTATTGCTTACTCTCTAAGATGGAAAAGGATAAACCTTTTAAGATTAATAATGAGTGGTTAAAGGTTTATCATATTTGAGTGAGTAGCCTCAGTTAGAGATTTATTTTGTGTTAAGCTATTGAAGTTATGTTACAAATTATTATGAGTTATTTATTTTGTTGTGATTCTTCTCATATGAGTTTAATCTTTATAATGAAAGAATAGAAGAGAGTTGTAATAAATAACAAACCATGGCACGGTAATAAGGAATTTCTATTTTTCATTCATATACTCAAAATGGTTAAAAATATTAGGAACTATTGCCTAAGAATTACATACGAGAAAATGAAAAATTACATCACAAAGAAGAACCTTAAACCCAAAAAGGAACCACAAGTCAGGAGAGGAGAAGAAATCCCCAGGCAAGTTCGAAGAGGCCTCCAAGCACGTTCTTTGAGAATTAAAACAACCTTTAAGTCTAGTATGGACTTGGGCTCATTCAATAACTAAGTCTTCATATTTTTTCTTCGCTTTCAGCAGAGCTTCTTCAGTAACCTTCACCTCTTAATCAGCTGCCTCCAATAGAGTGGCTAACTCCACCAATTTAGCCCGTTGGGCCTCTATATGTTTCTGATAGAGCTTCCTATGGCTCTCCAATTGATTGATCTTTAAGCCATCCTTGCACATCTACCTCAAGTTACCCAGGTATCAATTGATGAGGGTCCTGGTAAGACTTTAAGTTTGAGCATTGACAACCTTAGAAATAATGGTTGCCATACCCTAGAGTCTATAGCTTATTAACACCATGTTTGAATGGAGACAATCAGCAGTAAAAATTTAAGGGTGATGAGTAGCAATTTGTTCAATGATAAAATGATTACATGCAGAGACTTAGGGAGACTGGCAAAGGACGATGAGGAGAAACTCGTGAGGAGCCATATTGGGTAGAGGAACTTCACAATTGGACTCACTATCAGCTGGTAGATCTTTAATTGAACCACGATCATGGTGACTTATTTCCCTCGAAGAGACTGGTCCTTGATGAGTAGGGGCAATAGGTGAGGGTCCACCCTGAGTTGGCTCTTCAGCAGGAACATGCTGTCTTGGAACCTGAAACAAGATAAAAAAGAATGATCTTGCAAAATATATTAACAAGTTTGTTTTCATTGTTAAGTCACCGCCATAGGTGGAGTTTGAGAAAAATCTTAACAAGTGTGTTTTTATTGTTAAGTCACCGTTATGGGTGGAGTTTGAGAAAAAATCTTACCAAGTGTGTTTTCATTATTAAGTCACCGTTATGGGTGGAGTTTGAGAAAAAATCTTAACAATTATTAAGTCACCGTCGTAGGTGGAGTTTGAGAAAAATCTTAACAAGTGTGTTTTCATTGTTAAGTCACCATTATAGGTGGAGTTTGAGAAAAATCTTAACAAGTGTGTTTTTATTGTTAATCCATCGTTTTGGGTGGAGTTTGAGAAAAAGTCTTAACAAATGTATTTTGATTGTTAAGTCATCGTTATAGGTAGAATTTGAAAAAAATCTTAACGAGTGTGTTTTCACTGTTAAGTTATCTCGAAGATGCAAATTTGCAAAGAAACTTAACAAGTGGTTTTCATTGTTAAGAAAGATATATTTTGTTTCTCTCTTTATTTTAATAGGCATAATGATAGGACTTATGCAAAAGAGGAAGAAGGAAGTAGTTACCTCAGTAGAAACTGTAGAAGTTACAACTGCAGGAGTAACTTCAGCATCTCTTTGGGTTCCAGTTGAACCTTCAGAAATAGGAACCTCAGTCATTGGTGATACACCTTCCTCATAAAAAGTCACAAGTGGAAAGATTGGGGATGGTTCCACTGAAGTCATTTGAACTCTAGTTGTATCAACCACCACAGGGTCCAAAGGACCTGGGGAAGAAGATAAACCAACTATAGCATGAGGAACCTATGGAGTCCCAGGAGGGGAGGGAGGAGTGAGACATGGAGAAAGATGCAAATAACATCAAAGTGTTAGACACAGGAAACACCATATAAAATAGGGAAAATGCACAAGAAGTGAACTTACCTCAGTAATGGTAGAAAAAGGGGAAAACCAGTGATAGACCTCAGCAGAGGGAAGTGAAGAAGTGAGTCAGTGAGAGATGTGGTCGGGTTAGAAGCAGCTAAAACTTAAAATGCAATAATATACTAAGAATATAAGATAACCAAGTGGAAAAGATAGATAAAAATAGAAAATATATCACCTATGGAGGGATTGAAGAGACTGAAATAATGTCTAAAGGAACCACATACAAGAGATATGCCTCAGAACAAGGCAAATGAGTCTCCTCTGGATGATGGGAGGCTCCAACGGTTTCCACATACGCAACAGCTTTTTTGGCATCCTCCTCTGTACGTTGAGAGACAGAATAGTGATAATAGGTTAGCCCAATCATAGGAGAATGGGAGGAGATTCAACGGTCTCAGGAACATTGAAACATCCTCCTATAAAAAGTCTCACAGGGGGAGAAAAAGGTCTATCAGCTTCACCCTCCTATAGAGAAAAGAAATTTGCACAAGTGTTAGAGAATATACCTCACTAAGCTAGAAATTGCTAAGTGTTGGAGAACATACCCCTTGCTATGGAGAAGAGTGTGACGAAATAACCATGGGAGAAAAAAATGATGAAGGTACTACAGATCTCCTTTAGTGGGACCACTCTCAACTTTAGGACTGTCATCAAGAGTAATGGTCTCAAGGGGATATGGAGGAAGAGAGGTCCTGGGAACAGGGACAGTAGGTGGTGATTGCACTTCATATGCATGTTTATTCTAGGTTTTTGTACACAAGGTCTTCTTCCTTATACCAAAACCACGAACAGTAGAGGGGACTCCGGAACTTCTTCTTCTTGATGTGGCCCCCTCAGTTGGATCTACCTGTATCATGGGAAACGCTGTGGGGGGGACGGGAGGAGTGTGTTATTGAAACTCACACTATAATCATTCGAGATCTGCTTAACATTGCACACGTATCTCCCGACTTAGATTTGCAGATATTAGAAGGGGAACGAAGGTAATTGGAAAGGCATCAATGGGGACTTAGGACTTGGACTTGGATTGTGAGGAAGTCCAACTTTTTAAAGTCCTTGATTTCCTAGAAGGGGGTTGAGAAGACCCCTTTCCAGAAGCACCTATGGTAACAGTACCTTCTTTACAGGCTCCTTAGGTTGGGGAAGTTATTTTCTATGTTGGAGCTTTTTTGGGCCTAGGGCCAACTGTAACGATTAAAAGCCAGTAAGGAGGTAACTCAGTGGGAGGATCTTTTGAGGTTTGACATAGAGAAAACTCAACTCCTAAAACTTAGTTACCTTTGAGACCCATCTCAAGGGGTGGAAAGCTAAGGATAGGCGGGTAAATAGATGGTTTTCTATAAACTCGCAAATCTTTCCCAACTGCATCGGCTAATATTTTATGGCAAAAAGAGAAGTCACATTTCCCTTGTTATCTTCGAGATGGTGATTCGGCCAGAAATCACCAAATAAATAGAAGAGACAACTGATGTGGTATAGAAAGAACATGCCTTCGAGAAAGAAGCCCTATCATGGGATTCCTGAAAAATAAAGCGAGGAACCCCTTGATCAAAGCCAAATTGATGAGAATAGCGATTAGGGTTGTAGTGCTCTGAGGTGTATCCCCACTCAGTGTATGAAGGAAAATAACTTGGGCTTAATTAGATCATAAAAGAAAAGTAAGGGTCTCTATTGATGAGCTCTTTCGAGGTGTCTTGAACCGTTCGATCTGCATGGGTAAAAAATAATCAAGTCTGGGCAAAAGCATCTTCGTCGTAGGGACGCATGACGAAGTAACTGGATTTATCAAAAACTGAAAGAATATCCTTTCGACTTTGATTTTTGTGAAAACAAAATAACCGATGGGACTTGAAAACTTCGTGAACTAGGTAAGGTTTTTCCATGGGAGCTATCTTTAGGTAACAGCTGTAGAGGAAACAGGTCAAAATTATAGTATTGGAAAAATTGTCCAAGTTGTGGCGGCCAAGGGATCGTTCCATAACTAAGTGAGTCTATCCAATCAAGTGTAGAGGGACCCTAATTCCATTATCTCTAGAGGGAGCTTAAATCCCCTGGCTAGTGGAATGAAGATATTAATAAGATCCCCATGGGTTTGATCATTGGGTTTGCCTGGCAAGACAAAACAAGAGAGGATAACAAGAATGTAAGTTGGTAGCTCTAAGGGTGTACCTTTGACTTTGCCAAATCCAGAGGAACCACCCTTTTTAGAGGGGGATTGGAAGAAATAGTTGATAAGGGGGTGAAAGTGGTCTTGTTTGAAGTCCCTATGAACCTTTGGCATATCTGATCCAACACTGCATAGGCAGCAATCTCTTAAGCGTTTAAAGCCTCATCAGAACAAGATGAGGTACTTGTGGGACTAAGCCCGAGTAATTCACAAACATCTTCCAATGTCACGGTGAACTCGCTTTGCGCAGCTAAAAAGGTGTGGATTGTAATGTTTCAACGAGATACAAGTACTTGTAGTGCATCATTGCGTTTGGACAGAGTGAACTCACCAACCCAGGTCACCCGATAAAGCCCAACCTTGGTAAGAGCATCTGCGTAAGTGGACTGCATATAACTGTTGCAGTAAGCAAATGGGCTAGGGAACCTTCAGGTCCTTTGAAAATGTTCCCTCGCTATAAATTCACTCAATTGTGGAATTGAATGAAACATATTAGGTAGAATTTTCTTTCGAGCAGTTAGAAGGATGACAGACAAGATCCACAGGTACTTTAAGAGAATTCCAAATAAGCAATGTAGAAGGCAAAATGGCTGAGATCTAACAACAGGAAAAATCTAGGATATCCCCTCGCCATATGCCTAGGTATTGTAGAGCTTTGGTTCAGGTACATCGGCGAGAATTTAACTATTACATAACAAAAATAATGGCAGTAGTTGCAATAACAGCGAATAAGGAAGAATTTTTGCTCAAAAAAAATATAGTCCATCGGATTGAGAAGTTTTTTTGTGCAGGCATTTCTGGTTCTCATAACAAATATCTACACGAAGGGGAAAATGTAGGGGGGATTGAAGGTAATATCTGAATTAGAGAGAGCCTCCCTAATTAATAAAAAAGACTCAAGAGAAGGAAGCAGCTCGGTGAGGCAGTTCAGAGAGGCAAATCAGTGACGCAACTCAATGATGTAGCTCAGGGAGGCGGCTCAGTGATGCAGCTCAGCGAGGAAACTTGCTGAGAAGAGCTCCCATTTATCTTCCATTCTTACTTAGTCAAATTATATCTTTTAATTACATTGATTATAATGCTGTAACGATTGTAATATTAAGTGTGAGGCCAAACAGTACTCGCGAGAGACCAGGCCTGACAGGTCTTAGGAGAGCTCACATGCTCTATCAAATGACCTCGTCATGAGAACTTCAAAGGGACTTGGTTTGGATGATTGAGATTTCACGCACCAGCTTAATCAGGTTAAAATCATCCTTTTATTTAGAGATAAATTCCCTTAAACATTTATTTACTTTAAATGTCTCGAAAAATAGCGCCATATTTTCTCTCTCTTCCAGGGCATGTTTAAATGAAGCAAACTATATATATTTACATATAACTTTCAAGTACTAACAACTTTACATACAAGAGTTCTTTAGTTTAACATTGACCCAAAAGGCTTGTTGATATTCAACCCATATTCTATATCCGTCACTCCCCCGTTTAAGGTCCTAACTTGGCAGTGAACTCCAAACGATAGGCATACCTGAAACATAACATTATAAGAGTGTAAGCAATACAAGCTTAGTGAATGACCATATACAACACATACACCATACATATAACCAATTTAAATAACCATTTTTATTTTATAATGTTATAACCCAACAGGAATTGTGTAACTCTCGCAAGCCTAGACCCGCCACCATCCAATTAACCCACCACGGTTAATGGGGACCACCACATCCCATAATTAGGCCCGAGTACTACAAACATTTAAGTTGGATTAACGGGACCACCACATTATGTAGTACATACCATAGTCCTTAACATTAAATAGAGGACCCGCCACAGTCCATAACATTAAATAACTTCACTTAACATTTTTAATCATATGTATATGTTTCACAAATACCACATCACTCCATTAACAGTTTAACACATGTATTTAACTACACAATTCCATATGAAAATATAAGCATTTATATTTCATAGGGAATGTCACTCACCTTGAAGTTGGTACTAAGATTAATACCAAAATTATTTCCTTGGTATGGCAGTATTAGTGGCTTTCCTACCTACTAATTCAACATCATTAGTATTTGAATAGACCAAATAACATTAACTCAGTAACACATCACATCACTTGGTAAATCTGAAATAACTAAAAAGAAATTAAATACAATACTTAACATTTCGATAACACCCTATGTATTAGGATTCTAACACAATTTATGAAATTAAATTACTAATTTTCTAGGCAAGTTATGCCCGTTTCTTTAATATATAGCAAATCTTCCCTATAGTCTCCCCTATCGTTCAGTCAACTTCCAAAAATTTTCATAATTTTTATACATTATAAATTTCCCTGATATTCCACCCAATATCAATAAACATATTGAATAATACAAAATCAAAGTTTCATAATTTTTTTGAGTTCCTTTGCTATGTCAGCAAAACATCAAACACATAGTGTACATACTTACTCTTTTGGGGCAGATTTTATACCTGAATTTCAAACTATCACCGAAGATTCATTCCTTACTATTTTTTGGATATGTTATACATATATGAATCTATTTCAATCTCCAACTATAGCTACTCTATTTCAATAATTATTCCATGATTTATGCCATTTTTAGCACAACTAGGTCGGAATAGAACATCAAAGCACAACTTAACATTTTTAAGCGTACATAACCTCCACCTTGGTTGTCAGTCATGGAAACACATACTAAACATGTTTTAGTATATACACACATCATATAAATGAATTCATTAATTCAAAATCTCAACAAGAAGGTGATTCAAATCTAGGATTTTAATGTTAACATTTATGATACTAACAGGCATTCTTACATATGTTCTTAAGCCATCCTTGTTTTAACACAATTTGGCAATATGGGTATCATTAAATCTTTATCAAAATTTGAACCAAAAATATACAAAGTGTAAAACTCATCCTTGTGACCAACTTTAATAAAGAGGTAATTACCTTATAAGATCTCCTCGATTTATGGTAATTTTTCGAAGATTTTTCTTCCTTGAACTTCCTTTCTCTCTCCTTAGGAAAATCTTTCCAAACTTGTTATTTCTTATGAAGAAGAAGATATACATACGTTTTAAGATCATAAATATATTTTAAAGGGGTCCAATAGCAATAGGGTTAGTGGTAACGCGTGATTGGTAGGACGAAAGGTCCAATTATAGAATTCCACTAATGACTAATTTGTCCCACCTTGGTAAAATCATCATAACTAACTATTACCGGCCCCGATTTACTCATTTTTTGCTTCTACAAGTAGATAGCTTATATATCTACAAATTTTTTATTTTTTATTTTCCCAAAATCATAAAATTAGTATGCCTAATTTGGGCTCGAACAGAAGAGTAATAATTTACTCAAAATTTCATAACTATCACATTTGGCGACCAAGCATCGCCACTTTCACACCAACGCCCTAGTTTACTTTTATAAACATAATGATGCATTAGAAGCATATTTTCATGATGAATTTTACCACATAACTAATCATATAATCTAAATATGTCATCCCCGATCATAAGCTCGAGTAGCATCTAATGAAAGTAACACATATATCACATGAGTATGCATCCCCTAAACATGATAATTAACATATTTAACTCCCATCACCAACTTATAACTCATAACTTACACTTAATCATATAATTAACATTCCTAATCAAGTTTTACGTCCTTACATGAGAAATTAGGCATCGTTCAATCTTATCTTCACCATCTTAGATACACCTGGTAAAACACCATGAGATCTTTCACTGTGGAAGCTTGTGTAGAGTAACCTTGAGTTTCATCATATAGTGAGCTTTGAGCCAAGCAGCCCTTTACCCACTCATCGAAAAATCTCACATCTACTTTAGGTGGCGTCACTAGACACCTACCCACTATCCAATCCAAACTTGAGTAAACCACTGTGATATTGGGGTTGTCAGATGGCTTAGTGAGACACCTCTGTTGTGACAGTCCTCTGATGCAAAATTTATAGGTAAAAGGCATGTCCTGGCATTTAATGATTATGATATAGGGTGTGCTAATCCATAAGGCATGTAATGCTTGGTACTTAATGTGTCACAAGGAGGTCTTTCACATGTAGGTGGACTATAACGTCTTAGAAACGGTGTGAGGCTATTTATGGGCCTCAACCACTTCTAAGAAAGAGAGTTCTTTTCTAGAGAGTTTATTGATAGAGAGAGAGAAAGACATTGAAGAGAAGTTATTACAAACCAGAGAGAGTTTACTCACCCACCATTGTCATGTATTATGAAGCTTTTAATAGATAACCGGAGAGATATCAGAGTTTATTGGTGTGTTAGTTGTCTGCCAAATTGTATCTAGGGTGCTTACTTCTCTCTCCCTTCGAATGAGTTGTTTCTGAGCTTCCTTTATTATCATTTGAGTTATACATGAGAGATTTGTGAGTTCAATCTAAGTGTTTGTAATATACAATATTGTGTGATCATTTGTCTTTGTCAAAGAGTACTTGAGTTATCGTTTATTACCATACCTATAGGGGTTACGCCTCTACGAGTATTAAGATATATATGGGACGTGCTATATGAATATACATGGGTTGTGTGAATGTCTGTTATGTATAATTATTATGTGTATAAGCATACCTACATTGCCTGTTATCACAGGAGGTCACTCATAGTGGGCGATCCCACCTTGGCAATGCCAGCAAGGTCTGGATGTGTGCCTCAGAACATAGAACTTAGGGCTGACCACTATTTGAGTGTACGATAGTGTGACCAGTCATTTGGATGCGTTAGGTATGTGCATAGCCCAAAGGATTAGTACTATGTTTGCCTCCATTATGTTCTTATTCATTTATTGTTCGAGGTGCCATTCTGAACCGGTAGTCCTTACTGGTACGTGAGGTACATATGGACTTAATAGCAGAATATGCCTCACCGTGAGTTCTATCTCTGGGGATGGTGTATTAATATATATATATATACTTGTGGTTATTCTACTCTATTATGCGTAGTAAAATATGTAGATTGTGAATATCTAAATTGAAATCAGGTACGTGAACCTTAATAAATAATGTGGTGATTATAAATCTGGTAAAAAGGCAAGTAATCTATTTACGTATCGCATAGGAGATACGGTGGATTAAATGCCTAATAAGATTATTAGTGGAGTATGTGGTTTAATTAGGCGAGTAGCTTAATTAGGAAGCATATCAGGAGACGTTAGAATGAGAGGTGAGGACTCATGTCAGAGAATTCACATCTAACATGGATATTTATATTGATCAAATTTATTTCATTTAAACACTTGCAAAATATTTTCTAAATATTTTAGGGCTTTTTCTAAAGATTTTAGGTGTCCACCCACAGGATCTCCAGAATTAGCAGTTCATTCCATGTAGATATGTTGCAATTGTTATGGAAGCTGCAGAACCTTGTGATTTAATGATTCTATTTCCTATTCATTCTAGGATAAGTTCTGAGTTATTTCATTCGAGCATGTTACTCCTTGTTTAGTCAGCAGTTGTGACTCAGTATTTCCATTTGTATTTCAAACATTTTGTCTCAATATTTCTTTGGTGATATTGTATAGGTTTTGGTTATGAGTTTTATTCTGATGATTTATCCAGTTATTATTTAGTGAATGTTGTTACTATTGTAAATATGGTTGATGAATATTCAATTGAATTATTGATAATTTAAGATGAGAAGAAAAAAGATTTTTTTTATAATTGGCATCGGGCTTAATATAATTTTAGTAATTAATATATTTTCGACAGTGACGCTAAGGATGATCCATTTTTGTAGCTTGTTTAATTATAACAATGGATTGATCATTTAGGGTTGTAATTAGCGGGGTGTAGCGACCAAGTATTAGTTACTTTAAATTTTTTGGTTGTAATTGTTTTATATTAAATGATAGATACAAATTGAAAAAAATTGATACCAAATTGGATGAAGGCATTCTTCTTGGTTATGCTTTAAATAATAAGGCTTATAGAGTTTTTATTAAAAGAACTTTAGCTTATGAAGAATCTACTCATAACTAGATCATAAAACGTGTATAATAATTTAGCATTTGTTTCTCAAATTAAACCTAAAAATATACATGAAGCCAAAAATGATGAATCTTGGTTAATGACCATCCAAGAAGAATTGGCATAATTTAAAAGAAATAATGTTTTAACTTTACTACCCAAATCGAAAGATAATACTATATTGGAACTAGATGGATTTTTAGATATAAGAAAGATGAATCCGAAATTATTATTAGAAATACAACTATATTAGTAGCTCAAGGATACAATAAAGAAGAAGGAATTGAATATGAAGGAGCATATGCTCCCATTTCTATATTAGAAGCTATTCGTATGTTGCCTGTATTTACATGTTATAAAAAAATTCATTTATTTCAAATGGATGTTAAAATTAATTTTCTGAATGGTTATATATTCAAAGAAGTTTATGTTAAATAACCCCATGGTTTTAAAAATTATAAATTTCCTAATCATGTTTGTAAATTAAATAAAGCTTTATATGGGTTGAAACCAACATCTAGAGCATGGTATGAAAGACTAACCAAATTTTTATTGAAAAATAATTTTACCAGAGGAAAAATGGATATTACTTTATTTATTAAGTTTCATGAAAAAGATATGCTTCTTGCGCAAATTTATGTAGATGATATTATTTTTTGTTCTACTAATGAAGATAAGCGTAAAGAGTTTCCAACTTTTATAAAAAAATAATTTGAAATGAGTATGATGGGTGAACTTAACTTCTTTTGGGGATTACAAATCAAACAAAATAAAAAAAATAGTATTTTCATAAATCAATCAAAGTATATTAAAGATCTTCTTAAAAACTATGGATTGGATAATGCTAAACCACTTGGAACTCCTATGAGTATATCACTAAAGATTGATAAAGATGAATATGGAAAATCAGTTGATATGACATTATATCGTGGTATGAATGGTAGCTTGCTTTATTTAACGGCTAATAGGTTGGATATTATGTTTATAGTTTGTTTATGTGAACGTTTTTAATTTAATCCCAAAGAACTTCATTTATGGATCGTAAAGCGTATTTTTCGATATCTTAATAATACATTTGATTTAGGATTATGGTACCCTCCATTCGCACCATTTGATTTACTTAGCTCTTCGTATGCCGACTTTGCCAAGTGAAAAATTGATAGAAAAAGTACTAGTGAAACTTGTCATTTTCTTGAACATTCATTAGTATCATGGTTTAGTAACAAAAAAAGTTCAATGGCTTTGTCTAAAGCCGAAGCCGAATATTTAGTAGACGGTAGTTGTTGTGCTCAAACGCTTTACATAAAGCAATAATTAAAGGATTTTAAAATTTTAATTGGTAATATTCTCTGACATCCCGCTTATTAAAATAAGATGTGGCCAGCCCGCTACTCCAATAATAACAGGAATCATAAATGGTCCATTCTTAGCATCACTATCGTTTGAATAATAGTGCGAGACAACCACCCAATATTTTAGAAGACGGAGAGTCATATAATTTTGCAAGTTTAATAAAAATAATTTCGACAATCCAATTTATAAAAAAAGGTGGGTATATAAAATACATGTAATAGTTTAATAACCATACATCAAAATATAACCGAATAAGCTGTCAGTTAATAGACTAGTATAAAAGATTACATAAAGCATTAAGATAAAAATAAACAACATCTGGGGCATCACGCCCGAATATACAAACTGATCTTAACTAGATTATACAAAAGATTGATGCGTCTATTACAAAAATCCTACAACATCCGCAAAAATGTTGTAGCTCCTTGACACTGAGAAGGAAAGATTAACACGGGCGTCCTTGCGGCGGAGCACCTGAGCATAAATAAGAACCACATAAGAGAGACAAATATAAATGCGTCAGGGCCCAGTTTGATATGATATACGTGTGAATAAAATGCATAACAGTTATGAATGCTAAACATCATAAACAGGTTAAGTTCGCTCTTCAATATAAAAATCACCCTCACCTCTCATCTAAATGCACATCCTAGCGTCATACTAGATCCTTATAAATTAAACTACCTGTCTAATTAAGATAAATACCTTAATTCCATTTAACATGCTAAATTTTCAAATTCATAAAATATATCTTCATAATTCCATTTATCATCGGGAAACATATGCCATACAGTTGATTTATAAATGCATTACTCATTTATGAAATGCCAGATTCGTGAGAATAGTTACAATAAAAATATAACGATTCTAAGACCATCCTTTTGGGAGTCACTCCACTGGATGCACCCCTAAATGCCTATCATCTTCCAGGTCCTATAATCAAGACCACCTGGGCACCCTAAATCGCGTCGCGTGGGAAGCGGCCATATACCTTCGACAGTCAGTTATAACCATAACCGGAATTACCTCACTTTGAATAAAACAACAACGCAATATAACCACTGGTCCTATGGTCGAGGACTATATTCTCCCTACACCACAAGCCAAGGGATTTACCTCATGCGCTTAACTTCCCTTATGATAGAATTTAGAGAGGTATGTATGTGCATGAAATAATTCACAAGATATGTCAGTTAAAAGTACATGTACTATATCCAGAACCATATGTACGTACAAATTTAGATAAAAGAGATCATTGTTCTCATACTAGCCCCCCGAAGGTCCAACACACTCTACCCGACTCTATATTAGTCCTACTCTCGTTTACTAGACAAAAAGATACATTTTACTCCTATAATTTGTCCCCGAAATGAGACCGGACACTCCCTTACTATCCTAGAGTAACACTCTCCTTATGTGTGGTCATAATAATTCTTAATGCATCTTAAGAGAAGGTTCCTAAGCCTTAAATCCAAAAGAAAAGGAGTAGAATCAAAGTTAGAAATAATTGGCAAAACAGCAGCTTTTTTTAATCGATTCGATCTTGGAAGCGAATCGATTCGCTCCATCCGAATCGATTCGGTCGAGAAAACCAAACTTCCTATTTGTTTCCAAAATCAATTCGGACTACCCAAATCGATTCGCTAAACTCAGACATGTAGCCTACCATTTTAACGAATCGATTCACTAGGGGCGAATCGATTCGCCTCGGTCAGATAGCCTAATTTCGGCTACGGGCTATATGAACCCTAAATACCCAAAATTCATTTTATTCCCTCAAATCCCAAGATCATCAACTCATAACATCTCCAAATCATCTATACAAGTTAATTAACTAGAAAAGACCATTTAAAACAAGTCTAGATCCTATAATATTGGATTTAGCCACCAAAATCAACAAATTCCATAAGTGGTTAAATCTCAAAAACACAACGATAAATACAAATTATTCTCACTCAATCACACATACGTAAGTTAGAAACTTGCCTCAAGATTGTAGTCTCGGATTCTCTTATCGTAGCAACGATTTCAAGCTCAAATCACCAATTCTCTCTTTTCTCCCAGGCTCTCTCTCTTCTCTCTAACTTTCTCTAAGTTTAAAATGCACAATTGAGAAATAAAATGATCTTGCAAGACTAAAATACCGAAATACATTAAGTCTAACATTTAAATGCTACTACACAATTAAAATGACTCGTAACACCATAATTAAATTATAAGTAGTCAAAAATGTCCCGGAACCCAAAAACACAATTGGTACTTATTTTGACTATTTCAACCATTTCCAGAACCGTACCCTCTAAACTGGCATCCGAGATATCATTCATTATTTCATGTCCCAACATCATATTAATTCTTTAATAATAATCTGATTGGAATATAAGCCATAACCGTTGCTTAAAGCACAACGACGCAACAAAACATGATGTTATACTATTTACATTCGCTTAACAGTAAATATGGACAACTCAGTAAATATTATCTCTTAAATCACTTAAAGAAATATTTACTTCAATTTCTTTTATTTTATATAATTAACCCATAAGCCAAATTAATATAAAAACAATTTCTCATAAATAAGGGTCATAAATAAGGGGTATTACATACTCCCCCCCTTAGAAGGGAATTTTTCCCTCAAAATTTAGGCATACCTTCTAAAAAGAGATGTGGGTACTTCTCTCGAATATCGTCCTCTCGTTACCAAGTTGATTTCTCGCCATTGTGGTGTCCCCACTGGATTCGAATCAATGGTATCACCTTCGACCTTAGTCTACGCTCTCCGTTGTCTAAAATAGCAACTGGTTATTCCTCATATGAAATGTCGGGTTGTAACTCGATATCATCCAACGGAATGTGCCAATGATCTCCCTTGCATCTCTTATACTTATTCAAAGATGAAACGTGGAACACATTATGAATTTGTTGTAGGCGCTCCGGCAAAGCAAGTTGATATGCTACAGGGCCTACCTTCACAATAAAGGGAAAGGGCGTACATAGCGCGGCGCAAGTTTGCCTTTCTTCACGAATCGCATTAAACCCTTCATCAGGGATAACCGTACGAAAACTTGATCCTCCACTTGTAATTCCACATGCCTCTGATTCGCGTCAACATAGCTTTTCTGACGATCCTGTGCAATTTGTATGCGGTTTCAAATAAGTTCAATCTTCGAAGAGGTACCTGGATCATTTCAGGTCCAAGAAGATTATCATCTCCTACTTCCAACCAATAATAAGGTGATCTACACGGTCGGCCATACAATGCCTTATACGGTGCCATAACTATCATTAATTGGTATGAATTATTATATGCAAATTCGACCAATGGAAGGTATTGCTCCCATCCCCCTTTAAAGTCAAGCACGCACATTCAAAACATATCTTTTAATATTTGGCTTACTCTCTCCGTTTGCCCATCAGTTTGCGGGTGGTAGGAGGTACTCAACTTCAATTCAGTTCCCATCGCTTCTTGGAAACTTTGACAAAAATGGGACACAAAAATCTTGACTCGGTTTGAGACTATATTCATAGGCACCCCATGAAGTTTCACAATTTTTGCAATAAAGAGTTGGGCATAACGTGCTGTATTAAAATCCATCTATACCGGTAAGAAGGGTGTCGATTTGGTCAAATGATCGATAATAATCCAAATTAAATCATTACCGCTTTGCGATGTTGGCAAACCAGTGATAAAATCCATTGAGATACTCTCCCATTTCCACACCGGTATTTCTAACGGTTGCAACAATCCCGCTGGTCGCTGGTGGTACACCTTCACTAATTGACAAGTGGCGTATTGGGAAACAAACTTCCAAATGTCCCTTTTCATACCTTCCCACTAATACTAACGGCGCATATCTTGGTACATTTTGTCCCCACTTGGGTGTACTGCAAATCTTGAACCATGAAATTCTGTCATGACGAGCGTCTCACGTCTCCCTCGTTCGGGACTATAAGTCTTCCGTGGAAACGTAACCCACCTTCTGAACTAATAGAGTAGGACTCCGCTCCCTCGGTCAATAATTGGTGTACCCGGTCTTGACAATATTTATCTCCTTTTTGCACGTTTATGACTCGCATCACAATAGCAGGCGTAACAATCAACACTGACATGCAAGCTCCGGCTACAGCATCATCCTGGCTAAGTTCTTTCCCCTTGGTTTTCCTCACCTTCGCTAGTTCCCCCACTGGTTTACGACTCAATGCGTCAGTTACTACGTTTGCCTTTCCTGGATGATAATCAATATCAAACTGGTAGTCCTTTACGAACTCCAACCACCGACATTGTCGCATATTTACATCTTTCTACGAGAACAAATATTACAACGAGTTGTGTTCCATAAAAAGACTAAATTTATCCCCTAGGAGGTAATCTCTCCATAACTTCACAGCGAACACTATCGCAGTAAGATCCAAATCATGCACGGGATAATTCTTTTCTTGGGGCTTAAGCTAGCGAGACGTATAAGCAATGGCCATGTGCTCCTATTATAACACACCTCCCAATCCTTGTAGAGACACGTCTGTGAAGACTAAATAATCCACTCCCGATCTTGGCAACGCAAGTACAGGATCAGAAGTCAACTTGTCCTTCATCTCATGGAAAGGTAGCTGGCAGGAATTATCCCACACAAATCGTACCCCCTTACGGGTCAAGTTCGTCAAAGGGCAAGTAATTTTGGAGAAACCTTTAATGAAACGGCGATAATAACCCACCAAACCCAGAAAACTATAGATCTCAGTGGACGTCATGGGCTGACCCCATTCCTTCACCGCGGCAACCTTGCTTGGGTCCATGAAAATACCCTCAATCATCAAAATGTGCCCCAAAAATTTCACTTCCTGCAACCAAAAGCCACATTTCTCGAACTTGGCATAAAGTTGATAATCCCGTAATATTTGCAGGACCAATCGCAAGTGTTCAGCATGATCAGCTTCAGTCCGAGAATAGACTAGAATGGCAAACTGGTCTAGAAAGTCCTGAAATACTCTATTCATAAGGTCCATAAATACGGTAGGGGCGTTGGTTAGCGCAAAAGGCATTACAAAAAGTCAGAGGACCCATACGTGGTCAAGAATGCAGTTTTCGACACGTCATGCTCTCGAATTCGTAGTTGATGATACCCAATCCTCAAATCTAGTTTAGAGAAGTATAGCGCTCCCCATAACTGATCGAATAAATCGTCGATTCAAGGTAACGAGTATTTATTCTTAATGGTCACTTTATTCCATTCATGGTAATCGATGCACAATCGAAGGGAACCATCTCTCTTCCTCACAAATAACACAGGGGAATCCCATGGAGATGTGTTATGCCAAATAAACCCTTGTCACAACAGTTACTGAATTTTATTTCTTAACTCCCTCATTTCCAAATGAGCCATACGATATGGAGCTCTCGCAATTGTACTGGTTCCCGGCGCTGAGTCAATTACAAACTCAATCTCTCGACTTGGAGGTAAAACTAGAATGTCCTGAAAGACATCCTCAAAGTCTCTAACAACAGGAATCGAATCTAGGGAAACAAATATTTCTCGTGAAATCTCTTCTTTAATACAATACAGGTGCGTGCTCGAACCTCCCTCCGAGAGAGGCATAGCCACTAAAAACATTTCTTGCCCCGGAATGGCGAAGACTATACTCCTCCCATAATAATTTACCATGGCACGGTATTTTACTAACCAGTCCATGCCCAAAGTAACATCATACCCGACCATATCCAGGACGAGTCAAAAGATAATCTACCAAGGTATATTCCTACCCCTTTACAAACAAAGAATATAAATGAATCATCACCCATGGAAGACTCCACACTAGAAAAAGTACTCTCAACAGACTTACCTCAAATTGCAGCATTCTACCTCCACAATCACTATAAGCAAAAAAGAAAAGAAAACTGAAGCATTAAAAAAAGGGTTTTATTATATATGAGTCATATTTGAAGACATTTTCATTATTTAAGTTCCATTGACTAATCAGTCATTAATTAGGTCTCACTTTTGAACTATCTACTCCTAAAGGTATTGAAATACCCCCAAACCTAATTCATTTAAATAACGTTCACCATTCCCCCCACCCCCCTCTCTCCCCAAATTGCGGTGTGAGCTTTCTCTCACTCTTTCTCTCTGTCTTTATCCCTATTTGTTTATGGATTTTCTTGGTGTTTATTTTGACGATTTGATCGAATTACGAGGTGGTACGATGAGTTGATTGATGGTTGTGAGTAGTTGGTTTGATGATAAAGACGAAAGTAAGGGTTATGATTTGGATTGTGGATCTGTGATTTTTTTTTTGGGTTGAGAGGTCAAAACATGTGTGGTTACGTTGTTTAGACAGTAAAAATGTACTTTCTGCCCATGTAATACCCCCCCCCCCAACTTTTCATGGACTATATTTATTATTTATTAAGTGGGAAATAAATTAATAAATGGGACTAATTATTACTTGTGTGGTTTAGTAATAATAAATTGGCATAATTTAGATGATAATTAAGTTTTTCATGGGGTATAATTTTTGTAATGTGTGGAATAATTAATTAGTGATATAAATTAGGGCAATTTACGATTAGGTCCCTTGGTAATAATTTTTAAACATTTAAAGACAATTTACAATTAGATCCACTTGTTATGCCACTAGTGTGGACTTCTACAAGAAGAGAATAAGTAGACCTAAGTATTTAAAATTTGTCAAAATTCCTTTAGTGTTTAAAATTTGTTTGGGAGGGATCTAAGAGTACTTTCCCCTATAAATTATATGATTGTGGACTATGTGTACGCGTAGAATAATTAATTGAATAATTTATTGACCCCATGAGGTATTATCGTGCGTTGTGGATAGTATCATTTAGATTGGATTCTGGAGAGTCACGCAAGCCAGGTTATGTTTTTTTACCGCTTTAAATTGGTACCAGGGGTAGGTATACCCTTAGGAGGAGTTTTGGGTTAATCCGGGTAGTATTTTGGCCCATTCGGGGGGGCGAAGCTAGCCATTTAATAGAGGTGCGGGAATTCAAGTTTTTAAGGGGATTACAAGTCATTAATTATCATTTATTCTAAGAAGAAGTAAACCCTAACAACCATGAGTCTTTAGGAGAATCAAAGAAATCCCACGGAGGGCAAACCATAAGGACTCAAGCTTACGACTGTGTGTTCTTCGATTTCCAGGCAAGACTATTGTGCGATCCTCGTTATAAATCTGTAACTGATTTAGAATACCTATTTTTTCTTTTTTAGGTCTGAATATTGAAGCATGTTTAAGGATTAATTATTTTAGGATTTAATATACTAAGGATGTGGGCTAATTAAAAGTAATACAAATCTGCCATGCATTAGATACTTGTACTTTGATAGATAAATCATGAAATTGTTAGGTTAAATATTGTGGACCTGAGATTTAATCAATGATTTAGGATAAGGATCCATTATTAGGAAGTTTTCCCATGTTAATTTAAGTTTTAGTTCTGAAATTAGTGATGAACAAGCCGTAAGATGATTTAAAGATAAGTTATGTTGCAAAGTTTGGATCTTTAAGTTTTACTCTTGAATTTGATGTTGTTGAACCCATAGGATGGTGCAAAAAGGTTTAGAAATAGGTTCCCATACTTAGATTTAGTTTTTTTATTGATTGGGCACTATTTTGGAGCTTGGTTTGAACATTAACGAAGGTTTTGAGGAGTTTTGAGTCTGATTTCGTAGTTGGGGATGAAGTTTAGCGACGTTGATTCGAATGAGATACCTTTATCATTCGAACTACTTTGAAAATTTGTTCAAATACGAAGATGTGTGTGTTGGTTTCGTATATTTTTTTTTTAGATTTGATATGAATTTTCTACTAAACGGTGCGTGAAATCGAAATTTTGGGTTGGTGATTTTGGATTGCACTTTATTTTAGGACTGCTCCACCTAGTTTATTAAGAGATCAAACTTGATTAATATTGATGATAGTTATGTAGGTTAAAGATATGACCTTTGTACTATTGTATTTACATCCGGTGTTAGAATTGGGTTATAATGGGTAAATGGGCGAGTGAGCGGTACCGTATGGTCGTATGTATATATCGAGCTTGAAGTGTTTAAGAGATTAATTCAGATCTTGAGAGATTATAGGTCGTGCAATTAATTTAGTAATTAAACGAGGAAACATATATATACGTTACGAGAGAGTGTATATATATAGAGAGATGAATGTACTCATAGTTTAGAGATGAACTCACGGTATCCTACTTGGTTATAAATGTTTGACTTAGTTTTGAGAGATAGTAAACCTAATTGAGATGAGGATCCAACGATGTGGGGATTTAGATGTTTGAGTACGCTTGAGTGTACGTGTTATACTATATATATATATATATTGTGTTGATTATATAAACATATATTTAATCGTGGTGTATCTATAGGTTGGGTGTTACGTTCGATATCGGACAATGCACTACACCATATATTTCCAGTGGTCATGGTTTTGACCCGTATCCACCCCTATGGATCACGGCCCAAAGTCGTGACAATATTAAGCATGACAAAACTGTGTGTCATGGTCCAAATACATGACCCATAGGGGAGAAAATGGGTCACGGTCCAAAGTCGTGACCATCATAGCACCGGGGGGGTACGGTCCAAACCCGTAACTCAGAGGGGAAATGTGGGTCACAGTCCAAAGCTGTGACCACCATATCATTGGGGGGTGTCACGGTCCAAAACTGTGGCCCAAAGGGAAAAATGTGGGTCAAAGTCCAAATTCATGACCACTATATACCACGAGGGGTCACGGTCCAAAACTGTGACCCCTAATTTATTTTTAAATTAAAGAATAATCGATCACGGTTTTGGACCGTGACCAAATAAAAAATTGCATCCTAAAAAAATCTGCACATTTTTCAAACTTGTTTACATTTACAGAAATAAATATTTAGCCAATATGTAATGAAAGTTAACTAACGCATACTTACGTGAATATATAATAATACAACAAAAGTTAACTAACGCATGCTTGCGTGAATATGTAATCAAATACAATGCATGCTTGCATGAATATGTACAACATAAAAAAATACAATGCATCTTTGCGTTAATATGTACAACACAAATAAAAATATAATGAATGTTTGTATGAATATGTTCCAAATGTTCCTTCTCCAATAAGGCCTGCAAACAAAACTTCACAATGTCTTAAGTGGTAAGTTACAAAGGACTTGAATCCCAACTTTTAAACACCTAGATAGCAAAAAAAGGCGTTAAAGTCCACGTAATTCGTAAGATGAACAAGGTTGGGGTATAACCCATAATTCGAATCTAGGGTGTCTCTTTTGATTTATGAAAATATATTTCAAATGTGTTGAAAGTGTAGAAAATTATCAGAATACTCTAAATTGGGAATTGTGGTATAAGCCCTCTTTTCTTGGTTTTTTATTTACGAAAATACATTTGAATACGTATATGATAATAAAAAGTGTAGTGTCCCATGACTACGTGATCATATTTTCAAGCCTAAGTCTAATTATTTGCAAGTTTTGATCATATTATCGAATTGGGAGTCCCGTGACCCTTTATTTAATTCAAATTTAATACGAAACAAAAAAATTCAAACCTACATTGACATTTTCTTTAATTTATCAAATTTAATATACACCCCCCACAAGTTGGATCCCCCCACACTACAGCCCCGTCGAATGAGAAAAATGTCTAGCAATAAATGAGTGTGTTGCGCTCGCATCAAATAACACTCGACCCACATACTCGTGAATGGGAAACTTACCCTCAATAGCTGGAGGTGCAGGTGGAACTGGAGGAAACAAAGCATCCTGAATATTATACACACGCCCATACTGAAGTTGTCCCTGTTATAGAGGGATGGTTGGAATAGGTGCTGGAGGTTTTGGATGTGCCTGCTGATTCTGAGGGCCTCTAGGCAATTGCCCCCCATGTAACTGTGGACAAGCTCTCCTCATATAGACCTGTTCACCACACTGAAAACAACGGCCCATAAAATTTTCCAAATATCGGCCCCGATTATTGTTTTGAAACTTCCCCGCACCTTGGCCCTGATGGCCTCGACCTCTATTATTCCCTCTAACTGTTTGGCCCTGTTGGCCTAACTGCTGCTGCTACTGAGCACCCTGATCGTGCCTAAAACCACCTCCGCCAAAGTTGAAACCCCCAACACGTTATTTCTTATATGAGTTCCCTTGTTATGGGTCCCACTCCTTCTGCTTATTCCCAGACTGTTGTGGTGGTGGTTGTGCTCCACCGACTCCATTACCTCCTTATCTACTAGATTGACTCGAATCTCCAATCTTCTTACTCCCCTTCCAGTGAAGGCGGTGATCTTGGCAATGGAGTAAAGAGACATTCATCACATCGCCAAATGTTTACAAAGCTGGGTTTCCCAAAAGGTGTTGCCTTATCCTCCATTTCAAACCCTAGATAAATTTTGAAATCCTCATTTCTACTGGAATGACTTCATCCGGCACAAAGTTTGCTAAATGCGTGAATTCCTCTTCATATTCCGACACTGATCGCTCCCCTTGAATAACATCCTGAAGCTTCCTCCTCATCTCCTTCTGGACCGCTGGAGGAAAATACTTTCGATCAGACAAAACCCAAAATTCCAAAACAGTCATGGTATCCCTCTGTTTCGAAGTTATCACCGACTCCCACCATTGTAGGGTTGCTCCTACTAGTTTAAAAGTGGAGAGAATTTGATTCTACTCCCCGCTACATTCCACCATTCGGAGATGGCGTTGCATATCTTTCTTCCATTGATTTGCCACAATCACATCGGCGCCACCCTGAAATTCTAGAGGGTGGCCTTTCAGGAAGGATTCTCTAACCCTTTCCCACACGGAGGGTCCCATATGGGCTTGAACCTATGATGCAGCCGGTTGTTAGGCTTGGGGAAGCTGTTGTGCCATAGCATTCATTGCAGCGTTGACTGTCTGGGCAACAATATTAGCCACCTTCGCCGTGTGACATCCCGCCTAATTAATCCCGGGTGATCAGTCATAAATCAAGTAGAACAGGTTTCTCAGTTGGTCCATTCTCAGCATCACTGTCGTCTTTTTAATTACTAACCACCTAAGTGAGAAAAGTAGACTGGTGCCAATTTTTATCTTTCAATTAATTAAGTGAAACTCATGCGGAACATACAATAGTACACAATCACAGTTAACTGAAATAACCATCCACAAATAAAATACCAAACCGAATAAACCATCGGCCCAAATATCCAATACAAGTAAAGACAAGAAGACAATCTCAACAAGTCAAATACTAATAAATGAACTGTGAGCGACATGCTCGAATAACTACTAGAGAGTCTCTACACGAATGAAAGAAGGAGGCGTCTATCAAAAACCCCCTCAACATCCACATGTGCTGCAGCAACGGATACCTGGAATAGAGTCAAGCCTGGCGTCCCTGTGGCTGGACACCTAAAAGGTTTTTAAAAAAATTTATAGCAAGGGTTAGTACCCAAAAACAATTGAAAACATTTAACAAATGACTAACTTGCAGTAAAATAAATATCCATGCTCTTCATATTTTAGTTAGTGCCGCACTCTCTTGAGGACTTTCTTACCCCTCCTCTAATGTGCACTACTAACGCTTCCATTTAATTTACCTAGGTCCTACGCTCCTGACCCAATACTTATGTTACCCCTTGCAATTAACCTACTCTAACTGAGTATGCCTTAAATCATGATTTTTATTAAAACATCAACTTAATTAAATCATTACCCCTTTTAATTTCATATAACACTCACACCTGTTACGCACATAATACATTTCACACTATGTATTAATTATCCCATATATAATTATTTACCTAATTATATATATTAAATCACATTGCATTACTCATGAACATACTTGAAGCAATAAATAATACTAATATCCAACCGAGTAAAAATACTCGCAAAATACAAATTCTCTAAAGTGCTATCCCACTAGGTGTATTCACATAATAGTTACCCAAGGCAGATTCTCTCACTAACTTAGTTTGGCATACGATTGGAGGCGGTCATATTCCTTCCCTGAAAGTGAGATGCCCCTCACCCATATAACGGACGCTATGACATGGGAATATTCTCGCCCTACTCCTCGAGCTAGGGGATTCATCCACTACGCGTAACCTCCCCTTATAGCACTAGAGTATACACTAATAATATTCAATCACTGATATTAATTCCCACACTATATATATATATATATATATATATATATATATATATATATATATATATATATATACTATCACACTCCGTATATATATATGTATAAAAATATGAAATGTCCCGGCTACACCATGTATTAAATCCGTGACACAAGCCTATTTAAAATTAAGAGTTTATGGTCCAACCCTAATTATTAATTAATTCGAACATTAATTAATTAAATCACCTTTGGTGTCGCCCCCATCATAAAATTGGACTTACTCTCGTAGTCTGAAATAACCTCGCCCGAGTCTAAATTCCCGACTCCCGAATTTTTAATCATGACGTGACACCCAAAAACTCCCTCAAATCCTAATTAACTTTACTCATGATTAATTAGGTTTAAACTCATGTATTAATTTCTCAATAATTAATTGCATAAAGATTATTATATAAATTCCCTTTTATATACATAACTGGGAGAAGCTGCCAAAATCTGCCGACCTTCGATCGATCGACCCCAGACCTTCGATCGATCGATCGAGCAGGTCTTCGTCTTCTTCGCGAAGAAAGAATCAGGCATGGACAAAATTTATCAAACCCTAATTTATTCTACCAGTAACCTCAATCCCTCTTACCATTAATACATGTTAGAAACCTTATTAGGGATCTCTAAAGTGTCCATACACATTATTAATTTGACCATTAACTACGATTTCTGAAATTTGAACAAGAGTTCATCTTTAACCCATTCCCCATTTACATCCCAAATTCCTTCATCAAATTCCTTTCTAATTGTGCAGATATCATCCTAACAGATATGTATCAACTCATAAATATCAGGTTTTACATGAATCCTCACCCAAATTCGTAAATCAGATTATTGTCTTTCAAAATCCCATGTTTATGCCATGAACACCCAAAACGAATTTTAATCAGTCACATCACATGAATATGAATTGAAAAACAGATTCAATACTATTGCAAGTTATCCACTTGCCTTAGGTTTCGTAGTGTCTGATTTGGAGATGAATTCCAAGGTTGAAGATGACTCATGTTGGCTCTCTAGTGGTCCCAAACTGCCTTTAACGGCTAATAGGGTTCCTTAACACACAGCCTTTTTCTACAACTCTCTTAGCCGTTTCCTTACTTCTCCTAATTTAACAATTAACCTAAATCCCATTTTTTGCCTAATGGGCCAAGCCCAAGTGACCCAATTGCCCCCGTGTGGGCCCGGCTATGTCTAAAAAAAACCCGTGACCCGTTTACTACCCCCGGGTACACTTTTCCGACTATCTCGGCCCATCGGAACTCAATCATACACTCAGAATTGGCATCCAAATTAATTTATAAAAATACTTATCCCCCCACCCCTTTAGTCTATACTGACTCTCGGTTGAGATAAGTGCATACCCTGTCATTAATACTCGAAATGACTTAAATAAATAATTACTATTCATTTAGTAAATAAATTCCCGTAATTATTAACCATTTACTCCCCGATTAATATTTAAATAAAATTTCCCGAATTAATTCAATTAAAATTACGACTCACAAGTAATCTTCAATTCCCGAATTAATTAAATATTTAATGCATGAAAAATGCGGGGTGTTACATGCCGCATTTATCGTTCCTTATGGTGGTCGGGACTCCGCGTTCTCTGCAACTCGATTCAACTTTACCGGGCGATCTCGTCTAGGCGGCATCTGAGACGAAAAGCAACTAAATCAGAATACAGTTGAAATAATTTATCCTTGCAGAAGATCGCAAGCATATACAAACAAAACAGTCCTAACAATAGGGCTCTATATCAAAGAACGCTGCGGTAGAACGTAATAAGTCCATATAGATCCTAAGGACTCTAAAACCTGATGCTCTAATGCTCTGATAAAATCTGTGACACCTCGCTTATTAAAATAAGAGGTGGCCAGCCCGTTACTCCAATAATAACAGGAATAATAAATGGTCCATTCTTAGCATCATTATCGAATGAATAATAGTACGAAACAACCACCCAATAATTTAGAAAACGGAGTGTCATATAATTTTGCAAGTTTAATAAAAATAATTTCGACAATCCAATTTATAAAATAAGGTGGGTATATAAAATACATGTAACAATTTAATAACCATACATCAAAATATAACCGAATAAGTTATCGGTTAATACACTAGTACAAAAGATTACATAAAGCATTACGATAAATATAAATAACATCAGGGGAAACACGCCCAAATATACAAACTAATCTTAACTAGATTATACAAAAGATTGATGCGTCTATTACAAAAATCCTACAATATCTGCAAAAATGTTGTAGCTCCTTGACACTGAGAAGGAAAGATTAACACGGGCTTCCTTGTGGCGGACCACCTGAGCATAAATAAGAATCACACAAGAGAGACAAATATAAATGGGTCAGGACCCGATTTGATAGAATATACGTGTGAATAAAATGCATAATAGTTATGAATGCTAAACATCATAAATAGGTTAAGCTCTCTCTTCAATATAAAAATCATCCTCAACTCTCATCTAAATGCACATCCTAGTGTCATACTAGATCATTATAAATTAAACTACCTGTCTAATTAAGAGAAATAGCTTAATTTCATTGAACATGCTAAATTTACAAATTCATAAAATATAACTTCATAAATCCATTTATCATCGGGAAACTTTATAAATGCATTACTCATTTACAAAATGACACATTCGTGAGAATAGTTACAATCAAAATATAACGATTCTAAGACCATCCTTCCAGGAGTCACCCCACTGGATGCGCCCCTAAATGGCTAACATCTTCTAGGGCCTATATACAAGACCACCTGGGCAACCTAAATCGCGTCACATGGGAAGCGGACATATACCTTCGACAGTGAGTCATAATCATACCCGGAATTATCTCACTTCGAATAAAACAACAACACAATGTAACCACTGGTCTCATGGCCAAGGACTATATTCTCCCTGCATCACAAGCCGAGGGATTTACCTCATGCGCGTAACTTCCCGTATGATAGCATTTAAAGAGGTATGTATGTGCATGCAATAATTCACAAGATATGTCAGTTAAAAGTACATTTATTATATTTGGAACCATATATACATACAAATTTAGCTACAAGAGATCATCGTTCTCATACTATCCCCCCCCCCCCCCCCCCCCCGCGAAGGTACAACACACTCTACCCGACTCGATATTAGTCCTACTCTCGTTTACTAGACAAAAAGAGACATTTTACTCCTATAATTTATCCCCGAAATGAGCCCGAAAACTCCCTTACTATCCTAGAGTAACACTCTCCTTATGTGAGGTCATAATACTTCTTAATGCATCTTAAGAGAAGGTTCCTAAGCCTTAAATCCAAAAGAAAAGGAGTAGAATCAAAGTTAGAAACAATTGGCAAAACATCAGCTTTTCCCAATCGATTCTCCCCGGCCAAATTGATTCGGTCTTGGAAGCGAATCGATTCACTCCATCCGAATCGATTCAGTCGAGAAAACCAAGCTTCCTATTTGTTGTCCGAATCGATTCGGACTGCCTGAATCGATTCGCCAAATTCAGACATGTAGCCTACCATTTTAGCGAATGGATTCTCTAGGGGAGAATCAATTCGTCTGGATCAGATAGCCCAATTTTGTCTACGGGTTATTGTAATACCCGGTAATTTTATTGATTTTATTTAATGGGATTAATTAAATTAAATGGGATAATTAATTGGAAATTAATCCGGATTTAAATAATAGCGAGACATGAGTTGTAATTTGACTATGATAATAATGTAGAATATTACTGGGTGAATATGGTAATATATGATTATTGAATTTATTAAAATTGTCGTGAGTCATAAATATGACAATTCGGGAAATTAAGTTGGGGGGCGCATGTCAGTCGCATCAAAAATCGTTTTAAATGAATTTAAAAGTAAATTATAATTTTATCATCCATATGGTCATTTTGAGTGCACCGGCGTGTCCGGAAGGGTCGAAATAGTCAGAAAATACTAGCCGGGGGTTTTGTTTGGGTTCCGAAGAATTTTTAGGCCAAACCGGCAACCCGCGAGGGTATTTTAGTCATTTTAATTTTTAAAGGATTTTCACCCCCGAAATTTAGGCTTTATTTATCAGCCAATATTAAGGCCATTAGGGCCATTATCTGTCAAAATCAAGTAGTGGGCGACGTGAAAAGAGAGGAGAAGTTCCCGTGAAGGTTGCAAGGCCATAACCACCACACACCACCACTATCGCCGAATTTATGACTGGAGAGAGGAAGAGAACCAACCCTTAATGTCATCAACGGATCAGAACATCAAATTACCGGGCAAGTGATTTAATCCATTAAGATTCAGCAAATAATTTATCCCTGATAGTGTAGGATTTGATGATAGTCATGAACAATGATTGAAACTCATGAAACTTGGAGATGAAACTCTAATTCTGGATAGGACTTGCGTGTAGTTTGCTTCTGTAAGTATTCCATTAACAAAATCATAACCCTTGATGAATTAAAAACGGATTTAGGAAGAGAAGTATGATAATTCTTGAAGAAAATAGAAAAATAGGGTTTTCATGATAATAGGATGATTTGATCCAAGTCAAATTGATGATTAAGAGATATGGAACGTTAAGAATCATGTAATTAGGTTGTATAATGATCCAATATGCTTACTTTAGGATTTAACATCTTGTAATGAAGATTTGGGACAAAACTGGGGCTGAAACGAAGGAAACCCGTAGCTTGCACTGGCTTGATCGATCGATCGACATTCATAGGTCAATCGATCGAATGGGCTCGATCGATCAACACCCATAGGTCGATCAACCGATCTCCCCAGAAACTGTGACCTTTTCCCCTTTTTGAATTTAAGTGTTGTCGGCCACCGAACGTTGTAGTTGGGGATTATATGAATACATTAGGACTTGAGGGAGACCAGTAGGGATATATTTGAAGCCCGAAACACATTAGAATTTGTATGGAATGTTGTGTTGAATTTACGAGTGTCCGACGATTAATTTCCTATTTTATGATGCGAGAACATGTTTTAAATTCTTAGGAGTGATAAGTTAGGATTTGGGACATGAATAAGGACTTTGGAATACTGAATTCATATGTGAGAAAAATAGGGGACTTAGTAACCTCTTTGGTTAGGTTTTAAGTACTCGAAACTATACAACGTGAGACTTATCGGCGAAATATATTATATATAATCCGGAATAATAATCGTGTATGAATTAGACTCATGGGATAGGGTTGAGAGTATACCTTTAATAATATAACAGTTATCTAAGTTGTGTGAATGCTTAGTAAATGGACTATTATGTGTATGACATACCTACCATACTTTCTATCACGGGAGGTCGGCTTTCGAAATAGGACAGTCTGATCTTTATGTGCCTACAGAGGGATTTAGATTGGTACCTTAAGAATATAGGGTTGTGAATGGCTTATTTGTGAGTTGATAAGTCAGCTGACCATGGGAGCGTAGGTATGTGCGTGACTCATGGGTATGTGAACTATGTACGCCTCCAATATGTGTGATTTTGTTTATTGCAACGGTTCCTGAGTGATTCGGAACCCGTAGTCCTTATGTACGTGATGTAATGAGATTCAATACCAGAGTATGTGTGCACCGCAGCTTAGCCTAGGGGTGCCCGAGTTGTATAATTGTGCTGAGAATAATATACTTGTATTTATTTCGGACTCTTTGTTAAAGTGTGAATATGAATAATTGAGACATTTTGAATGGGATTAAAAATGAGAACTTCCTATCGTAATTGTTATAAATTAATCTGATCAATGAAAAGGTGAGTCACACGCAGGATATATTAGAATGATATTAATAGACCCCTATATTATAATGTGAGGACAGGATGTGGTACAGACTAGTTAGAATGGCTTAACTAGGATGGGCTAAGGATGTACGTTAGGCGTGCACATTAGTTGAGGGGTGAGGAACTTATGTGAGAGCACGTAACTAATATGTATATAATATCTACTGTTTAATAACACTTGTTATATTTTAAACTGTTTTCACCTCAGGCTCTAACCCGTTTGCTTTCAAATCTATTTTTCTTGTAAAACCTTTTAGGTGCCCACCCACAGGGACGCCAAGCATAGGAGTTCCATTCCATTGACGTGTTATAGCTGTTGTGGAAGTTACATGATCTTGGTAGTAGATGCCTCCACATTCTGCATTTGATTCTATTCAGGGTCATTTATCAGTTAGGGCATGTCGCCCCCTTTCCATTTAGAGATAGCATTCTCAGAATTTCAGTTTCATTTCAGTTTTGGATTTATTTATTTATTCAGACTTTTGTATTAGGATTTACTCAGTATTTGGATTATTCAGAGGAGTGTTACTCCAGACTCATTTTATTTATTCCATTATTATTCTATTGTGATTGTGATGTGGATGTGGGACTTTTATATTATAATTTATTTGGTTGCATGTTAATTTAATTTAATTTAATAAAATTTGGCAACTCACTTTTTAAATATTAGGTGGCTAGTAATTGTTTAAAATGCTTTCGACAGTGATGCTGTGAACTGAACCCACTTGACATTTTGTATTAATGTGAATAAAGGAGAAGCTACCCGGTATTTAATTAGTCGGGGTGTCACAGCTATATGAACCCTAAATACCCAAAACTCATTTTCTTCCCTCAAATCCCAACATCATCAACTCATATCATCTCCAAATCATCTATACAGGTTAATTAACGAGAAAAGACCATTTAAAACAAATCTAGATCCTATAATGTTGGATTTAGCCACCAAAATCAACAAATTCCATAAATGGTTAAATCTCAATAACACAACTATAAATACAAATTATTCACACTCAATCATACATATGCAAGTTAGAAACTTGCCTCAAGATTGTAGTCACGGATTGTCTTCTCGTAGCAACGATTTCAAGCTCAAATCACCAATTCTCTCTCTTTCTCCCAAGCTCTCTCTCTTCTCTCTAACTCTCTCTAGGTTTGAAATGCACAAATAAGAAATAAAATGCTCTTGCAAGACTAAAATACCCAAATACATTAAGTCTATCATTTAAATGCTACTACATAATTAAAATGACTCGTAACATCATAATTAAGTTATAACTAGTCAAAAATGTCCCGGAACCCAAAAACACAATTGGTACTTATTTTAACTATTTCAACCATTTTCGGACTAACTGTACCCTCTAAACTGGCATCCGGGATATCATTCATTATTTCATGTCCCAACGTCATATTAATTCTTTAATAATAATCCGATTGGAATATAGGCCATAATCGTTGCTTAAAGCACGACGACGCAATAAAACATGATGTTATACTATTTACATTCGCTTAATAGTAAATATACACAACTCAGTAAATATTATCTCTTAAATCACTTAAAAAAATATTTACTTCAATTTCTTTTATTTTATATAATTAACCCACAAGGTAAATTAATATAAAAAATAATTTCTCATAAATAAGAGTCATAAATAAGGGGTATTACATATTCCTATTATGCGTGATAATAATAGTGTTATTTCTTGACTAAAAATCCTATTCAACAATCTAGAACAAAGTTTTCGAAAATTCGACATCATTTCCTTAGATTCAAGAGGATCCCGTTTACTATATTAGACGAGAATTGAGAATGACACCTTTTATGATTTATAAATAGCTTACTTGCATATATTGATTTTGATAGGGGGATAATTTTTATTTACTGTTAACATTGAACTTTATGAAAAATAATTTTGATAATGTCAAAAGAGGGAGAAATTTTGTATGATTCACACCATTTTATGGTTTATAATGTACTTACATACTAAAATATTACACTTTTGTATTTTTTGTCATCATAAAAAAGGGAGAGAATGTTGGACTTTAATTTTTATTATAATTATTTTTATGATAACAAACTTTATTTTTTAATACTTTATGTAATTATTTAACTTAAATATTATTCATTTGATTTTATGCTCCACAATACTTTATGGTATATTACCGCGTTAACCTTATGTTGTATATAAATCATTATAAACTTTTATCCTTATTTAAGTTATAAAAGCTATTTTTAAAACTTATTATATTATTTATTCTGTAAAATATAAATTTTAAATTATTTAACACTGAAATATATGTACGCAATAATTTTATAACATTTTTCTACATTTATTGTATTGTGTTTTGACACACTTGTAGAAAAATTCACTTTACACATATTTTTTTGTAGTGTAATTTTTTGTAAAATAATTATTTTTTACTTACTTTATAATTATTATTCTTATATCATTTTTACATTTTTTTTATTAACGTTTCATATTTTTTTCTTGTTTGTACGTTTTTATTTATTTTGATTTTAATTTGTCGCAATATTTATTTTTACATTTTTTTACTTAATTTTAATTTCTTCTCTTATTTCTATCTTACTCAACATTACTCAAACAATATTTTTCTTTTCTATCTTATTTTATTACTTCTTTTTCTCTCCTTATTCGTTATCTTATTTCCCCCGTCTTTTCCCACTCTTTCTCTATTTTCTTTTTCTAACTTTTGTCTTCATTTTTTATTCTTTTTTCTCTCTCTCCTTTCTTCACTCCATTCAAAACAAGATAAGCATGTTTACCTCTTTTTTAATCAATTACTCCTCCCCCCCCTCCCCCCCCCCCCCCCCCCCCCGCCATCTCTTTCTTTGTGTGTATATGAATTTATATTTTCCCTTCTTTTATTTTATCTTATTAGTTTTTGTCTTTATTTCTTTGTTTCGTTTTTACTTTTTTATTTATTTCATTTCTTATTTCTTATTTTAACGCTCGTTTCTTTATTTTTTTTCTCGCCTTAATTTTTTATTTCTTAATTGTTAATTTTTATTACATAAAATTTTTTATCTTCCAAACATACATGTCATACCTCGTATTTTTACGGACATTTAAATTACATGAGTGGGTGTAATTAAATGATTCGAGAATTTTAAGTGAAAGGAAATTTGAAGTGCGGATTAAATATTAATTGGCAAGTATCGGATTAATATTGATGTGTGCTATATTTACTTACGAGAATAAGTACATGAAGTTGGATTATTTTATATCATGTTGCGATCGAAAAAAGCGACAAGTAAAAATATTTTGTTTGAAAAATAGGTGCGGAGTTGTATTGGATTTAAAAAGGTGAATTTTTTATAAGTGACTCGGATGGGAATTTCGAGTGCACAGTTGGTCTCGAAAGGCCGAAATAGTCAAAATAGAGTACCTGGGGATAGTGTTTGGGTTTGGAGAACTTTTTGGACTAGTAGGGACACGCATTTGTGTATACGGGTCAATTTTGGGCGATAACCCTTATTTCTTCTCTTATAAGCCCAGAGAAAGAGAGAAGTAAAGAAAGGAAAAAGAAGAAGAGGATATTGTCAGCTAAGCTCCGGCGGATTCCCTCACGAGGTCGTCGAATTTATCTAATGAGGCAAGTGTTTAACTTGCTTTAATTATTTATTTGTGTTTATTATTCATATTATAGTTGGTGAAAATAATATGAATTTTGGGTTTGGGATTCTTGAATCAAAATGGGTTTTTGGAAAAGATTTCATGTAAATTGAGGTGATAACAACTCCTTATGAAATCTGGGTTAAAATCCATATTAAGGGTTAAATTTTTAGTGAGAAATTGGAAGGATTGAATAAAAAAATAAGGTTTAATTAAGATGGGGTTTAAATATTAATTAACTTGATGAATCCCAAGAATAAATTCGTGTGCTTGGTATATCTAAGTGTGTAGATGTTTATAGTAATGGTGGACGAGGGTAAAAATAACCATAAATTTCGGAGTTTGAGAAGAAGGTGAACTCTCGAACTGATCATATCATCGGATTAGTTCATTTTATTAGTTATCGATTCGGTTTGTTTTGGGGGTCACCGGACCGGTTCGTTTTGGGGGATATCAGCTCGATTCATTATGTCAAAACCGGATCAATTCGTTTTATGGTCATAGGTTCGGTTTGGTTATGGCAGATAATTTTGGGATATTTTTCTTGGACAAAAAGGATGGGAAAAGAATTCCTTTGGAGATAAATAATAAGGGACCCCAAATAGAGGGTGAGGGCCCCTAAAATATTTAATGAGTGGTATATAAATCTCGAGTTAGCGGGAATAAGATTCGGGTTATAAATTTTAGGAGTGTTTGGGATGAACGACACTGAGGAAAATTCTTTCGGCGGGTATTTATACATTTATGCATGTATAATGTATGTGCCGATGATTTGTGAGTGAAATCCGAATGTGCGACTAGAATTAATATTAGAATACTAGTTAAATGTGATAAGATATTATTCAGAAGGAATTAATGAGATAATTGTATCATAAGTCAGAGAATACTTATGGGATTAAAATAAGTTGTGTGCATACTTATAAATGAATACGAATTGGTATATTGAGAATTTTAGGCCATTGCCAGTGAGATAGTCAAGAATAGCCGAATTTGATATATATATATATATATATATATATACGGGTATAGAGACAAGTATATATATGATATGATTATAATATATATGTATGTGAATGATATATTTGGGTGGAACATACCCCTCTAGTGCTATCATGGGAAGTTGAGCAATGTGGGTGAATCCCCAGACTAGTGAATGCAGGCAGAGTATAGTCCTCAGATCATAACGTCCAGTTTTTATGCAGTGTGGCACTTTATTAGGGGTGAGACATCTTGGGTATGATTCGTCTCACTTTCAGGTGAGGAACTATGGCCGCTTCACATACATTTGTGTTATGTTTTATCAGGTCAGTGTGAGATCTCGACCAGTGGTGCCCAGGATGATGAGTGTATTCCCTGGAAGATGATAGCATTCTACAGACTGCATCCATTGAGTTATAGCTCTGAGGGATGGTTATTATACTTATATAGTGTGTGATATATAAGTATGGATTTACTTGATTGGTATAGTATATTGTGTGTGTGTGTATATATAATGAACAAAATAAAGAACAAAGTGAGAAATAAATTATGGCATCTGGGAAAATAAAATCCGGAATAAAAATTTGATATACGTATATAAAGATGAGACTATTATATACGATATTCATAACACTAAAAGAGTGAATAGTGTAGTATAACTAGTGAAAGTTATTCATAATTAACAGATGAATTATAAGTGAGAATTTATATTGCATAATCTTGGGTGAAAGTTTAGGATGTTATATACGCGGGGTATGAGATAGCGTATGGTAATTTAGAGGTTCTGAGAGATGATAGTTAGGCTGGGTAGCTTAACTAGGGTGTTTAAAATACATACGTTAGGTGTGCACCATTATATAAGAGGTGAGGGGTATCTCATGTGAGTGCGACACCAGTTTAAATATGGAGAATATCATATTTTAAATATTAAAGTATTTTAAACACTTGCTAATTATTTTCAAAACGTTTTGGGCTCTGACCCGCTTGAAAATATTTTTCTTAAAAATCTTTTAGGTGTCCCGACACAGGGACGCCTGGATGAAAATTCCTTCGATTCAGACGTTTTCGGAGAAGCTGTGGATGCTGGCAGGAATTGTTTTAGATGCTTCCATCTTTGTGATCTAGATAGGAGGCATTGTGAGTTATATTCGGGCATGTTGCCCAATTTTTGTCATTTATTTTATTTATCGCATTTTCATTTACGCCTATTCGATTTGGTTGTAATGAATGTTTTAATGAGAGTTATAAGTTATTGTTTAATTACTTCAGTTGTTGTGTATATTAATTATGTGGATGGATTGTTGTTGGTTTAAGTTAACAAGATTACAAGTTTAAAATTTGACACCGAACCTAATAGGTTATTAGTAATTAATTTGGTTTTCGACAGTGATTCTGAGAATGATCCATATGAGAAATACGTTTTATTTTGATAAAGCATTGATCAGCCGAGATTAAAATAGGTGGTGTCACAGATGGTATCAGAGCATGAGGTTCTATTATCCTTAGGAATCTGTGCGGACATGCTACTTTTTCAGCGTTGCTTTCTGTTTGATATAGATATTTAGGATTATTAATTCCTATGGTGAGATTTTGTTCTCCTGCTATAGTGTATAATTATAGTGAATCTTATATGCATTCGGGTGTGCTTCATATGCCGATTACTTAGAGGACAGTCAGTGAGGGCTGTTGGGAGAACAACTCGGGGTGGGGCTCAGTTGGAGTTGAAGCATATTTCGGGGACAATGACCGTAATCGAGGTCGCTCTTATTGTTGCTCAGGAAGGTTGGGTTGTAATGACTGCTAGGGAGTAGCATATATTTTTCAAGTACCGCTATAGCACAAAGTGGTGCCAAATTAGACTCACCCAGTGTAGTTGTTCCCTTAGATTCGATTTCGGTTGTTAGAGATTTCCAAGATGTTTTTTGGGAAATACCTGGGTTGCCTCCAAGTAGGGAGATTGAGTTCGTAATTGATATAGCGTCGGGAACGCGGCCGATTACGAAAGCTCCGTATCGTATGGCTCCTATTGAGATGAGGGAGTTAAGAGACCAGATTCAGCAGTTGTTGGAACAAGGGTTCATTAGGTGTAGTACGTCACCGTGGGGCGCTCCGGTGTTATTTGTGAAGAAAAGAGACGGTTATCTCCGTTTATGTGTTGACTATAGAGAGTTGCATAAAGTCACCATTCGGAACATATACCCATTACCTCGGATTGATGATTTGTTCGATCAACTTAGGGGAGCGTCCTACTTCTCTAAGATAGATTTGAGGATGGGTTATCACCAGTTGCGGATACGAGAGCAAGATGTATCCAAAACCACTTTCCTAACTAGGAATGGGTCCTACGAATTTTTGGTTATGCCTTTCGCACTAACTAATTCCCCCGCCGTGTTTATGGACCTCATGAATAGAGTGTTTCGAGATTTCCTAGACGAGTTTGTTATCATGTTCATTGATGACATTCTAGTGTACTCGCAAACAGAAGTCGATCATGCTACTCATTTACGGTCGGTTCTGCCAAGGTTGAGGGATCACCAACTATATGCCAAGTTCGAAAAGTGCGGTTTTTGGTTGCCGGAAGTACAGTTTTTGGGTCACATTGTGACAGACCAGGGTATTTTAGTGAACCCAAGTAAAGTTGTTGCTGTGAGGGAGTGGGGTCAGCCCACGACGCCTATCGAAATTCGTAGTTTTCTGGGTTTGGCAGGCTATTACCGCCGATTTATCAAGGGTTTTTCTAAAATTGCTAGCCCTTTGATAAATTTAACTCGGAAAGGGGTGAGGTTTGTTTGGGTTGCTTCTTGTCAGTCATCTTTTGACGAACTTAAGGATAGGTTGACTTCTGCTCCAGTCCTTGCGTTACCAAGGCCAGGATTGGAATATTTAGTCTTTACCGATGCATCTCTGCAAGGGTTGGGAGGTGTACTACAACAAGAACAGCGGGCTATTGCTTATGCTTCTCGCAAGCTAAAGCCCCATGAAAAGAATTATCTGGTGCATGATTTGGAACTCGCCGCAATAGTTTTTGTACTAAAGATTTGGAGGCATTATCTCCTGGGGGAGAAATTTAGTCTTTTCACTGACCACAAATCATTGCAATATTTGTTCTCCCAGAAAGATTTAAATATGAGACAACGCCGATGGCTAGAGTTTATTAAAGACTATCAATTTGACATCCATTATCACCCGGGCAAGGCGAATGTAGTGGCGGATGCGTTGAGTAGGAAACTCGAGGGGGAGTTAGCCTCGGTATGGAAAGCTAAATGGAGGGAACTTAGTCAAGAGGACGCGGTTGCTAGGGCATTTATGTCAGTGTTGACCGTTACGCGTACTATATTGGCGAAGGTGGTAGAATCTCAAAGAAGGGACAAAAGTTATCAAGACCATACACACCAATTGTTGACCGAGGGAGCAAAATCCTACTCTATAAGCTCCGAGGGTGGGGTACGTTTCCACGGGAGACTCATTGTTCCGGACGAAGGGGATTTAAGACGGGCCGTGATGGCAGAATCTCATGGGTTTAAGTTCACAGTGCATCGTGGTGGGGATAAGATGTACCAAGACATGCGCCATCGGTAATGGTGGCCAGGCTTGAAACGGGACATTTTTGAATTTGTTTCCTAATGTACCACTTGTCAATTAGTCAAGATAGATCATCAATGACCGACGGGATTTTTGCAACCCCTGGAAATTTTGGTGTGGAAGTGGGAGAGCATCTCGATGGATTTTATCACGGGCTTGCCAACTTCACAAAATGGTCATGATTCTATTTGGGTTATTGTTGATCGCTTGACTAAGTCGGCACATTTATTACTGGTACGTACCGACTACAATATAGCTTGTTATGCCCGATTGTTCATTGCGGAGATTGTTAGACTTCACGGGGTGCCCATAAACATAGTCTCCGATAGAGTTAAGATATTTATTTCCCACTTTTGGTGAAGTTTCCAAGAAGCTATGGGAACCGAATTGAAATTGAGTACCTCTTATCACCCTCAAATAGATGGGCTGACAGAAAGAATTAACCAAATGTTGGAGGATATGCTTAGAATGTGTGTGCTTGATTTCAAGGGTGGTTGGTAACAATATCTCCCTTTGGCCAAATTTGCTTATAACAATTCGTACCAAATCACCATTGGGATGGAAACCTATGAAGCCTTGTATGGACGGCCTTCTAGATCGCCCACTTGTTTGTTGGAGGTGGGGGATAATAAATTTCTTGGACCTGAAAGGATCCAAGACACTTCTTCGAAGATTGAACTCATTCGAAATCGCATTCGAATAGCTCAAGATCATCAAAAGAGTTATGCCGATGCGAATAGAAGACATGTAGAGTTGGAGGTTGGAGATCAAGTCTTAGTGCGAGTATCGCCAATGAAGGGTATTATGCGATTTGGGAGGAAAGGAAAGCTTGCACCACGCTACGTTGGGCCTTTTCCCATTATTGCTAAGGTAGGCCCGGTAGCGTATCAACTTGCTTTGACCGAACACTTACAACTAATTCATGATGTGTTTCATGTCTCCTCTCTGAAAAAGTATAAGAGGTGTGATGGAGCTCATTGGCATATTCCTTTGGAGGATATCGAGTTGCAACCCGATATTTCGTATGAGGAACAACCAATTTCAATTTGAGAGCATGTGGAGAAACGACTGAGATCTCGAGTGGTGCCCTTGGTTCGGGTTCAATGGGATCACCACAACGCCGAGGAGTCAACGTGGAAGCGTGAGGATGACATGCGGGAAAAATATCTGAATCTCTTCTTGCAAGGTATGCATGAATTTTGAGGGTAAAATTCCCTCATAAGGGGGGGAGTATGTAATAACCCTCACTTTTGAGAAATTTATTTTATATTAATTTACTATGTGAATAATTATATAAACTGTTAGAAAATGGAGAAAATATTAATTGAATGAGTTGAAAGATAATATTTACTATGTGTATGTAAATATCATCATGTTGCGTTTTATCGTGTCGCATGCTTTGGACAACATTTATGGTATAAATGAAACCGGGGCTTGAAATGAAGTAAATATTGCCAGATGCTAATTTAGAGGGCATAGTGTAACACCCCGCATTTTCATGCATTAAATATTTAATTAATTCGGGAATTTAAAATTACTTGTGAATCGTAATTTAATTGAATTAATTAGGGAAATATTATTTAAATATTAATCGAGGAATAAATGGTTAATATTTATGGGAAGTTATTTACTAAGTGAATAGTAATTATTTATTTAATTCATTTCGAGTATTAAAGACAGGGTAGGCACTTATCTCAACCGGGAGTCGGTATAGATTAAAGGGGTGAGGGGATAAACATTTTTATAAATTAATTCGGATGCCAATTCTGAGTGTACGGTTGAGTCCGGATGGGCCGAGATAGTCAGAAAAGTGTACCCGGGGGTAGTAAACGGGTCACTTGGGCTTGGCCCACTAGGCAAAAAACGGGATTTAGGTAAATTAAGGAATTTGGAGGAATGATATAACGGCTGATAGAGTTTTAGAAAAAGGCTTATTGGATTAAGGAACCCTAATAGCAGTTAAAGGCAATTTTGGGATCACTAGAGAGCCAACAAGGATCATCTTCAACCTTGGAATTCATCTCCGAATCAGACACTACGAAACCTAAGGCAAGTGGATAACTTGCAATAGTATTAAATCTGTTTTGAAATTCATATTCATGTGATGTGTTTGATCAAAAATTCGTTTTGGATGTTCATGGCATAAACATGAGGTTTTGAAAAGTGATAATCTGATTTACGAATTTTAATGAAAATTCTGGTAGAAATCTGATATTAGGAACTGATACATATCTGGTAGGATGATATCTGGATAATTAGAAACGAATTTGGTGAAGGGATTTGGGATGTAAATGGGTTAAGGGTTAAGATGAATTTTTCCCCAAATCTAGAAACTGTAGTTAATGGACGAATTAATGATGTTGGTGGACATTCTAGAGGTCCCTAATAAGGTTTCTAACATGTATTAATGCTAAGAGGGCTTGAGGTTACTGGTAGAAGGAATTAGGGTTTGAGAATTTCCGTCCATGGCTGATTCTGTCTTCGCGAAGAAGACGAAGACCTGTTCGATTGATCGATCGAAGGTCTGGGGTCGATCGATCGAAGGTCGGCAGATTTCGGCAATTCTGCCCAGTTATGTGTATAAAAGAAAAATTTATATAATAAATCCTTATGTAATTAATTATGGGAAAATTAATACATGAGTCTAAACCTAATTAATAATGAGTGAAGTTAATTAGGATTTGAGGAAAGTTTTGGGTGACACGCCATGATTATAAATTCGAGAGTCGGGAATTTAGACTCGAGTGAGGTTATTTCGGGCTACGAGAGTAAGTCCAAATTTATGGTGGGAGCGACACCAAAGGTGACTAAATTAATTAATGTGCAAATTAATTAATAGTTAGGGTTGGACCATAAACTCTTAATAAATAAAATAGGCTGGTGTTACGGATTTAGTACATGGTGTAGCCGGGACGTTTTATTTATATATATATATATATATATATATATATATATATATATACGGTGTGTGATAGTATATATAGTGTGTGTGTGTGTGCATTAATATCAGAGATTGAATATTACTATTATATACTCTAGTGCTATAGGGGGAGGTTGCGCGTAGTGGATGAATCCCCTAGCTTGAGGAGTAGGGCGAGTATAATCCCAGGTCATAGCGTCCGTTATATGGGTGAGGGGCATCTCACTTTCAGGCAAGGAATATGACCGCCTCCAATTCGTATGTTAAACTAAGTTAGTGAGCGAATCTAACTAGGATAACTAGGTTACGTGAATACACCTAGTGGGATAGCACTTGGGAAAAATTTATATTTCGTGAGTATTCTTACTCGGTCGAAAGTTGGCATTAAATGTTATTTCAGTATGTGTGTGAATACTGTAATATGATTGAATTATATAATTAGGTAAATAATTATATAGGGAATAATTAATACATAGTGAAAAATGTATTAGGTGTATAACTGGTGTGAATGTTATATGGAATTAAAAGGAGTAATGATTTAAATAAGTTGACGTTTATAATAACTTAAAAAAAATCATGATTTAAGGCATACTCGTTTAGAGTTGGTAAAGTTCAAGGGTTAAAATAAACAATGGGTCAGGGCATAGGACCTAGTAAATTAATTGGAAGCGTTAGTAGTAGGGCTGTGTTTTTTTTCGAACTTTCCGATTTTTCCGATTTCCGATCCGATTTTTTCCGAATTTGGAATGAAATTTTAGTTTGTCGATTTTCGATTTTCCGATTTCCGATTTTTCCGAAAAAAATCGGATCGAAAATCGGAAATAATTATGATTTTCCGATTTTTCCGATCCGATTTTTCCAAAATTTTGCCTATCCGATTTTCCGATTTTTTTCCGAATTATTTCCGATTTTTTTGGAATTATTTTCCGATTTCCGATTTTTCCGATTTCTTTTTTGATTTTTTGAAAGTTTCCCATATCCCACATCGGTTGGGAGAGGGAGAGGGCTCCAAAATATGCTCTATAAAAGGAGAGTATCCTCCTAACTTCTACACAAAAGAAAAATGAGCCAAATCCTCATGTGTTTACATGTTGGGTTAAGCCATTTTCATTGTTTCTTTAAAATGAGAATTTCGAGTAATCGAAAATCCATAATTTATTTTTTTGAAATTTTGGAATTTCCGAAATTTCTGGATTTTTAATATATTTTGTGAATTTCCGATTTTTGCCGATTTTTCTGAATTCGGAATATTTTTTAATTTTTCGAAAAAATCGGATCGAAAATCGGAATAGTTTTTTTATTTCCGAAAAAATCGGATTTTTTTCCGAATAGGCATTTTCCGATCCGATCCGGCCGAAACACAACCCTAGTTAGTAGGGCACATTAGGGGAGGGGTGAGGAAGTCCTCAAGAGAGTGCGGCACTAACTAAAATATGAAGAGCATGCATATTTATTTATTACTGCAAGTTAATCATTTGTTAAATGTTTTCAAATATTTTTGGGTACTAACCCTTGCTATAAAAATTTTAAAAACCTTTTAGGTGTCCAACCACAAGGGCGCCAAGCTTGACTCTATTCCAGGTATCCTTTGCTGCAGCACATGTGGATGTTGCGGGGTTTTGATAGACGCCTCCTTCTTCCATTCTTATAGAGACTCTCTAGTAGTTATCTGAGCTTGTCGCTCACAGTTCATTTATCAGTAGTAGACTTGTTGAGATGTTTTCCTGATATTTACTTGTATTGGTTATTTGGAACGATGGTTTATTCGGTTAGGTATTTTATTTGTGGATGGTTATTTTAATTAACTGTGATTGTGTATTGTTGTATGTTCCGCATGAGTTTTAATTTAATTAATTGAAAGATAAAAATTGGCACCAGTCTATTTTTCTCACTTAGGTGATTAGTAATTTAAAAAGACGACAGTGATGCTAAGAATGGAACAACTGAGAAACCTTTTCTAACTTGATTTAGGACTGATCACCCGGGATTAATTAGGTGGGGTGTCACAGATGGTATCAGAGCATCAGATTCTAGTGTCCTTAGCTACGTTTCAGTGTAGCACTCGTTGTTATAGAGCCCTATTATTAGGACTGTTGATTCATTTTCCACTTGTGAGATATCGTATTTCTGCTGTGTATATTTTTGTGTAAATTTTGTACTTATACAATTCAATCTATTTCAGATGCCACCGAGGAGACTGAGAGCCGAGAGGGCTGAGGCTAGGGATGAAATCAGGGAGGTTCATCAGGAGCCACAGGTACCGCTACCACCACCCCCACCTGAGTTGATTTCCACTACTCAGGTGGCAGTGATAGTGGCCTAGGCGGTCGAAACAGCAATGAGAGCTATGTCAGCTCACTTTCCACAGCCCCAGGCACCGCCTCCAGTGGCACCAGCAGTTCAGGGTCCAGTGGGGCCACCATCTTGGCAGAGAGTTAGGGAGACCTTCCAGAAGGGTCACCCACCTGAGTTCCGGGGTAGTACAGATGTGATTGAGGCTTGTGACTGGAAGAATAACATTCAGTGCCATCTGTGCATGCTAGAGTGTACCGAGGTACAGAAGTAGATGCTTGCTACCTTTCGTCTATCAGGGGCTGCCTTACAGTGGTGGGAGTCAGTTACCACCGCCGGGGAGCGAGAATTGATGCCGATAGCAGAGTTTTGGGTGCGGTTTGACCGCAAATACTTTCCACCAGCAGTAGAGACTGAGATGAGGAAGAAATTCAGTGATTTAGTTCAGGGTGACCGATCAGTGGCAGATTACGAGGAAGAGTTCACTCGTTTGGCATACTTTGTGCCAAATGAGGTGAGCGATGAGGAGCGGAAGAAATCGAGGTTTATGGACGGATTAGCCTGGAGGATCAGGCAAACACTTGATTGGTAATCCGGTGTTAGTGACGTATACAGACGTCGTTAATGCCGCACTTATACATTGCCAGGACCATCGCTTCCATGAGAAGGGGAGCAAGCGAACAGGGGAGCCGAGCCAACAGGGCAAGGTTGTTATTAGTAGTGACACTAGTGGTGATCAGCAGCAGGCGAGTAGTCAGTAAAGGAATCAGGCTAAGAAGTTTAAGCCTAGTGGTTTCCGACAGGGGGGACAGGGGTTCAGGCAGGGGCAGCCGGGCTCGAATCAGCAGCAGCAGGTTCCTCAGGGCCGTCAGGGCCAATGGAACAATGGGGGAGGCCAACAGGGCCAGCCGCGTCAGGGCCAACAGGGCCAACGACAGGGGGATGGACAGAGACGCTGCTTTGTGTGTGGCCAGCCAGTACACTTCAAGAGGGAATGCCCACAGAGGGGCAGAGGTCAATAGCAGGAGGCCCAACAGGGGCAACGGTGCCAATTACCACCAGCAGCACTAGCCCCACCCGCCCTACCTCAGCAAGGGCAGATGCACTACGGACGTGTGTATAACGTCCGGGATGTTCCTAATCCCCCGGCGCAGCCAGCACCGCCAGCAGTTGAGGGTATGTTTCTCATTAATGGTTATGAGGGTAGTATTCTCTTTGATATAGGAGCATCGCATTCATTCATTAAACTAAATTTTGCTAAACGGGCCGGACTACTAGAGACCGCGGGAGGTCTTTGGATGTGTGTAGAGTCGCCAGTTGGCAGCGGGGCCACGATTCACTCGATTTGTCGGGGTGTGGACATTTTGATTGGGAGACTTAGTTTAGTAGCGGACCTACTAGTGTTAGATATGGAGGGGTACGATGTCATCCTGGGTATGGATTGGTTGGCAGGTTATCGGGCGACGGTGGATTGCTACGAAAGGACTATCGTGTTCTCCATTCCAGGGAAAGAGTTGTTCTTAATAGCAATGCCACTACCCGAGGGAGGGTCACGCACACACTTGTATTACATTGAGGAGGACACCTCACAGGAGGTGGCTATTCCGTTGAATTCAACCCCAGTGGTGAGAGACTTTGAGGATGTGTTTCAGGAGATACCAGGGTTGCCACCTAGCAGGAAAATCAAATTTGTGATCGATTTAGCACCGGGGATGAGGCCAATTGCTCGAGCCCCATACCGTATTGCCCCTTCAGAGATGCGTGAGCTGAGGGAGCAGATTCAGCAGCTTCTGGGTCAGGGTTTCATACGACGGAGTACATCGACGTGGGGTGCACCGGTGTCATTTGTGAAAAAGCGAGATGGTTCACTACGGTTATGCGTGGACTATAGAGAGACGAATAAGGCCGCGATACGGAATAATTATTCGTTGCCTAGGATTGACGACCTTTTTGACCAGTTGAGAGGGGCGTCTTATTTCTCTAAGATCGACTTAAGGTCAGGATATCATCAATTACGTATCCGAGAGGAAGATGTTCCGAAGACCGCTTTCCTGTCGCGTTATGGATCTTATGAGTTCAGGGTGATGCCATTCGGACTCACCAATGCACCAGCAGTGTTCATGGACCTCATGAACAGAGTATTCAGGGAGTTTCTCGATCAGTTTGTTATCGTGTTCATTGATGACATCCTGATCTACTCACGTACCGAGGAGGAGCACGCAGAGCACCTACGTATAGTGTTACAGACATTACGGGATCACCAACTCTATGCCAAATTCGGTAAGTGTGGATTTTGGCTACAGGAGGTTCAGTTCCTTGGCCACGTGGTATCAGACCGGGGTATTGCAGTGGATCCAAGTAAAGTATCAACGGTGAGGGAGTGGGGATAGCCCACGACACCGACAGAAGTGCGCAGTTTTCTAGGGTTGGCCGGTTATTACAGACGGTTCATCAAAGGATTCTCGAAGATTGCGAGCCCTTTGACGTATCTTACCCGAAAAGGGGTACCTTTCACTTGGGATGATCACTGTCAATTAGACTTCGACGAATTAAAGGACAGGTTGACATTTGCGCCCGTGCTTGCATTGCCGAAAGGAGGATTAGAGTATCGGGTTTACACTGACGCATCCTTACAGGGACTTGGGGTGTGCTTCAGCAGGAGGAAAGGGCTATAGCTTATGCGTCCAGGAAGCTAAAGATCCACGAGAAGAATTACCCCACTCAAGACCTAGAGTTAGCAGCAGTCATTTTTTCTTTGAGGATATGGAGACATTATCTCCTAGGGGAGCAGTTCATGCTATTCACGGATCACAAATCACTTCAGTATCTATTCACTCAGAAGGATTTGAATATGAGACAGAGGCGATGGCTAGAATTCGTGAAAGACTATCAGTTTGATTTTCAGTATCATCCTAGTAAGGCTAATGTGATGGCAGATGCATTGAGTCATAGACCGACTGGGGATATATAAGAAATATGGAAAGCGAAGTGGAGAGAACTTCGATACGAAGATGACGTAGCCAGGGCTTGCATGTCAGCATTATCCATCACATCGGAGATCATTATGCGGGTTATGGGATCCCAGGCAGAGGATCAGACCTGTCGAGATAGGGTGAGCCAGTTGCAAGCTGAGGGAGTAGAGGGTTACTCGATCAGCTCGGAGGGAGGCTTACGCCATAATGGGAGGTTGATTGTGCCAGAGGATGCGGAGTTGAGGCATGCTGTTATGACAGAGTCTCATGGGTCGAGATTCGCGGTACATCCCGATGGGGATAAGATGTATCAAGATATGAGGAGGCAGTATTGGTGGACAGAGATGAAATGGAACATAGCAGAATTTGTTTCGAAATGTGCCACGTGTCAGCTTGTGAAAGTTGACCATCAGAGACCATCAGGGATGCTACAACCACTTGAAATTCCTGTGTGGAAGTGGGAGAGCATCTCTATGGACTTCATTACAGGATTACCGACATCATAGAAGGGTCACGATTCCATATGGGTTATTGTGGATCGGTTGACCAAGGTGGCCCACTTCCTACCAGTTCACGCAGACTTTGAGACGATGCGTTATGCACAGATATTCATAGCGGAGATTGTTAAACTACACGGGGTACCGATTAATATTGTGTTGGATAGGGACAAGATCTTTGTAGCCCATTTTTGGCAAAGTTTTCAGGAGGCCATGGGCACGGAGTTACGGTTGAGTACAGCCTATCACCCACAGACTGACGGGCAGACCGAGAGAGTCAATCAGATGTTGGAAGATATGCTCAGAATGTGTATACTAGACTTTGGGGGAGGTTAGGAGAAATATCTTCCTCTGGTAGAGTTTGCGTATAATAACTCTTACCAATTCACGATCGGCATGGCACCATTCGAGGCATAATACGGGAGACCTTGTCGTTCACCCGCTTGTTGGTTAGAGGTGGGGGACAACAAACTGTTGGGGCCAGAGATTGTTAAGGAGACATCTTCCAAGATAGAGCTGATCCGAGGAAGGATTCGGATAGCTCAGGATAGGCAGAAAAGTTACGTTGATGCTTCACGGAGACACGTGGAGTTAGAGGTTGGGGATCAGGTATTGGTCAGGGTGTCCCCCATGAAAGGGGTGATGAGGTTCGGCAAGAAGGGTAAACTAGCACCGAGGTACGTGGGACCTTTCCCTATTATCGAGAGGGTGGAGCCTATAGCCTACAGGCTAGGATTACCGGAGCATCTTCAGCAGATACACGACGTGTTCCATGTAGCATCGCTGAAGAAATATCGCAGGAGTGAGAGGGACTTCTGGAACATTCCACTCGAAGAAATTGATTTACAGCCAGACATCTCATATGAGGAGAGGCCGGTGGCTATCCTAGATCGTAGCAAGCGAAAATTACGATCCAAGGTTGTTCCACTAGTTAGAGTACAGTGGGGTCATCACAACATTGATGACTCTACCTAGGAGCGGGAGGAGGATATGCGGGAGCAATATCCAGAGCTTTTCAGCACAGGTATGACCTAATTTCGGGGACGAAATTTCTTTGTAATGGAGGGAGTATGTAACACCCCGCATTTTCATGCATTAAATATTTAATTAATTCGGGAATTTAAAATTACTTGTGAATCGTAATTTAATTGAATTAATTAGGGAAATATTATTTAAATATTAATCGAGGAATAAATGGTTAATATTTACGGGAAGTTATTTACTAAGTGAATAGTAATTATTTATTTAAGTCATTTCGAGTATTAATGACAGGGTAGGCACTTATCTCAACCGGGAGTCGGTATAGACTAAAGGGGTGAGGGGATAAACATTTTTATAAATTAATTCGGATGCCAATTTGGAGTGTACGGTTGAGTCCGGATGGCCCGAGATAGTCGGAAAAGTGTACCCGGGGGTAGTAAACGGGTCACTTGGGCTTGGCCCACTAGGCAAAAAACGGGATTTAGGTAAATTAAGGAATTTGGAGGAATGATATAACGGCTGATAGAGTTTTAGAAAAAGGCTTATTGGATTAAGGAACCCTAATAGCAGTTAAAAGCAATTTTGGGATCACTAGAGAGCCAACAAGGATCATCTTCAACCTTGGAATTCATCTCCGAATCAGACACTACGAAACCTAAGGCAAGTGGATAACTTGCAATAGTATTAAATCTGTTTTGAAATTCATATTCATGTGATGTGTTTGATCAAAAATTCGTTTTGGGTGTTCATGGCATAAACATGAGGTTTTGAAAAGTGATAATCTGATTTACGAATTTTAATGAAAATTCTGGTAGAAATCTGATATTAGGAACTGATACATATCTGGTAGGATGATATCTCGATAATTAGAAACGAATTTGGTGAAGGGATTTGGGATGTAAATGGGTTAAGGGTTAAAGATGAATTTTTCCCCGAATCCAGAAACTGTAGTTAATGGACGAATTAATGATGTTGGTGGACATTCTGGAGGTCCCTAATAAGGTTTCTAACATGTATTAATGCTAAGAGGGCTTGAGGTTACTGGTAGAAGGAATTAGGGTTTGAGAATTTCCGTCCATGGCTGATTCTGTCTTCGCGAAGAAGACGAAGACCTGTTCGATCGATCGATCGAAGGTCTGGGGTCGATCGATCGAAGGTCGGCAGATTTCGGCAATTCTGCCCAGTTATGTGTATAAAAGAAAAATTTATATAATAAATCCTTATGTAATTAATTATGTGGAAATTAATACATGAGTCTAAACCTAATTAATAATGAGTGAAGTTAATTAGGATTTGAGGAAAGTTTTGGGTGACAAGTCATGATTATAAATTCGAGAGTCGGGAATTTAGACTCGAGTGAGGTTATTTCGGGCTACGAGAGTAAGTCCAAATTTATGGTGGGAGCGACACCAAAGGTGACTAAATTAATTAATGTGCAAATTAATTAATAGTTAGGGTTGGACCATAAACTCTTAATAAATAAAATAGGCTGGTGTTACGGATTTAGTACATGGTGTAGCCGGGACGTTTTATTTTTATATATATATACGGTGTGTGATAGTATATATATATAGTGTGTGTGAATTAATATCAGAGATTGAATATTACTATTATATACTCTAGTGCTATAGTGGGAGGTTGCGCGTAGTGGATGAATCCCCTAGCTTGAGGAGTAGGGCGAGTATAATCCCAGGTCATAGCATATGTTATATGGGTGAGGGGCATCTCACTTTCAGGCAAGGAATATGACAGCCTCCAATTCGTATGTTAAACTAAGTTAGTGAGCGAATCTAACTTGGATAACTAAGTTACGTGAATACACCTAGTGGGATAGCACTTGGGAAAAATTTATATTTCGTGAGTATTCTTACTCGGTCGAAAGTTGGCATTAAATGTTATTTCAGTTTGTGTGTGAATACTGTAATATGATTGAATTATATAATTAGGTAAATAATTATATAGGGAATAATTAATACATAGTGAAAAATGTATTAGGTGTATAACTGGTGTGAATGTTATATGGAATTAAAAGGAGTAATGATTTAAATAAGTTGACGTTTATAATAACTTATAAAAAATCATGAATAAAGGCATACTCGTTTAGAGTTGGTAAAGTTCAAGGGTTAAAATAAACAATGGGTCAGGGCATAGGACCTAGTAAATTAATTGGTAGCGTTTGTAGTGCACATTAGGGGAGGGTTGAGGAAGTCCTCAAGAGAGTTCGGCACTAAATAAAATATGAAGAGCAAGCATATTTATTTATTACTGCAAGTTAATCATTTGTTAAATGTTTTCAAATATTTTTGGGTACTAACCCTTGCTATAAACATTTTAAAAACCTTTTAGGTGTCCAACCACAAGGGCGCCAAGCTTGAATCTATTCCAGGTATCCTTTGCTGCAGCACATGTGGATGTTGCGAGGTTTTGATAGGCGCCTCCTTCTTCCATTCTTATAGAGACTCTCTAGTAGTTATCTGAGCTTGTCGCTCACAGTTCATTTATCAGTACTAGACTTGTTGAGATGTTTTCCTGATATTTACTTGTATTGGTTATTTGGACCGATGGTTTATTCGGTTAGGTATTTTATTTGTGGATTGTTATTTTAATTAACTGTGATTGTCTATTGTTGTATGTTCCGCATGACTTTTAATTTAATTAATTGAAAGATAAAAATTGGCACCAGTCTATTTTTCTCACTTAGGTGGTTAGTAATTTAAAAAGACAACAGTGATGCTAAGAATGGACCAACTGATAAACCTTTTGTAACTTGATTTAGGACTAATCACCCGGGATTAATTAGGCAGGGTGTCACACGTAGTTAGTCCCGAAATAGTAGAGATGGTCAAAATAAGTGTCATATTGTGTTTTTGTGTTTCAGACACTTTTGACTGGTTTTTACTTGAATGTGTAGTTTTGAGTAATTTTAGTATGGTATTAACAATTTAAGTTGGGAAGTTGAACTAAGGTCACGATTTAGTCTTGCAAAGCCTTACATTTCTTATGTGTGTATTACTAAACCTAGACAGAAGAAGAAAATTGTTGAGAAAAGGGGAGAAAAGAGAGAGATTGGAGATTTGGGATTTGATCTTGCTTTTACCTTCCAAGAATCTGAGATTTCCACCTCAAGGCAAGTTTACTTACTTGCTAATATATGATTTATGATGAATGAATTGTGTGATTGTTGTGTATGTGAACTCAATGGAAAAAATATGGATTTTATTGATTTTGTGGTGTTTGAGACCTAATTATAGTTTAATTTGATGATTATTTGGAGTATAGTAATTGATAATCATGTAGGATGATTTTGGGTTAGAGTAATGGTGTTTATGGGTGTAAAAATGGAGGAAATTTGGGTTTCAGGGAAAAACTAGGGTTCATAACCCGTAGCCCATTCTTAGCAAATTCGCAGGGGTGAATCGATTCGCCCTTTCAGCGAATCTATTTGCTAAGGGGTCAGGTTACAGGTCTGGGGACCCGAATCGATTCGGGTTAAGGCCGAATCGATTCGGCTGAGGCAGAAAGTTGGGTTTTCCAACTGAATCGATTCACTTTTGGGCGAATCGATTCGTTGCTTGGGGCGAATTTATTCAGCCCTTGGGCGAATCGATTCAAAATCAGGTTGTTTTGAGTTATTTTTCTAATTGAATTTTTACCCTTTCTTTTAGGCTTAGGGATTAGGAACCTTCTTGTATGAAGTAAACTTAGTTTCCTAGAATTTTATATTTGTTAGGAAACTACCTTATATTAGAAATGGATTAAATAGGGCTTGTTCAGGGGATTTCCGAAATTGATGTTCAGGTATTATTTTCCTTTAGTTAATTTAAGTGAGACTAGGAGTTGTAGGATTCTATTGGGGGACTTTAGGAGCTCAATTGAGGTATGCTAGACTTTGTGGTTTATAGTAACACCATAAATTCTTAGAGAATGAATAAGAGGTCGATTAATCATAGAGATGATGATTATGGTAGAAATTACGTATGGCTCCGAATAAAATGTGATATACAAACTGAAATGAGAATAAAATGTAAATGATAATTTGCTTAAACACACCTCCCTAAATACTATCATAAGGGAAGAACGCGTATGAGGTGATGTCCCCTGGCTAGTGAATGCAGGGAGACTATAGTCCTCGGCCATAGGACCGGTTATTATGTATTATGTATTTATTGTTCGAAGTGAGGTAATTTCAGGTGTGGTTATGGCTCACTGTCGAAGGTATATGGCCACTTCCCGACATTGCATTGTAGGATGCCCAGGTTTTCTTGTTTGATAGGCCCTGGAACTTGATAGTTATTTAGGGGCGCGTCCAGTGGGGAAACTCAGAAGGACGGTCTTAGAATCGTTATATATAAATGAATATAACTATTCTCTATCTAGTGGGACTTGATGTATGATTAAGAGCTCTAAGAATTAAAGGGCATTGGTATTTTTCCTAATGAGATACGGAAAGATAAGATGAAGCAATGTAAATTGATGGTGATTCTTAATTTATAATTTATTCATATCTTCTTGTATAATTGAATTAAACTTATGGTCATCCTAATTGCTTTAGTTTATGTTCTTAAATTGAGTAGTTAGATTCTTATGATTATTTGAGCATCTTGATTAACTGTTCATAACTATCATACTCTTTATTCATCTGGTTATCATATAAAATCGGGCCCTGACCCGTTCATATTTCTTGTTTTGCATGAATTGTTCATTCGCTCTGGTGCTCAACCACAAGGACCCCCATACTGACTTTCCTCTTCCTGGGTCATGGAGCTGCAACACCTTGCAGATGTTGTGGGTTATTTTGTAACAGACGCCTTAATTTTCGTACTCTAGTTATTATCGGGTCTTTTATTCGGGCGTGTGGCCCAAAACTTTTGTAATTGTCTAATGAAATGTACTATGTACTTAATGAACTTGTTATATATGGCTTGTACAGACTGTTGACCGACAGCATATTCGGTCCCCTTATTGTATACTTGATGCAGATGTAACATAAGTCCTTTTGGGCATCCACTTTCTTTTCAAATTGGGTTATTTAAATACTTTCTTTAACTTATATATCAAAATTTTGCAACCCGTTTTCTAAAATATTAGGTGGTTATCCCGTATACTTAGTACATTATGTTGATGCTGAGAATGGTCCAACTATGATGCCTGTTATTATTGGAGTATAGGGATTGACACCTCTTATTTTGATAAGCGGGTTGTCACTGATGGTATGAGAGCATCAGGTTCTAGAGTCTTTAGGATCTATGCGGACTTGTCACGATCTACCATAGCATTCTTTGATATAGTGCTTAATGTTAGGACTATTTTGTTGCCTATATTTGCGATCTTCTGCAAAATATAATGTTCTATATAGTATTCTAACTCTATTATTACTTTGTATCAGATGCCGCCTAAGAGAGGTCGCCCCTCTAGAAGGAATAGAGTTGTAAAAGAGGTAGTAGGTCCTCCCCCGCCGCAGCAGGGAACCATAAATACTGCTGAAGTGGCAAATATTATGGCCCAAGCGGTCAACACAGCGATGACTACCGTGGTTCAGTAATTGTCATAAGCTCAACAACAATGAGCTCAGGAGGTACAAGCTCCTGCTGGACCTTCTCCATGGGAGAGAGTTAGAGAATCCTTTTTAAAGGTCCATGCCCCGGAATTCCAAGGAGGTTCTGATGTCATAGTAGCTAATCAGTGGAAAAAGGATATGCAGTGCCATCTACGCATGTTGGAGTGTAGTGAGGAAAGGAAACAAATCCTTACTACCTTTAAATTAGTTAGAGCTGCATTACATTGGTGGGAGTTGATGACTATGCCGGAGCAGAGAGATACTATGATTATCAACGATTTTTGGGTCCTGTTTGATCGGAAGTATTTTCCTCCCGCAGTTCAAAGGGAGATGAGAAGAAAACTTCAAGATGTGGTGTAGGGTGAGCGTTCAGTTGTGGAGTATGAAAAGGAATTCACTCGGTTAGCTAGTTTTGTGCCGGGCAAGGTGACTCCAGAGGAGAGGAAAATATCAAAGTTTATGGGAGGATTACACTGGAGGATACGGCAGCATTTGCTGGGCAATCCAGCTTTGCAGACTTTCGGGGATGTAATGAATGCGGCGTTACTCCATTGCCAAGAACATCAGTTGTATGTTCAAAGTGGTAAGAAGGCTTCAGTTGTGGGGCAAGCGGGAAAGCCCGGAGGCAATGGGATGGGAGGAGGAGCATTTCCCTCATCCCAATCTTCGGGAAATAAACAAAAAGAAAGGGGGCCCCAGCAAGGGGACTTGTCTAAATGGCAGCGTTTTGGTGGATTCAATACGGGTAGTAATAATATTAGGTATGGTCAAGGTGGCCCGCAAAAATAATAAGCAGGTCGGGGTGGTAATGGGGGTAGAGTCCATCCAGGCCAAGGCTTTGAGCAGTTTAGAAATAATCGGTGCCAAAATCAGGAGAATATGACGGGTCGATGCTTCCAATGTGGAGAGTCGGGTCATTTCAAGAAGGCATGTCCACAATTGATTTGGGGCCAGCTTCCTAGGATTCCACAGCAGCCACAGGCTCAGTTACCGCCGCAAGTGCCCAATCCAGTCGTCCCTCCTCAACAGGGACAGCTACAGTATGGTCGTGTTTACCACATTCAGGATGTTATGCTTCCTCCGGCTCCACCCGCGCCGCCAGCTATTGAGGGTAAGTTTCTTATTCAAGGGCATATGGGTCAGGTATTGTTTGATACGGGTGCAACACACTCATTTATTTCGAGAAGCTTTGCTCAGTCTACAGAGTTGATTAAATCTGCAGAAAGTACCTTCACTGGTGTTGAATCTTCTATGGGTGATGGTTCACTCATTTTCTTCGTTTGTAAACTAATAGGAATAAATCTGGGTAACTTTTATTTTGAGGCCGATTTACTCGTCCTTGATATGGTCAGGTATGATGTCATTATGGGTATGGATTGGCTAGTAAAGTATCGTGCGATAGTTAATTGCTATAGGAAGAGCATAGTTTTTCCCATTTCGGGGCAAAAAATGTTTTTAGTGGTTATGCCTCGTTCAGAAGGAGGTACTAGCACTTACTTGTATTGTATCGCGGAGGAGATTTCTCGAGATGTAGTCGTTTCCTTAGATTCGATTCCGATTGTTAGAGATTTCCAAGATGTTTTCCGAGAAATACCAGGATTGCCTCCAAGTAGGGAGATTGAGTTCGTAATTGATTTAGCGTCGGGAACGCGATCGATTGTGAGAGCTCCGTATCGTATGGATCCCATTGAGATGAGGGAGTTAAGAGACCAGATTCAGCAGTTGTTGGAACAAGGGTCCATTAGGCGTAGTACGTCGTCGTGGGGAGCTCCGATGTTATTTATGAAGAAAAGAGACGGTTCTCTCCGGTTATGTGTTGACTATAGAGAGTTGAATAAAGTCACCATCCGGAACAAATACCCATTACCTCGGATTGATGATTTATTCGATCAACTTAGGGGAGCGTCGTACTTCTCTAAGATAGATTTGAGGACGGGGTATCACCAGTTACGGATACGAGAGCAAAATATATCCAAAACCGCTTTCCTAACTAGGTATGGGTCCTACGAATTTTTGGTTATGCCTTTCGGACTAACCAATGCCCCCGTCGTGTTTATGGACCTCATGAACAGAGTGTTTCAGGATTTCCTAGACCAGTTTGTTATCGTGTTCATTGATGACATTGTAGTGTACTCGCAAACAGAAGCCGATCATGCTACTCATTTACAGTCGGTTTTTCAAAGGTTGAGGGATCACCAACTATATGCCAAGTTCGAAAAGTGCAGTTTTTGGTTGCAGGAAGTACAGTTTCTGGGTCACATTGTGACAGACCAGGGTATTTCAGTGGACCCAAGTAAAGTTATTGCTGTGAGGAAGTGGGGTCAGCCCACGACACCTACCAAAATTCATAGTTTTCTGGGTTTGACAGGCTATTACCGCCGATTTATCAAGGGTTTTTCTAAAATTGCTAGCCCTTTGATAAATTTAAACCGAAAAGCGGTGAGGTTTGTTTGGGTTGCTTCTTGTCAGTTAGCTTTTGACGAACTTAAGGATACGTTGACTTCTTCTCCAGTCCTTGCGTTACCAAGGCCAGTATTGGAATATTTAGTCTTTACTGATGCATCTCTGCAAGGGTTGGGAGGTGTACTACAAAAAGAACAGATTGCTTATGCTTCTCGCAAGCTAAATCCCAATGAAAAGAATTATCTGGTGCCTGATTTTGAACTCGCCGCAGTAATTTTGCCTTGAAGATTTGGAGGCATTATCTCCTGGGGGAGAAATTTAGTCTTTTCACTGACCACAAATCGTTGCAATATTTGTTCTCCCATACAGATTTAAATATGCGACAACGCTGATGGCTAGAGTTGGTGAAAGACTATGACATCCATTATCACTCGGGCAAGGCGAATGTAGTGGTGCATGCGTTGAGTAGGACATCTAAGGGAGAGTTAGCCTCAGTATGGAAAGCTAAACGGAGGGAACTTAGTCAAGAGGACGCGGTTACTAGGGCGTTTATGTCAGTGTTGACCGTTATGCCTACTATAGTGGCGAAGGCGGTAGAAGCTCAAAGAAGGGACAAAAGTTGTCAGGACCGTACACACCAATGGTTAGCCGAGGGAGCAGAATCCTACTTTATAAGCTCCGAGGGTGGGGTACGTTTTCACGGGAGACTCATTGTTCTGGACGAAGGGGATTTAAGATGGGCCGTGATGGCAGAATCTCATGGGTCTAAGTTCACAGTGCATCCTGGTGGGGACAAGATGTACCAAGACATGCATCGTCAGTATTGGTGGCCAGGCATGAAATGGGACATTTTTGAATTTTTTCCCAATGTATCACTTGTCAATTGGTCAAGATAGATCATCAACGACCGACGGGATTGTTGCAACCACTGGAAATTTCGGTGTGGAAGTGGGAGAGCATCTCAATGGATTTTATCATGGGCTTGCCAACTTCACAAAATGATCATGATTCTATTTGGGTTATTATTGATCGCTTGACTAAGTCGGCACATTTCTTACCAGTACGTACCGACTACGACACTAATTGTTATGCCCGGTTGTTCATTGAGGAGATTGTTAGACTCACGGGGTGCCCATAAACATAGTCTCCGATAGAGATAAGATTTTTGTTTCCCACTTTTGGCGAAGTTTCCAAGAAGCTATGGGAACCAAATTGAAATTGAGTACCTCTTATCACCCTCAAAAAGATGGGTAGACAGAAAGAGTCAACCAAATGTTTGAGGATATGCTTAGAATGTGTGTGCTTGATTTCAAGGGTGGTTGGGAAAAATATCTCCCTTTCGTCGAATTTGCTTATAATAATTCGTACCAATTCACCATTGGGATGGCACCCTATGAAGCCTTGTATGGGAGGCCTTGTAGATCGCCCACTTATTGGTTGGAGGTGGGGGATAATAAATTTTATGGACCTGAAATGATCCAAGACACTTCTTCGAAGATTGAACTCATTCGAAATCGCATCCGAATAGCTCAAGATCGTCAAAAGAGTTATGCCGATGCGAATAGAAGACATGTAGAGTTGGAGGTTGGAGATCAACTCTTGGTGCGAGTATCGCCAATGAAAGGCATTATGCGATTCGGGAAGAAAGGAAAGCTTGCACCGCGCTACGTTGGACCTTTTCCCATTATTACTAAGGTAGGCCCGGTAGCGTATCAACTTGCTTTTCCCAAACACTTACAACGAATTCATGATGTGTTTCCTCTCTAAAAAAGTATAAGAGTGTGATGGATCTCATTGGCATATTCTTTTGGAAGATATCGAGTTGTAACCCGATATTTCATATGAGGAACAACCAATTGCAATTTTAGAGCACGGGGAGCGACGACTGAGATCTCGAGTGGTGCATTTGGTTTGGGTTCAATAGGGTCATCACAACGCCGAGGAGTCGACGTGGGAGCATGAGGATGACATGCGGGGAAAAAATCCGCATCTCTTCTTGCAAGGTACGCCTGAATTTTGAGGGTAAAATTCCCTCATAAGGGGGGGAGTATGTAACAACCCTCACTTTTGAGAAATTTATTTTATATTAATTTACTCTGTGAATAATTGTATAAAATGTTGGAAAACAGTGTAAATATTAATTGAATGAGTTGAAAGATAATATTTACTAGACTGTTGCATATTTACTGTATGTGTATATAAATATCATCATGTTGAGTTTTATCGTGTCGCATGCTTTAGACGACATTTATGGTATAAATGAAATCGGAGCTTAAAACGATGTAAATATTGCCAGATGCTAATTTAGAGGGCGTAGTTAGTCTCGAAATAGTCAAGATAGTCAAAATAAGTGTCATATTGTGTTTTTGGGTTTCGGGCACTTTTGACTGGTTTTTACTTGAATGTGTAGTTGAGAGTCATTTTAGTATGGTATTAACAATTTAAGTTGGGAATTTGGACTAAGGTCACGATTTAGTCTTACAAAGCCTTACATTTCTTATGTGTGTATTACTAAACCTAGAGAGAAGAAGAAAATTATGAAGAAAAGAGGAGAAAATAGAGAGATTGGAGATTCGGCATTTGATCTTGCTTTCACCTTCCAAGAATCTGAGATTTCAACCTCAAGGCAGGTTTTCTTACTTGCTAATATATGATTTAGGATGAATGAATTGTGTGATTATTGTGTATGTGAACTCAATGGAACAAATATGGATTTTATGGATTTTGTGGTGTTTGAGACCTAATTATAGTTTAATTTGATGATTATTTGGAGTATAGTAATTGATAATCACGTAGGATGATTTTGATTTAGAGTAATGGTGGTTGATGGGTGTAAAAATGGAGGAAATTTGGGTTTTGGTGAAAAACTAGGGTTCATAACCCGTAGCCCATTCTTGGCAAATTCGCAGGGGTGAATCGATTCGCCCTTTCAGCGAATCGATTCGCTAAGGGGTCAGGTTATAGGTTTGGGGACCCGAATCGATTCGGCTGAGGCAGAAAGTTGGGTTTTCCATCCGAATCGATTCACTTTTGGGCGAATCGATTCGTTGCTTGGGGCGAATCTATTCGGCCCTTGGGCGAATCGATTCAAAATCAGGTTGTTTTGAGTTATTTTTCTAATTCAATTTTTACCCTTTCTTTTAGGCTTTGGACTTAGGAACCTTCTTTTATTAAGTAAACTTAGTGTCCGAAAGATTTATATTAGTTAGGGAACTACCTTATATTAGAAATGGATTAAATAGGGCTTGTTACGGTGATTTCCAAAATTGATGTTAAGGTATCATTTTCGTTTAGTTAATTAAAGTGAGACTAGTAGTTGTAGGATTCTATTGGGGGACTTTAGGAGCTCAATTGAGGTATGCTAGACTTTGTGGTTTATAGTAACACCATAAGTTCTTGGAGAATGAATAAGAGGTCGATTAATCATTGAGATGATGATCATGGTAGAAATTATGTATGGCTCCGAATAAAATGTGATATACAAACTGAAATGAAAATAAAATGTAAATGATAATTTGCTTAAACACACCTCCCTAAATACTATCATAAGGGAAGAACGCGTATGAGGTGTTGTCCCATGGCAAGTGAATGCAGGGATACTATAGTCCTCGACCATAGGACCGGTTATTATGTATTATGTATTTATTGCTCAAAGTGAGGTAATTCCGGGTGTGGTTATGACTCACTGTCGAAGGTATATGGCCACTTCCCGACGTTGCTTTGTAGGATGCCCAGGTTGCCTTGTTTGATAGGCCCTGGAAGATGATAGTTATTTAGGGGCGCGTCCAGTGGGGAAACTCGTAAGGACGGTCTTAGAATCGTTATATTTAAATGAATATAACTATTCTCTATCAAGTGGAACTCTATGTATGATTAAGTGCTATAAGAATTAAAGGGCGTTGGTATGTTTCCTAATGAGATACGTAAAGATAAGATGAAGCAATGTAAATTGATGGTGATTCTTAAGTTATAATTTATTCATATCTTTTTGTAGAATTGAATTAAACGTATGGTCATCCTAATTGCTTTAGTTTATGTTCTTAAATTGAGTGGTTAGATTCTTATCATTATTTGAGCATCATGATCAACTGTTCATAAATGTCATACTCTTTATTCATCTGGTTATCATACAAAACCGGGTCCTGACCCGTTCATATTTCTTATTTTGTATGAATTGTTCATTCGCTCAGGTGCTCAGCCGCAAGGATGCCCGTACTGACTTTCCTCTTTCTTGGGTCATGGAGCTACAACACCTTGCGGATGTTGCGGGTTATTTTGTAATAGACGCCTTCATTTTTTTACTCTAGTTATTATCTGGTCATTTATTCGGGCGTGTGGCCCAAAGCTTTTGTAATTGTCTAATGAAATGTACTATGTACTTAATGAACTTGTTATATATGGTTTGTATAGACTGTTAACCAACAGGATGTTCGGTCCCCTTATTGTATACTTGATGCGGATGTAATATAAGTCCTTTTGGGTATCCACTTTCTTTTCAAATTGGGTTGTTTAAATACTTTCTTTAACTTATAAATAAAAATTTGGCAACCCGTTTTCTAAAATATTAGGTGGTTATCCCGTATACTTAGTACAATATGTTGATACTGAGAATGGTCCATCTATGATGCCTGTTATTATTGGAGTATAGGGCTGGCAACCTCTTATTTTGATAAGCGGGTTGTTATAGTGGGTACAATGGAAAAAAGAGTCCCTAAGTTGGTGGTGGACTCACGAGAATAGTAGCCAGCACTTGAGGAAAATTCTGCTTGGATGATTGATGCAGATGGTGACGATGTTGTGCTTTTAGCAGTGATGATATAAACGTTTCTTTGTGAATGGAGCTAAAAGAGATGAAGGATTAAGTCAGAGAATAAGACTAGGTGAAACGGAGATAGAGAAACACAGCAAGGGGGAGACCCCTTAGGGGACCCATTTAAATGATTCAAAAGGTGAGTTGTTACTGAGTGACGGTGGATTCAGTCAGGGTTGTTTACACCAGTAGTGTGTTCCTTAGGGCCACTACAGCTAAGGGAACAATGGGGTTAGCCATCAGGGTTGAGGCTACCAGGTTTCAAGAGAAGGACAACCCTAATACGATCAGTATGGCCAGGAATAGGGGATTATAGGGAGGTATATTTATGTGGAGAGTAGGACCACTTACACTGATTTTTCCTGAACCAAGAAAAGGGACAAGAGTATGGTGCCTAGCAAGGGGAATGATTAAGATAGTTTTTGGTTTAGTTCGGAGAGGCGTGTTATGTTCGGGAATCATTTGAGCAGTCAAGGCGATTTGTCAATGTAGAAGTATGAGTTTTATCCTCGGGTGAATGAGGCATGCTTTATGTGACACGAGCGAGTCATGGTATTTTAATTAGCACTACATTCGCGTGTGAGACGAGTTTAGTGGTTATATCGATAATATTATTATGTTTATATATTTTTCTTGGTATAGTGGGATTATCTTTGGTTTCATTCGCGGGGAGGGGGTGTAGTCATAGTGGTATATAATTTATTATAATTACTCATTCTAGTGATGTGTTATACGAGTATGATATTATTTTAGTATTGACTGGTTAGAACGATAGTGGGTTGATACTGCAAGGCTATTGTGTTTATTGAGCTAAGTCTGGAAATTCCTCACCTGAAAGAGGGTCGAGATCGCATTCATATTATTTTATGATGGAGACTTTGGATCATATAGTTGTCTTGTTATGGTTGATTCTAGTGTGTAGGGACTTTAACGATATGATTCAGGGTGCATTGGGCTTATTATCGAGCAGAGAGAATGATCTCGTTATTATGCTTAGCGCTCAGGACTTGGTGATAGGTAGAGCACATTGTTATATCACTCCTTTAGAGAAGTGGAAGTTGATATTTATATTTATATGACTAGGGATAGGATTTTGAGAGTCCCGGTTATGTGTTTGAAGTTTATGGAATTTAATTACCGCCAATGCTGAGTGATAGTGCATTGGGGAAAGTTCCTTGTTTTAATGTTATTGTGGGAAGAGATACGCATGAACCTTAATGAACGTCATGAGTAGAGAGACGTTGATGGATGCTAGGGCATCAATTTTGAATTTTATTTAGTGAATTTGTATAGAAAACACTCTGAGCTAAGAGATATTACATAGTACAAGGCTAGTGGAGCCGGTAGTGCTGTGAGAGAGCACTGAAAATTTTCCTTCTCACCACGAGTTGAAGGGTGGAATGATGTTAAGGAGAATTAAATTTCAAATTATGGGTTGATTGAAAATACCCATGTGTTATAGCCTCATCGAGAATACGAGGCCAGTTTTGACGAAAGTGTGTTAAGTGTGTGACGTTTCTAGTGATGTGCAAATGTGCACGAATTATAGGGTGTATGGGCTCTCTGGTCATCTGATTTCGAAATCGTCCGAGATAGGAGGACGTGGGAATGGATGTGTGGAATATATGCCTATGGGGCAGTTATAAACAAGTTGGAATGGCATGATGGATTGAGCGTCGTGTGATAAAAACGATGATCCAAGTATATGTGTGCAAAAAGAGTAGCACACCCGAGATGGGTTGAAAGGCTATGGAAATCCATTTGAAAGGATATCCTTTGAGAAGAGGAAAATCCAACTATTGTTAGAAAGTGAAGCGGAGTCCTACTTAGTTGAATGTTGAGGGTGGCTTATGCATAAATATGATGTTGATGAAAAGTGCACGGGCCGTGATTTTTGGTAAACCTTGGGGAAAGAAGGGGAGTATAAAGTACCACCTAAAGTGAGACGTTATTAGTGGAAATTGGTGTTAGGTGAGACGTAGTGAGATTGTCTCTGGGTGCACCACTCATAGATGGGAATAGGTTGGTTCGAAATGACCAACCAGAAATTTGGTATCAAGCTGATGATTCTAGTGATGGAATAGGGAGGCAGGATGGTAAAGAAGGATTTGCCCCAGTGCAAGGTGTTGCCCAATATTATTGTGAATCAGGATGAGATCCTTGAGCCCCACCTTCGATAAGAATTTTTAGGAAGCAATGGGGATGACTTTTTGTTATGGGCAAGTTGTGTCATCCATGGCCCGATGAGTAAACAGCAGGTGATTGACGACTAATAAAGCGGTATGAGTGAGATTATGGAGTCATTGTGGTTATTTTACTTCCGCAATTGACATAGCTTGTAAGTGAAGTAAAACATAGTACAATAATTGAAAGGAGAAATTACCGATTAGTAGAGTCAATCGGGCATGTTTGTCGTGTACGAGGTGCCATTTGAGGTTTTGCATGGAAAGCCAGTCCATTGTAAAAAGGGACATTAACCACAAATTGTTTTGAGGTGACTTTTGAGCGTCGTTGGAGTTACGTCGCCATGAAATGATATTTGAACGACTGACAGGAATGGTCAGATGTTCTTATGGTTTCTCTCAGGATGGTATTTTTGTGTTGGGATGAATATGGGAAGCTGGAACTTTGTGATGTGTGGCCTTCCAATAGTATTAAGGCGATAGAGCCAGTGATGTATAGGCTCATCTTATTCGGATGTTGTTGGTAGAAGCACAATGTGTGATGTGTCGTTATTGAGGTGAGACCTTATAACTGATGGAGTATATCAGTATGAAGAGAATTGAACAAGCTTGCCATCAAGTTATGGCTATAGTGATTAAGCCTTTCGACAAGTGGGTAACCCTTATGTTATTTTGAGATTCATTTTGCATACTAGAGGATGTTGTATTGTTAAAGAGACCAAATCTTAGTACCGCTTTTATCCAAATTTCTACGATGAAATTCCCACGTAGGGGGGGAGTATGTAATACCCCGTACTTTTATGGATATTTAAATTACATGAGTGGGTGTAATTTAATGATTCGAGAATTTTAATTGAAAGAGAATTTGAAGTGCGGATTAAATATTAATTGGCAAGTATCATATTAATATTGATGTGTGATATATTACTCACGAGAATAATTAAATGAAGTTGGATTATTTTATATCATGTTGCGGTTGGGAAAAGCGACAAGTAATAATATTTTATTCGGAAAATATGTGCAGAGTTGTATTGGATTTAAAAGGTAAATTTTTGATAAGTGACTCGGATGGGAATTTCGAGTGCACGGTTGGTCTCGGAAGGGAAGAAATAGTCAAAATAGAGTACCCAAGGGTAGTTTTTGGGTTTCGAAGACTTTTTGGACTAATAGGGACTCGCATTTGTGTATACGAATCAATTTTGGGTTTAATAAGGGGATAACCCTTATTTCTTCTCTTATAAGCCTAGAGAAAGAGAGAAGAAAGAAAGAAAAGAGAGAAGGAAAGAAAGGAATAAGAAGAGGATATTTTCGGCCAAGCTCCGGCGGATTCCGGCTCGAGGTCGTCGGATTTATCCAACGAGGCCAGTGTTTAACTTGCTTTAATTATTTATTTGTGTTTATTATTCATATTATAGTTGGTGAAAATAATATGAATTTTGGGTTTGGGATTCTTGAATCAAAATGGGTTTTTGGACAAGATTTCATGTAAATTGAGGTGATAACAACTCCATATGAAATTTGGGTTAAAATCCATGTTAATGGTGTAAATTTTTTGTGAGAAATTGGAAGGATAGAATAAAAATTAGGGTTTAATTAAGACTGGTTTTAAATCTTAATTAACTTGATGAATCCCAAAAAAAATTGGTGTTTTGGATATATCTAAGTGTGTATAGGTTTATAGTAATGGGGGTGAGATTAAAAAAAACATAAATTTCGGAGTTTTAGAAGAAGGTGAACTCCCGAACTGATCAGGTCGTCGGATTGGTTCGTTTTATTTCTTATCGGTTCGGCTTGTTTTGGGGGTCACCGGACCAGTTTATTTTCGGGGCTATCGGTTCGGTTCATTATGTCAGAACAAGATCGGTTCATTTTATTGCCATAGGTTTGGTTCGATTATGGCAATTAATTTTGGGATATTTTTCTTGGACTAAAAGGATGGAAAAAGAATTCCTTTTGGAGATAAATAATAGGGGACCCCAAATAGAGGATGAGGGCCCCTAAAAGATTTAATGAGTGGTATATAAATCTCGGATTAGCGAGAATAAGATCCAAGTTATAAATTTTAGGAGTGTTTGGGATGAACGACACTCGGGAAACTTATTTCGGCGGGTATTTATACATTTATGCGTTTAGAATGTATGTGCCGATGATTTGTGAGTGAAATACGATGTATGTGTGAGTAGAATGAATATTAGAATACTAGCTAGACGTGATAAGCTATTATTCGGAAGGAATTGATGAGATAATTGTATCATAAGTGAGAGAATACTTATGGTATTAAAATAAATTGTGTGCATACTTATAAATGAATACGAATTGGTATATTCAGAATTTTAGGCTAATGACAGTGAGATAGGCAGGAATAGCCGGATTTGATATATATATATATATACGGATATAGAGAGAAGTATATATATGATATGATTATAAACATTTTTTGTGTGAGTGATATATTTGTGTGGAACACACCCCTCTAGTGCTATCATATGAAGTTGCGCGATATAGGTGAATTCCCTGACTAGTGAATGCGGGGAGAGTAAACTCCGTAGGTCATAACGTCAAGTTTTAATGCAGTGTGGCACTTTATCATTTGTGAAACATCTTGGGTATGATTCGTCTCACTTTCAGGTGAGGAACTATGGCCGCTTCCCATACGTTTGTGTTATGTTTTATCAGGTCCGTGTGAGATCCCGATCGGTGGTTCCCAGGATGATGTGTGTATTCTCTAGAAGATGATAGCATTCTACAGACTGAATCCATCGAGTTATAGCTCTGAGGGATGGTTATTATACTTATATAGTGTGTGATATATAAGTATGGATATACTTGATGTGTATATATATACGGAAAAAATAAAGTATAAAGTGAGAAATAAATTATGGCATCCGAGAAAATAAAATTCAGAATAAAAATGTGATATATGTATATAAAGATGAGACTATTATATACGAGATTCATAACACTAAAAGTGTGAATAGTGTTGTATAACTAGTGAATGTTATTCATAATGAACGGATAAATTATAAGTGATAATTTATATCGCACAAGCTTGTGTGAGAGCTTAAGATGTTATATACGCGGGGTATGAGATAGCGTATGGTGATTTAGAAGTTTTGAGAGATGCTAGTTAGACTGGGTGGCGTAACTATGGTGTTTAAAATACATGCGTTTGGCGTGCATTGTTAGATGAGCGGTGAGAGGTATCTCATATTAGTGCGACACCAGTTTAAATATGGAGAATATCACATTTTAAAAATTAAAGTATTTTAATCACTTATTAAATATTTTCAAAACATTTTGGGCTCTAACCCGCTTGCAAATATTTTTCTTAAAATTATTTTAGGTGTCGAGACACAGGGACGCCTGAATAAAAATTCCTTCGAGTCAGACGTTGCTGCAGCAGCTGTGGATGCTGGTAGGAATTGTTTTAGACATTTCCATATTTGTGATCTAGATAGGAGGTATTGTGAATTATATTGCGTATGTTGCCCAATTGTTGTCATTTATTTTATTTGTCGCATTTTCATTTACGCCTGTTCGATTTGGTTGTAATGAATGTTTTACCGAGAGTTATCAGTTATTGTTTATTTACTTCAGTTGTTGTGTATATTAATTATGTGGTTGGATTGTTGTTTGTTTAAGTTAACAAGATTAGAAGTTTAAAATTTGACACCTGGCCTAATAGGTTATTAGTAATTAATTTGGTTTTCAACAGTGATGCTGAGAATAATCCATATGAGAAATCCTATTTTATTTTAATAAAGGACTGATCAGCCGAGATTAAAATAGGCGGGGTGTCACAATACATATATAATATATTGTTATAATTTATTTTCAAACATATATATATTCTAAGTGCACAAATTCAGTAAAGCTTACACGTAAGCCTCATTACACTACCCCATTTTTTTGTGTAATTGTCACACACACACACATACACACACACACACACACACACAGACACACACACACACACACTCTCTCACACACACACACACATATATATATGGTGTTTTTTTTGTGTTTATTCTTCACTTTTAAACTAATATGACGTACACACACACACACACACTCTTTTGATCTATTTTTTGTTATTTTTCTTTTGTTTTGTTTAATATGATATTATTTTATATACACAATTTTTTATATTCTGCTTATTTTTTAAAAAAATTTATATTGTGGATACCCGAAATTTAGAACTATGGGCCTGGACGAGTAGCCCAGTCCTGGCGGCCCAAAGTCCAGGCCCCTCATCTCTTATAATTGATCCGGTCTCCCCCCACGATCCCATGAAGGGAAGTTATGGGGGAAATGGAAAACATGGAGGAACCCATCACCTCCACTCACCTACATGAACATGTATATATTAAACCCTAGGTCCGGGGCAAAAGGATAAGTTGTATTCTCTATAATCACTCTCCGGAGTATATAGAAATAATATCGACTGCACCACCGTGGACGTAGGCACATCTTGGCTGAACCACGTACATCCTTTGTTGTGTGATTGGTATCTTGTATTCCTTATCCTCTTCTTGATAATATCTCTCTCATATTTATTTGTGTTGCATAATAATTGCATCCACAATTGGCACCGTCTAAGGGAAGTGTTCATTTTTCCCTGAGAAGAGCCCACATCAAGAAAGAAGTTTAAGATGTCTGGTCACAGGAGCAATGCCCCCCAAGCAGGAGATATTCAAGAGCCACCTGCTCCTCGCAGGATTAGGTCTGAGGTCCGACGTTCAGATCAGAGAGATCGCTTGGAAAGACCAGCCTCAGAAGAAAGTCAGGGACCAGCGAGGTCCACGCAGATATCCAGGTTGATTGATGTGTACGAGGCAAGGCTCCATGAGCAGAGGGAGTCTTCTCGCAGATACGAGGCTGAGAATGCTCGCTTGAAAAGAAGACTGGAAAGACTAGAAAGGGAGATTCGCCCTGATAACCGGAGACGCCCATATCGCACTCCTAGCCCTCAGGCGAGCAAGTCTCGCAGCCGAGGAAGGAGCCCTAGGCGAGAATCTCAAAGGGATGAAGGAGGCGAATCAGACGACGACCTCCGCAAATAGCTGCGAAGATCTCGCCGCCACCAGAGCCCTGCTCGCAGCGACGAGCACATACGAAACATGGTCCGCAGGGAGATGGACCAGCATCCTGCTCACTACGGAACAAGATCAACTAGAGAGCTCGCGAGGCGAGCTCTCAAAACCCAGATGAAGTCACCTTTCACAAGAGAAATAGAAGAGGAGGAAGCTCCCAAGAAATTTGAGATGGTTCAAGATTTACGACGAAAAGACTGATCCCATCGATCACCTCAGGTAATACCGATAGGCCATGACCCTCTGGAGTAACCGGGATGCCCTGATGTGCCGTATTTTCCCCTCGAGCCTTCATGATGTATCGATCAAGAATTTCAAATCCCTAGCCGAACTCTTTACGGCCCGATTCATTACCAGTAGCTCCCATCCCAAAAGGATGGATGTTCAACTGACAATGACGAAAACGCCTCAAGAGACCCTCCGAGAGTACGCGAAGAGGTACTGGGAGTTATTCAATGAGATCGAGGACTGCGCGGAGGAGGTGGCAGTGGCCTCCTTTAAAATTGGGCTCCCTAGTTCTTCCCTCCTCTACCAATCCCTGATGAAGAAGGAAGCTATAACTATTGACGACCTTATGGCCCGAATCGAGAAATACGCAAAGGTAGAAGATGTCACCCGCTCTAATATAGGAGAAAATGATCGAGCTAAGCTCACTACTAGGGTAGGTGAGAAAATTGAGAACCAGAGGAAAGGAGGAAAGAACGGAGGCAAAAATGGCTCCAAGAATGGAGGGCACCAGGACGCGTCGAAAACATTCCAGGCGGTCAACACCGTCTTCAAAGAACCAATTTACAAGGTTCTTGCGAAGATCAAGGATGAGCCATTCATCAAGTGGCCCAGGAAGATGGGGGAGATCCCTCAAAGAGGAACAATGCGTTGAGATGCGCTTTTAACAAAGAGGGAGGGCACAAGACCGAGCACTGCAAAGCTCTTAAGTCTCACCTCGAAGAACTGGCCCAGTCCGGGCATTTGAACGACTTTATGGAGAAAAGGGCAGAGAAAGTGATTGCCAACAGAGAGATGAGACCCGACAATGTGATGGAGGATGATGCTGGACATGATTTTGCCGTAATTCACGGAGTATCTGACGTCATGCAGATACAAGGGAACTAAGCTCGAATGGAGATGAAAAAGCTTAAAGTGGTAATGCAGGCTTTTCAAATCGATCTAGCAAAGTCACACTCAGGAAAGCGTCGACGAGCAGAGGACATCAACTATAACAAGCATATTGTTTTCACAGATGAAGATTTGATGGGAGTAAGGACCCCACATCATGATGCCCTGGTCATTACACTTAGGATAGCCAACTTCGACATCGACAAGCTGCTCGTCGATCAAGGAAGCTCATCCGAAGTAATGTACCTCGACCTATTCAGGAAATTGAAGTTGAGCGTCGCTGACCTAAAGGAAGCTACTGTTCCTTTGGTCGGCTTCACTGGGAAAATGACCATGCCCCTAGGCAATATAGTGCTGCCAGTTCGTGCTGGGAACGTCTCCAAGATGATTGAGTTTTTGGTAGTTGACATTGAATCACCGTATCAGGCCATCCTCGGCAAAGGATGGCTTCATGCAATGAAGGCGGTCTCCTCGACCTACCATCAGAAGCTCAAGTATGTAACCGAGTGAGGAGTAATGGAGATCCATGGTGACCAAGTGATGGCGAGGAGGTGCTTCATAGCAGCCATCCGACAAAAGCCAGAGAAGAAAGCCGGTCAACCCAACGAGAAAGTTGAAGAGGGTGTGATACCTTCCAAATAGCAACTAAAGTATGAAAGACCAGGAGTAGAGGAGACCAGGCTCCTCCCCTCCGAGCGTGTCATCGAGGACCTGGTAGAAGTTATAGCCGAAGTTGGTGACAGTTGCAGAGTCTTCTTGATTGGAGCATTTCTCACAGATCAAGAATAGAAGGAGTTGACGACCTTGCTGAGACGCAACGTAGATGTTTTCGCATGGGAACCATACGAGCTGCCTGGCATTAATCCTGATATGGTCTGTCATCAACCCCACATTCAAGCCAGTCACGTATAAGGCACGAAGAACTGCACCCGAGAAGGCTAAAGCGGTCGAAAAGGAGGTCAAAAAACTACTGGATGCAGGATCCATACGGGAAGTACAATTCCCCAAGTGGTTGTCCAACCCAGTAGTAGTTCCGAAGAGCAATGGGAAGTGGAGAGTTTGCATCGACTTCACTGACCTCAACAAAGCATGCCCTAAGGATAGTTTCCCCCTCTTAAAGATAGACCAACTAGTAGATGCCACTGCAGCTCACGAGCGAATGAGTTTTCTGGACGCATACTCAGGATATCACCAGATCCCCTTGTATGCCCCGGACCAGGATAAAATGGCATTTATCACGACGGTTGGGTTGTATTGCTACAAGGTCATGCCATTTGGGCTCAAGAATGCAGGGGCAACCTACCAGCGACTGGTCACAAAAATGTTCAAGGATCAAATGGGAGACACAATGGAGGTCTACATCGATGACATGCTCATTAAGAGCAAGAAGAAGGAAAATCACCTCTCAGACCTGTCAAAGACCTTCGAAATCCTTAGGAAGTACCGAATGATGCTTAATGCGAGCAAGTGTTCCTTCGGTGTCCAGTCAGGAAAATTTCTTGGATACTTGGTCAGTAAGAGAGGCATAGAAGCTAATCCGGACTAGATCGATGCAAATAATAGGGTACAACCCCCTCGAACAATCTGAGACGTGCAGAAGCTCACTGGAATGTTCGCTGCCTTAAATCGCTTCATTTCCAAATCCTCCGAGAAGTGCAAGCCTTTTTTCCAACTTCTACAAGGGAGTAAACCAATAGAATGGAGCCCGGACTGCTCACGAGCTTTGGACGAGCTCAAGACTTACTTAAGATCTCCACCGCTGCTTATCATACCACAGCAAATGGATTCTTTATACCTGTACCTCTCGGTATCCAGTCACACTGCCAGATCGACGTTAATATACGAGGTCGCAGGAATCCAACACCCCGTCTACTACGCGAGCAAGACCTTATTAGACGCCGAGAAAAGATACCTACCATTGGAGAAGCTCGTCTTTGCACTAGTGATAGCCTCGAGGAAACTGAAGAATTATTTCGAAGCTCATACTATCATCGTCCTTACATCGCACCCCCTTAAGGCGGTCCTAAGGAAAGCGGATTTGTCGGGCAGATTGTCTAAATGGTCAGTCGAGCTCGACCGGTTCAACATCCAATTTCAACCAAGGACCGCTATCAAGGGTCAGATCCTCGCTGATTTCATAGTCGAATTCACTGGTGAAGAACTCCCCGACCAACCTCAACCAATAAAGAAAAAAGAGGACCCAGCAACAGTGGAAACCTGGAAACTATTCGTTGATGGAGCCTCCAACTCAAAGGGGGCAAGCGTAGGCATCGTTCTCATCACCCCAGAAAACACCATCCTTGAGCAAGGAATCAGGCTTGGATTTGCATCCTCCAACAACGAAGCAGAGTACGAAGCCCTAATAGCCGGTCTCCAAAAGGCGCAAACTCTGGGAGCAAAACGTTTACAGGTGTTCGGCGATTCTCAACTAGTCTCCAATCAGATAAATGGAGATTACAACGCGAAGGATGAAAGAATGGCAGCCTACCTCGCCCTGGTGAGGAAACTAATGACGAGCTTTGAGGAGATCAACAACCAGCAGTTTTCCAGAGGGAAAAACAGTCATGCCGATGCCTTAGCAGCCCTAAGCTCGGCAGTTGATTCAAGCCTTAAAAAGGTCATTCCCATCGATTTCCTCATTTGTCCAAGCATTAACCACAATAGCAAGCTGCCAAACGTGGAACAAATACTCCAGGTGGGATCAGCCCCCAGCTGGATGGTCCCCTTAAGAGACTATTTAAACGAGGGCAGGCTCCCCGAGGATAAGAAAACCGCCCACCAGATAAGAGTCAAAGCTGCTCGCTTTCACTTATCCACAGGAGGCGACCTGTATAAGAAGTCCTTCTCCGGTCCCTACCTTAGATGCGTCCACCCAGGCGATGTCGAGCAATTGATGCGCGAGCTTCACGAAGGACTCTGTGGAAGTCATATCGGAGGAAGGTCTCTAGCCTTTCGAGCAATGAAGGAAGGCTATTGGTGGCCATATATGCAAAAGGAATCCGCAGTATATGTTCGCAAATGCTCGAAATGCCAGCTTCACGCTCTAATGGTCCACCAACCAGCCAGCGACCTAAAATCCCTGACCAGCCCGTGGCCTTTCGCCCAATGGGGGATGGACATCGTAGGACCACTACCCACTGCTGCCGGCAATCGCAAATACCCGTTGGTTGTAACTGACTACTTCACCAAATGGATCGAGGCAGAACCATTGGCAAACATCCGAGACGCTGACATGATAAGATTCATATGGAGGAATATCATCACTCGATTCAGAATCCCCAGAACCATCATCACTGATAATGGGACACAATTCGAGAGTGGCCGCTTTCAGGACTTCTGTAATGAACACGGGATCAGGCAAAACTTTAGTTCGGTGGCCTACCCTCAGAGCAATGGGCAAGCAGAAGCTTCCAACAAAACTGTGATCGATGTATTGAAGAAGCGACTAGAGCGAGCCAAGGGCGCATGGGCAACCGAGCTACCCCATGTCCTATGGGCATACCGAACAACTCCTCGGCGAGCAACAGGAGAAACCCCATTTTCGCTAACATATGGCATGGAAGCAGTCATTCCACTAGAGGCGGGCTTGCCAACAATGAGATCCGACCTTGTCGACCAAGGCCAGAATAATGGAGCGTTGCTCGCTGAACTCGACCTCGCCGATGAGCGTAGGGAACTGGCCCTGGTGAAGCTTGCGAGCTATCAGCAACAGCTCGCAAAGCATTACCACAAAAGGGTTAACCCGAGAAGATTCGAAGTTGGGGACTATGTTCTAAGGAAAGTCCTAGGCAACACAGTAAGGTCATCAGACGGCAAGCTAGGCCCAAACTGGGAAGGACCTTTTAAAGTAACTAGGGACGACCTGCAAGGTGCATATCATTTGGAAACGATGGAAGGCAGAGAGATACCACGAGCATGGAATGCAGCTAATCTCAAGAAATTCTATTTTTAAATTTTCAAGGAATTCTATTGATGAATCTTTTTCTTGTATTTATTATGTAAAAGGAACAGTTCATTCCCCTTATTACTAATGAAATCAGTAACTGCATTTTATCACACATCTTTTTCCAAATCATAGGCACGATGGTCGATATAGCAGGGGGATACCCCTCCTCAGGTCATCGTCATGAAACACGAGAGACCTCTTAGCATTGCCCCTGTTAATATATAAAGCCCTACAGAGGATTCTTAGGCAATGCGGCCAGATTTTATACTGGCCATCAAACCTACTTTGGTTGAGCAAAATCCTGACCGGATGAAGACATCCAATACCAGGTGTGTCCTCGCCAATTGCCCTACTTAGGCCTAAAGGAGTGTGACGACACAACCTAAAAGGTAAAATGGGGCACAATGGTATTTTGGTACTATACTGGACTGGGGGGACACTTGCATGGCAAAACAAAAAGAATTATGAAACAGCAAGAATATAGAAAGACTGGATGAACACGTTTAGTCGGCAAAATTTCCCAAAACACGAACTTTTCATTAATCTCTTATATTTACAACAGTGATAATACATGTTTAGTCGGCGAAGCTCGCCCAAAGCATTTACATTATCAAAAAAGGCAAAAGAATAACAACTTGTTATATTTACAACAACGATAATACACGTTTAGTCGGCGAAGCTCGCCCAAAGCGTTTATATTATCAAAAGAAAAATAACTTGCAAAAAATTCAAGAAGGTGGAAGCCTACGAACAAGATAGTCTGCCACTCTAGCTCTTCGTCCATCATCAGGAGCAGGGACCAGCTCTTCCACAACCTCATCTGCGTCCAACTCTAGTAGTTGTCGAGGAATAGTATCAATGGGGATCCATCTATCATCCCTCCTGAATGGATTGGGCATCAGAGTGGAGGAGGACATCTCGTGACGATACCATAACATCGAGTTCCTCGGGACCTGAAGCTCTTTCAAGGCACTCAACCACCCTCTGATGAAAGAAAGTTCCTCGAACTCGGATAGTCTTGTGGGAGCATCTTGCCAGCCTTGATCATAACCGTCGGCCCATGCTTGTCGAGGACCCCTCTTGAATAAATGATGTAATCGAGTAACGTCCCTTTGAAGCCCTGCAGCAATTACATATGCTCGGCAGACATCATCACGGAGCTCTTCCATCTCCTTATACCGCTGTTCTTCTGCTTCCCTGTTACTACCCTTGGTGCTCCTACCAGCTCGCGGGAGGGGAGGACGAGTGGAACCTCGCGGCATAGGAGGAGTATGTCCAGCTTATGAAGATGAGGAGCCTTACAAAACTGCTAAAATAGTGCTCGGTGCATGTTCTCTAAGTTGCAGGACTTCCCTCCGCAGGTTTTCATTCTCCTGATGCAGGAATTCCCCAACTTGATTCATCTCGGTGGCCTCCAGCAACCTAGCTCTCAGCACATTAACTTCCTCTTGTACAGAGGCACCAATGCCTTCCATATCCTGGAGCCTGTCCTTCAGCCTAGCCACTAGCTCGGACTGCTCCTTATACTTTTGATTCCTTGACCTAATAGACTTGCAAAGCCTAACAAAGGCCTGCCGAACCTGAGGACTTGCATTGGGACCAAGAATCCTGCCCAATTGAGATGTGGCAGGAATATACTCTTCTACATCAGTCAACTACAAGACATAAAAGGGCAAGGGAAAGAAAAATCAATCAATGCATTGGAAAAAGAAGCCTTTTTATTTCATTAATAAAGGTCAAGTACATCGAGCAGAAATGGAAAAATTACAAGCAAAAGTACAAAAATAATCCTAAGAGAGGATTAACTAGCAACCTCAGGTTGCCCAGAGGTGGCTGGCTACTTCCCCTTGTCAGCAGTAGCAGAGGCATCCCCCTCTACAGGGATGCCCTCATTCGCCTAGGCAGGACCAGCATCGGTAGGAGTTATCTGAGAAGTAAGATCAACACCCTCGATGGTTGGGGCAGGGGCTTCTTCGTCCACGGTTGGCCTTGGACCCGGGTCATTCTCATCGAACAGAGGAGACTCAGAATCAACACCAATAGCTAGGAGGGCCTTGTTCCAGCCCTTCTTAAAGTTCAAACGACTGATATAGCCTATCTGAACTTCGGCGTCTTCATAATCAGCAGTCCACCCGGAGTTATATGAATCCTCCTTGATGGTGGCTACCTGGGACTCCTTCTCCTTCAGATGCTCGGTCAGAGCCTTGTTCTCCTCCACAACACCCAGCTTGCTCGAGCAGACTAAGTCATAGGCCTGCCTCAGCTCGCTCAGCTCCTTAACCACCGCATCCCTCTCTCGATTAGAATTGATAAGGGCCAGATCAGATGAAGCTCAAGCGGCATCAGCATCCTTCAAATCAGCCTCCAACTGAGAACCCCTGACTTCCAGAGTGGACTTTTGCTGCTCCAGTTCGCCATTCATTCTCACCAACTCGTCGCGAGAACGGTAAAGCACGGCGAAGTCAGTCACAAACTGCCAAAAATAAAGAAGAAAAATCAAGAAGGAGAAATAATTAAAACTTGTTAAGGAATTGAAAAAGAGAGAGAACCTTACCAAGGCTAGTCTCTGGCTAGCTTGAAGGGCTAATTGGTCAGACCCCAGCGCCCTCTGGAGATCTGCAGGAAGAACTGGCCTCTCGAGCAGCGCAGGAGCCAGCTGAGGAGAAGTGGCAACCGAGGCCCCCTCGGGCAAGGCAGACACCGAGACCAAGGCTTGCCCAGCCTTCATCCTCGACTCCATCCTCCTCCTCTCTTCCTCTCTCTCCCTATCCATCCTCGACTCCATCCTCCTCCTCTCTTCCTCTCTCTCCCTATCCATCCTCTTCCTCTCCTCCACCCTCTTCTTTTCCTCCACCTTCTTTCTCTCCTCCTCCTTCTTTCTCTCCCTCTCTCTTACCTGCCCTTCCTCTCTCCTCTTCCTCTCTTGCTCCTGAGTGGAAGACCGAGAACCGGTAGCCACGGACCCAGAAGAAGACTTTTGTTTCTTTCACCTCTGTGCAAGAAGCACATGGTCCTCATCATCATCGTCTCTAATCAGGTTCTTCCTTGGAGGCATCTCTTCGCCTGAACTGCTGGAAGTGCTCGACGATCCTCGAGCTTCAGAATCCTCTTCAGAAGAACTGCTACTGTCAGAGCTCCCTCCACCCAAATTATTCGCAGCTCCTTCAGGCTCACTCTCAGAACTGGTCTCCTCTTTGTCCAACTGGATAGGCTCAGAAGTAGTCTCTCCGAAAGAATCAAACTCTGGAACACAGTCAACAGGCTGTGCTATGAAGCTAGAGCCTGTGTTCTTGTACTCGAGCAAAAAGGCAGCAGACCTGGGATGCTCGCCGTCACCCAGAGGCTCTCTGATATTCCAAGCTTTCACCAACTCTGAGATACGAACCTCGCTGAGAGCAGGCTCCAAATTCTTTATCCTCGCTGTGGGAGAAAAATCAAAGAGAGGTTAGAAAAGTCACAAGTTAGCAAAGGTTGAAGCAATAGTACAATGTCTACCTATATATTCTTTCCCGTAAAAAGGGACGGTGAACCTCTCAGACCTCGACCCTTCATACCGGGGAGGGAACTGCCAATTCCTAATAAGAAAACCCTCTTGCCAGTAGTCCTTATGGGAATCAGGTAGTTTTACTACCAATACCCTATCAGGACTCCTAGCTTTGAGGTATAAGACACCTGAGCTAGTTCGAGAGAAGGAATAACAGAAACAGATTTCGGCAAGTCCTAACCTAGTACCATATAACTGGTTTATTCTATGGACGCCATTTACTATCTTCCACACATTGGGTGAGCACTGTGCGGGAACAATATTGAAATAACCAAAAAAATGCAGAAATAGATCATTAGGGGGAAAAGTAAGTCCCCTTGGGAGAGCAACAAAACATGGATCCAGTGGGCATCCTCTATATCCCTAACGTTCCTAGGAGGGGAGGCACAACATTCAATATCTACCCACTAAGGAATATTGTAGAACTTCCTGAACTCAGAGATTGACCTATTTCCAATCTCCGCCATTGAAAAACTCAAGAAATTCTACAAACCAAAGAGAAAGTGCAAAGAAAGGGCACGAGAAACTTACAAAACAGAAGATCAGTTCGAGTGATGAAGAAGCACGAGCTCAAGATGACTAAGAAGCAATGGGAATGGGGATTCAGAGAAGAAGGTACGAGGCGCTAGAGTTCTCAGAAGAAGGAAGAGTACTGGAAAGGTTGAAACGATGGAAGAAAAAGTGGCTATCCCAACAAGCCTTCAATTCTAATCATAGCGCACAGATAGCGAAGCGAGTGCCGCCAAAGCAACTTCACAGTTTTCGAAGAATCACAAATCAGCCATAATGGCTAGTCATTTAAATCCATTGGACCCATAAACGTGGCCCAACAAATTTAGGGGCAATTGTGGATACTCGGAATTTAGAACTATGGGCCTGGACGAGTAGCCCAGTCCTGGCGGCCCAAAGTCCAGGCCCCTCATCTCTTATAATTGATCCGGTCTCCCCCCACGATCCCATGAAGGGAAGTTATGGGGGAAATGGAAAACATGGAGGAACCCATCACCTCCACTCACCTACATGCACATGTATATATTAAACCCTAGGTCCGGGGCAAAAGGACAAGTTGTATTCTCTGTAATCACTCTCCGGAGTATATAAAAATAATATCGACTGCACCACCGTGGACGTAGGCACATCTTGGCTGAACCACGTACATCCTTTGTTTTGTGATTGGTATCTTGTATTCCTTATCCTCTTCTTGATAATCTTTCTCTCATATTTATTTGTGTTGCATAATAATTGCATCCACACATATATATATATTCTTGTTTGTATCTAACTCTCTTTTTGCAATCCAACATGCTTTATTCTGTCAGCAACTATTTAGAAGACTCATATATCTGCAAGCTTAAGTTTTCAAATGAAAAACACTTTAGATTTTAAGCTCTAAAGGGTCGGACAAATCATGCCTAATCTACTCAAGCATTAATAACTCTTCTCCCAAATGGTTATATTATTTTATTTTGGGACATCAATAGGATTATAAGAAGACATCTTATGAGAAGAGTTTTTACACTTTTTATACACGAGAAAATCTACCAAGATATTATTCTACTACAATATAAGAAAACAACTGCAAATATTTAGATTATATTCAAGTCTTGTTCAGACAGATAAATTGAGATTCAAAGTTGTATTTTTATTGAGTTATCATCCTACAAAAAATTACTGCGCACTTCTGAAAACATAGAAGCTCGGTTATAAGCTTCCGAGTGTAATTTATAGCTCGGTTTAGCTACACAATTTGTACACGGTGATTTGATCCCACCCTCAACAGATCACTGTAGTGGAACACAAGAACATGTGGTCAGCTTAAAGAGTGGACGTAGTCTCACTATTTTTGAGTCGACTACTATAAATCTTGTGCACTTAATTTTCTGCTATTTATTCATTGTTATTGTGATTATTTGTAATTTAATTTTTCAGTGTAGTTTTTAATCCAGATTAACAAATCTCAAAACTTATATTTTTCTTGCAAAGTAAAAACTAAATAATTTCGTATTTATTTAATTTTTCAGAATCAAGATTATATTTTATAAATATAAAATTAATAAAAAAAATTGCAAAAAATCAATTCACCCCCCTCTTGGGTATTTTTCTAAACAACAATGTTAATCTTGCTTTTAGTGCTTAACTTGATCATGTTCAAATCCTTGAGATCTTATTGATATTTTGTTGGTCCATATGTAAGATTTTATGAGTTTCTTACTACTAAGGAGTTGAAAAATGATCATTTTCGAAAGAATTGATATTAGCTACCACTAGAGTGTTTACACCCATTTTGAACATTTTAATATTTTAAGGTAGGTGACATCTAGGCGTGTAAAAATTCAATCGATGGAAAAAAACAAAATATGGTAAAAAAAAATCCATAAAACAAGATATTGAACGGACATGAAAAACTAGATAGGGTTTAACATTTCAAATAATGAAATTTTCTATTTAGTTGGCATTCAGAAGATTTTTATCAATATATGCTTGAGGGAGTAAATGGCTTGAAACTACTATTCTTGATTAATAGGATATTGATGTAATGATTGTCATTTAAGCATCATTTGTAATGTCTTAGATGATTTGATATGTGTATACATGTTGATTATATATTCTTAGTTGTCACATGAATCGTACCTTGACTGATATTACAAAGTTACAAGAAAATGATTTGATAAGAATTTTATGCCTTTGATGTTAAATTGATTGAATTTAAGCATAATTTGTATTTAATCCATGTTTTAATTAAGATTTAAATAAAATCTTTGTGTCAAATACTTTACGTGTGTTTTGTGTTTGAATTTGTGTATATTTGTATGTGAGTTGTTGATTTTTTCTATTTTAGCCTTTGTATCCCAAATTAGTGCTATAAAGTCAAATTGAATGATTTTCCATGCATTTGCAGTCATTCATATCACTGGGATTCATAGTGTTTGGATTCAGGAGGTTGAGATAGGAATTTCTGGAATTTTTGGACGTATTGGGAAAATTATTATGTTTCGTATGCTCGCCTTCAAAAGGCTTAAGTGCACACAGTACTCGTTCACGTGGTTATGTTTGTTACCATCCGCACGTTGGTGTGTTTTTCTTTATACGTTGTATTGGTACTTGTCTACTTCTGTTTTGTTCATACTTTTATTTCTAGTCACATTCTAGTTTGTATTTTGTACTCTTTTGTCTCATAGATTGTACCTTGATTATCTTCTTAGAGCATTCATGATGTTATGATTGACATGATTGTTTATTCTTAGATCTTTACATGTTCTCTAGGATTGTTATCGACTACCATTTTTTTACCTTTGTATGCTCTAAGTAGTTCGGGTGAGTGATGAGACCTTGATCATTTTTTTTGGATTGGTTTTATTGAGTTTTGGTTAAGTTTATGAGTTGAGATTGTGCTTATCATGTTAGTATCTTGCTAGTTCAATCTTTGATACACATTATCCCTTGTAGATTCTATTTTTACTGGTCTCTTGTGACCTTTTGGCATGTTTTTCTTGACTAGTTCTAGATTATCTCATATATATGATCATATATCTCATGCTCACATGTCTTTATCATGTAATTACATGTTCAACATCCATGTTCACGTGTTCTCATATGATTTTCATGATATCTTGTTGTTGTGAACTTACTCCTATGTTTCACATGCCACATATACTCGCATGCATATCTTTAGGGGGTATGTTTATCGCATGAAGATTTCATGTTCCTTGTTGAGATGTCATTAGATTGTGGACTTTTTGTCATGATACCTATTGATTATTTCTAGTTTCTTGTATGAGTCAGTGTTTTATATCACATGATTCTCCTACTTTATCATTGGTTCTTTTGCTTTTATCATTGATATCTTATGACCATTGTTATGGATGTCACACATGAGTTTGAGGAGGATTAGAGATTTTTTGCATATTTCTATATCCATTAATTATTCCTTTTTGTACCTTTGCGTTTGGTACTAAGGTGATTGAATATTCGTACCTTATTCTTTAGTACTTGATACTTGGATATCTGAAAGTTTATGCGGATAGGTAATGTACTTTTACTCTTTGTCTATCATTGAGTTATCTTGGATATTATAGTACAATATGTTACCTTTATGGATTTTCATCCTCAATTGATCCATTCTCAATTGGTATCATGGTTCTTATTTAGTATCATATTCTTGTGCTTACATTGATATATCCATGCTTTTTATCAATGCTTTGTATATGATCTCATGTTTTCTATCCTACTTCTATGTTTATTGATTGATATCTTTCATCTACTAGTTCCTGTTTTGAAATTAATAAGATGATACTCTTTTATATGTTCATTATGTGTTCCATTGTTATAGCTTTGGTATTTCACATTATTTCTCTTGCTTCTCTAGTTCTCTATGTTATTATGATCTTGCATACCATGATATATTCATCGTCAATGCTGTATTTCTTCTATGTGTTTCCGTGATAAAAAGGGGGAGAATAATTTTTCCATGTCTGATGTGCCAAAAAGGGGGATTAATATCTACGATAGAGGGACATGTTGTTAGGGGTAGCTATATTAATTGTGTTTCTCATTGATATTAGATGATTTTGTTATACTTCACATGTTCACATGCTTTATTTCATTTATATCACCTTGATATTATCGGAGGATTCCCAAGCAGGGGGAGTTTCTCTATGTACATGTTATTGCCTGCGTGATGTTGTTTGTTTCTTCATGTAATTTTAGGCTTAGCATTGATGATTCAGACTCGAGACCATGTTTAGACTCGATTATTAATGCATTATTGGTTTTATGGATTATTTATACATTACCTTCCTATTACTTTCACCGCATGACTAGTGGGGTGTGAGTCTTTTAGGGGTACTAAGGTTAATTTGGTTTTTTGGGGTTTTTCCATGGAATAGCCAAAGGGGGAGCTTGAAAATGTAATTTTTTTAATATATTACAGTTGGCTAGTGTAATACCCTGTACTTTTGACTATATTTATTTTTGGGATTAATTAATTAAATGCGTATTAATTGATAATTAATCCGGGTTATAAATACTAATGAGATGCGAATTGGTATTTGATTATGTGCATATATGATTATATATGTATTTGGTATTATAAAATTTGTCGTGAGATTTATATACGGCATTTTAGAAATTTTGTTGAGACGCGTGGGACCGCCGCGTCACGGTATAATATTTGGATAATAAAAGTGAATTTAAAATCTATAACCCGTATGGTCGGTTTGAGTGCGCCAACGCGTCCGTAAGGGTCGAGATAGTCAGAAAACACTAGCCGGGGGTATAGTTTGGGTCCCGTGGTATTTTTAGGCCATACCGGCAACTTAAAGGGTATTTTGGTAATTTTACATTTTTAGGAATTAAAAGTGACGAAAATTTGAGGTGTAAATCTGATGTGGATTAAACCCACAAAGCCCACTAACCATCCTATATTAAACCATTAAGCTACGGAGGTTATCTTTAGGTTTACAACTTTCCCCAAAACAAACCCTAGCCACCTTAAGCCACCATTGGAGAAGGAGCTTGGAGAAGGAGAGAAAGAGAGAAAATTCTGCAGAGATTCTTCACCAAATCAACACCAAATCCGGAAACAAACAAGGCAAGTGGTTTAATTATGTTGAACTTCAGTAAATGTTCTTTCCATGTTAGAAAATTGAAGATTTATTATTGTTATTGGAAGATGAATGAAAACCCATGATTAATTGGACTTAGGTTCTGAAGATTGAGGATAAATTGCATGTAGAATAGTTTAGTGACTATTAATCTGATGTTAATACATGATTGGGTGAAAGAAAAACGGATTAAATTTGATGAATTGAGGGTTCCAAATTCTAGGGTTCATGTTCATGAATGAATTGGGGAAAAGTTTAAGTATTTGTAAATTGATTGATGATTAGGGTGAATTAATCCATAAAAATGTGATAGGATGTGGTTATATTATGTTTAGGATTGTTTAGAGACTTTAAAACAATCGTTGGGATAAATTTTAGAGGTGATTTGAGGAGTAAAAATGGTGAAAAACGTATTTGGAAAAATCTGGGCCGAAACTGGCCAGTCGTTAGAAGCAGCCCCCAGGTCGTTCGAACGAGCTCGTTCGAACGAGCTTCTAACGAGTTGACCAGTCTCTTCTAACGAAGGGTAGTTTCGTTCGATATCTCGTTCGAACGAGATATCGTTAGAAGGTACAGTTCGTTCGAACGAACTGGAATCTCGTTCGAACAGCCTCGTTCGAACGAGACTTCTAACGAGCTGACAGCCCAAACTCGTTCGAACACTCGTTCGAACGAGACTTCTAACGAGCTGACAGTTTGGGCTATTTTGAACTGTTTTGAATTTTGGAGTCCCGTAAACTTGTTCGAGGATATAGTTAACCTTCCAATGATGACGTAGTGATAGGTTTGGGACATTTGGGTATATATGAGAAGGAAATTATATACAAGAGAGTTAAATTAGAATGAATCGTTTGGGTGAGACGTGAGTGTCTACTACGACGTGAGGATGAATTATGGCGCGTATAATTACAAACCAGAATAGTATGAATTATGATAGTTATAAGTTAGTACGAGAATGCAATATGTACTACGATTTAAAATACGGTATTACTAAGATGTGTGTTTACTTAGTATTGGTATATGGATTGTGTGTATGACATACCTACCATACTTGCTATCACGGGAGGTTGCGTTCGCTTAGGACCCTCTAATCCTTGTGTGCCAACGGGGGGGATATAGACTGGTACCTCGATGAACATAGGTCATAGAAAGACTTATTGGGATATTAATAAGTCCGCTGACCGTGGGAGCGTAGGTATGTGCGTGACCCACGTGATGGTGACTGTGTTCGCCTCCACTATTTGTGATTTGTGTTATCTGAACTATTCCTGAGAGATTCGGAATATGTGATCCTTATGTACGTGATGTACCGGGATGGATAGCAGAGTATGTGTGCACCGCGGCTTAGTTCTCGGGGTGCTTGTATTGTATGTTTACGATGTGATTAATATACATTTAATTAATGAGAATCCTCATGTTAATGTTGTAAATATATTACGGTATTGTTTTCGAGAAATATAACGAGTTAACTGATAGTTATATATATTGCATATTGAGTATCTGAGTTTACGTTAAACCCTATTTAATTACGAGCGTTATTATGTTAATGGAACCAAGTATTATGGGTAGGACCTTTGGCAGTCTAGCTAGATATGTCGTCACTTAGCTAGTGGTTTATATCGTTGTAGATGGGTATTTGCGTTAGGAGTGCACAGTTAGACGAGAGGTGAGAATATAATGTGAGTGCACGTCCTAACATGTACTTTGCATTTAATGTTTTAAATGTTTTTAAAGCACTTGCAGGTTTTTAAAATATAACTCCACATTCGGGCTCTGACCCGTTTTCTTTTCAAATCTTTTTCTTGTAAAACCATTTTAGGTGCCCAGCCACAGGGACACTAAGCATAGGATACTCATTCAGGTGACGAGCTATAGCGGTTTGTGGAAGCTACAGGGACCTTGCTTATAGACGCTTCTATCTTTTGGATTCCAGAGTCACTATCTATCAGTTGTGGGGCATGTTGCCCATTTCTATTTAGAGCATCCTTTACATTTCAGTTTTCAGACTTTAGCAAGTATTGTTTCAGTATTCGTTTTACTTATCAGTTGTGGGATTGTAGTGAGGAGTTTTCCTCCAGCCTTTATTTACTCTATTGTGATGATTATTCGTTTTACTTCAGTATGGTGAATGGTGTTATTTATTTATTCATTACACTTGTTGCATGTTAATCAGACTTAAATTAAAATTTGGCAACTTACTTTTTAAATACTAGGTGGTTAGTAATAATAAAATGTTTTCGACAGTGATGCTATTAACTGAGCCAACTTGGCATTTTGAATTAATTTAATAAAGGAGTAGCTACCCGGTATTTAATTAGTCGGGGTGTCACAGCTAGATTCCAATGACAAAATGCTTGAGCCCTTCAAAGTCAAATAGACTTGATTCATTATGAGTGAGGTGCAGTCTAAGTCAATGTGAGTTAAGACATTTCATAATCAAATTAATTTGGTGAAACTTGTGTTAAGTAACTTAAATGTGCAAGAAAATTATTTGAAATAAAACATTGGTCATAAAATGTCTTCAATCCTATCCCCCCCCCCCCCCCCCCCCCCCAGTTTGTTGTAGTTGTTCTACTCACGTAAATAACACACTTTCTCAATTGGTATCGAAGAAGCATATTACACACTTTCTTCAAAGACTACCGTTTAGAGGTTAACCGTTAGTTCTACGAACGGATAAGGAACACGCTTGAACTCAGTGGCGAGGTTCGCTTACTAGATGTCATGCGTGAGGAAAAACATGGCATTAATGATGATAAGTGATGGTGTGATAGTAAGTGTTTATTTTTAGATGGTGGTTTTTTGTGACTATCCTTTCAAACATATTTTGTGTTGTTGGTTTTTAGGAGTTGTTTTTTTGTGGACATATTAGGATTTGGTATTTTTATGTTGATTGCAACTTGCTAACCTAAACTTATATTTTGTGTATCTTGTTGATGATGCTTGGCGTAGCGTGTTTTGGCTACTTATCATTTTGGCTTTATGGTATATATTTGTTTTAAGCAAATTCACTGTGTTATTTTTAGTACCTTATATCATTTTAGCTCGTATATTATTGTTTAATTAAGTATTTCAAATATTTATGCATGTTATAATAAATTGAATTACACTTCTTTACGGTATATGCTACTTTATTTAATTTGTTATGAATTTTTTTAATCATTTGATAGACTTATTTCTTAATATAAGGTTCTTTCCTTTGTTAATTCCACGACAAAAGGTGAAGAAGGTTAAATTAAGGGGGGCTTTATTTAATGAAACCATGACACGTTTTCAAATGATGATGGGATACGAAGTGTATATACATATAAGAGGTAAAGTAAACTGAATCATTGGTATATCTTAATGTTGTACCATGAATATGGTAGGACCCAAGAAACAATTAGAATATGATAACTCAACTTACTTCCCTCTTAAAGGAGGTCAACTCAGATATCCATCTGGATGGCCAGTGCAATTATGGCCGATCTCAGTGTCACAGGTGGTCAACTTAACCCATCTAGCTCACAATATTTAACACTGTTACATAACACCGTCAAATCAAGCATGTACCATGTAATAGGATGGCGTCAATAGCAGTCACATGACGTATGCATGTGGGATAATAGAAAATATCCTCCTCCATGTGCATGTAATAAACTCATGATTATCCTCCCCCACTTACATGTAAAAGGTGTACCTACCTAACCTATAAAGGCATGACACATGTCATTATCCATTCTCTCTCCTCTAACAGTCTATATGTATCACGTTATCCCTCGTTGTAAAAGGATTGAGATATTTTTCATACCATTATATTATCCATTTTAAAGTGAGAACGAGAGCTTCTGACTACTACACATCAATGGATTTTTCCCGTTAGAATTTATACCATCAACACTACACCAGTGGACCTAGTCACATCTTTGGGCTGAACCAGCTAAACTTAATTTCCATCTCTTTCTCTCATCTCACTCTATTGTTTTCTTTATATTATCATTTCTACAATTTATATATCTTTATCACTTATAGTTAATAATTAGTTTACTCTTCCTAAGGCCCATTTAAGTATAATAGTTTTAGGCGATAACACTTAGAATGCATGCTTACTGGACTTTTTCATTATACTTTATGTCATTAGATGATTTACTCTTGATATTTATATTTGTCTTATTCACCTTATTACATCTTGATAATCTATCATTTATGCATTGGTATCGTGATTCTCTAAGCTAGTGCATGACAAGTTAACAAGAACATGTGATCATTTTTGGATTAGTGCCAAGTTAATCCCTTGCCTTTGGACAGGCTTTGTCATGCGTCATAGATTCATTAGATTTCTTATATTGCTTGTAATAATTTTGTTTTGTTTATTGTGTCATGGAATAGATAAAGTGGGAGACTATAAAAGTGTATATATATATATATATATATATATATATGCCCCACTCTATTTGAATTTTCTTATTCCAGTTTTCAAAATTTATCATTAAGACATGTTCACCAGTGAAAATCCTGCAGGTTTCTATATGGAAAAGGGACAAAAACAAGAAGACCACTATTTTTAAAATTTCTCAAATTTAAGTTTACTTAAACAAGTTTAACCCAAATCAAATGTATCACCGATTAAATAATTGTTGTGCAAAAACAGATTAACCAACTTTATACGTATCCTAAAGCATGTTTCTAGGTGATAGCAGGATACAATAAAACAATCCACACAATACGCCGATGTACAAGGAAAACCCAGAATGGGAAAAACCTTGGACAGGTCAGCCACGCAAGTTCACTGTGTATGGAATTACAAAAGATGCGATAGCAGACTTACATAAAAATTTTGACGCTCTCGCAAGACATGATGCTCTTCGTTCCTTAACCTTCACCACAGTGACACGTAGGAGTCCACATGCGAAGTAGATACAACATGTGATTCCACACACTTCTTAGTATCCACCAAATAATCTCAGCAGTCTACGAATTTTAATACAAAATCCACCACTTCTTCACCGCAACACCACACCACGGAGTCCACTGTGTTTAAATAATAAATAATGTACATAATCCAATGCATGAAATGATTCTTAACTAGATAAATAGAATAAACCTTGATGCCGGTAAACTAGATCTCAAATCATATAATAGATGAATCTTAGATCTTTAAATGATTGGGTGTAAATAGGGTTTGGGTTTGAAAACCTTGACCATATATGATCACATAAAATTGGAGAGTTTTTTGGAAGAGTTTGGGAACTCAAAAAGTATGAAAAAATCTCTAATAAAACTAATGCTACATAACCCTATATATATTAGGTTTTCTAAAAACAAGATAAGGATGAAAAGGATAATGAAAATCTTAACATTCAAAAATGCCTCATGACATTATTAATGAAGTCAGAAGGATCGTTCGAACGAAATTCCAAATCTCGTTGGAACCAAACTTCTAACGATATATCCAACAAAAGACCAATGAAGGCTAAAAATTGTCCATTTAAAGTTTGATTGGATCATTGGTTCTAATGAGATTCAATAACTTGTCTGCACGACATAGCTGATGTCATTAGAATGACTTGGAATTTTTTTTGCTAAAAATAGGTTTTAAAATAGTTTAAAAATATTTTGGAAAACAACAATCAAAACTAAATTATCCAGGGATAGAAAATATATGCATTCATATTTAGAAGATCCTTGAAAACAGAAGACGAAATGTGGCACTACACGAGCACGGTGAATGTAAAACTTCTAACTTGGATGCTACGTCTTCAAGCAAACACACCATAACCTTTAAAGGGTAAACACACTCAATACCTAACCTACGACTCAAATGTTTTGTACAAACACGAAATTAAGCTAAAATATATACAGATTGACTCTATTTGGAAATTTGTCCTTACAAATCTCCTCCTTTGGCTATTTCGGAGCTAAACAAAAAATAAAAAATTATGGTCTATCAAGCTCTCTAAAAGACTCAATCCCCAACCCCAAAATAAAAAAATACAAACACTTGACAATTCATATTGAGTAGCTTTACTCTTGTGTAAATGTCTTGGCATCGTTGCAAACCTACACACTTAAACACACCTTCAAATGCAAAGAGAATATATAAAAATATAAATCCGAAGAAGAATAAACCCTCTTCCTTTGTCTAACAATCTCTACCTAAGTTCAGATGTCTCACCGTAAGGCAAAAATATCAAGATTGAGATACCATTTCTCCCCCTTTTTGTTTGAGAATGAAAAAAGTGAAATATGCATAATAAAACCATCTCTCACCAATATAGAGCATCCTCCCCTAAATGAAACATGGTTAGGCATAAAGGAAAATCAAGTTAATCATGCAGTAGTGTAAAGTGCAACAATGAACAAATGATACCAATATTGACGCATAAATGAGATATCAATGATAACAAGCAACAAAAGATAGCAATACGATCATATATCATATTAATTTGAAACGACTTGAAACTAAAACCGAACATGTGGCATACATGTATTAAATACAAACACAAAGACTCGAAACAAGACAATACCAGATGTATATAAATATGCAAAAGATACCCATGACATATATATATATATATATATATATATATATATATATATATATATATATATATATATATATATATAAAAACCACAAACAAAACACAAAATATAATCATCTTTCCACACTAGCATAGTATCTATGTGTCTAAACAAAGGTGGTAAATGAAGTGAGGGGCGTGAACTAGTAACAAGTGAAATATGACCCAATCACTCAAAAAAGGTTCAAGTAGTTCTATTGGAGTGAATTAACTTTATAAAATAAAGATTTAGACTTATAGTGACAGATAAAGTGAAATCATAAATGGACAAACAAGCACAATGTACATTGACATAGAAAATATTGATGATTCTCAAATCAATAGCATCAAACAAGAATTAACTAGAACTTATTGTGCAAACTCATTGGTCTTAGACTTATAAGACCCTCGAAATTATAGATCTATCATTTTTTTCACTATCATTTTTTGAAGATATCAATTTATTTGAAGAAACAATGAACTAAATTGGCCTTGGCAATATTTTCTTTTATTTACCTCTTAATTTTTTAAGGCTATTTCCAACAGTGGCCATTTACGCAAAAAAGACTTCTCCCTCCGTAGTCCTTTCCTATGCACATTCATATGTTTCAATAAAATATCAAACTCATGGGCAATGGTTCTTGCATGCACATATCCCTCAATCATATATATATATATATATATATATATATGACTACATTTCTGGCGAACACCTCACTTAACTCATGTAATATATGAAATTAAAATCCAAAAGAGCTTGTGCATGTGTGTGCAGAGGCATATGTAAAGTGGATCCATTAACCAATTCAAAGTCGAACAACTCCATGCAAACATGATTAAGAACAATCTAAGCAATGAAAATCATAATCAAATGTCCTAGCCATATGGATACATGGAACGAAGTGGTTTCAAACACAATGATATGACACACAAAATGTGTAAAACTAAACTACACATAAACCAAAATCTTTTTGAGTTTTTAAACAATTTTTCAAAGATACCACATGAAAACAAAACTCAAAAGACAAATAAAAATCTTTTTGTATTTCTCTAAATAAGACCCAATAAATGAAAATCAATATAAAAAATAATCAAACATCATACAACTAATAAAAGGATATAACGTGCAGTATAAACATTAGTTTATAAAAACATGCAAACACAATCAACAATAAGATATAGTATGAGAATAATCATGTGCATGTATGCGAGAATCAACCGGTATAACATTCAATGCCTCTAAAAATGATTTCCTAACCCATACAGATGAATAAAAAATTCCTCGAGTTTTGAGAATCATGGTGACACGGGATCTAGACTTCCTATGACCTCTTTAGAGATCATAATAGAAAAACTCCTAAGGTGAAATTTCCTAGAATAATGTGCAAATGTGTAATGTAATACCCCGACCAAGAAAAATAAGTATTTAATGATAATCGAAGTATTTTATTCAAAGAAAAATTTGAGGAACAAATATATAAGGGAATTATGCCAAATGCCACAAAAAGTGACGCATTACGAAAAGTAATTAAGGAGAAAAATATCCATGTTGCATGGTTCGCATGAATGTGTATTTAAGTTCTAATAGCCATAGTAAGTATGTTGGTCAAGTTTGATACAAAAATTCCAAGGAATGATTGTGGCACAGTCGTTGTTAACATAACGCGATTTTTACCAGCATGTGTCGCGCAGGACGCGAACTTGTGTTATTTTTGTAGGACAATTGGAGTGGGAGAAAAATAGTGTGACTACATATTTGGAGCCCTAAAAATATAAGAAAAAATACCATGTAGAGGAAAAATCAAAAATAAAATAAAATTTATCTATCACTTTTTGACGGTACGCGCCACTGCGAAAAACCAACTTTGCACGAATTGTTTAGGATAATTAAAAAGTCAAAATTTTGAGCAACTTTTCCTTCTTCGACGTCTTCGAAAAAAATTATTTAAATCCATTTTAGGTGGATTTTTTAACTAAAATATGATAAAAATATTTCCGGTGCTGCCAAGATATGGTCCATTGATCTAGGACACATGTCGACCTCTTAGGAAGTCTAGACCAAAATTATTTCGCATTTGCCTTATTAGGAGGGTTGGTGGGATTGACATTTATAGTATGGGATTGGAGTGTTTTGTATTTAGAGATAGAGAGGTGGGGTTAGGGTTTAATATTTTTCATCAGATTTGTGCCTCCCCCCTCTCTCTAGAGTTCCAACGCCTTCCATGGAGAAGGGCAATCTGTCCAAGGCCATTCCACCACTATACACCATCTTAAACCATCATAAAAACACTATTAAAGAGCCTAGACCCACCTTATAATACCATAGAAACCAAAATGGGTATTGATGGATTGAAGAAGATGAAGTTCTTGGAGTTGGGTGGAGGTTTTGCAGAGGGATTCCTGGTGCTAGAAGAAGGATTTTGTGGAGAAGAAGGAGAGATTCAATGGAGATTTCATTGAGAATGCTTGGAGGATACATTTGGTGACCCCTTGAGGCCACCTTTGGAGATGGAAATGCTCCCCAACCTTTCTACCACTATTTGGAGACTTTAGAGGTGGAAAAAATAAGCCTTCATATGGATTTAAAGTTTAATAGAATTTCAGCATGTTTATGTACATATATTAGGCTTAATATATATAGGATATATGTTAGTTTGAATCCATGAGTTGATTAGTTGCAATCTCGTCATTTTGTATGAAAACAGGTTTCAAAAAGATGATTTAAAATAGGTTGAAATGTAGAAATTTCAGAATATATGTCTTGAACATTTTATACAATAAAATGTGTTACAATAATATTATAAAGGTAAATAAGGTGATTTCATGCAAAGGAATTTATTAGGCATGCTTAAGCTATTTTGTGAGATTAAAATGTGATTTTGTAAATGAATAATGAAGAGAAAAGTCAATAGGGGAACTTTCTCTTTAATGGATATTTTAAAATGCGTGAAACTCATGTAGAAAGTAAAATGAGTTTAATATGTAAATATGTGAAAAGCAAGGATTTTTCATAAGTTATGAGTTAAAAGTAAATTATGAAAGTTAAAGGTTTCAAATGTGTAAATAGTAGCACAGTGGGTGATAAGATACAAAATTCCATAAATAAAGTGTGCATTTCAAATGTGTAGAAAATGCGAGCTTAACTTGTAAAAAGGTGTTATTTTATATATTTAAGGTGTTAAAGTGACAAATGTGAAAGTTTGGTAAAATGAGATATTGAACAAGTGTTAAAAATGGTTTAAAGTGTTTTAAATGTTAAGTTGAAAACTTAGTAACCATTTTGGGAAATAACACTTGTTAAAGGACTAAATTGCAAGTTGGCAATAAAAGGGTAAATTGATAAATTTATGTAAAGTGGAACATTTTTATGAAAAAAAAATGTTAACGAATGGTGTTACATTATTGAGATTAAATTAGCAAAAGTCCTTAATACATAAATGAATTTGTTATAAAAATCAACGTTAAGTGTGAATAAGAGGGACTTAAAGAGAAGGAAACGATTTTCCAAGTGTAATTAGGAAAATGAGCAGTTAAGTCCGAGTTTTGGCCTCCACCGATAAAATGGTGAAAAGAGTTATAATGTGGACATTTGGTAAAATTTTAAAACACATATGAAGATAAAGGAACACTCGGATGTGCCGAAAAATAATTAAGAATGGCATGACGTCCCTAGTGGTGAAAGTTCCCAAACCAATTGTGTTATTAGCATATAGTGACTAGAACCGATGGTGTGGAGCCTGTGAAGTCCATGGATATTAGAGGATTTCGAGAAAAGATAATGATATTAATTGTAACATGATAACAAATGGGTAGTGTGATGGAAATAACCTAACTTATATCAAATGATAAATGTTTCGTTTGGCGCATTATATGGGCAAGTAATTTAGAATAATGACAAATGTCCATAAGAAAAGCGAAATGGTTAAGTAAGATGACTAAATGGGTAAGTAAGAAACATAATAAGGTTTAAATCCATAATGAGACAAGTGTGCGTGTTGTATAACGCTTTCAATATTAATGAATATTTTTTAACACGACGTGTGTGTGTGTTGAGAGAAAGTCTTAAATAATGATTAAGAAACTCTGGTTTGAGTTAATGAACGTTGAGTAAAAAATGTTTTGAAAGTAAATGAATGGTTTTCCTAACAATTTCTAGTCATATAATCGTGTGCATTAATAAGAAAGAATTCCAGTTTTAAGCATAAAGATACAAAATGATTATTTTGTATAGACGGGGAGAATAAACAATATCAAATAACGTTTTAGGAATAAAACGATTTAATGCGTTGGGACATGTATTTTCAAAGGTATATATGTAGATATATACTTATTTTCACATGCATGTAGTTATAGTGTGTGAGTATTCTTTATGTCGTTCGTTTCCATACTACATTTGTATAAGTTTCCAATGAGCATTCAGCTCCCTCCCTCTTTTTGTGACAGCAGGTTGTATGGTGTCCTGTATCTTGAGAGTGTTGTATAGGTTAGTACATAATTTGCATTTACATTAGAATCTATGTTTACTTGGACTTGGGGCCACTCCCCTTGGGTCACATCACGTAGTTTGATGAAAATTGTAATCGTATGCTAATAAGTGTGACATTAAATAATAATAAAACTGGAGCAGAAACATTATTTAGGTTCTTCCATTGCACTTCACAATTAACTTGCGAGCTAGATCAGGTTGATCCTTTATTAACATTTAAATTCGATTCGGAGCATTACAACTTGGTATCAGAGCTTTAGATTTAATGTTCCTTTCAAGTGTGATGTGGTGAGATCGATAGTGGATATTTATATGTCCATGTTGGTTTGGGTTGGTAATGTTAGATTAGTGACAATTTTGATTTGTATCCTGGACGGTGAAATTAAGGACGTTAGCACAATGTGCTGCCCTTTTTGAGATGATAAAATGGCCATGTGGTGGTTATTCATGTTCCATGGCATTTCTTATATAGATGTGTTGAGAAGTTACGATTGTCTGTATAGGCCGATAACGACAACACCGTGATCTTTTGTATGAGATGTATTATGTGGCAACTTTGATGATGAGAGTATCCTTAGTAGTAGTAGAAACATCGAGTAATGTTCATTGCGACCTAGCTGTAAAGGTTCAATATTTCATCTATGGAGGTTAGGTGACTAAGTGGCGTTCATAAGTAATGATTCTATGGTGAGAACGTATTGGGTCCCTTAGTTGAGGACTTGGATTTAGTGTATCTTGATTATAATGTGGGTTTAGATAATCATGATGATTTGAAGTAAGCTAGAAGTGAACCTAGAAAATCTTCATGATTTAGTGGTAAGTATTAGCGTTGTGATGTTCTAGAATAGGATCTATTGTGGCGTCAGTAGGGTGAGCCTCCTTTTAGGCAATACCCGACATCCTGTGTCCTACCAAAACTCTGGTGGTAATAATTTATAGTTTTAGAGATAATAATGTGGTATCAAGGAATAGGATCCCTTGTAGCGTCTGTGGCATGGGCCAGGATGTTTATAAGTAATAACCGATGTCTTGTATCTTACCAAAATATATATATATATTTGTATCATCTTGTAGATTAGCACATAATATGATGTTTACAAAGTGAGGCAATTTAGTTATACTGATTGAACACTCATTAAAGAATAAATGGTGTAGTCTAGTGAATTTGACTTCAAGTTGGTATTTTTAATAGGCACGTGAATATGATTTAATTACTCTTTGGAGATAAGTATTAAGATTTAGAAAATGATATGTTAATGCGGGTGATAAACACTTTGTAGTGGTAAATTCGAGGTTGTGTAGCATAGATCACGATATGACTTGTGATTTCTCGTGATAGATGTGTAAGCTGTTTAGAGAGATGACCAAGTTTAATGTCTTCGCCTATGAAACATTTGGGGATCATTATTGCATTGAAGTTTACATAAGGATCACTACACCAACTCCTGCGAATGGTCACGCCCAGTGGGTCACAGCCCATTCAATATTTGGCGTGACCATATTTATTATCACACTAAATTATCGATGCTCTAGAAGTGGTCACGGCCCAAGTCCGTGACCACGGTGGTCGCAGACTTGGGCTGTGACCATGTCGTGACCATCTTAGCGCCAAACTCACGCCAAAATTCGCTCCAAACTTGGTCGCGGATTGGTCACGGCTCAAGTCTGTTACCCGTGGCATGACGAAGAAGAGAGTACACATATTGAGGATCACGACTTAGGGTCGTGACCATTTCTGGGTGTGGGTCACGACTTTGGGCCATGACCATCCCTCATTCAAGCACTGTAGGGTTGATCACAAGGGTCGCGCATCACAGATTGAGGGTTATGACTATGGGCCATGACCATTTGTTGGTATGGGTCACGGCTATGGGCCGTGACCATAGCTCAATCAAGCATGGAAAAGGGTCTCACATGGTGGGTCACGGCTATAAGCCGTGACCAGGTCTGGAGAACCCAATTAGTTTTAAGGATCGCACATATGGAGTCACGGCTCTTGGCCGTGACCAGTTGCAGGCCTTAAAAAAAAGTCCCACCGCTGCTTTCATTTATTTCATTTGGAGGTTGAGTTGGCCGCTGCTTTCCTTTATTTCATTTGGCGATTTTGACGATTTTGGCGATTTCTTTTGGTGGTTGCGGTATGTATTGATTTCATTTCGATTTCGTGATTTCTATCTAATATATGTATGTGTAGATTTACGTTTGTATGTGTGTATGTGTGTGTATGTATAGATTTATGTTTATATGTGTGTATGTGTGTGTGTGTAGATTTATATGTGTATGTATGTTTATGTCAATAAACCCTATATTATATGTGTGTGTGTGTGTATAGATTGTATGTATGTAAACCCTAAATAGTATGTGTGTGTATGTATAGATTGTATGTGTGTAAACCCTAAATAATATTAGGGTTTAGTAAACCCTAAATAGTATGTGTGTGTATGTATATATTATGTCAATAAATCCTAGATTGCATGTGTGTGTTTGTATAGATTATGCCAATAAACCTAGATTGTATGTGTGTGTGTGTTTTTTTGAAAAAATATAATTAAATGGATTTTTAATGAGTAAAAAAATTTACATCCACCTTGTCGTGATTTTATTGGGGGTTATATGCGTGCCATCATATTATATTAGGGGTTATATGCATGTCGTGATTTTTTGCACTACAATATGTGTGTAAGTACTACAATATGTGTTATAAATAATTACGGCGGGTTGTTGTTGGGGTTTCACATATACTTTTAAACTCTCATAACTTTCAAACCCAAACCTTAATAGCAGGACTCGTATTCATGCCCTCGTATACTTTTCTCAGGAAAAATGAGGTACGGTGATAATTACTGTCAACAAGAGTGGGAGAGGTTGCAATTATACTGCACACATAACTCTTTTATTAGCGTGCGTCATATAGAGGGTACTCCTATTTATAGGTACGGAAATAAAAAGATCGAACAATTAACTACCTTGTAAATCGTGGATTTGATATCCAACAAGATTACTTGTTCGATCGTATTCTATTTTCTCTACCAGAAAACTGGGATGACGTTATACAAAATATATTTCACACACATAATCCCGACATAGCCCTGACCTTGGTTACGTTATTGGAGAAGGCGGAAAAAAAATCCACCCTTATGGATACAACTGCATACAGAGGGCATTGACATAGACTGTGATGTCTCGTGCCACATGCATGTAAAATTGAATCTTGCCAACAAGTTGAGAAATAGGGGATTCTGAGTTCATGTCACTGACATCTACAAATCAATCATAGATACCCTTCCTCCTAGTTGGCCACGTGCAAAAATTCATAGGTTCTTAAAAACTAATACCGAATGGATGGAGATCAGACACGTCGAACTTATTCTAAAGTCTTACTTTGAAAAGGTATTTATCTATCTATATATATATAACTAATTAAGCTTGATTAATTAGTTATAATTTCATATTACTATAATTATTTAGTCACTTATATTTTTTAATTTTTGTAGATAATGTCGAGAGGAAACAACCCAAGGGTACCAAGTGCCGAGGTGACACCACAATGAGGTTCACCATCTTGTGCAGAACCCGGATTCTCAACACCAATGGCTGAGCAATTCAAAACTCCACCAATGGTTCACTCCTCACCAAGTCCAACTCCAAGTGCTCCTACGCCCCAATACAGCACTCCCGTTGCTTTAACGCCCCCATCCAGCACTCCTGATGCCTCCCGCTCAAATGAAAAGAAGCCTATTGGCTTCTCCCTTATCGAGAATAACCCGACGGGTGATAGGAATGATGTTCTGAACTTTAAATCCCGGTGCTTGTCGCTGGGAAAAATGAACGTGGGAGTCGGTGGACCAGACAATTAGAACCTTGTTGATCAAGTGATCAAAGATGACATACATGACCAACTTTGCAAGCATTTCTCATTTCCTGACCGTTCCAAGAATAAGTTTCTATCTCGGGTTGCTGAAGGATTGAGGACATACATGAGAAACCTTCGGAAGAAAAATTTCTCAAAAGAGGCAGTGAGCTCAGATATTTTGGCTTTGAAAGAGAGAGTGCCTCCCAATGTTGAAATGTCATTGGATCAATGGAATAAGTTTTTGGAGAATGAGGCGAAGGAAAAAAAGTTGGTCCAGAGGGATCAAAATAAAAAAAAATAGGGCACAAAAAACTGATATCCATAGGCTCGGATCCAAATCATATGAGGATTTGAAGATTGAAAGGGAGAGTAGGACAAAAGATGGTCCAGACGCCGGTAAAAACCCAAATCGGTCCAAATTATTCCTTCATGCTCGACTGGACAAAGATAATAAATTCCCGCCGTACTTGGCTAAGACACTTGAATCAATAGAGGCCATAAGCAGTCAATCCGATTCGAGCCATACTGATGACTTTGACCTTAAAAATGATACCCTGACACAGACCTTTGGAAAGGACAAAAGGGGGAGGATGAGAGGTGTTGGCTCACATGTGCCAAAAACAAAACTTCAACACATTTCACCTCTTGTGGACGATCTTTCTTCGGTCAAGAATTGTATCTCATCCCAAAAGGAGCACCAGTTGAAGGTCGATGGGGATGTTCATGAGATTAAAATACCCTGGGATTATTGACAAATCAAATTGGGAAACTTGTGAACTTTTTTGAAAGTTATAGGCCCCCAATGCCTCCTCAAGGTTACCCTTACCCTACTCCTACTGAAGGTTTCACACATCCTTCCCCTCCAACACTCCCCTCCCTTTCACCTTCACCAATCACGGGGCTCAGATCATCGTCAACAACTCACAGTGACTATGGCGAAGAGTACAATGTCAAGGACATGAACAATTCGAGGTTTGTTGGCGTGTGCATACTCATCTCCACGGTTCCTGGAACTCTAGTACATCGCCGACCTTTGGAGAAGGGTGAGGCTAATACAATGGTCGATGAAATATACAACAGCTACGGAGATGTACGTGTATACGTTAACAGCGGGGATGGGATGGAATTGAGGAATTATGCAAAATCTTTTACTACTTGGCCAGTTTATCTGTTGGCAAAGATTTAATAATATTTTCTTTCGTTTCAGTTGTAATAATTTTTTTTTGTTTTAGTTGTAAGAATATTGGTTTTGCTTCAGTTGGAATGTTATTTTTTTTGTTTCAGTTGTAAGAATATTGGTTTTGTTTCGTTTGTAACGATATTTTTTTTCAGTCGTAAGAATGTTCTTTTTGTTTCAGTTGTAATAATATTTTTTAACCTATTACCACAGGACTGAAATTTGAAGATTATTACATGGATTTCCCACAATACAAAGAGTAGATGGGAGAGACTAATCGGATATCAAATAATTATGTAAAGGGCGCTTATGAATTTGTTAAATACGCTTCCAAAAATCTTAAAAGTGATAAGATTCCGTGTTCGTGCACTCATTGTATTAACGAAAAATATAAGTCATTGGAAGTTGTTGAGTTGCATTTACTAAAGTGGGGAATCTGTCAAGACTATATAATATGGACATACCATGGTGAAAAAATTGTACCTTATGTTCCAAAAGAATTATCGGCACCCGATCGTGTAACGAAACCCCAAGGAGTAGAAGTGGTACATGATTCACCAACACATCGTCCATTGACCGACTTAATTGATGATGCTTACGGTTTCCATAACCAACAAAACCACCAACCTATGGATACAAATAATGCACATTAGGACCAAGTACATGAACAAATTGATGCTGAACTACTAGGAGATCAGGAATGCATACGGTTGAAAGCCGATGCGGCTAGACCATTGTATAAAGATTGCTATGAAGATCACTCGGTATTATATGCAATGATTGGTTTGAATAATTTGAAGAGTCAATTTGGTTTATCTGGAAACAGCGTAACCGAAATTCTTAACTGGGTTAAAAAAATTCTCCCAAAAGAGAACATGTTACCAGACAATTATCCTACCATGAAGAAGAGTTTGAAGGGTTTAGGTTTGAAATACAAATCTATTCATGCTTGCAAGTATGATTTCATATTGTACCGGAACGAGCACGAAGATAAGGATGAACGTCCTGTATGCAGTGAACCTAGATATATGGTTTGTGAGAATGGAAATGACAAACATGCAAAAATCGCAAGTGCTCGTAAGTCTCACAAAAGGTTTTGAAGTATTTTCCACTTGGGCTACGGTTAAAACATTTTTTTACTTTACCGTGGATAGCGGAGGCCATGACATGGCATGCTTAATGCGAGGTGTGTGGGAATTTGATGCGTCATCCGGTTGATTCACTCATCTGGAAAATTTCAAATGCATAACACCATGAATTTGCAAAGGAACCGCGCAACGTTCGTCCTGCAATCTCAATCGATGGGTTTAACCCTTTCGGTAATTTAAGTACTAGTCAGAGTTATTGGCCAGTTCTTATGGAGCCTTTAAGTCTTCCTCCGACATTATGCATGAGAAAGGAGTTCACATTGTTATCTTTGTTGATACCCGAGTCGAAGGATCCCAGTGATGATATTGATATATTCTTAGCACCATTAATCAAAGAACTTAAAGATTTGTGGGATAAAGATGTGACGGCGTTCGATTCTCATAAGGGTGAAGATTTCACACTTAAAGCAATAGTGATGTGGGTGATCCACGATCTTCCTGCTTATGGGACCTTTTCCGGTTGTAATGTTTATGGTTATTATGGATGTCCCATATGTGGGGAGGAAACTGAAGCTTATTGGTTAAAACATAGTGGTAAGATGAGTTACAAGGGTCATCGTAGATTTCTTTCGACCAGTCACCCTTTTAGGAATAATAAGTCTAACTTTTTGCCTGTCGGTCACGAGCGCAGAACGGCACCTATTCGACTTTCTGGTCAGAAAATTGAGGAGAAGGCGGCGGCTGCGACTGCAGGGAATAGGTACGTAGGCAAACACCCCCAGTTTGTAAACCTGAAGCGTAAAGCTAGGGAGGATCCGAACGACCCTAATAAAGCGAAGCCATGGTCCAGGCGATCAATATTTTTTATTTTCCGTATTGGAAAGATCATCGTGTAAGGCATATAATTAATGTGATGCACACAGAGAAGAATGTTGCAGAACATTTGATAGGAACATGTCCGGGTGGATCTCATTCTAAAGATGGAGAGAGTGCCCGCCGAGATTTACAGGATATGAAAATAAAGAAGAGACTGTGGTTAAAAAATGATCCAATGACAGGAAGAATTTTTATCCCCCGGACTGCTTTCACTTTGACTACTAGTGAGAAGAAGATCTTCTTAGACACGTTGTTCAACTTGAAGACTCCAACCGATTATTCTGATAATTTACGTAGGGTAGTAAGCTACCAAGCAAATGACTATAGTAAGATTTTGATGCAAAACAGTGGAATATCAATTTCTGCCTTGACCACCTGTATCGCTAGCAAAAGTGATAAAAATCTAAAGAATACGGTGCTAACCTATTATGGGATAATTCAACAAATCCTAGAACTTGATTACTTGGATTTCACAGAAACCGTATTCTATTGTGATTGGGTAAAGGTGGAGGATACAACGAATGCTTGCAAAGTTGATCCCGACTCCAAACTTATTATGGTAGATTTATCAAAGTTGAAGACTAAAGACCGCATAGTCGACAAGCCTTTTATTTGTGCCTTTCAGAACGTAAAGAAGGTATTCTACTCGAAGTTCATAAACAATGGCAATTGGTCTATTGTTGTGCATGCACTAAAGGGTATGACTACTGAAGTAGACGCATTAAAGGCTCCAAAAGAGTTCCAGTCAGCTCTTGATGACAACCCTAATTTGAAGGATCTTTTAGTTGATTTAGAGGAACATTGAGTATGAAAATATTATTTTATCCTCTTTATCTTATTTGTATCCTATTATGATATTGACATTGTATTAGCACTTTACTTTAATTTATGAATTTCATCTACTTTTAAGTGTAATGTCCTACTATTTGTGCAAATGGTAGGTGATTTATCGGTTCTTTTATTTAGAATAGATATTTTTTCATTTATTTATTTCTATCGTTTGGCTTTAGAGGGGGAAAACCCGAAACAGCCCCCGAACGGCCCCGTAAGTAGAACCAATACCTCGCGCGAGACCAATGTAACTCGTAAGAACTGACCGCGCGATCAAGGGACCCTCGATTTGAGAATACGACGATAATTTGCATATTTCTATACTTAGGCTTAAAAACATGGCGTTAGTGGGTGAAAACCCGAAACAATCCCCGAACGGGCCCATGAGTGGCACCAACACCTCGCACGAGACCAATGCAACTCATAGGAACTGATCGCGCGATCACGGGACCCTCGGTTTGAGAATGCGATGATAATTTGCATATTTCTAGACTTAGGCTTAAAAACATGGCGTTAGTGGGTGAAAACCCAAAACAGTCCCTGAACATCCCCGTGAGTGGCACCAACAGCTCGCACGGGACCAAGGTAACTCGTAGGAACTGACCGCGCGATCACGGGACCCCCAATTTGAGAATACGTTAATAATTTGAAAATATCTTGACTTAAGCTTAAAAAAATGGCGTTAGAGGACGAAAACCCAAAATAGCCCCCGAACGGCCCCGTGAGTGGCACCAACACCTCACACGGGACCAATGTAACTTGTAGGAACTGACCGCACGATCATGGGACTGGCGGTTTGAAAATACGATGATAATTTGCGTATTTCTAGACTTGATCTTAAAAATATGGCATTAGAAGGCAAAAACCCGACATAATGTCCGTTAGGATCGTCTTCGTTTACTACACCGACAATAAGATCGTCTCTTCGAGTATGAAATGAATAGTAGCAACCAACGGTGTGAAAGAGTCCGTTAACTAATAGGTATATTTCTAATGTTTTGGACCTATCCGGGAACGACATCTTCTGCCAGCATCTCGGGTCAGACAACTCCCGCTATAGATACAAATTTGCCTTTTATTTTATTAAATTAGACAACGTGGATCGATATTCATTTGTTCGTGTTTTATGAAAACACGTTATATGTATGGTTTTAAAAACCCGACCGCATATATGCATCTGCATATATGCTCATATAAGCATCTGCATATATTCATATATGCAGTATATATGCGCATATATGCAGCATATATGCATATATGCAGGCTGCATATATGCTTGCATATATGTAGCATATATGCACATATGCATCTGCATATATGCAACATATATCCATTCTCTATGGATTGGTTTACATATTGAAAGAAAGTGGATCGAGGTTTACATATTGCCTACTTGGATTGGTTTTCATTTATTTTTCAATTTTACATTTTGTATTCGTGGAATGATGTTATCAAATTGTTGTTGATGACTCATTTCACACTATTCAGGTAATTCCTATTGAGGTAATTCCATTGAGGTCTCTGTATTCTTTGGTAATGTAGATATAAAGCTTGGGGTTCTCTTTTAGGATAGAAGTTAGCAGAAAAAGACATTATAGTGGCATGCATTGATTATAGGTGAACGTCATTTCACATTCTAAATATACTTTCTTAGACAAAATAAATACAGTTTCTTTGATACTCATAGAAATTCCTGACCACTAACTTCCTTATTGACCATGGCCAAAAATTTAAATGATATATTTTGGGTACAATTTAAATGATATATTTTGTTAGATTGAGACTGTACCCTCCTATGATATATTTTATTCAAATAGTGAAATATCATAATGAGGTAACACTCCTATTATATAGGTGGGATTGATTATACGCTATCATGCCTTTAGTGAAAAAATATAATGTAGAATTCATAATCCACTTAAGATAATCTATTACAAACAAGACCAGTATTTCCAACGAGTTTAGTGGCGCAGCCGCGGGACTCCCGATTTGAGAATACGACGGTAATTTGCATATTTCTAGACTTAGGCTTAAAAACATGGCGTTAGAGGGTGAAAACTCGAAACAGTCCCCAAACGACCCCGTGGGTGGCACCAACACCTCCCACGCGACCAATGTAACTCATAGGAACTGACCTCGCAGTCGCGGGTCTCCCGGTTTGAGAATACGACGACAATTTGCATATATCTAGACTTAGGCTTAAAAAATGGCGTTAGAGGGTGAAAACTCGAAACAGCCCCCGAACGTCCTCGTGGGTGGCACCAACACCTCCCACGGGACCAATGTAACTCGTAGGAACTGACCTCGCAGTTGCGGGTCTCCCGGTTTGAGAATACAACGGTAATTTGTATATTTCTAGACTTAGGCTTAAAAACATGGCGTTAGAGGGTGAAAACTCGAAACAGCCTCTGAACGTCCCCTTGGATGGCACCAACACCTCCCACGGGACCAATGTAACTCGTAGAAACTGACCACGCAGCCGCGGGACTCCCAATTTGAGAATACAACGGTAATTTGCATATTTCTTGACTTAGGCTTAAAAACATGGTGTTAGAGAGTGAAAACTCGAAACAGCCCCCGAACGTCCTCGTGGGTGGCACCAACAACTCTCACGGGACCAATGTAACTCATAGGAACTGACCATGCATCCGCGGGACTCCCGATTTGAGAATACGAGGGTAATTTGTATATTTCTAGATTTAAGCTTAAAAATATTGATATGTTGATAATTTTAACTCATATATGTAATTTTTCAGCTTGATTAAATTTTTTGTAAAACTTCTTGGTTACTGATTTTTTTTTTATGCATCCTATCATTTGTAGGATTTTTGCACGCGGAACAAATGAAGGAGGCAATGGTTTACAGCATGAAGATTGTTTATATGTTGTGGACATTCAGGATTTTGTTTTTTGTGTTACAGTCGTGCGGTCTTTTTTTGTTTAGTTTTATGGCCGTGCGGGCTTTTATAATTTGATTGTTGAATTTTATGGCCGTGCGGGCTTTATAATAAGCAGGTTTTACATTTACAGGTTTTGGAATGTCAAGAAAATAGAGGAAACTCTGCCCAATTTTTTTTTTTGTCTGTGAATTATTAAGACGTGTAATATTTTTAAGTTTGTATATATATTTGTTTATTAACAATGTTCTCGATTCGCAATTTGTGATTTTTTTTATTGTTTTGCCAATAATAAATATTTGTACCACCTCGTACACATCAAACGTTACACGTAGCAACCGACGGTGCACTCACAGGACTCTCAATTTTAGGATTGGACCAAAAAAATACATTTTTTTTAAATTATAGTTAAATATGGTCATGGACTTTGTCCATGACCATTTTTATTTTTTTCGTCACGGTTGTGGGTCACAGACTTGGGCCGCGACCATTTTTTTTATTTTTTTATCACGGTTGTGGGTCACGGCTAAAGTTCGCAACCATTTTTTTTATTTTTTATCACGGTAGCGGGTCACGGAGTTGGGTCGCGACCAATTTGTCACGGATGAGGGTCGCGACCAATTTTTTTTTAATTTTTTTTTCACAGTTATGGGTCGTGGACTTTGGTCGCGACCAATTTGTCACGGTTATGGGTCACGGATGAGGGACGCAACCCATCACGGCATGGGTCACGGCCCAAGTCCACGACCATTTGCCGTGACCCCTCTCAGCTGTGACCATTTTCTAGTCACGGATTTGGGCCGCGACCCACGAAAATGGTCACGCCCGAAATGGTCACGGCTCAAGTCCGTGACCCACAACTTTGGTCAGGGATTTTGGTCGTGACCAATCACCATTTTTGGTGTAGTGGATGGTTCATCATTGATGATTATAGCATGGTTAAGTCGTGTTGACTTATGACAGTGCCTCAGAGCTTAGTTCCATGATTTGGTTTGTGAGCATGTGCCATGATATGACCTTTGAGGTTAATGTCGAAAATAGGTTGATAAGTGCTAGGTTATGCACCTGAGAGACTTAGAACATGATTATGTTCATCATGTTTTATGAGATAACACTCAGAATAGAGTGTTAGGATTGATTATAGCACCTACGTGTGCTACCTGTATGGTTTGGTATGACTCTGGTTAGGGCAATTATTAGGTCTTAGGCATGGATAATGCTTGAAATTTTGAGATGCCATTATGATAATTATGATTCGGGATCACATAGGTTGCTAAGGGTTGTAGCAGTGGTCCATGAGTCAAATGTTCGAAACTATAAAGTGTTGATTTCACTTGATAAGAGTGATCTCGGAAGTCGAGGTTAACTATCGCGTGTTGTAATTGTGGAGACCTAGGTATGATAGGTCAGTAACTAATAGTACACGTTGAAGGAATGTAATTTCACTTGGTTCAAATGGTTGTGCTTTCAATAATGGAAAGGTTTCATTAGTCTTAAGGAGGGAAGCCAAGAGTTTCATCTTCCCAAAGAAATCGGTTTCGTACTTCGTTCATTCTACAAGGATAAATGATTCATGCTTAGAACTCCTCGGGGTTAATGGGTATAACCAGGGTATGGGGCAAGGCTATGACTTTAGCAAATATCAGTGAGGGTTATATACTTTAAGGATACTAGTGGGTTCGTACTTCGTGTGGAATGATTTATTATCAGAATTTGATTGTTTCTTTTTTAGCGTGACAGTCATTTGATTCGTTACATTTCTTGTGTCTTCTTTGATACCTGTAATGGGAAGTATTTATCAGTTTTGATTCGGGTGTACCACTGCTTAAGCTCAATAGTGATGCGGGTTAACCCGGTTGAGGCTAATGTGTCACGGTAAATGAGTGCGCTTTTTTCGGAGGCACCATTGTTCTATACTAGTTTGTGTGTACGTGTGGTCTCACATTTGTTGCATATAGTTTGCATATGATACTTGATTGCTTTAGGTCAACAGATTTCAGTAGTTAATCAGTATAACTACTTACGACTTGGTCGTGGGTTTTGAGGTTTTGACTCGAGGAGATTGCGAGTATTAGAACCTGATAAAACATTAGGTGTTACTGTTGCACTTTGCTTGGAATTGTGCGGATTGAGTATTTGATCGCTCATGTATATTTGTATTGTGATACCTAGTATGACTCTAGGTTAGCATAAGGATCTCGTATGAGATATCGATCGTGAAGGTCCCCAAATATTTAAAAATAAACTTTTGATTGAGCAAAATGAAGTTACGGATGAATGCAAACCAACTATCTCTTTTTGAAAAACTCTTTTTCAATTTTATCAAACCAAGTTGTGAACAAAATTTAACTTAACTAGATTTTATCTTGTTTACCACTAAGAATGCAAATAGTGATTAAAGAAAGTAAAATAAAGTAAAAAAATACTCACAACGCCGATGTACGAGGAAAAACCCAATCGGAAAAAAACCTCGGATGGCCCAGGCTAGACAATCACTATGACAAAGGTTTTAAAAAGTTAGACGGTAGTTTTATACAATGACTCGATCCACCCATGAGACTTTACGCTCCTCTGATCTTCTACCAATCTCCACAGTGCCCACGCAAAAAGTAACTGTCACACCCCAAAACCCAATATCCATACTAATCATTTGTTATTGGAATAATTAGATCATAATCTTGAGCCCATTGGAAATATGATTCATTCATCAATATTTTCCTACATAATGAACATAATATTATTCTTACATCATAAAATTCAATATCAGAGTCATAATTAAGCAAACATGCAATACCGTGATTAACTATGATCAACCTAATCCATACTAAATCAATATATACAATGTGTGAGTATATTAAAATCTTCAGTGTGACAATGATAAAATCCCATTTTTAAATCCCAGCTCTCTCCAACGGGGCAACTCTCAAAGCTACCGGTCATATGGTATCCTAGCTGGCAGCGTGTGAACCTGAAATTGTTAAAATATAAACCATAAGCATTAAGCTTAGTGAGGTACTCTTTCCCTGCAATAGAATAACAATTCTATATCGAATATGTAGATATAAAATCCGAACAATCCTGCCCATTGGCAATAACAAATCATGGATCATAAGATCCAAATAATTCTGCCCGTTGGCAATAACAAATCCTGGATATTTGAATATCCAAACAAATCCTGAATACCGAAGTATTCAAACCAATCCTGGATCATGAGACCCAAAAAAATCCTGGATATTTTAATATCCAAACAAATCCTGAATACCGAAGTATTCAAACAAATCTGCTCTTAGAGCTATATTCATATTTATATATGAAATAAATAATAACTACACTCACCTTGGCAGTTTAACTGGCTTTTCCCTTGCCTTTATCTAGTACTTGTTCAATCAAATCTTCTTCCCTTACTATCATTCTTAAAATATTAGTATCATCTTAATAATATCAATAATCCAAAGAACGATTTAAACATAATTCAATCCATAAGCATCACATGATTCCATTCAAATCATTTATCACAAGTGAAGTTCTATCCAAATCCATGATAGCATATTCAACATATTCAAATCATAGACCAAATATAAATTCATTTATTCTTGGAAATTAAATCCTTGTCATATTAGTATTCCAATACAAAAGACGGTACATCATGTTTGGTCTCGTAGAGCAAGATATGCTCATTTCTTTACCACATGGCAAATCTTCCCTATAGGCCCTCTTATCATTCATTCAACTTCCACGAATTTCCATAATTTTTCTACATCATAAATTTATGTGATATTTCACCCAACATCAGTAAACATATTGAAAAATACAAAATTAAATTTTCATAATTTTTAAGGTTCGTTTGCTATGTCAAGCAAAACACCGAACACATGGCGGGCATATTTTCACCCTTAGGGCAGATTTCATACCCGAACTTAAAACTCTCACCAAAGACTCATTTATTGGTATTTTATCATTATTTTCGGATATGTAATACCTATATGAGTCCAGGTTAATCTCCAATTGGAATCAATCAATTCCAGTAAGTACACGAAAATATATGGAAGTTTGAATAAACAGAGTTTCTAAACAAATGAATTTTAGGGTTTTGTACATTCAACTTAACTTAAACTTGCATATATCCATACATATGCACCCAAGCATGAAAGTTCAATAAAAAATCAAGGATTTATATCATATAAATCGTAAATGAAAGAAAAATAGCAAGATTCATGGTTGGAATTACCTTAGGGGCTTTTTCGTAATTTTCTATGAATTTTCTTCAATTTTCTCCTCACTTTTTCTTCCTAACTTCCTACTTCTCTTTCCTTAAGCTTAAAATCTCTCATAGCTGCATTTTGGATGAATAAAGAGGTAATTCTAAGGGTTTAAGGTCGGCCAAAGCCACCACCCTTCCCAACCAATGAGAATAAAACATTTGTTGCCATATTAAGACAAAATACTACTTAACGGATGGACTACTTTGCCCTTGTTTCGTAATTTTGGGATAACTTTCCACTCGAACCTTCGTTTCACCCACTGTTTGTTGTGTTACAACCATAACTCACTTGTCTACAACTATGTAGTTTTCACCTCAAGTCAATTGTTATGTCATAAAGGTCAAAACTAGCCTTAAACATGAACATTCCTACCGAAACCTTCAAAATTTTGTATTTGTAACTAATTCGACATTTCATGCTTTTTGAAGGTAGGATTAGACTAAGCATAATAAATTAACATCACGTGTATTAATGACACACTAATCATATCACATAATCTAGGCATGATTTAAGCATAATTAATCATAATTATATTCGGGTTGTCACAATTCTCCCCCTGTTAGGAAATTTCGTCCTCGAAATTGACATACCTTGGTTGTCCGAATCAAACAAATACGGATAACGCATTTTCATGCTATCCTCACTCTCCCATGTAGCTTCTTCCATGGAATGCCTTCTCCACACAACTTTCACAAGTGGGATCACCTTTGATCTCAATATTTGTTCTTTCCTATCGACGATAGCAAGCGGTTCTTCCACGTAGCTCAAATCTTCCTTCAACTCAATAGGTTGTTCCGCCAATAAATGTGAAGGGTCTGCTACATACTTTCTTAACATAGAAACATGGAAAACATCAGGTAACCGAGATAATTCTGGTGGTAACGCTAACTTGTAGGCAACCATCCCGACTTTCTCAAGGATTTCATAAGGTCCAATGTAGCGTGGACTTAATTTCCCTTTCTTTCCAAACCTCATAACTCCTTTCCATGGAGATATTCGAAGAAACACATAATCCCCTTTATGGAATTCCAAATCTTTTCGTCGTTTATCCGCATAACTTTTCTGTCTGCTTTGAGTTGTTCTTATTCTATCTTGAATAATCTTCACTTTTTCAGTGGTGACTTCAATCAATTCTGGACCCTCTATCTTCCTTTCACCAACTTCACCCCAACATATTGGTGTACGACATCGTCTACCGTACAATGCTTCATATGGAGCCATACCAATAGTAGACTGAAAACTATTGTTATATGCAAATTCTATCAAAGGCAAATATTCATCCCAATTACCCTTGAAATCAAGCACACAGGCTCTAAGCATATCTTCCAAAATCTGTATTGTCCTTTCAGACTGCCCATCTGTCTGGGGATGAAAAGCCGTACTAAACTTTAAGTTGGTACCCATAGCATACTGCAAACTATCCCAAAATCTGGATGTAAAAGTAGGGTCCCTATCTGAAACAATAGAAACAGGTACCCCATGCAATCGAATAATTTCATTAACAAACAATCTAGCATACCTATCAACTGTATATGTAGTCTTGACTGCTAGAAAATGAGCGGACTTGGTCAATCTATCCACCACTACCCAAATCGAATCTGACCCCTTCTGAGATCGAGGAAGCCCAACCACAAAATCCATCGTTACATGATCCCATTTCCATTCCGGTATTGGCAATGGCTGAAGCAGACCAGTAGGTTTCTAATGCTCCACTTTTACTTGCTGACATATAAGGCATCTAGCAACAAAATCAACTATTTCCTTCTTCATATTATTCCACCAATAATGCTCCTTTAAATCCCTATACATTTTAGTACTACCAGGATGCATAGTATAAATGGAATTATGAACCTCATCTAAAATTTCCTCTTTCGATCCACCCACATTAGGCACACACAACCGCTGCTTATACAATAAGGTGCCATCATTCACAATACAAAAATCTTCAGACTTACCATCTTGGACATCTTGTCGTTTCTTCTCAAGGAAAGGATCTTGACTTTGCAAATCACGAATACAGGTAGCTAATAAAGGCCTCACGCTTACATGAGCAAAGAATCTATCCCCATCTACTAGTTGCAATTCTACTCCCATCAATCTCAACTCCATAATATGAGCAACTCTAGCACATCGAATACAAGATGACCTGCCTGAAGCCTTTCTACTCAAAGCATCTGCAACTACATTTGCCTTTCCTGGGTGGTAGTGAATTGTACAATCATAATCTTTAATTAACTCCATCCACCGCCTCTGCCTCAAATTCAACTCCTTCTGAGTAAATATATACTTAAGGCTTTGATGGTCAGTAAAAATTTCACATACCTCACCATATAGATAATGACGCCATAATTTCAAAGCAAACACAATAGCAGCAAGTTCCAAATCATGTGTAGGATAATTACGTTCATGTGTACGCAACTGCCTAGAAGCATAAGCAATAACTCTACCATGCTGCATAAAAACACAACCCAACCCCTGATGTGAAGAATCGGTATAAACAACAAAACCATCTCCACCATGCGGAATAGTAAGAACAGGTGCAGTTACCAACCTCTTTTTCAATTCATCAAAACTATTTTCGCAATCAGAATTCCATTCAAACTTAACATCTTTCCGGGTTAGTTTAGTCATTGGTAAGGCAATCGAAGAAAATCCCTTAATAAACCTTCTATAATACCCAGCTAAACCCAGAAAACTCCTCACCTCAGTCACATTATTGGGCCTCTCCCATTTTACAATAGCATCTACCTTTTTAGGATCAACACATATACCATCTCCCGAAACAACATGGCCTAAAAATACAACTTGTGATAGCCAAAATTCACACTTGCTAAACTTGGCATACAACTTCTTATCTTTCAACAGATTCAAAATAGTTGTGAGATGCTTTTCATGTTCAACCATATCACGTGAATAAATCAGAATATCATCAATAAAAACTATCACAAATGAATCAACAAAAGGATGCAGTACCCGGTTCATAAGATCCATAAATACAGCTGGAGCATTAGTCACCCCAAAAGGCATCACCAAAAACTCAAAATGACCATACCGAGTGCGAAAAGCAGTTTTAGAAATATCACTCTCCTTCACCCTCAACTGATGATACCCTGATCGCAAGTCTATTTTTGAAAACACTTTAGCACCCTGTAACTGATCAAACAAATCATCTATACGAGGTAAAGGGTATTTGTTCTTAATTGTAGCTTTATTCAGTTGCCTATAATCAATACACAAACGCATGGTACCATCTTTCTCCTTCACAAATAAAACTGGCGCACCCCATGGAGATACACAAGGCTGTATGAACCCCCTATCAAGTAAATCTTGCAACTGAATATTGAGTTCTTTCAACTCAGCAGGTGCCATTCTATACGGTGCCATAGAAATAGGGGTTGTCCCTGGTGCTAATTCAATACAAAATTCAACTTCTCTTTCTAGAGGTAACCCTGGCAACTCACTAGGAAACACTTCAGGAAAATCCCTTACAATAGGAACATCAACTAATTGTAAATCTCCCTTCCCAGTGCCAAGAACATATGCAATAAAACCCTCACAACCCTTACTCAATAATTTCCTCGTCTGAATAGCTGAAATGATGCAACTGGGAACAATTTTCCTTTCCCCCACAAATTTAAATTCAAGCTCACCAGGCATATTAAAAACAACTTCCTTACAGAAACAATCCATAGATGCATGATATTTAGATAACCAATCCATTCCCAAAATTATATCAAAATCAGAAATATCCAATGGAAGTAGATCTATAACTATATCTCTAGCCCCCACAGTCAAAACACAATCACGAAAAGCATATTCAGCTACAACCATTTCCCCCATAGGCATATAAATACCCAACCCCACATCTAAACGAGTACATGGTCTATTCAGGTATACATCAAAAGCATAGGACACAAAAGAATGCATGGAACCAGGATCAATCAAAACATAAGCGCTTCTATCAGTAACAGAAAGTGTACCTGTCACCACATCTGGAGTAATCTCAGCTTCTTTCATTGTAAAAACTCGTCCACCTGGCCTGGAACTACTAGCTTGTCCTCTGCCCATACTTTTCACTACACTGCCCGGAGATAACATTTTGCTTGCTACTTCACTATGTGCTGCTGGATTCTCTGCCAATTGCGGACAATTCTTCTTAATATGCCCCACTTGATGACAATGGTAGCATTCCAATCCCTTAAGCTTAGGACACTCAGATTTATAATGCCCTTCCTCTTTACAAAAGAAACATGTAACAACTCTTGTCGGTGCCTCACCCTTTCCTGACCTCCTACCCAGACTAGAAGATTATCCACCCCTAGTATCTGTGCCAAATCTCCCCAGACCTCTACCACTATCTCCACCACCTCTCTGAAATTTATGAGGTTCCATATTAACACTTCCACCCTCACCTCCCTTAAAGTGAGATGCGTCGAATTTACTCTTTTTAAAACTCTCTCTACTTGCCACCCCTTGGTTCATTTGCCTTTCTGCTATCGTGGCTTTGTTTACCAGAGAAGCATAATCTTCTAACTCATAAGTGGACACTCTATTTTGAATAGGCCAAATCATTCCATCTTGAAATTTACTACATTTATCTTCTTCCTCCTGCACATACTTAGTAGCAAATATAGACAAAGCAGTAAATTTAGCATCATACTCCCTCACAGACATGTTCCCTTGGGTTAAATTTATAAACTCCCTCAGCTTCTCCCTCCTATAGACCTTAGGGAAATACTTAACATACAAAGCTTTAATAAATTCAGCCCAAGTAATGACATCAGTACCTTCCATCCTTGGCACCAAATGGTTGCTGGCTTCCCACCAATACTTCGCCTCTCCTTTGAGCTTAAACACAACTATATGCATTTTATGGTTATCTGGAACCTTCATAACTGCAAAGATAGTTTCTAGATCCCTGACCCACATCTCGGCTTCTGTAGGTTCAACTGACCCTGTATATTCTGGAGGATTCAACTTCAAAAACTTCTCATGCATGGAATCTTTCATTTCCTTCCTTGCCTCTTTCTCAATCCTGGCCACGGTCTTTGATTCTAGATATCTAGCCTGTTGTTCTGCCATTTGCGCCATATTTCTTTCTTGTTGCTCTGTCATCCTCATCATTGCCTGTGCCATTATTTGCATCTCTGTAGGCTGCTCTTGATCTCTAGCCCTTCCAGCAACACTTTGCTCTACTTCAGTATTCTCTGCACGAGAAGCCACTCCCTCTTCTCTATGTTGTCCATTCCCAGGTTCCATATGGAATTATCTGTAATACAACAAAGTTCTAACAACCAATATAAACAGTTTATACTACTAAACTATTGGTTAGTACATAAATAATTCATAAATATAAAATCAACTCAATACTGCCATCTAACCGTCACACACGTCCAGAATTAATAACCACGCTCTGATACCACTAATTGTCACACCCCAAAACCCAATATCCATACTAATCATTTGTTATTGGAATAATTAGATCATAATCTTGAGCCCATTGGAAATATGATTCATTCATCAATATTTTCCTACATAATGAACATAATATTATTCTTACATCATAAAATTCAATATCAGAGTCATAATTAAGCAAACATGCAATACCGTGATTAACTATGATCAACCCAATCCATACTAAATCAATATATACAATGTGTGAGTATATTAAAATCTTCAGTGTGACAACGATAAAATCCCATTTTTAAATCCCAGCTCTCTCCAACGGGGCAACTCTCAAAGCTACCGGTCATATGGTATCCTAGCTGGCAGCGTGTGAACCTGAAATTGTTAAAATATAAACCGTAAGCATTAAGCTTAGTGAGGTACTCCTTCCCTGCAATATAATAACAATTCTATTTCGAATATGTAGATATAAAATCCGAACAATCCTGCCCATTGGCAATAACAAATCATGGATCATAAGATCCAAATAATTCTGCCCGTTGGCAATAACAAATCCTGGATATTTGAATATCCAAACAAATCCTGAATACCGAAGTATTCAAACCAATCCTGGATCATGAGACCCAAAAAAATCCTGGATATTTTAATATCCAAACAAATCCTGAATACCGAAGTATTCAAACAAATCTGCTCTTAGAGCTATATTCATATTTATATATGAAACAAATCATAAGTACACTCACCTTGGCAGTTTAACTGGCTTTGCCCTTGCCTTTATCCAGTACTTGTTCAATCGGATCTTCTTCCCTTCCTATCATTCTTAAAATATTAGTATCATCATAATAATATCGATAATCCAAAGAACGATTTAAACATAATTCAATCCATAAGCATCACATGATTCCATTCAAATCATTTATCACAAGTGAAGTTCTATCCAAATCCATGCTAGCATATTCAACATATTCAAATCATAGACCAAATATAAATTCATTTATTCTTGGAAATTAAATCCTTGTCATATTAGTATTCCAATACAAAAGACGGTACATCATTTTTGGTCTTGTAGAGCAAGATATGCTCATTTCTTTACCACATGGCAAATCTGCCCTATAGGCCCTCTTATCATTCATTCAACTTCCACGAATTTCCATAATTTTTCTACATCATAAATTTATGTGATATTTCACCCAACATCAGTAAACATATTGAAAAATACAAATTAAAGTTTCATAATTTTTAAGGTTCGTTTGCTATGTCAAGCAAAACACCGAACACATGGCGGGCATATTTTCACCCTTAGGGCAGATTTCATACCCGAACTTCAAACTCTCACCAAAGACTCATTTCTTGGTATTTTATCATGATTTTAGGATATGTCATACCTATATGAGTCCAGGTTAATCTCCAATTGGAATCAATCAATTCCAGTAAGTACACGAAAATATATGGAAGTTTGAATAAACAGAGTTTCTAAACAAAGCAATTTTAGGGTTTTGTACATTCAACTTAACTTAAACTTGCATATATCCATACATATGCACCCAAGCATGAAAGTTCAATAAAAAATCAAGGATTTATATCATATAAATCGTAAATGAAAGAAAAATAGCAAGATTCATGGTTGTAATTACCTTAGGGGCTTTTTCGTAATTTTCTATGAATTTTCTTCAATTTTCTCCTCACTTTTTCTTCCTAACATCCTACTTCTCTTTCCTTAAGCTTAAAATCTCTCATAGCTGCATTTTGGATGAATAAAGAGGTAATTCTAAGGGTTTAAGGTCGGCCAAAGCCACCACCCTTCCCAACCAATGAGAATAAAACATTTGTTGCCATATTAAGACAAAATACTACTTAACGGATGGACTACTTTGCCCTTGTTTCGTAATTTTGGGATAACTTCCCACTCGAACCTCCGTTTCACCCACCTTTTTTTGTGTTACAACCATAACTCACTTGTCTACAACTATGTAGTTTTCACCTCAAGTCAATTGTTATGTCATAAAGGTCAAAACTAGCCTTAAACATGAACATTCCTACCGAAACCTTCAAAATTTTGTATTTGTAACTAATTCGACATTTCATGCTTTTTGAAGGTAGTATTAGACTAAACATAATAAATTAACATCACGTGTATTAATGACACACTAATAATATCACATAAGCTAGGCATGATTTAAGCATAATTAATCATAATTATATTCGGGTTGTCACAGTAACCATCTTCTACGATGCACGTCCACAACACGCGCCTCCACGAGTGTCTCGGTATCCACCGATATGGCCTTGTGTCGTATACGATGTTGAACAAGAAAGTAAACTTCTCCACTTATCCACCATAAAACCAGCAATGTTCAAGTGTTTAACAAACCCAACTTGGTGCAACAAAGATCACATAAACATATGGTAATGATAACTCGAATCTCTGTAAACTCTAAGGATATTTTATATTGAAAACATTTAGAAAACTTTGTGCAGAAACCTTTCTGTATAGTAAACTATTTTTCGCACTGCACACCTTTCGAGAAACTAAACACGCCTTTTTATAATTATTTTAAGGCGGTGAGGAATCTCGTTCGAGCGAAATACTGCGTCGTTCGAACGACAGCAGCTCTCGTTCGAACGACATTTTTTGTCGTTTGAACGACGTCGCCTAGATTAGAGTTTTGATACATCCAACTTTGAAAACAGAGATTTACTTAAAACCAACTCTTATCCGACTCTAATCCGTCCTCATCAACTCTAAACAAAGTGTAAACATTTAAAACACTTATAAAACATTTTCTTTTAAAAATAACATCCTTATTTTTGTAAAATAAAATTCTGAGTTTCATTAATATTATGCATTCATACCTGAGTGATCTCGGAAATGCAATTAAACTTTTAAGACGATAAATTCGCACCAATTAAACTTCGGCATGATTAATTCCTTGTAGCTTTGCCTCAACGTCTTCAATTAATCTTTTACAAGTCATAGTCTCGTAGTGATAAGACAATAAAAATCTTCCTGTGACTCAAACATGTTTTGTTCCGAGAATAAGTCAAAACTATATTAAGACTCAATTGGAAATTTGGTCCTTACAGATTGGTAGACCAATGGGATTAGATGACTGTATCATGATTGATGATATGATGGCTAGTGATGTTGAGTTTGTATCAGCTTAGTCTAGGCATGATCCAAGATTGTTTGAGAAAACATAAGTTGTGAATCCTAACGTAGGAATGATCCATGATGATCAGTTCATTGGTGGTAGCGTGATATTTTCTGGATACCGGTTATTTTGAGGGATTGTTTCAATGGATGAGTTAGGCATATTTGGGATTAGTAGTAAGACCTTAGGGTTCGCCATGAGTGGGTTACCAATGTAACTGATGAAAATAAAATCTTTGGATTTTAGACTATAGTGTTGAGGATCCCCTAGAATTGAAAATTGGTTATAGGTAACTGAATTCTAAGGCTGATGGCCATGAATTTTGAGGATGGAATTTTCTAAGGATGGTAGAATGTAATACCTGGCCCTAGAAAAATAAGTATATAATAATAATCTAAGTATTTTATTCAAATAAAAATTTGAGGAATAATTATATAAGGGAATTACGCCAAATGCCACGAAAAGTGACGCGTTAGGAAAAATAATTAAAGAGAATAATCTCCATAATGCATGGTTCGCATGAATGCGTATTCAAGTTTTAATAGTCCTGATAAGTATGTTGGTCAAGTTTGATGCAAAAATGCCAAGGACTGATTGTGACATGGTCATTATTAACATAAGGCGATTGTTGCTAGCACGTTCCTCACACGACGCAAACTTGCGTGATTTTTATAGGACAATTGGAGAGGGATAAAAATGGTGTGACTACATATTTGGATCCCTAAAAATATAAGAAAAAAATACCATGTGGAGGAAAAATTAAAACTAAATAAAAGTTAATTTAACACTTTTTTACGCTAAGCGACACTGTGAAAATCCAATTTTGCGTGAATTGTTTAGGACAATTGGGAAGTTAAAATAATAAAATGACCACTTTTATAGGGTTCAAAAAATACATATAAAAATACCATAGGGGAAAAGTCAAAAAATAAATAAAAAAATATTTTTCGTTAAAATATGATAATGATTAGAAAAATCTGGAAAAAAAATCAAGAGATGTAAAATTTAACTCCGAGCAACTTTCCTTCTTTGACGTCTTCAAAAAAAATCATTTAAACCCGTTTCAGGTGGATTTTCTATCTAAAATATAGTAAAATTATTTTAGGTGTTGTCAAGATATGGTCCATTGATCTAGGACGCGTGTCGACCTCTTAGGAAGTCTAGACCCATATGATTTTGGGTTTGCCTTATTAGGAGGGTTGGTGAGATTTCCGTTTATAATATGTAAGGGCTTGGAGTGTTTTGTATTTAAATATAGAGAGGTGGGTCTAGGGTTTAATATTTTCCATCAGTTTTGTGCCTCCCCCCTCTCTCTGAGTTCCAAATGCCTTTCATGGATAAGGGCAATCTTCCCCAGGCCTTTCCACCCCTATACACCACCTTAAACCACCATGAAAATACCATTAAAGAGCCTAGAATCACCTTATAACACCATAGAAACCCAAATGGTTATTGATGGGTTGACGAAGATGAAGTTCTTGGAGTTGGGTGGAAGTTTTATAGAGAGATTCTTGGAGCTAAAAAAAGGATTTTGTGGAGAATAATAGAGCTTAAATAGAAATTTTATTGAGCATGCTTGGAGGATGCATTTGGTAACCCCTTGAGGCCACCTTTAGAGATGGAGGTTACTCCTCCTACACCAACCTTTGTACCACTATTTGGAGACTTTAGAAGTGGAAAAAATCAACCTTCATATGGGTTTAAAGTTTAGTAGAATTTCAGCATGTTTATTTACATATATTAGGCTTAATATATATAGGATATATGTTAGTTTGCATCCATGAGTTGATTAGTTGCAATCTCGTCATTTTGTATGAAAATGGGTTTCAAAAAGATGATTTAAAATAGGTTAAAAATGTAGAAATTTTAGAATATATGTCTTGAATATTTTATACAATAAAATATGTTATAATAATATTTGAACGGTAAATAAGGCGATTTCGTGCAAAGGAATATATTAGGCTTGCTTAAGCTATTTGTGAGATAAAAATGTGATTTTCTACATGAATAATGAAGAGAAAATTCAAAAGGGGAACTTTCTCTTTAATGGATATTTTAAAATGTGTGAAACTCATGTAGAAAGTAAAAGGAGTTTAATGTGTAAATATGTGAAAAGCAAGGATTTTTCATAAGTTATGAGTTAAAAGTTAGTGATTTATGTTAAATGTTTCAAATGTGTAAATAGTAGCAAAGTATGTGTTAAAATGCAAAATCCCATAAATAAAGTGTGTATTTCATATGTGTAGAAAATGAGAGTTTAATATGTAAAAATGTTTTATTTTATATATTTAAGGTGTTAAAGTGACAAATGTGAAAGTTTGGTAAAATGAGATATTGAACATGTGCTAAAAATAATTAAAAGTATTTTAAATGTTAAGTTAGAAACTTATAACGATTTTGAGAAATAACACTTATTAAAGGACTAAATTGCAAATTGGCAATAAAAGGATAAATTGGTAAATTTACATAAAGTGGAACATTTTTATGAAATAAAAAATGTTAACGAATGGTGTTACATTATTGTAGATGAAATTGGCATAAGTCCTTAAGACGTAAATGAATTTGGTATAAAAATCAATGTTAAGTGTGAATAAAAGGGACTTAAAGCGAAAGAAACAATTTTCCAAGTGTAAATAGGAAAACGGGTGGTTCAGTCCGAGTTTCGGCTTCCGCCGGTAAAAAGGTGAAAAGAGTTATAATGTGAAAATTTGATAAAATGTTAAAACACATGTGAAGATAAATAAACACTAGGATGATGCCAAAAAATAATTAAGAAGGGCATGACGTCCCTAGTGATGAAATGCCTCAAACCCATTGCGCAGTTAGCATATGGTGACTGGAACTGACGTATGGTGTCCGTGAAGTCCATGGATATTGGAGGATTCCGAGAAAAGATGATTGTATTAATTGGAACATGATAACAAATGAGTTGTGTGATGGAAATAACTTAACTTATATGAAATGATAATGTTTCGTTCGGTGTATAATATGGGCACTTAAATTGAGAATAATGACTAATGTCCATAAGAAAAGAGGAATGGTTAAGTAATATGACTAAATGGGTAAGTAAGCAACCTAATGAGGTTTAAATTCATAATGACACAAATGCCCGTGTTGTATAAGGCTTTAAATATTAATTAATATTTTATTACACGTGTGCGTGTGTTGAAAGAAAGCCTTAAGTAATGATTAAGCAACTTTGGTGTGAGTTAATGAACGTTGAGTAATAAATATTTTGAAAATCAATGAAAAATTTTCCTAACAATTTCTAGTCGTGTAACTGTGTGCATTAATAGGAAAGAATGCTAATTTTAAGCATAAAGATACAAAATTATTATTTTGTAAAGATAAGGAAAATAAACAGTATCAAATAACATTTTAGGAATAAAGCGATTTAATACATTAGAACATGTATGTTCAAAGGTATATATGTAGATATATACTTATTTTCACATGCATGTAGTTATAGTGTGTGAGTATTCTTTCTACCATTCGTTTTCATATTGCATTTGTATAAGTTCCCATTTTGCATTCAGCTCCCTCCCTCCTTTTGTTACAGTAGGTTGTATGTTGTTCTGTATTTTTTAGGGCGTTTTACAGGTAAGTACTTAATTTGCATTTACGTTAGTAGCTCTGTTTACTTGGCCTTGGGGACACTCCCCTTGGGTCACATCACGTACTTTGATGAAAATTTGAATCACATGATTATAAGTGTGACATTAGATAATAATAAAATTAGAGTAAAAACATTATTTAGGTTGTTCCATTGCACTTCACAATTAACGTGCAAGTCGAATTGGGTTGATCCTTTATAAACCCTTAAATTCGGGTCGGGACGTTACATGTAAACACGAGGAAGACGACCATTAGGTTGATATTTTGTAACGTCCTTGACAACGGTTGACACTCTTAAAAAAACAATGGTCTTGGCATTAACAGCAGAAGCATTTGAATCATCGAAGTCGGTATCATCACTACGTGAGTCTTTTAAGTCATCTTTTAACCTCAAAATCCCAGTCTCAATCAAATATTTAGACTCTTCAAATGTTAGGGACTTCTTCATATTTTCAATAAATCCTAGAAGGTTATCTCACAACCCCTGATTGTAAGAAAACATATCCCTAAGAGTCTTCTCACGTACCTTCTAAACTTTTATCAATTTATCATTATTCTCTATGGCACAATCTTCTACCTTAGTCTCAAATCTCTTAGATTCCATTATTTATTTCTCTAAAACATGGACTTTATCATCACTCTCTTTCTTTGATACTTCTAAATTTTGAAAATCACGTTTCATGTCCTTAAGCTTCTCACAGAGAATATCTCTTTAAGTTTGAAAGGTTTGAAAAAATTTGATTTCATATTTTAAGCAAAAAAAATCTTTTTTTTTTAAATTGAACTTTTTTTTTGCAAATTTCAAATTCAAATGAATTAATTTTTAAGCACGGTTATGAAGCTCATTAAACTCCTCACGAATATCAAAATCGTCATCATCTCTATTGACATTGGACAAATTATCACTATGATGACCCATCGAGAGAAACAAACAAACAAACAAATAGAGAGAGAGAGAGAGAGAGAGAGAGAGAGAGAGAGAGAAAGAGAGAGAGAGAGAGAGAGAGAGACCCTAACAACCCTAAAACGACACAAAACTACGGATCAACACAATGACTTAGTGTACCCGCTCTAATACTACTTGAAAGTCCTGTAAGGTTCTATATGGAAAAGGGAAAAAACAAGCAAACCACTATTTTTAAATATTCTCAAATTTAAGTTCAATTAAAAAAGTTTAACCCAAATAAAATTTAGCACCAATCAAACAATTGTTGTATTAAAATAGATTAACCAATTTTACCTTTATCCTAAAGCGTGCATCTATGAGATAGCAGGATAAAATAAAATAATACAAACAATAAGTCATTGTATGAGAAATATACAAAATGGAAAAAACCTTGGGCGGCCCAGCCACACAAATTTATTATGTACGGAATAATAAAGGACATGATCGTAGACTTACACAACGACCTTGACACCCTCGCAAGGCTTGACTCTTTTCGTTCCTCAACCTTTTACATAGTGACGCGGAGGAGCCAACCCGCAAAGCAGACACAACATGTGAGTCCACACACATCTCGATATCTACCGAATAGGTACAACGAACGTCTACGAATTCGAACACGAAATCCACCTATAATACCCCGTGTTTTTCGAAATAAAACATTGTGATGGAAATTAATTTAATAATTTTGGATTTAACTTGGGAACAAATTAAATCAGACATATTTACATTTAAAGGAGTAAAATTTAAATTGAGAAACAATACTTATTCGTGATTTTATAATTATTGGACTTAATTGGACATGATAGGTTCATTCACAGAAAAGAAGTCATGTAGTAATTAATTTATGGTTATGCGTCTTCTAAACATAATAAAAATGTATATGTTAAATAAAAATAATTAGGACACGTTTTGGGATGTTTTATAAACTCATTTAGATATCTTAGACCTTTAAAAATGATCCGAGTATAGGTATATCACTTGGGAGGTTATTAAGCTTTTTGGTTATGGGTTCGCGCCCATTTTGAGGTCCAAAACTGGGGATTTAGGCCTAACTCGAGATTAAGGATTTTTATAAGTTTAATAAGAATTTGGAAAACACCATTTACATAACAAAAGAAACCCTAGTAGCCCCACACACAGAGAGCGGATACCAAGGTGAAAAAGAAGAAGGAGAATTGGAGATTCAAGAAGAGGAGTTTCCACCTTCATCTTGAGGCAAGAATTTTCTTACTTACTTTAATTTCCAATTTATTTTTAAATTTATTTGTGTAGGGTCCCATGTAGATTTCTGGATTCGTATTGTAATTCATATTGGGGAATAGATTTCATTATATGCATGTAGAGGATCTCACTTTGATGATTATAAAATTGTAAAATTGAAAGATCGATTAGAAATTTCGAAAAAATAATAATAAGGATGGTTTAGAGATAGATCTTGCGATAATATAGGATGATAGCTTAGATCTAATAAATACCCATGAAAAAAGAATGGTTTTTGTCACGAATTGATGAAAAAGATCTGATCATGAAAACTAGGAATTTCTCATTCTATAATTTTGGAGATAATGGTACTCTTATGATTTGATTAGGAATTAGGTGTTATTCTCATATAAAAATTGTTGATAGATGATATTAAACCCTTTAATGATCATATATGGGAGGTTGTGATAATTTTTGGGTGTTAAATAATGAGTTGTGTGTGGAGAAAACTTGGAAAATTCGTCCAAAATGGTAGCAGCCTCGAAGTTGCCCAAACCTAGGGGGGAATTGGTTCACCCTGAGGGCAATCCAGTTCGGATGCCCTGTTCACCCCAGGTTGGTTAGTTTGCATTTTAGGTTAGTCGTCCAGAGTGTCGATGAATTTAGGAGTTATAAAATATTAAGTTAATACTTCTGGAATATTGGTAAGACTAAAATATATTCATTTAGGCCACTAGTGAATTTTGGAAAGATTGGTAAGATAATATATTCATTGGGTTAGCCAGGATTAGGATACGGGATAGGGAACATGGGATTTAAGGTATGACTCGAAAAGGCTGGTGACTATGTAAATAATTTGTAGAAATTTGGTAATGTTGAATGACTATTTAAGATAGCGGAATTTATATTTAACGGGAAGGTTGTTGGTAAACACCTAAACTAATTGGGATAAATTCTGGAGATATTGGGACTGTCATCTAATTACTAACACTAATAATTAATGAGATGGTTAATTAAATGGAAAATATTGATGGGCAAATCAATAATATATCGTGGGGATAATTCTAGAGCAATTACCTCTCTCTCTCTCTCTCTCTCTCTCTCTCTTTCTCTCTCTCTCTCTCTCTCTCTCTCTCTCTCTCTCTCTCTCTCTCTCTCTATATATATATATATATATATATATATATATATATATATATATATATAGTGGTATAGATACGTAATTATTTATTTGTGTAGAACATATCTATGTTCATGAACTGTCCTATCGGTTGGGGTTGCGCGCATTCGGGACCGGAGCACACGTCGGCATAGGTGGTCTAGGCGTCATGTAAGTTATTTTTTAGGTACTACATAGGAGTTAAGTGTTGATGTTGGGATCCATGTGACACCGCTTGGTATGGGCCATGCAATGGTATAACTACGTAGGTACCGCCCCACTTGCTTATGTTTTGTTTTGTCCATTTTGGATAAGGGACTCCTCCAGACTTACCGATAGAGCAAGAACGGGACATAAATGGTAGATGCCTGGGCTAATCGAAAAAATGGTAACACGAATGTAGACAATTTAAGTTCAGTACATGAATTATGCTAGATGCACCATATGTTTAATAATGCTCTTGTTAACGAAATTGCATTTAGGTTCCGTGGATAGGATACGATTAGTAATGCACCTAAGTAAGAGGTGAGGAAATTATCTCATGCAAGTGTCGATGGGAGACTCTTATTTAAACTAACTGTAATCTTACATTTCAATTTCAAATAGTTAATTCTTTCACACTCTAGGGCACTGGCCTAAATTATAAATCCCCCCTCCCCCAAGGTTTTCTTAGACAAGGATAGCGAGACTGAAAAAATATCAGACTTGCAGTCACGTGTTGCTTCTTGAATATCGATTTACTGATTTTAGTTTAGGCTGCTACTTCTTCCTGTCTTTATTTATTTTGGATTATTGTATAGGCATAAGCCCGGAGTCATTTGGTTATTAGTCGAAACAGTTATGTTCATGTTTATTTTTATTTTGCTGGACGTGGATGTTGGATTCATTATTACTTCTTGTTATTTAATTTAATTCAGTTTTAAATTCAAATGTGGTTTATTATATGAATGTTTATTAAGGTCAATGCTAAGAATGATATAAATTGTCAAGCAAGCCCCATCTTCAGTGTATCGTGTCTGGCCAACCTTTACGTGAGAAAATGGGGGTTGTTACACCACCGTTTCTTCATTGTAACATCACACCACGGAGTCCACCGTGTGTAAACAAAAAATAGGGTACGGAGTCCACCGCACGAAACGATTCTCAGCTAGATGAAGAGAATAAATTTTGGTTCCTACAAACTAGATCTCAAAGCATATAATATATGAAAGTTGGATCTTTAAACGGTTAGGTGTAAACAGGGTTTGGATTTCAAAACCTTAATCATAAATGATCACATAAACACATGGATATTTTTTAAATAGTTTGGGAACTCAAAAAGCATGAAAATCTTTAAGAAAAATGTTGCTCCACAACCCTATATATATTAGGTTTTCCATAAACGAGATAAGGATAAAAAAGATAATGAAAATCTCAACTTTGAACAACGCGCTAGTTTGTTCAAACGAAGTCAGAAGGCTTGTTTGCACAAAGTACAAAATCTTGATGGAACCAAACTTCTAACGATATATACAACGAAAAACTAATGTAGGCTAAAAACTGTTAGTTTGAAGTTTTATTGGATCCTTCGTTCGAATAATAACTTGTTCAAACAACATAGCTGATGTCATTAGAATGACTTGAAAAAAAATTCTAAAGACAAGTTTTAAAACAGTTTTTAAAAAATTATAAACAACACCCAAGACTAAATTGTCCAAGGATAAAATTATTCGCATTCATACCTGAGAGACCCTTGGAAGCAGAAGACGAAATGTGGGGAAACGTGGCACTAAACACGACACGATGAATGTAAAAATTCTAACTTGGCCACTACATCTTTAAACAAACGCGTCGTAGTCTTGAAAGGGTAAACAAACTCAATACCTAACCTATGACTAAAAGGTTTTGTCCAAACACCGAATTAAGCCAAAATACATACAAATTGACTATATTCGAAAAATTTTCCTTACAACCAAACTTCATTAAACATCCTACCAACATCATAAACGATCATACTCTTGGGAATGCCACCATAGGTTGAGGTCAAACGAATTAGGAGACTTTAACTTATTTTTGTTAAAAGTGAAAATTTGGTTTATCTGTGTTGATATATCTCTTTTCAGTATTGGTGAAAAAAGTATGCGAATATATTTTTTTCATATACAAAATTATTTCTTTGATTAACATAATAAGTCTATCATATTAAGTTTTGGTAAAGGTCCAAAATCTCATAGCGTTCTTGATTCACTACAACAAAGGGTTGATTCAGTAAAAGTTTCCTTCGTTGGTCGTGAACCAGGGCAGAACTTATGTTTAGGATTTCGCTGAGACGTGCCACAACCTACATCACTTTAGCGAAAATTGGTTTGTTGGTCGTGCCATATCCGGAAAAAAAAGATCTTTTACAAGATCTTGTCACTTTTCATGGGAGCCCGTGAAAATCAATCATAACAACAATATTTTCTAGACTTTAGGGTCCGTTTGATAGCACAAAAATTTCAAGGCAAATTCTCAAAAGTTGGAAAATTCTGGTATTTTTCAACTTTTAGGCTGTTTGATAGCCTTAATTTGCCCTGGAATTTGTTTTCTATGTACAACACCTCTTAAGCACAATTTGCCACCCTAGGGTGGAATTCAATTCTTTGGGGGGGGGGGGGGGGGGGGCAAGTTTTTGTTTGCCACCTTTGGGTGGCAAATCACTTAAAACCAATTTTTTTTTATAACTCTATATATTTCATAAATATATAAATATATATTGTTAATAAATATATAAATATATATATTTCGTATATTTTAATATATATTTGTATATTTTATATATTTTAGCACATATATGTATATTGCGTATATTTCGTATATTTATATATATTTCATATATTTATATATTTCGTACATTTATATAATTTATATAATTCATATATTTTAATATATATTTATATTTCGTAAATTTTGTATATTTCATATATTTCATATATTCCTTATATTTAATATATATTATTTACAAAATATATACATATATATAATATATATATGTATATTATATTCTGTATATATACATATATATAATATACATATATATAATATACACATATATTTACATATATATAATATACACATATACATATATATGTATATATATGTATATTATATTCTGTATATATACATATATATAATATATATTATTTTGTATATTCAGAATAATGTATATTATATATATGTATATATTCATAAATACATAATACATATGTATATATTCATATTATATATGTATATGTATATATATATATATATATATATATATATATATTCCGTAAATAATATATTATATTTTCATAGATTTTGTATATTTAATAGATTTTGTACATTTAATAATATAAAAATTATATATTTTGTACATTTAATAATATAAAAATTATATTATTAAATATAATAGATTTTTATATTATTAAATGTACAAAATATATAATTTTTATATTATTAAATGTACAAAATCTATTAAATGTACAAAATCTATGAAAATATAATATATTATTTACGAAATATATACATATATATAATATATATATGCATATTATATTCTGTATATATACATATATATAATATACATATATATAATATACACATATATTTACATATATATAATATACACATATACATATATATGTATATATATGTATATTATATTCTGTATATATACATATATATAATATATATTATTTTGTATATTCAGAATAATGTATATTATATATATGTATATATTCATAAATACATAATACATATGTATATATTCATATTATATATGTATATGTATATATATATATATATATATATATATTCCGTAAATAATATATTATATTTTCATAGATTTTGTATATTTAATAGATTTTGTACATTTAATAATATAAAAATTATATATTTTGTACATTTAATAATATAAAAATTATATTATTAAATATAATAGATTTTTATATTATTAAATGGACAAAATATATAATTTTTATATTATTAAATGTACAAAATCTATTAAATGTACAAAATCTATGAAAATATAATATATTATTTACGAAACATATGAATATATTAAATATATTATTATATGAATATATATGAATATATATTATATTATTTACTGAATATATATATTCCGTAAATTATTATTAATTTTCGGAAAAATATACAAAATATATGAATATTCCGAAAATTAATAATAATTTACGAAATATTTATATTCCGCAAATTATATTAATTTTCGGAATATATATATTCCGCAAATAATATAATATATATTCATATATTTTGTATATTTAATAATATATATATATATATATATACACACTCCGTAAACAAAATTTTCACATTTATATCTATTTTTCAGCTTTTGCGTTTGATAGAAAATGTGGAAAATTGATGATTTTCCAACTTGTATCAAACAGACGCAAGTTGAAAAATATTCATTTGCCTTGGAATTATTTGCCCTGGAATCAAATGTTCTGGAATCATTTGCATTTTTTCAGTTTTCTATCAAACGGACCCTTAGTGTTCAAATCTTTAGTAAAAAGGCTACTCGTACCCACTTTTACCATATAGCTTCCCATAAAAGCTAGAATGTGCATTTAAGAAAGTATTTGCTCATTATCAATCATTATCAAAGTGTGAGAGATCCCATTTATTATATCTTGATTTTTCAAATAACAAACTTTTTAAGAAAGACATAGATGAATCCAAAATATTTTTTAGAAAATCTTTTTAGCTAAAAAAATTTAAAAAGAAAAATTCTTTTGATTTTCTTCTTAATTTTTATATTTGCATTTGTTAGATGTTTTTTTTTAAACTCTGATTTAGAATTCTTATTGAAGTTTAAATACTTCTACTTTTATCCTTCGGAAAATATTTTTATATATTTGTCCTTGAGGGACTTTTTATGATGTCTCGAAATTGCAATGCGAGGTTTGAGTAAGCCAAAATATCTTAAATACTTTCAAAACCTTTAAGAAGACTCACGTCCTCGAAAGTGGTATCCAATCATTGGTAGCCTATTACTTGTTCCGATGGAACAAAAAGTTTGTCTCCAACATCAAAAAGGATGTTTTTTATTTCTTGGTGATTATCGAAGACGTTTGTTGCGATCAAAACTAGTAGCGGTTCTGAAGTGTTCTATAGTTGTTGGCATCTTCCTATACATAAGATATGCTGTGAAAGAGGGTTAGTGAAAGTAGTGGATTATGGATAGTAAGCCGTTATTTTGCTCTATAAGTCTCTATCATAGTTTATTTGTAGTTTAATTCCACTCAAGTTTTTTCCCGTTGTAGGTTTCTTCCTCATGCATCTTGGGTTTTGTGCATGCTTTAAAATTCCTACATTTAGATTCATCACCTAATATTTAAGATAAATTTGTCGTCATCTTTTTTGTAAAGATAATCACATAGACCTAATTTGTTCTATTAGTTCTTAAAAGGTACAATTTTCCTATATTACGACAATAAATTTTAATTTGGGTACTCCCTCTCCATTCGAGTTTTAAGCACATGCGCTCTCAGATTGACATGTATAATCTTCCTTAATGAAGATGAAATTGTGGAAATACAACACATATAAAAGGGTGCCTGGGTAATCCAGATCAAGTGAACTATGTGTCCTGTTTTATTCCCTTTGAACTTACCCTTGTTACAAACCCTACCAATTCCTAAGCCTTTGAGCTCGAACACCATTCTTCATCATCACCCTTCATCGTCACCTAGTAATTAGCTCCCTATCATACCCCTTGATCTTGTCCAAAACCCCTCTGAGATGGTGGGAGGCCTTGAAGTTGTAGACAACAATATCTTAAGCCTAATTTCCAAGAAGATACATATGAGGAAAATGGATCATAAGAAGTTAATAATGATAAAAAAAATAATGGGGATTCCAATTTGAGGGGCATTTTCCCCAAAGAATGCTAAGAAAGGATCAAGTACTCTTCAGCAAGGGAGATCCTTTAGGTTACTCATTCTGTTAAGTAAGACTTGACAAAGGCAAGAAAAAAAGGAAACCTCTAAAAACCAACCCAATATATGATATGTGCGTGGGGTGTTCGGAACATCATGGGGCTGAATGAGGTCGCCCAACAAAAAAGGTAAACAATATCATGTTGGTTTATAGTTCAAGTATCATGTGTATCTTAGAATCCAAAGCTAAATTTGGGATGTAAACAATATAATACCCCAATAGATTGTTATTTTATGGGTCAATTATTAAATAGTCCCTACTATAAATATATATTTTTTTAAAAGGACACATATTTTTAGTTTAACCCATTTAGTCCCTCGAGCACTCAATATCCTCTTATTTTTAGAGGTCCGCGCCAGCGGCACTCCCTCTCCAAAATATGTGGCAAAGGACTTTTTGAGGCAAAATAAAAAAATTTGGACTAAATGGGTATTAAAAAATCTCCGAAGGACTATTTGGTATATGTCCCTATTTTATTGGCTAAAGGCACGAACATTGATGGTAGAATTGTTCTTTGGGACACGCATGTGATTAATATTAATACTCTCTCAAGACTGGTCAATCTATCACTTGTTGTGTGAAGAGTGTTGAGGAAAAATCCAAATGTTTTTTTTACTTATATTCATGTTAAGGATAATAGAAGATCGAGGGCTCCTTTCTGGGATGACATAAAGATATTGGAAACTAGTGTTAATGGCTTTGGGTTTTAGCTGGAGACTTCAGCTCTATTTCCAGCTTCACTGACAGGTTTGGAGGATCCTAGGTCTATTATAATTAGATAATTGACTTGAAGTATGCATCAATCATTGTGAATTTTATGACATGAAAGCCATTGGGAATTTTTATAATTTAAGCAAAAAGTGAGATAGGGGGCAATAATGCTTTACCATGATTGAAAAATGCTTTGTAAATAAAGAGTGGTAAGACTTCCTCCCCACACTTAAGTGGAATTTTTTAATGAAGGGATATCTTATCATACCACTTTGCTTATTAATTCAATTGATAAAAATCGCCTTAAAGTGTTCACGTCAGATTTTTCAATTTATGAGTTAATCATAGTGACTTTCTTGACATTGCTAAGGTGAGTTGGGGTACCCATATAGAAGGAAATCCTATGTTTAGGCGGCTCATTGAGAATTTTAAAGTTTTGAAGAAGACCCTTAATAATCAATTCACCCAACATTCACAAAACATTTTTCTTCACTTTCGAAGAAGTTTCCCCATGTGGCTACCTGGACACTTTGACGTTTGGGGTTCTTGAGTTTGTAATTCGAATTCCATAATATTAAGAGAAAATTTAATTGAAAGATTATATGAGATTGAGAAGAATTTAAAATGAGGGAAAATGAGCTCTTGATGCCTAATACGCCCCTCTGTCACCACTAATATTGTCCCCACTTTAACCGCCTCACACAACCATATGGGATTTTATATTAACACATATTCACAAACTGATGCCAACGGGCTTGTATACATGAGGTGTGAGGCAGTGGAGCTGAAAAGGCATCGTTATTAAAAGAGTGTAAATCATTACATTTACGAAACGTTACTTACCTAGGCAATGTGAGACTTAATTCTAATTCAAATAGAAAATGTACATAGTTGATCCAATTCAAACACTTGGAATAATTCTACCACTTCTACTATGAGTAGCTTTTTTAGTGCTAACAGAACATAAAGTAATGAATTTTGTGCAACGTCAAAAAGGTCCTGATGTAATGGGATCATTTGGATTGTTACAACCTTTAGCATATGGTTTGAAATTCATTCCGAAAGGAACCTAATTTACAAAGTAGTGCTAATTTCTCTCTTTTTAGAATGGGTACAGTGGCTACATTTATGTTAAGTCTGGTCACTCGGGCTATCAAATCAATCATGATACGAATCTGTTACAATTCACCTACCTAAGGGAGCCCAACGTCCTTATTGGGATGGAAATCAACCATCACCCAACAAGTTAACACACTTAATTCTGGTTGAGTACCCACTCTAATACCTCACTTTACGACTACCGATATTTTTTTCTATTTTATCCACCTCGCACAGGGATTTGGAATTTTATTTCAACTCATATGCATAAACTAGTGTCAATGGGGTTTAAACCCCTAACACGTGGTATCATAAACCATATGTCTTACAAGTGGAGTTGAAAGCCTCAGTGTTAGAAGGAAAATTGTTGCATATACATGAACTGTTACTCACACAGAGAACGTGGGACGTAACTCTCTGAATATCAAATCGACCATGATATCAGTTTGTTACATGGTGAAACTTGTTTGAATTATAAAGTTATATAAAATATTTAGAAAAATATTACAGTTATTAGAGGAAGGAGAGAGATTTTTTGGAATGGAGTCATTAGACCCATGACAGTCAAGTTGTCACGGGGAAGCTCCCGTCGTTGCAACAACTTTTAGGCCCACTTTTCTGGAGCACCTTGGTGCTTAATTTTACTATTTGAGCATTTTGCCTCATCAAAATGCCCAACAAATCTAAAGATGGTTTCGGTGCCAAGCAAAATGGCAAACATTTAATATAATATGCAAAATTTTACCATTATGCATATGAACTTTTTTTAGCTAATTTCATTTTGTATAATAACACAGAGATGGTCTTACTAATATGTACATCTTTCTTCTAATGTGGTGGTTGATTTCACCTACAGATGGAATTTATTTACTTAAATTTTCCCACATCAATTTAGAATTATGTTTAATACCATTACACATGATTAGCATTAGAGCCTTTCTAATCTATGTATATATATAAATTTGTAGCCCAAAACAGTGTGAGCCTGCCGCGTGAAAATGGACTTAAATATCAATTAGCTTATAATCGTTTAGAGCTTCCAAGGTATATCCTAACCTTCCACTTCTCTCTCAAATTTTGAGATGTGCCTGTTCCGTGTTCTCTGGATCGTTTATGTCTCTTTACCTGCCTATCTCTTTCTATTTTACAAGTAGTACAATAGTTATTTCTCACAGTGTTTGCATCAAATAGGTAAAGAGACACAAAAAGAAAATAACAAAAAGGGACTTCGGAAATACATCAATGGGTATATACAGATTGTCGACCTTATAACAGGTTTTTCTCTTTCTTTCTCTATAATTTATATCATTTTATGAGCAGTCTCTCTGTATTTATGATTAATATTAAAACATTTGATTTGATGGAATATATACTACAGGAAGTTGAAACGATGATTTGATGATCAGTTCTTTTGGAAAACATTCAAAAGATTATTTAAAGACATGAGGATATGGTTATTTGAAAGGATTTAATTGGTGAGTTCAAATTCTGAAGGAAAAAAAAAGCATAATACTTGCAAATGATTGTTACCTTTGAGGTTCTTTGTCAAGATGAAAATTAACATGACTTAATGTGTGGATAGGTGATTGTTGTGAATTTTGGCACCGTACGGATTTATTTTTTTAAAATATTAAAAAATATATTTTTTGGCTTGATTTTTTTTATATATGTATTTTAAACATTTCAGGTACCCAAAAAAAATGAATTCAAGATAAATTTTTTTGCTATTTTAAAATAATAGGTCAATGTTTAACAATTTTTGAAACAGTTACAAAAACTATCAAACTTTGACCCATTTTTTTAAAATAGCAAATCATTTTGAGTTGATTTATTTATGGGTACCCTGAAATGTTTAAAATACACACAAAAAAAAATCTAAAAAATATTTTTTTAATATTTTTTAAAAATAAATGGTGAAGTCTCTCTCGCGATAGATATTTTGGACTCACGTTCATCTATCTGTCTCCATCTCACTCACTCACAGTTATATCTCTTACTAATTCTCATTTGATCCTTTAAGTTCTTTTTCAGTTTTCAAGGGAAAATAAAGCTATTTCCTTCCATTAGTTAGTAAATCAATCTCTCTCTCTCTCTCTCTCTCTCTCTCTCTCTCTCTATATATATATATATATATATATATATATATATATATATATATATATATATATATATATATACACACACACACACGCGCGCGCGCAGATTAATTGTTTAATTATCCGAAGTGAGCGAGGTTAATTTATTTTTATTTATGCTCTTCTGTTGGTGATCTTATAGACACGCATTGACACCATTGAAGATCGAGGGCACTGCTAGTGCGGAAGATCTAAGCCAAGTAAAACTCCAATTATTTTCACCTAATTATCAGGGTTTCATTTCATATGATTAAGGCTTTTATTATTTAATTTAGGTACTTGAAGTAACTTTGGTTTATGATTGCAGGGGGTGTAGATAACATTCGAAACATGATTCAGTCCCTCCTTAATGAGCGACTCACTAGGTGGGAGTTGTATTGTTTACGCCATTGTTTCGTCTTTCCTTAAGGATTTTCCCTACCCAAACCTGTAAGTTTACGCCATTGTTTAACAATTTTTTTAGAAATATATATTGCAAATTTTGGGTTCAATCGAAATTTTAAGGTATCAATTTCAAGATAATTCCGTACAATTTTCATAGGTTACATTTTGTACATGCCATGTTTATCCTACTGCGCATTTGTCACTCTTTTTTAATTATTTATTCTTTAAATTTAATCTAAATAAATAAAATTAGATGTGCTAAATAGTAATGTTATTTCGATTCACGATTCTGAATTGGATTGCTAACAATCAATTTGTGCATTTTTCATAGTTTTGCTTTTCTAATATATATATATATATACGCTCACCATACATCACACCAAATTCTACGCCCTAAGAAATCTTTTTTCCAAATTTTTTATTTTTTTTCGTGAAATTAACCTCCCATTCAACCCATATTCAAAAAATTAGGTCAAAATACATTTTGTAGCTATTTTTAAAAAATCAACAAAAAACTGATGGCGTAGACCCTTATAAATAAGGTATTTTGAGCAATTTTTTTGTGATTTTTTTAAAAATAACTACAAAATGTAATTTGACCTAATTTTTTGAACATGGGTTTATTAGGGGGTTAATTTCAAGGGAAAAATATAAAATTTGAAAAAAATATTTTTTAGGACCTAGAATCAGGTGTGTGATGTATGAATGTTGTATACAGCATGATGTAGATGAGAATTCTCATATATATATATATATATTCGACCATGCATTACGTGACCTTCATGCTAGTGGTATAACTAAATTTAAATAATCAAAAGTTGTCGCATTAACTTTTGAGTATTCATTAAGTGAATTGTTAAAAACAACAACCTCAAACTCTACAAAAATTACATTGATAATTGAGAAAAACAATTAATTTAAATACATGGAAACCCAAATTTAATTATTGGATAAACTTTACGGCTATTAATTATGCTCTTTTCGTAGGTCTAAGAACTTTAACAACATTCTAGTGCTAATTAGATAATTGGATGTATATTGAGTAAACTTTATCTCGAAAGAAACCAGATACAACATTTGGTGAAAATCTGGCCCTTTATATTTTTATATGGATTCAAGTAAACTTCAATGGGTTAAAATGGAAAGGGAAAAAATGGAGACATGTATTGAATATAGACCTGGTCAACTTATTGCCCCTAAAAACAGTCATACACGTCAATATAGCACAAAACTAACACAAAGAAAACCAATTGTTGGATGGCTACCCGTTTTTCAAACACATCTCAAAATGACAAACCCACAATACATTCTGCTCCACCCTTCCAATCCATTGCCATTATTCCAAACACCTTAATTCTATTCACACAGAAGAGGTGGTGGTGGTGGTGGTGGTGGTGGTGGTAGGGTGATTGTGGTGGCATTGGTGAGGGGACGGCATTGATGGTAGTAACTGGCGGCCATAGGCCATGGAAAGTGGGACTGTACCATCTAACCGAAAAGTGATGGTGGTGGCGGACCCCACCCGTGAGTCGGCAGCTGCCCTCCAATATGCGCTCTCCCACGCCGTGGTCAACAACGACAAGTTGATTCTCCTCCACGTCGAGAACCCTAATTCATGGAGGAATAGGTTTTCGTTCTTCAATAAACCAACATTGGCAGCGACGGCTGCAGGAGCTACCACCGCCACATCCGCCATCGCTGCTGATGGTGGCGGTTTTGGAGGAGGAGATCAGGATTTTCTTGAAGCAATGAAGCAGGCTTGTGAACTTGCACAACCAAAAGTTCACGTGCACGTAGAGAAGGTGGATATGGGAGGGAAGGATAAGGCTAATATAATTCTATTTCAAAGCACGTTGCATGGTGTTGATCTCCTTGTCATAGGACAACGTCGCAGCCTAACCAAAGAAATATTAGGGTTAGTTTTTTTAACTTCGAACATTTTCTAGGCATTCACATCTCATGGCATCCGCTTTACAACAAGTACGCTCTGTTTAGTTAGCAAAAACCTTCTCGATTTGTGTGCAACAGTTATTTATTTTTGGGAGGCTTTAGAGAAAAGTCCTCATAATTCTCAAAGTGTAAAAATAGGACACCCCGCATAATTTTATAAATTTAGTCCATGTACTAAAAACATCAAGAAAAATAGTGAAAAATGATGCCGAAAATCTTTCTCCTGTTCCATGAATCCAATTTGCATTTCATCCGAAAAAAAGCCATCTTTTTCTCAACAATGTACTTGTCATTTGATCTAATAGCGTTCCGTTAGATAGGAACAGATTTGATAAATATTGATAACTCTTGGATAGAGTATTAGAACGGAAAGATCTATTAGATAATGAACTATTGGTCCTAAGCCATCTCTGGCGATTAATCAACAATTCGAAGTGTTTTTCTTGTGTCTTCTTGATAAACCAGCGTTTATATATAGATGTAGGAGGATTTGTTTGGGAAGTAAGAAGACCAAAAAAATGAACTCCTAACTCTAAAGGGACCACACAAATAAATGTTATTGTACCACAGGGACTATATTTATAAACTTTAAAAACATTGTCCTAAAAATCCAAATATAGGGAGGAACATAACCTTTACCTTAATTCTCTATTTTTTTCAATGATTTTATTTGCTTATCATTTTCATTTTCAACTTTCAATGAAAATTTATGACAGTTTGTCTCCCTCAAGCTCTCGCTCAGCACTTTTGGTGCTGCTCCACCACTGGGTATACCATTTGTTGTACTTGCATGTGGGGCATTGTACCAAAATACCAAAAAAAATCTACATGGTGAGGCAAAATGTCCACAGTCCACTTTGAATAAAAATATTTTAAATGTATAACATTTTCTCACTCACAAACGTGCACATGCTAATAACACCAATAAGATTTCAAATTGCACTGCTATATTTCTTAATAGGCAACGGCGTAACGGATCATTTAGAGGACTGGACACAGCAGAATGTTTGATTGAGCAGAGCAAGTGCACCTGTGTTGCAGTGCAGAAAAGGGGACAAAACGCTGGATACCTTCTCAACACAAAAACCCATAAGAATTTTTGGCTCTTAGCGTAACACAAGTCACTATATATATATATATTCATTCAGTTATTTATGTGTTCCACCTCACAGAAATTGCCCTCATATGTCAGCTACACATGTGCAGCTGAATTGCTACATTTCAAATTCATGTCTTTCTCTTCCTTTTTGTTGCAATAGAAATAGATCAACTTGTTTCTGCTATAATTTATTCACCAATTGAAATAGCTGTTTCATCAGTCTCTATTAGCAACAAATAAAACAATGGATCTGCCTGCTTATGGCCCGTTTATTGTCTATAAATATTGTGTTTCTCATTAACAGATTGAACTTTGATGACACGTTCTAAAACAATAAAAAAAAATGCCCAACAGCCTAACTATAATAAAATAGCTAAATGTATGACACATCATACTGATTATTGATTTAGTGGGTTCTTAAAGTATAATCTTAAGCTTCACAATGCTAAGTTTTATCAAGAGTACAGGGCCACAATTTATCACACTGTTTTTTTTGGCTCAAACACCTCGGTCCGTAATTTTATTTTATTTTTGTTCTAGTCCACTAATATACTTTGGGGCACTAAGGTCCCTGTCCCTTAATATATACCAAATTTTCAGTAATTTCTACAATAAATTTTGTGAAGTAAACATGAATATTTTATTTTTATTTTTTTTAAATGTAATTTGTTCGTGAAATTTTATAATGCATACACAAATTCTTGTAATATACAAACGTTAAGTTTGTGTATACCCTAACTTAGAAGGTATACATTAATGGGTGAGGGATCTTGGTGCCCAAAAAATATGCAAGTGGACTAGAGCCAAAATATAAATTCGGCCAAGGACAAATGAAAAACTCCCAAAACTAATAAAGAGGAGAGATGATAAAAATTAAAGGGAAAATATTTTATTATATTTATCTTGTAGCTAAAAGATGGTGGGTTCAGTAATATGGTTATTGGAAAAGATTGCGAGTTCTGAAATTTGACAGTCAAATTGGCAAAAGGTTGCTACCATTTAATTATTTCATCATAGTGAATTATTTGAATCAATATTGTTAACTTACAATCTTAAAATTTTGATTATATCATTGGAGATGCTCTAACAGATATTTTCTCCATTACAAATTAGTCCAAAAAGCTTTTTTTTTTTTTTTAAATTAAAGAATAGCCTAAAAAGGAAACTAAGACCTTTAATTTGAGACACGGAATAGTTTATATTCAATTGCAAAGTTAGAAAAATGCATCCTTTTCTGGGACAACCAAACGGAGTATAACATATCTACGTGCGCGCGCGCGCGAGAGAGAGAGAGAGAGAGAGAGAGAGAGAGAGAGAACAATGTTAGTATTTATAACGAAATGTGTATGTATATATAATTATAAACAAAAGAATTTTCAAAGTTCATCATGCATGGGTGGTTCTAATGCTACCTCCATATTAGGAACTGCATTTTGATGCACCCGTGCAGGGTTAATGCCCTCTACACCAGCTCGGTGTCCAATCTCTGCTTGTCCAGCCATACCAGCTTTTATAGCAGCAGTAACAGTTCTCTGCAACTTGAGTATCCCAACACGCTTCGAAACAACATAAAGAACGGCCAACGAGAACAATAGAAATCCAATTGCAAGTATCACCCTGCTCATACAAAACCTGGCCTTAGATTTGCACATACAGATTATTATGCCACGCGTTTGGAACAGATGACTACTTAAGTCCCTCAAATACCTTTGTAATTTACATATATAATTAAGAATAAGGGTATTCCACTATTAGGTCTTTGGAAAAACAACAGAATTGAAAAAAGTATATATATTTTTAGTTCTAACAGTATTGTCCAAATAATTTTAGATTAGACGTATGGTATTTCAAAGTTTCAATAAGGTTCATGGATCACATCCAAAATTTCTATTTCACCGAGTGACTATTCAGAAAAATTACAAGAGACCTTTCTCCATTTATCTACAAATATAGTAAATCTCAAAAGGGGGTTATGAGTCGCTAAAAATCAACTACTATTTGTCCATACCTGTCGAGAACATCTTGACGTTGCATTGTTGAGAGTAGGTTGCGTGTTCGCATCAGCAATGAGCGATGGCCCTTGTATTCACTTTCGGCCTTCTTTAATGTTCCCGTTGATTCGTCTGCAGTATTCAATATATAAGTGATGTGAATTTGGGTGCGGAAGCGTAAAAAGAAGTTATTCTACCTAACAACTAACTACACAACATCTACACTACACAACAACTAAAGAAATGAATTGGGTTTCTTTCTTTCTCTCTCTTCTATTCTCAATATTCAAGGTTGAGTACAAATGAGGGCCAAGGGGCCTATTTATAGGGAGAGTTAGCTTGCTAATCAAGCTATTACCCAAAATGACTAAAAGGGGCAACTACTAACTAAAAAATGACATATTAGTCCCAAACATACTTGGAAACTAATAAAGCTCTAAAATAAAGGAAAATTACAATAAAAGCAAAAAATACTAAAATAAACTCTCATTCCCATCATTCTCCCCTACTTGAGGGAGCTCGTCCCGAGCGACAAATGGGTGGGTGAGGGCAACATCCGGGAGCTCCCCAACTTGAAAAGGAAGTCGTCCTTTGAAGCGTCCCGCATAACAACTCACAAAATAGCCTTGAAGTGAAAACACAAATTTACGCCATGGTTGAGGAATAGGAAGTCGGCCTCTAATCTGTCCACATGAAGAGCCAACACAAGATCGACGCGGAGAAGGCCATTGATGCCAAATTTCATTCAAATTGCTCGTGATGAGCCTCCTTAGCATCAAAGCATGTAAAAAGAGGCGTGTAGCACTCCTCATAAGGAACCCAAAAAGGATCCACAAATCCCACACCAATCGTTATCTCCTCGCGCAACATATAAGCCTCATAGGAAACAACCACCGAACCATCATCACAAAGCTCATCATCGTGACCAAAAATCCATCAAATCAAATATTGCCACCTTGCGATAATGAGTGCGAGTCTCCCAACCGTCTTCAACAAATAAATCAAAAAAATCACATAGAAAGTACCCATCATCTTCTACCCCAAAGAGGAATGAAGTCCACAATCTCAAATGCCTCCAAATCCCTATATCGAGTACGAGTGAGTCATCCATCCTCCTCGAATATGGAAAAAAAGTCGCAAGGAAGGAACTCAGAGTCACTAACAAGCATCGTCTCGGCCTCAACAACCTCGAAGACATCCTCGTGAAGCATATCCGAAGAGATAGTATCATCCGTGTGCGCGGGAATGACATCGGATGTAGTAGGAGGGGCACCGGTGGACAAGTACTCCAAATATGGGACCAAATACCTCGCTCATGCACGTACCCATTGTTCACGTGCCATATCCATCTCATAATACTCGACTCGACATCTATTTAGGTGTTGACGGTACATCTCATACTCTCCAATAGAATAAGCACTATATGCTAAAGTGTGAAGCTTTTGAGAGAGAGATGAATCCGTCTCGGTCCAAGAATCTTGAAGACTTTGGAGTTCCTTGATGATGGCACAACTAACCTTGTCAAAATCGGCACATGCATTCATATCGAGGCCGTATTTGGTACCATCCCACAAGAATTTGGAAGAAAGGTATTCTTAGGATGGGGGAGGAATGAAATCGTAGGGCCTTGATAGATTTGGGGTAGATTTGTAATTATTGGAAAATACAGGGGCTGATTTGTAATTATTGGAAAATACAGGGGCTGATTTGTAATTATTGGAAAATACAGGGGCTGAATTGTAATTTTCAGAAATTGGTTGGGGATTAGTGTGTTGAAGAGGTCCGGGTGGTGGGAAAATTTGATTAGGGTTTGTAATGTGGTGGGAGGTTGCCAGGGTTGAATATGAATGTTTATTATTAGGGTTAGGATTTTTGGGTAATGTAGGGTGGTTTTGTGGGGGTAAATGGGGTGGGACAATTTCTTGGATTTGTGGTGGGTTTTGAATCTTGAGAGGGGTGGATTGCACTCGGATGGGACTAGAACTGAAATTTGGTTGGGTGGGTCTTTGGGGTATTGGGTTGACCCGCTTAGGGTTCTTCAAAGTATCGGAGGGTAAGTCAGACCTACTTGGACCGGGTTTTGTTGCAGCCGGAGTCACTGTCCAGGCAGGGTGGCAGTGACGCCCTGGCTGGCCACCGAAGTGGTGGTTTGGTCATCTTGGGAGACAACTGAGTCGCAATTGACAAGTAAGGTTGCTGCATAACAGCCGAGGACTGTTTTTCATCAGCTGGCGCCAGCGATGACAAAAAATTTCGGCCTGTTCGTTGGGTTTCCAAGGGCGATCGGCTATGAACAGGAGGGTGGTTGGTCTCTGGATGGAGGTATTTTGGGTCGGGTAGGGTTTGAAATTAGTGTTTGGTGGTGGTCGAGACTGAACAGGGTAGTTGCGGTTGTCTTTGGCTGGAAAGTGGGTTGTCCGGCTGTGGAGGAAATAACCAATGATTGGGAGTTGGTTTTCGATGGGCTGGGGATGACTGGGGCTCCGAACGGGATGGTCAGCAGGTGGTGGTGGTGGGGCACCATCCACGGTGGTGGTGCTTTCTTGGATGAAATTGAGGGAAGGGTTTTGGTAATGGGTCATTAGGGTTTCGATGGTGGGACTTGTTGCACGTAATATGAAGTCGGAGTGGTCCCATCCTGAATTTGACTCGTATTTGATAATCATCCTCGCGCCAAGAACAAATGCGGCTCTGATACCAATTTGATGTGAATTTGGGCGCGGAAGCGTAAAAAGAAAAAGTTATTCTACACAACAACTAACTACACAACATCTACACTACACAACAACTAAAGAAATGAAATGGGTCTCTCTCTCTCTCTCTCTCTCTCTCTCTCTCTCTCTCTTCTATTCTCAATATTCAAGGTTGAGTACAAATGAGGGCAAAGGGGCCTATTTATAGGGAGGGTTAGCTTGCTAATCAAGCTATTACCCAAAATGACTAAAAGGGGCAACTCAACTCAACTCAACTCAACAAAGCCTTTTCCCAATTATTTGGGGTCGGCTACATGAATCCTATTTTTCCATTCAATTTTGTCCAGTGCAATATCTTCGATTAAACCACATGACATCATGTCCTTTTTTATAATATCCCACCAAGTCAATTTAGACCTACCTCTACCCCTTGTGTTACCATCAATACTAACTAAATCACTCTTCCTTACAGGAGCATTCATTGGTCTACACTTGACGTATCCAAACCATCTAAGTCGATTTTCTCTCAATTTATCTTCTATAGGAGTTACTTTTATTGTTTCACTAATTTGTTCATTTTTAATTTTATCCTTTCGAATTTTACCACAAATTCATCTTAGCATTCGCATCTCCGCCACACTCATTTTCTGCACATTTTGTTTCTTGGTTGCCCAACACTCTGTCCCATATAACATGGCGGGTCTAATGGTCGTCCTATAAAATTTACCTTTTAACTTCAAAGGTATACGCCTATCACACAAAACGCCGGTAGCACTTCTCCACGTAACCCAGCTTGCTCTAATCCTATGAGCAACATCATCACTAATATCTCCATCTTTTTGGATAATCGATCCTAAATAACGAAAATGATCGTTTCTAGGTATCTCTTGACCCTCCAATTTCACCACATCTCCATTTGTCCTCCTATTACTACTAAAATTGCACTCCCATATTCTGTTTTCGATCTGCTTATTTTAAATCCTCTTGTTTATAAAGTTTCTCTCCACAATTTCAACCTAGCATTAATCCCTGTCTTAGTCTCATCCACTAAAACAATATCATCTGCAAATAGCATACACCATGGCACCTCATCTTGTATTTGTCCAGTCAACTCATCCATAACAAGAGCAAAGAGATAAAGACTTAATGTTGAACCTTGGTGTAGACCTACCGTAATTGAAAATTCACTGCTTTCTCCGACTGAAGTTGTTACTGTAGTCATCGCACCATCATACATATCCTTGATCACATCAATATATCTGCGAGTCACTCCTCTTTTATGTAGAACCCACCATATTATATCTCTGGGTATCCTATTATACGCCTTCTCCAAATCTATAAAAATCATATGAAGATCCTTCTTTTTCTCCCTATACCTCTCCATTAATCTCACCAATAAATAGATTGCTTCCATTGTTGACCTTCCAGGCATAAACCCAAATTGATTCTCAGATACTGTTGTCTTTAATCTCAATTTATATTCAATCACTCTCTCCCAAAGTTTCATTGTATGACTCATTAACTTAATACCACGATAATTCGAACAACTTTGTATGTCCCCTTTATTTTTATTAATAGGTACTAAAACACTTTTTCTCCATTCATCGGCATCCTATTAGTCATTAAAATTCTATTGAATAATTTTATAAGCCATGATACTCCATCCTCCCCTAATCACTTCCAAACCTCAATAGGGATACCATCTGATCCTAAAGCCTTTCCTGTTTTCATCTTTTTTAGAGCAATCCTGACCTCTGTTGTCCTAATTTTGCGAAAAAATATATTTTCTCGAGTCTCCCTAAGTTCCTCTATATCTAATCTACTCCGCTTATCTCCATTTAATAACCTCTCAAAGTAGTTTTTTCATCTTTCAATAATTTCATCATCTTTGACTAGGACTCTCGAATCATCACTTTTGATACACTTAACGTTATTAAAATCTTTTGTTTTCCTGTCCTTAAGTTTAGCAAGCTTATAAATACTTTTCTCCCCTTCTTGTAACTTTGTATAAAGATCATCATACGCTTTTAACTTAGCATCTCTTACCACTTTCTTAACTTCATTTTTAGCCCATTTATATTTGTCAAAACTTTCTTCATTTCTATTTGTTTGCCATGTTTTAAAGCACTCCCTTTTAATTTTTACTATATTTTGTACTTCTTCATTCCACCACCAAGTTTCTTTAAACTCATCCACCACTATATTTTGTACTCCCATTTATATTTTGATTCTCCAAGAATTTCTTTTGATATTCTCCTAATGCATGTGGCCATCTTATTCCACATTATGTTAGTCTCTTCTTCAGTATTCCATGTTGCTTCATTTAATAATTTATCTTTGAATAGTTCTAATTTCTCTCCTTTTAAGTTCCACCACCTAGTTCGTGGGTTAATCTTCACTTTTCTCACTCGTGATTGATTTTTAATATTTATATCCAACACCATTATCCTATGTCGTGAGGTTAAGCTCTCTCTCGGGATAACCTTACCATCTTTACACGTTAATCGGTCTCCTTTTCTAGTAATAAAAAAATCTATTTGGCTCTTATGCGTTCCACTTTTATAAGTTATTAAGTGTTCAAGCCTCTTTTTAAAACATGTATTTACTAGTACAAAATCATAAGCCATCGCAAAATCTAAGATAGACTCTCCCCGTCGTTCCTATCTCCAAAACCATAACCTCCATGCACTATCTCATATCCTACACGATCTTCTCCTACATGGCCATTAAAATCCCCCCCTATATAGATTTTCTCACATACGGGTATTTCTTGAATTAGTTCATCCATTTGTTCCCAAAATTGTACTTTAGTGTGCTCATCTAATCCTAGTTAAGGTGCATAAGCACTAACAATATTAATTATGTTTTCACCTAACACCAATTTTACAAGTATAAGTCTATCACCTTTCCTAATAACGGTTACGATATCGTCCTTAAAGTTCTTATCTGCTATTATTCCAACTCCGTTCTTATTTCTATGTTTTCCTGTATAATAAAATTTAAATCCTGTATTTTCTATTTCTCTAGCTTTCTAACCTACCCATTTAGTTTCTTGTAAACAAGCTATGTTAATTTTTCTTCTTATCAAGGTATCTACCAACTCCATCCATTTTCCTATCATAGTCCCTATGTTCCAAGTCGCTAACCTAAGTCTAGTATCCTAGACTAGCTTCTTTACCCGCACACGTCCAGTTTGTTGCAGGAACTCTTGCGTATTTATCGTACCATCCGGGCGCCGATGCGACGCCCCTTACCTAAAAGCAAAAAATACTAAAATAAACTCTGATTCCCATCAATAAGTTACAATCCAGACCCATCAAGTACATTAAGTTTTGAATGAATGCAGAGCATAGTGCTAATAGAAGTCTGAATTATAAGCAATAATTCTGAATTCTGCAAGATAGTTCTTTCGATGATATAATGAGAAAAGTAAATTTCCTTTTCAAGGGTTCTCGTAGTCGTGATAGACGATAGGATCATATCGAGGGCCTAATATTGTCTTATTACATGTTATTGGTAACCATGGTAGATCATAAAGGTCATTATTGAAGCTGATCATTTTCAGGGTTGAATATTGCTCCCTCCATCCCTAATTAATAGTCATTTTTAGTCCGTCCCAAAAAATAGTCATGTTCCTCAATATAGTATTTAAGTTTAGGTGACATTACAAAGTCACCTATCCAAACAATACCTTACGAGAGAACAATGATCCAAGTGCATGTTTTGCATTCAAAAGTATTCAAACATTATTTAGAGAATAAATGTGGAAAGTAAAATTTTTCTTAAGATGTTTTGACTTTCAATCAGGAATTATTAATTTGGGACGGATGGAGTATTGAAACTCTGATGTTGGCTTACATTCAGGTTCCAGAAAACAAAACCGATCTGAATACATAGTTGTAGCATTATAAAACTAATACAAGGGTGCTCACATGTGAAGATGTTGATCTTGTATTTACATCATTTTTTTTACAACATATACATGAGTGTCACTGTCATACAAACATAATCGTTTTATAATAGTCAAGCATAAGGACTTGTTTTGATTTATTTCAAATGATTTGGAATAGATTCATCATCATGATTTCTCACATGTAAAACGTAATTCTTCATTAAACGATTGCTGACTTCTACTTGCAAGTTCTTTCAACTTTCAATCTGTTGCTATCAGGTGCGGAAACAAAAGAGGGGGAAGGGTGACTACCCTCATTTATTATTATTTTTTTGGCCGTACCCTTAAGGTTCAAAGATTTTCTCTTCCATTGCATGTATCTTTGCTTCGATAAAAATAAAAAATAAAAAATAAAAAATGAATTCCTTCAGATAGTATGTATTCCAATCACCCTTAAAATTTGTACTTTGTAGATTCCATTTTAGTTGGGCTTGAGAAATAAGGCAATCATTGATTTTTCATATTCAAGTACATTTACATTGCATTAATATTTTCACCCAAGGCCATACAAGTTTAAACTCCCAAGGAAAATTTTCGAGGTCCATCTCAATGTGTAAAATGTATTCTCAAATCAAGTTTAACAGCGAAGTACATGACATGCACAATAAACAGATTTTACCTCACCAGACCTAACCAATGTTGTGATATACACAATTGGTGAATGATCTACAATCCCCTCTACTCTTCTACAAAGAACAGAGTCAAATTAGAGAAGCAGAGGCTAGATTTCATTGCATAATCCTTTCAGAATGAAGATAGGCACAATATATTCTAGTTATTACATCTAGATTCTCTCCCCTCTAACAAACTTGATGCTCATCCGCTACAGCAGTAACAAACTCACATGACTGAACTGAACCTACACAATCAAGGGTCAACCCAGGGCATTAGACTCCTGCTACTGTGGGGACGGATTATATGTACGCAACCTTACCCCTGTGTACAGAGAGATTGTTTTTCAGCTCGAACCTGTGACCACCAGGACCTAGCCCCAACCTAGAGTAGCTAGGTGGGGAAGTCAAATAAATCCTTGTTCTAGTTCATTGCTCCAGCACAGAATACGATTAATCCGGCATGGGTTCCTTTTCTCGTGACAAGCTGGAAACTTTTTCGTGGGACAATTTTCAATAAAATGAAGAGAACTCAATTCAACTCAGCAAACATTACCCCCAACAATTTGGGCCATCTACGTGGACAGAGAAGTCTATTATTTGAATAGCCACATCCTCGATTAAACGCCCAAAGTATAAAATTCATAGAAACTAAATTCACATGGACTACCATAATCTTTTTTGGCCATCTACCTACCATAACTCTCCTTTTCTCTAGGTATGAAGAGTGGTGACTCTGTGTATGTACAAAAACAAGATAGTAAAGATGACACAAGTTGGTTAGAAGATGAAGATCTCATAGAAGTATTAGGGATAGAAAATGAGTATTATGCAGCCGATCCCAAAGCTCATATGAATGAGGGATTCTACTCTCATAGTATATCTAAGCCTGTTTCCACAAATCCAAAGAAGAGCGCAATATAATAGGCCTTACAGGATTTTCTAAACCTGCAGGGAGGCTCAACAGATTGTCATATCCTTCTATAAACAATCACATAACTGATACTCAAATAGCAGATCAAAGTACCAAAAAGTGTTGGCTCTTTAATAGTAAGATGTGACATCTGGAAATGTGGCTAGGAAGGAAAGTAAATGCATCCTAAAGAAGGAGCACTACAAGTGGTAACTAATCTATGATCCAAAATACATACAATTGACCAATTGTGAAATTCCATCTTTTTTGTCAAACGAGGAATTTCACAATGCTGCGAAGTTGCTAACCATATTATGAAGGTTATCTTTGCATAATACAATTATATAATGCATTAAGGGTGTGTTTGATAACAAAGTTGGAAAATAACTGAAAATTAGTTCATATTCACGAGAAGTTGGAAAATAAGTGGAAACGATGGGAGTGGTACGGTCTTACTTTTGGAGTTTTCCATGGAAATCAATTCTTTGGAGATTGGGAAAGAAATGTTTTCCATGGAAAATGATAAAACTATGGAACACTTTTCGTATTTATGATCATTGTTTTTATAGAATGAATATGAAATCAAGCACCCCAAAAGTAATTAATGAACTTCAATTACATTTTTCCATGGAAAACAATTCCATGCCAATCAAACAAACCATAAGTATCTAACACCTTCTATTGCTTCCATTATATATGCAAAAAAAAAAATAACAAACTCGTAGATGGAACCACATCAGTAACCAATAATACTCAAAAAAAGAAGAGAAACAATACACTTCAAATAGCCAGTGCTACTATGACCATGTGATAATAGATATATTTGGTCCTACAGGATGCATCTTCAATACCCGGGAAAAAGAAAACCTACCAAAAGTCATTAGCATACTCCCACTTCTTTCAACCTCCTGTAAACATACATAAAAACAATGAGGAAAGCAAATTGCACATAACACCAGAGAATTTAGTAATTTATAAACATGTTATAGGATAGAAAGCAGAAGAAAAAACAAATAACCTGAACCATCATCTGACGAGTACGCCGAAGGCCCTCTGTGATGCTTTCTGCGGCAGACGTCATCCCCGCTTTTGTCCTGGTATGAAATAAAAAAAAATAGTTGCTTTCAAACCACATCTTAGTTTAATGAAGAATTGAAAATTCAGTTCTAACACTAATCCACATATACAACATTCATAAAATGCGAATTAAGGGATGAATATAGTATCAGTGTACAGGTGAGAATTATGTGACTAAAAGCAGCTTTGCGTACTACATACTGTAAATTGCGCCTGCGAACTGTAGACTCCTCTCCAGCTCCTAAAAGAAGCTCCCTCTGCAATCAATTATTATTGGACAAAATAGAATTTGCATCAGAATGTATAGGATTTTAAAAATAGGTTTCAGACTATTAAATAGGAAATAAATACAATATCTCATTGGCGTCAATTTAGAAACTAATGAGTGCGCGAGAGATGAAGAACAACATTTAGGTTGCGTTCGTTTTTTTATCTGAATCTGAAGTCTGAATCTGAAATCTGAATCTGAAGACTAAATCTGAAGTCTGAAATCTGAATCTGAAAAATGTGTTTGTTTTTACGTCTGATTATACTTCTGAATGAATGTATTTAGACTGATTCAGACTTTAGATTCAGACTTCAGACCTAACTCTACCTCTTAATCATTAAGAGGCAAATATGACCGTTAACCTCTTAATCATTTAAAAAAACAAACACTTTTTAATACCTCTTAAGTCTGAATGATTCAGATTCAGACTTAAGAGGTAAAAACAAACGACCCCTTAGAAGTGGTAGAACAACGATTACCTCTTGTTGAGCAGCTTTCCTAATATTAGCCTTTGCTTGCAAATTAGCATTTCTCAGACTCACTCGCAAACTATATAACAAAAAAGAAGTGATTATATAAATGTCATCACTGTTTAACTGGTCAGAAAATGCAGGTAAAATTTATAAATAACACACGCACACACACACACAGAGAGGAGTGGATGACCTTTGAATATGATTTTTCCAAGAGTGGAGCAAGGATTGGGCAAGGTGGAGGTGATCGTGTGAGGGGAGTTGTGGAGCGAGAAGATCGAGGTTGAAATGGAGCGATGAGAGGAGGGCTAATCCATCCTGAGCGAGACCGTTCAATCTGGGGAGAGAAGACGAATCCTTCTTCTCAGTTGTTGTTGGAGTGTATTCTGCGATTGATCGAATATGATGTTGAGTTCGACTATATGCCTCCTCCCAATCCTTTTTTGTCTTTTCAACGGCTTCCACAACCTCGTCCATATTCACAACCAATTTCCTTTGTTTAGCTACTCACAAACACGAAAACCCAGAAAATGGAGAGATGGATTCCAGATTTCGAGTATTTCATTCAAAGGTTGCGCTTTTTTTTTATCTTTTTTTTTTTTGAGTAAATTACATTTTTTGTCACTGAATTATTAGGATAGTTTTTAAATACTCCCTTATCTTATGTTTTACTCATCTTAGTCTCTCAATTATACCACTTGTGCCAAATAAGGGATTTCGTCCATTGGGCCGTTAAATGTAGACAGCAAGATGACAAATTCTTTTTCTATCCTCATTTGACACCATTAATAGCGCAGCAATAACATTTTCCACCATTTGTTCTTCATTTTGGTGCCAATAATTCTATATCCCACCACTTAAAGTCACAACTGAAGGAAAAAAAATGGTGGTTTATTGCTATTGCGGCCATTTGGCCGAAAGACGTACCTCGTGGACGCAACAGAATTCCGGTAGAACCTTTTTAGAGTGTCCAAGTCGTACCGAACAAGGTGGATGAGGATTTTTTATCTGGGAAGACATACTGAACTAGGTTTTCAAGGTTGGAAGAGTTCGAAAGAGAGAGAAGTTGTTATGAGTTGTGTTGTTATTGTGTGTGTTTGTAATATGGGTTTATTGTCTGGAAATGAGGGTGAGAAATGTAAGTGTGAAGTGAAATGATGAATGAAATGTATGTGTCATTGTAAAGACTATTTGAATCAATGAATGAAATGCAGACTTTGTTTCAATTAATGTGTGTTATTGTAATTGTTTTCAATTAATGAATGAAAATATTGCAACTGTGAAATCATAAACAATAGTATAAAAACAATCATACTCATTACCATAAAAGGAGTTCAAACTATGCAACATTAATTACAGTTTCAAATATGAAACATTACACCAAAAAACATCCAAAACAATTAGAATCAACACTAAACCTTTAGTTGCATACAAAAAACATTAGTTCCAGTTGCATACGAAAAACAGTTAAATCTAACACTAAAGCTTCAATTAAACACATCCAAATCTTCACTTCAAACTATTTTTTGCTCTAAGTTTGTTTCTTTTTTGGGACAGCCTTGTTCTTACTCTTTTGGGTTGCAACCTTTTTCGGATTACTCCTTACATTGTGGCCAAAGTAACCACACCTCTTGCTAGGGTTGTGTTTCGACCGGATCGGATCGGATCGGAAAATGCCTCTTCGAAAAAAATTTCAATTTTTTCGAAAATAAAATAACTATTCCGATTTTCGATATGATTTTTTCGAAAAATTAAAAAAAATGAATTCGAAAAAATCGAAAAAAATTAGGAAAAATCAAAAATTCACAAAATATATTAAAAATCCAGAAAAATCCAAAATTCCAAAATTTAAAAAAAATAAATTATGGATTTTCGATTACTCGAAATTCTCATTTTAAAGAAACAAATAAAATGGCTTAACCCAACATGTAAATACATGAGGATTTTGCCCATTTTTTCATTTATGTAGAAGTTAGAGGGATACTCTACTTTTATAGAGCATATTTTGGAGTCATCTCCATCTTCCAACCGATGTAGGATATGAAAAACTTTCAAAGAAATCGAAAAAATTGAAAATCGAAAAATAATTCCAAAAAAATCGAAAATAATTCTGAAAAAATTCAAGAAAATCGGATCGGCATAGTTTCGAAAAAATCGGATTGAAAAAATCGAAAAATCGGAAATTCAGAATTATTTTCGATTTTCGATCCAATTCTTTTCGAAAAAATCGAAAATCGACAAACTAAAATTTCATTCCAAGTTCGAAAAAAATCGGATCGAAAATCGAAAAAATCGAAAAGTTCGAAAAAAAACACAGCCCTACATGTTGCATTTAATCTAAATGACATGTTTCCCAAGCTTAGTTCCAGTTGTATGAGTTTCACCTGCTTCTTTGTTCCTCTTTTTCTTTGGTCTACCTTGTTGTGCCTCAACATCATGTGGTGTTAGTGGTTTCTTTATAGAGGTAGGCCGTAAGTCTTTGCCATTTAAGGGCATGAGGAGGTTTGCATATTGTTGGAGATACTTTTATTTAGTGTAACACTCATCCACATAGCTTTCTGGCTTATCCCCTTTGTGTAAAATTGCCCTTAAACCATGAACACAAGGTAGCCCACTCAACTTCCAGACCGTACAAGAGCAAGTCCTCTCCCTCAGATCAATAACAAACTGAACAAATGGACTTTTAACTTGGAATTGAGATCCTCCATTCCATTCACAAATAAATCCCACAGACTCTTTCAGCAAGCAGCCCAGCCTTTTCCTCAATTCTTTGACAAATTACACCTGGGTGTTTCACCATCTTATCTCTATTCACTTGAATTCTTCTCATTATTAATTCCCTAATTGTTTCCATCGTTGAGATAATAGGCTTATCCCTTGCATCAACTATGAAATTATTGAAGACTTCACAATGGTTGTTTATGAGAATATCATATTTTGGTTGGGTAGAGAAGTGTGACCTACTCCAATTGTTTGGTGGTAGCATTGTATCCATCCATATGTATGCTTTTTCAGAAACTTGTTTCACTTGTTCCATGCATTGGCTGAAATATACTGATGTACTTGCTTTGGCACCTTTCCATAACTAATCTTTCAATTCTTTTCCCCTAAACTCCTTGTTGAAATTGTTGTGGTAGTGCCTAACACAAAATCTCAGCTCACATTGGGGGATAACAAGTTGAAGAGCTGGTACCAAACCATGCAAGCATATAAAATATTAGTTACTTTGAATATTTTGCATGAAAGTAAATTAATATTTTGCATGAAATAAAATTTAGAGGTTTACCTTTTGTTGATCACAAATGAAAGTGAATTTAAATTCATTTCTCATCCCAACATCATCACACAATAACTCCAAAAATCACATCCAATAACTCTTACACTCTTTCTCCACCACAGCATAAGAAAATGGCTAAATGCCATTATTTGCATCTATACCAACAACTGCTAGTAATTGACCAGGGTATGGACCCTTTAAGAAGCAGCCATGTAGACTAATAATAGGTCTATAAGCTTCAAGAAATCCTTTTTTAAGTGGCCCCAAAGCACAATAATACATTCTCTGAAATTGAGGGCTCTTATCTTCAATGCTAGCCTCATTGACATGAATTTTAATGGTGGAATCAGGCATAGCCTTTTTCACTTCAGCATAATACCTCCACAGGTTTGCATATTGGTCTTTGGAGCATCCCTCAATCAATATTTGATCTTTTTCTTTGCCTTATATGCTTGGTTTCTTGACACCCTAACTATAAGGTCCCTTTTAACAGTCTCCCTAATTGCATTCAGAGGTATTTCAGGGTTGGACTTGAATGTGTCCAAGGACCTGTTTGATAACTATAAGGATGTAACAAACCTATTGGTGTAGGCTGCCTTGCAATTCTTATGCACATCTAGCAAAGTTTTCACTTGAAATGTTTCTTCACCACTGGTTTTAGAAGCATATATCCTCCATTTACATGGTGAGGCACAATTAGTTATAATCCTTATTGTATCATTCTTTGTGAACCTAATGTCCTTTTTGTTATGAATTACATACTCTATAACTGCTTGTTTAAACACATGAGTACTTGCAAACTTCTAGCCAAATTTAAATTGAGGGTTTGCCATATCCTTTTCTGGATCAAACTCAAAATATCTATACTTACAAGTATTACCTCCCTCATCTTCAAAATATCTATACTTACAAGTATTTTGCGCGGGGTGCCCAACTGATGACTATGACTCTCCACAAAAATTCTAACCACTTATGTACCACTCAAAGACCTTACCACCATAAGTTTATCATTGCAATCACCCCTAACGGAACCCCCGTGTCTAGATGTATCGGGACTTACTATGATAGTATCCTTTCCTTGTTTGTAACAAACATACTATTTTCTTGTGATCTGTTCTGTTACCACATCCTTCTTGACATAATAATTACAAACGCTAACCCCAGATTCTTTAGCATATGCATTGTAAAAAGTCCAGGCATTAGTAAGTGTTTGAAACTTTTGCCCTATTTTTGTCTTCATTTCGAGTGAGACCTGAGGGTTAAAATCACAATCATTTTCATTAGAATTTAAAGCCACATATTGTTGTTCAAAATTTACATTTTGCTCAATCTCAATATCTAATTCCATATTATCACTAACCCAAATCTCCTTGTTGAATCTGAAATCACGATTATCCATTTTTCTGAAGAAAAAATTAAATTGCATTTATAAATAACCCAATATCAATAAATCATAAAAACTTATAATATATAGCAACAATAAATAAAGAATGGAAATTATTTAACAATGTCTAGCCTAACCCATTTCTCTTCTCAACAGCTCTTTTGGAATGGTAGGAGTGAATACAACATTTCTTTTCTTTTCTTTTTTTTTTTTGGGGGGGGGGGGGGGGGAGAGGATATGTGGTTTGTAGTGAATTATGTGGGTTTGTTATTTGGGAAAAGGTGCTGTTACTTTGTTTTAAAAAAGACAAATGTATTTTTTTTAATGAGTCATAATTGTTGCTCCAAAACGCAGCGTTTTGGAGGCTTTTTTTTAATCTCGCATATTGCCTTCCCGCACAGGAGCGTTTCTCTTACACAAACTAAGGAAGCTCTCAGGTGAAACGCAACCTAGAAATATTTTATGGGATGATTCCTTGTTCTAGGTTTTTCATATACCCGATTTGGGTTTTCTCATACACTGGTCTAAGGAAGCTACGACTATTTTGTTGTCAAAGATTTTGACAAAAGCAAAGGGCAAAACGCAACCCAATGAACCATTTTATGAATTTTGACAAGAATCGGATGAAAAGCAACCCATCGAACTTTTTCTGGTGTGTTCTTTGTCTGATATGATTTGTTCTTGACTCAATTTACTTGATTTATTTTTGTATAGTCCCTATTTATTCTTATTGTTGGATTAATCGATCCATACTCTGCATGTGTTGGTATATATATTTTTGGAACTGATTTGAGGAGGAAACTTTTGTGTTGAAGAGAAAAATTATGAGTAATTTTTTTTATAATCAAAATAATGTAATAAACTTGTTTTCTTTTGTGCATGTGATAAAGCCTATTCTTGATATTTCTACAAGACATTTTGTAAAGAATATTATTTCAACGTATTAGTGACGTTAGTTTTTATCACATTTATTTAGTGAATTAATTTTTAAGAGTATTTAATTAACTAAGTAATTAATCTTTTTGGCTCCACCATTGTCGGTGCCCAAGTTCGAACGTGAAACGAGGTGGGTTAGTGTCAAGTTAATAGCCGACTGTAAAATTTATGTCAAATCTTGTTTATAGATTCTCTTGTTAAAAGAAAAAATGTAAATAAAAATAGCATACATAAAATTAAACATGGTATTTGAATTTTAGTAACACTAAGTGGCAAGTGTAAAGAACTTATGGATACCTTAAAAAGGAGAAAAACCAACATAGCATGCTTACAAAAAACTAAATGAAAGGGTGGAAATACTAGAGAGATAGGAGAAGGATATAAATTATTTTACTCTGGAGGGAGAGATAATCGTATAAATTGGGTGGGCTTTGTTGTTGATCACTATATGAAAGATAAAGTGGTGAATTTTAAAAGATAGGGAGATAGATTAATAAACATTGAGATTGTCTTAGATAAAACAATATTGAATATTATAAGTACTTACGCACCCCAAGGAGCTTTAGACAAAAATATAAGAAATTATTTTGGGAATTGATGGATGAAATATTACAATAAATTCCTACGCATGAAAACGTATTTTTAGAAGGTAACTTGAATGGACATGTAGGAGTAGAACGGGATGGCTATCCAAGGATACACGGAGGTTGTAGTTTCGATAAGAGAAATGAAGGAGGGGAAACTATCTTAGAATTTGTTAAGGCATACGATCTAGCGTTGACAAACACATTATTACTTTTTTTTTTGAAGAAGAACATTTAATAACATTTAAAAGCAGAGAGAATAAAACTCGAATTGATTATTGATTACTTAGAAAAAGAGACTTGAACACATGCCAAGACTGTAAAGTTATACCAAGTGAAAGCTTAACAAATCAACATCGTCTATTAGTAATAGATGTAACCATTAAAGAATTTAAGTAGTGAAAAGAGAGTATAGATTTTCAAATATAAAATGGAAGGATTTTCAAGTATGTAAAGATATAGAATTAAGGCAAAAGTTCCTGTTAAACATGGAGTGAAATTGGGACGACAATGTCAATAACATTTGGTCAAGAACATAGAATGATATTGAAAAAATAGGTAAGAAAAATTTAGGTGAGATTAAGGAAAAAATATTCATTATAAAAGAGACTTGGTAGTGGAATGGGGAAGTAAAAATAATGATATTTATATTGGAGGTGGTAGTGGAATGAGGTGGTAGTGGAATGACTCGAAAATGATATTTATATTGGAGGTGTGGAGCCGAGTACGTCAAAAGTTTATCTCTCCAATGATTGGAAGCCATATATTAGTCATGAAGAGCAGTGTTTCGAAGGAGGTATGGTTGAGTTTCGGGATAAGTAACGAAAGTATGCTGTTGAGGTTGGTTTCAAGGTGACAACAGAGTGTTCTAAAAGGAATAGTGAAAATTACATGTGGCAAGTTCATGCTTCATTATCGATAGTAAATGGTTACTTTTATATAAGAAGTTTGAATAATGAGCATACTTGTAGGGCGTATATCGTAGTCCAGCAAGTAAAATGATGGAATCCAAATTGGTTTCAACGTTGCTTGCTGATCAGCTTAGGGATAAACATTTCCTGAAACTAATTGATGTAGTTAGAGCTATGAAGAACTAAGGTCTTGATATAAGTTATCATCATGCATGGCATGAAAAATAGATGGTCGCGGAGTTGCATGGTGATTAGAAGGTTTTCTATACATTAATCAATAATTATAGGGAATTTCTATTGTAGTATAATCCAGGATCGCATTGCATTCTTAACGTGGAGCTGGAGAGCAAAATATTCAAGAGAAATTTTGTAATGTTTGCAGGATCCGTTGATGGATTTCATTTCTATAAGCCTATTTTGTTTCTTGATGGTGCCTTTTTTGAAGAGACGCTACCATGGAACGATTTTGCTGGCAACTTTAAGGAATGGGAACAACGATAAATGAGAAGCATTGAAGTTTACTTTATAATATTATGCCTTCACTTTGGAATTCTTTGAATAGAATATAAAGTACACGCATGACATTACAAAGTAGACATGAATATGTGCGTGTACTCTGTAGTGATATGCGTGTACTTTGAGTTATGTGTTTGTTATTTGCATGGAATCCCAAAGTACACGCATAAGATTAAAAAGTACACGTGAATTTATATTTTGTGTTATGTGTACTTTGTAATGTTATACGTGTACTTTAGGATTCCTTGTTTGTTTAGGGCAAACATTGCAAAGTGCACGCACATCATTACAAAGTACATGTGAACTTCTGATTATATTTTGCATGTACTTTATAATGTTGTGCGTGTACTTTGGGATTTTGTGTTTTTTATGGTCAAATGAGATAAAGTACTCCCATATATATTAAAGTACAAGAATAATATGTTTATACTTTACATTTTATAGACTATTACTACAAATATATTTATGGTTTTGTATAGCCTACGTGTTTAATGGTCCACGCCGGCGGCACCATTTTTTAAGTACATCATTATGTACTGATATATTTTATTATATTTTAAAGCCATTATCCTCTTGCATATATAGTTATTGATTCAGACATGGAGGATAATTGGATGTAGTTTCTCATTAATTTTTATGATGCATTAGCTCATCAAGATCGAAATATCACATTCATATCTTATCGAAATAATGGTCTTATTGAAAGTGTTTCTAAGGTTTTTCCAATGTTTGCACGTTCCTACTATATACATCATTTACAAGGAAATATAAAGAAGAAAATATGGGGGAGTGGGAACTTTCGAAAGAAGATTGTGCAAGATTTCATGCATTGTGCATATGTTGTAACAGTTGATGAATTTCAGAAGAAAATTGATGCCCTGAAGAAGGAAGGTGGAGCTGGTGTTGCTAATTTTCTTAATAATTTGCCTCCGAAGAATTGGTCTTGTGCATATTTCACCAGCAAATGTTATATTAACATGGCATCAAGTGTTGCGAAATCGTTCAGCTCTTGGATCCTAGATGAAAAGCACTCACCAATAATGAATACGCTGGACAAAATGAGGATCAAGATTATGAATTTCAACGCAAACAAACTTGTTGAATATAAAATATGGCCAAAGGAGTTATGTCCCCATTTTGATAAATTATTGATTGAAAATTGGAATACAAATAGACACTGGAATATTAGCCGCTCAAGTTCATTCGGATGTGCGAGCCACGGTTGACTTAGAACAAGGAATTTACTCTTCTAAGAGTTGGCAACTATGATGCTTTCCATGTTCTCGTGTTGTTTCTATCGTACGAAAGATAGGTGAAAGTATTTATGATCATATTAAGGATTATTATAAGGTATTTTCTACAAAAAATCATACTCATCACCTATAGTTCTTCTTCCTGATTTGATGTCCCAAAATATTCCATTACTTGAAAATCCAGCCATCCTTCCTCCGTTAAGAAAGAGACCGACAAGGAGGCCAAGAAATAAGAGAATAAGATCTATTAATGAGGTCATAGTAAGGGAAGTTACTTTCTCTAGATTTAGTAAAATGGGTCATTACAGGTCCACGTGTAAAGAACCAATTTGATTCCACTTAAAATTGTTCAATTCATTCATTGTAACAATAGTTTTGAGTAAATTCAATGAAGATCACTGTTGATGTAAAAAATTAGATTATCTATAATTTATCAATCACAGATAAAAATAAACAAGATAAAAGATTTTTAAAGTGGTTCAGCCTTAAAGGAATGACCTACGTCCACTGTTTTGTTATTATTGACTGTTTGGGAATTCTCGATAACAGATTTTACCAAGAAATTCCGAGTCCCCTGTTAATGAGGAGGTTACAATGTATTTATAGCCTTGGGGATGTACATGTGAGAGAATATTACATAGCTGTCCAATCGATGTATACATCTGTATGATAATAATCAGCATTTGATGCGCATTCAATCCTCTTAATTATTTTGTTATAAATGCTCTGTACGAGGTGCAGCTTGGACTGCCTAAGCTGCTTGGATCGCCTAAGTAGCTCGGTACAATAAAGTTCCTCGGAGAACACTTGCTGCTCGGAGCGCCTGAGTTGGTCGGGGAGGTTGAGTTCCTCGAAGTCAAGGTGTTATTCATAAATGTTTGTAAGTGCCATGTAGATTGATACGTGTCTCCACTTAACTGATCCACATCAGCAGACTAAATTTGGTATCAACAGAAGCCCCCAATGTTTCAAAGTTCGAGGTTGAGGAGTGTGGAACATTCTTCTCAAAATATGGCGGGATTAAATAGTCATCCTGAATTTTAGGAGTGTTTTCCTTGTATTTATTTTTCCTTTCAAATTCATAGAATCAGACTTTTTGAATTTTTCCACTGCTTTGGTCTCCGTGCCTTTTTTTTCCTTTTAGCCGCCGGTAGCGCAAACGTCTTTCTTTGTAATCATTATTTTTACCCCTTCCCAAGGTAAGGTATTTAAGCGTTGCAGAAAATCCTATCGTCTCTTACTTTTTCAAATCTGTATCTTTGATCTCTCCATTTTTTCTCCATCTTGTGCGTTCATTCCTTCCATCGTTCGTTATCAACCGATCTACCCTTCTTCTGTAAGATCTTTTTCCTTCTCTTTTATTTTCTTTGTTCATCATGGTTTACCTTATTGAGTCACTTGATAAATTTCGTTCTGATTTTTCTATTCCTTCCTGGGTCATTTTGGAAGAGCTTTCTGAGCCTTCTGACTATTTTCATTTGGCCGAGGGACATTGGTTCCCCAGTCTCTTTGTAGCTGAATGTGGCTTTTCTTTTCCTCCAAACCCCTTGTGTTTGGAATTCTGTTAATATTTTGACGTAGTACCTGCAAAAATAGCCCCCAATACATGGAGAATAGTTAATGGAGTCCATAGGTTAAATCAGATTCATAGAACCCATTTAGGAATTCCAGAGATTATGTTTTGCTATAGATGGGCTGTCAGTGATAGTACTTTTTATTTGAAAACTAGATTTTTAAATAGGGCTTTAGTTGTCAATCTCCCAGATGCCAACAGGGATTACTTCGAGCATGGGGTTGTTATGAAAAATTGGCAACATGCTCCATTAACTGGAAATGACGTATATCAGGGTCCCAGATGCCCTCCCTATGGCAATGGGATAGGTTGTTTTTATTTTATTTAGTTTTTGAAATCATGTTTTCTTTATATTCGATAAAATGCGTCACTGATATTTTGATTTTTATTTATTTGCAGGTGACAACAAAAGAAGGTCTCCAAATGAGAAATAAGTTAATTTAAAGCATCTGAAACTTATCTGGGGTTTGCATCAAACTGTTGCTGACGAACATATCAGATCAGCCTCGTACTTGTTACCATATAAGAGTTATACCTCGTCTTTCACTGCTCGTTCAGTGATAAGTAACATAGATTCAACATCACTTTCTGAAGGTTCTTCTTCTGAATCGCATATTCCTCTCAGTGACAGAATGAAGAGAAGAAGAGCTCCTTACCTCTTCGATAAGTCTGCCTCTACTGCTGGAGAGGCAAAGAAAAGTAAGCAGGATGTCCCAGAAGAAGGGACAAGACAAATTGATGCATCTCCTCCAGCTACTACTAAGAAGGTTACCGAGAATTCCCCTGTGGCTCCAAGTAAGATTGCAGTTGTTTCCCCTCCTAGCGAGATTATAGTTATATCACCGACCAAGACGACATCCTTGGTCGAGAATGTTCCTGCTCCTACGAGGAAGTTGAAGAAAAGCTCCTCGGATAAAGTGGCTGAATCCATTTCTCAGCCTCTAACTGCTGGAAGTGATGTTCCCACTTTCGTTGCTCCGAGCTCTGCCATGAGCTCTGTGAAGTCTTGGATTATCCCTGAAATCCAAGGTCATGAAGGCACTCTTTCCTGGGATAGGGTTACCACCTTGGCAGCTCAACATATTGCCTCAGTAAGTATTACTAATCTAAACTTTCACTTTTCAATATTATGTACTTGCACTGACTTACAATTGTTTTTTTTTTCCAGTTGGTAACTTGTTTCAACACCATTTTAAAAAAGTATGAAGCTATTAAAGCTTCGAGCTCCTCGTCAGGTGTAGAGGAAGCTCTTGTAGGTCTGACGCAGTCATTAAAGAATTCTCGTCAGAAGTATGACGAAGATAAAACTGCTTGGAAAAAGTAATTAAAAGCCATTGAGCAAGAGAAAGGGAAATCTGTGGAGGCCTCTCAAGAGTTGGAGAGGAAAATGAAAGAATATGAGAAGAAGAATACCGAGCTTAAGGAAAAGCTCAAAAATACTGGAGAGCTTGAGACCAGGCTTAAAACTGCTGAAGAGGAGTTAGGCAAACTCCGTGAAGCGGATCGCCAGAGGGAAGAGGCAGAAAGGAAATTAAAAGCTGCCGAGGAACTCATGACTGAGAGGGTTTCCTCAGAGAAGGCGAAGAGGAAACTTGCTGTTAAGAAGTCCTTCAGTACTAGCTGGGACAAGGGTTGGAATAAGGGTTTGGCTACCATGATCTCACAAATGGAGTATGGCAGCCTTAAATATTTCAGGGATAGTTGGGTGGCTGCTCTGAGAGAGATGAATGTCGATGAGAATTCATACCTATTTCAGCGACACATTCCTGGCCCCCCTCCTTATCTCGGGGAAGAAGAAGAAGACGAAGCTGCTTCCGAGGAATCCTCTATGGTGATCGGAGATCAAATTTCTCATCCCCCAATTGTCTAGACCTCCTGCGAATAACTTCAACCAACCAGCATTTCAATCGACCAATTTCCAACACCCTCCGAGCAACCTTCAATGCCATCCGAGCAACCTACTTCTTCGTCCCAGCCTCCCGAGAAAGTTTTAGGAGACAAGGAGAAGGTGTAGAGTTGTTCGGACTTTTTCTCTTTACTTTTTTGTTAAATGTAACTCTGGGTTATGTACTTCTTTTATGATGTAATAAAATTTGAAGTTTTTGGTTGTGTAACTTAACTCCCTTTTTCTTTCTCTGCTTTTATTCTTCTTGCTCTGTCTGCATTTTATTGATTCTTTTTATCTCTTTTCTTTACTAGTTTATGGCTAGAATGGAACTCTTGTCAGCCCATGATACAGAATTGATGAAAAAATATAACGACTACTTCAAGGCTGGCCATGCTGACTTGAATGAATCTCAAATCGTCGATATCCTCGGTCCAAATACTTCAGAGCGAGCAGTTGAAGCCTACCAGTATTTGAAATGCCTGCTTGACCGTGTAGTTGCTAATAATGTGTCATATTATGAGATGATTGAAGATCTTCAGGGTACCCTCGAGGAACTTCAACAACAGTACAAGGAGTCTACTATCCTTCTGCATCAGGGATATGATAAGAAATATCAGCAACTAAGTGCTGATAAGGGATATGATAAGTTGTTTGCTGCTTATGATATAAAGGAAAGGAATTTGAAGACCGAGGTTGAAGAGCATAGGCAGATCGCCAAATTATTAGAGCAGGAAAACAATAATTCGCGAGGAGAGATATCTCAGCTGAAATCTGCAGCCTCTACCTCGGGAGCCTTGGTTCCTGTCAACAATGAAGGTTTTTCTTTCTTGGAGGTCGAAAACGCCAATCTGAGAGACGAATTGGAAACCTTGAAGAGAACTGGTCCTTCTACCTCTGCTCGCGGACGAGCAAGAGCTTCTCGGGGACGAGCAAGGGCTGCTCGGGTTACTGTTGAAGAACAAAGAACTCAATCAGCTTTGGAGAATCAGGCCTTCCAGTTAATGGCGAAGAATCAAGCATTAGTTGAGATGTCCAAGAAGATTCTGAATCTGGACGAGCAGCTCTCTGCACAAAAGTCTGCCTTGGAGAGTGAAGAACTTTTAACGAAGAACCTCCACGAGCAACTGGAGAGGTTAACCTATCAATTCCACAAGCAGCCCAGAGAATTCTGGATGGCTGGTTATAATGAAGCCCTCTACTATCTAGATGACCGAATCCAAAATGCAAATAATGAGGGTTACAAGCAGGGATGGCTGAATGCCTTGGGTGTGCTGCAGTTGGAACAGGGTCACTATTTATGGGATTACTATAACCCTGAGTTGCTCGAGTTGCCAGTGCCACTTTTTAAAGTGGATATAAGCTGGATTCCTGCTCGGGCCATTCCTCGATGCCTGATTTCAAAGTATCTCGGTGATTACAGTCTTCATTCCAATTTTGAGATATCTCGCCCTGAACACCTACTTGATCGGCCCTCAGTAATGAATGTCAGGATACTCAAAGATTTAAATTTCATTTATTCCCTCTATGCTTTAAACGATCCTCCTGCTGGTGAAGAACCTGTTTCAAAAGCAGAGGGGAAGAAGCCAATAGAATGGGATTCTTGATGTAATAATTTCTCATATAATATGTATTTCGTTTCTCAATGTATTTTGTTCTGGATTTAATGAAAAACTTCTAGTTTTCTTAGCAATCTTAATTATCATTGTCTTTGGAAATATTTTGTAAGACATTTCTAATGAATGTGCATGTATATCTGTTGAAATGATAAAGATATTTTGTGCTATTTTAAATTGTCGACCAACTAGAGTTGGTGAAAATTTATTGTTGACTATCTGAATTGATGATAATTATCCGACGACCAAGCAAAGTTGGTGATATTTTATTTCTCGACCAACTTTGCTGGTAATTTAAAATGTCATAAGTATCAAAAATTTCTGTTTTGTTTTTATTGTAATGACTTGTCACTTTTAGTTCTAGACCATTAAACGAATTTCATCACATGATTCTGCTTTGTTTAACCAAATGTTCCCGACCAATCGTAGTTGGTGAATTTTTTATTCCCGACCAACCTTAGCTGGTGGATTTTCTTCCCAACCAACCGTAGTTGGTGTTTCTGGGAAATTTTTATTCCCGACCAACCTTAACTAGTGGATTTTCTTCCCAACCAACCGTAGTTGGTGTTTCTGGGAAATTTTTCATTCCCAACCAACTATAGTCGGTGGATTTTCTTATTCCCGACCAGCCTTAGCTGGTGGATTTTCTTCCCAACCAACCGTAGTTGGTGTTTCTGGGAAATTTTTCATTCCCGACCAACTATAGTTGGTGGATTTTCTTATTCCCAATCAGCCTTAGCTAGTGGATTTTCTTCCCAACCAACCGTAGTTGGTGTTTCTGGGAAATTTTTATTCCCGAACAACTATAGTTGGTGGATTTTCTTATTCCCGATCCGCCTTAGCTAGTGGATTTTCTTCCCAACCAATCGTAGTTGGTGTTTCTAGGAAATTTTTATTCACGACCAACTATAGTTGGTGGATTTTCTTATTCCCGACCAGCCTTAGCTGGTGGATTTTCTTCCCAACCAACCGTAGTTGGTATTTCTGGGCTTGATGCGTAGTGTGTAGCACTAGTACTCCGAAAAAATTTTAACAAAAGGAGAGAATTGGGCGAAATATCCAAAACTTTATTCATATCGAAGAAAACTGCATTACACAGAGATTAAATTATTGATAATATTTGCGCAGATGCTCTGCGTTCCATGCATTCTTAAACTCCTCTCCTTCTAAGGTTTCGATTCTATACGTCCCTGGTCGAACAACCTCTATTACTCTGTAGGGCCCATGCCAGTTAGCTTCCAGTTTGTTGTGCTTTCGAATTACTTTCTTTAGCACATAGTCTCCTTCTTTCAAGTCGCATTTCTTTACTCTCTTGTTGTAGAACAGAGTTGTCCGTTGCTGGTATGCAGCGTTTTTGATGGCTGCTTCTTCTCTAACTTCCTCGAGCATATCCAAATCTAATTTTCTCATCAAGTCACTGATAGGAGAGTTAAAATTCAGCACTCTGTGTGTGGGGAGACCCAGCTCGGCAGGTATAACAACTTCACTTCCAAATGCCATCATATATGGAGATTCTCCTGTGGCTGCTCATGGAGTAGTACGATAAGCCCATAGTACAGAATGCAGCTCGTTGATCCAATTTGCCTTTGCATCATTTAATCTTTTCTTCAAGACATTCAGCAGCGTTCTGTTTGTCACTTCAGTTTGCCCATTGCTTTGAGGGTGGCCTGGTGCAGAGTAGGTTTTCAATATGTTCGACTGATGACAATACGCAGCGAACTCCTCATTATCGAATTGGGTTCCATGGTCTGTGATGAATGCATGAGGAATACCATATCTACAAATGATGTTCTTCCATATAAATTGATACACTTTGTCATATGTCATATCGATAAGGGGCTCGGCTTCCACCCATTTAGTAAAGTAATCCACTGCGACGACGAGATATTTAAACCTTCCTCTGGTCGTTGGAAGTGGCCCGACCAAGTCAATTCCCCATATGGAAAATGGCCAAGGGGAGTAATGGGTGTCAATAATGCTTGGGGAGTTCTTCGGATAGTGGAGAAGCGTTGACATTTGTCACATTTTTTGGCATAAGTTATGCAATCAGCGCTCATTGTCGACCAATAATATCCCTGCGTCATTATCCTTTGCAGAAGTGTCTGACCTGCTGCATGGGCTCCACAAGACCCTTCATGGACTTCTTCGATCAAGTCTTTCACCTCGGTGGGATGTACACATCTCTGCAAGCCAGTTATAATTCCTCGTCTATATAGAACACCATTGGTCAACATATAACGAGCAGCTTTAAACTTCAGTTTCTTAGCTGCAAGTTTATCAGTTGGTAATTTCCCTTCCTCAATATATGCCCTGATGGGATCCATCCAAGATGGCTCTAAATCAAGGGTAATAAAGTTCATCATCAGATCTTCATCTATGCTCCGACTAGCCAAGACTTCTATTGGGATTGTTCTTCGTAGCTCGGTGCGTGTGGCTAAAGCTAACCAAGCTAAGGCATCCGCTCTTGCATTCTTCAATCTTGGTATTCTAATTATCTGTACTGCAATCAGGCTTGATAAAATTTCCATTGCTTTTGCATGATACCTGATCATTAATTCTCCGTTAGCTGCATATACTCCCAACATTTGATTTACGATCAATTGCGAGTCACTGAATACAATAACTTGCTCTGCCCCCATGGTTTTTGCCAAATTAAGACCTGCAATCATAACTTCATATTCAGCCTCATTATTAGAAGCCTTGAATTGGAAGCGCATAGCATACTCCACATTGACCTCATCCAGGATGTTCAAAACAATCCCTACCCCACAGCCTGTAGTGCAGGATGAGCCATCCACATATAGATTCCATATAGGTACCTCGTCTTCAAATTTTTAATCGGATAGAGTTCCTCAGTGGAATATTTGTTGCTTCCTTTTATCCTCCTCTAGCACTTCTTGCTGCTCGTCGACCATCTTTTCTTGCTCGTCGACGGCCTTAAGTTGATCGGGGGTTAAATTTGATGATCCTGTAACATCCACAGGTTGGTCGGTGTGCAGCTTTTGCTCCTTGGAGGTATCAGGATAGGTGAACTCTACTATAAAATCTGCTATTGCTTGCCCTTTTAGCGACGATCTAGGCTCATAAACTATGTCATATTCACCAAGTTCTACTGCCCAGCACATCAATCTCCCTGATTTTTCTGGTTTATGAAGAGCTTGCCTCAATGGCATATCAGTATACATAACTATGGTATGAGCTTGGAAGTACGACCTCATCCTCCTACTCGCCTCGATCAGTGCTAATGCCAACTTTTCTAGTCTTGGATATCTGATCTTTGCTCCTCGGAAGGCTTTGCTAGTGTAATAGATTAGTTTTTGCACTCCATCCTCCATTCTTATCAATGCCGAGCTAACTGTATTCTCCGACACTGCCAAATACAAGTACAATCTTTCTCCCATTACTGGCCTGGATAACAGTGGAGGTGCTCCCAGATATTTCTTCAATTCTTGAAAAGCCTTCTCACATTCGTCATTCCATTTAAACGTTTTTTGAAGTGTTTTGAAGAATGGGAGACATCTGTCTGTTGCTCGTGATACAAATCTATTAAGTGCTGCAACTCGCCCAGTGAGACTTTGTACTTCCTTCTTTATCGTTGGAGATCGTAGTCCCAATAGAGCCTTGATCTTCTCTGGGTTTGCTTCGATTCCTCATTGGTTGACAATATACCCGAGGAACATGCCTTCTCGTACTCCGAATATGCACTTGGTGGGATTCAACTTCATTTGATATTTATCTAGTTGATCAAAGGTCTGGCCTAAGTCAATTAGATGGTCAGCAACTCTCTTGCTCTTTGTCAGCATATCATCAATATAAACTTTCATATTGCAACTGATTTGTTCTGCAAATACCTTATTCATCAGTCGCTGATATGTTGCACCTGCATTTTTCAAACCAAAAGGCATAACATTATAACAATAAGTTCCCCTAGGGGTAATGAAAGAGGTACTCTCCCTGTCTTCAGATTTTATTTTAATTTGGTTGTAACCAGAATAAGCATCCATGAATCTCAATAACTCGTGTCCCGAGGTAGCATCCACTAATTGATCAATTCGGGGCAAAGGAAAATGATCTTTTGGGCAAGCCTTGTTGAGGTCGGTGAAGTCTACACACATCCTCCACTTGTTGTTTTTCTTCTTCACCATCACCACATTAGCCAACCAGTCTGGATATTTGAGATCTTCAATAAAGCAAGCTTTTTGGAGCTTCTCGACCTCCTCTTGTATAGCTTGGTTCTTCTCGGGACTGAACACTCTTCTTCTCTGCTTTACTGGCTTGATCTCCTTATTCACATTGAGCTCGTGACATAAGAAATTTGGGTCTATTCTTGGCATATCCTCATGACTCCAAGCAAAAATTTGTTTTCTCCTTTTTAGGAAAACTATCAATTCCTGTTTTAGTGAGGCATCTAACGACGACCTATTTGAGTTGTTCGTTCCGGGTGCTCGTCGTTAAAAATGATATTTTCAGTAGCTTCCACCACCTGACCTTTCATGAGCTGCGACTCGTCTTTAGGATCCAATGTTTTAATCTCTGCACCTTCATCCACTTGGTAGGTAGTAGTCTTTTTCCTAGATTCCTCCAGTTCTTCTTGCTCGGCAGATAAGTGGTAACATTCTCGAGCTACTTTTTGGTCACCCTTCACAACTCCCACTCCAAAATTGGTTGGAAATTTCAGGCATTAATGTACAGTAGATGGTACTGCTTCGAACTTCTTTAATCCTACCCTTCCCATGATGATATTATAAGCTGACTGGACATTCTTATCCATCACAAAGAAACATACTCTTTCTGTTTGACGAGCAGGCCATGTACCGATGAACATATCCAACTTGATCGTCCCAAGTGGAAAGACTTTCTCGCCAACAAACCCGAGGAGGGGCCTGTAATAAGGTTCCAACTGAGACAACTTTAGATTTAAACTATCGAAGCATGAGTAGAACATGATATCCACCGAGCTACCATTATCCACCAGTACTCTTGAGATTATTACTTCCTTCATCCTCATTTTGATCACCAGTGGATCATTATGAGGATATAGTACACCTGCGAGGTCGTTCTTGGAGAAACCGATGACCAGTTTTTCTTTGTTCACCTTCCTCGGGCGATCATCCTCAGCTAGATTTATTCGCTGAATGTATGAACAAGCTTGAGCCTCATTGAGGTAAGCTTTCCTTTCTACAGTAAGGTCCCCACCTCCTGCATCTCCACCTGTAATAACATTACAATCAAATGATCCAAAACGAATTGAAAATACCTCATGCTCTGGCTGTCTTGGTTTCTTGGGGAGATCGGGGTCGTCTTCTGGATCATCTTCATGATCTTTTTTCTTGTTTTCTTCTGCTCGACGAGGAGATCTAGACCTCTGTCTTGCTCGGTCGTTGCTTTTTCTTTCATTTCTTCGATCAACATACTTGACCAGCTTTCCTCGTCTGATGAGTGCTTCGATTTCATTCCGGAGAGCTATGTAATTTTTGGTCGTGTGACCATGGTCTTTATGGAACTCACAATATTTGGCCTTATTCCCCTTGTCAAGATCTGCCTTCATTTTCTCAGGCCAGTTTAATTCCTCGCTGTTCTTGATCTCTTCCAGGACATGGTTTATGTCTACTTTCAAATGAGTATAATTTTCAAATTTCTTTAATATTTCCCATGATGGCTTTGATTTTGACTGCTTGTCACCACCATTGTTCTTATGTTCTTTCTTTTTAGCCTTATCAACCTCCACCTTGGTCTCTTTGGTGTCCACGTTCTTCTTCGCAGCCATAGCCTCCTCGGCATTAATGATCTTGGACGCTTTTTCCATTAGTTCTGACATGGTTCTGGGTGGATCTTTAGCCAAAGTATAGTACAATTTATTGGGCAACAGTCCACTCATTAAAGCAGTAATTGCTGTCTTTTCCTCGTAATCAATAACTTCGAGCTTATCGTTATTGAAACGAGTTATGTAATCCTTGGTGCTCTCACCTATTTTTTGTCTAACACTTAACAAATGTGCCACTCGTTTAGCTGGTTTTTCTCCAAAACAAAAATTTCCGATGAAGAGCTCGGCCAGTTGAAAGAAAGTTAAAATCTTCCCTCGAGGAAGATTATTGTACCATATTTGTGCAGATCCGGTAAGAGTTCCCGAAAATGCCCTGCATCTCATCTCGTCTGGCACGACATAGATATCGGCAACAGCTTGGTATTGTTCTATATGAAGGATAGGGTCAGTTTTTCCATCATATTTAGGGGTCACAACAGGTGCCTTGAACTTCGATGGTGTGGGAAAATCCACAATTGCCTGTATAAAAGGCGTCCCTTGGACAAAATTTCTTTGTAGAGGATTCTTGGCCTTAGCCATTTCCCCTAGTTTATCCTCCAACCTTTGAATAGAGCCTTTCCATGCATCCTTTCCCTCCTCGGGCCTATTCGTTCGAGCAATTGATCGTGTTGAAGTCGCTTCCTGGGATCTATCATGTCGAGCAACTGGTTGTGATTGGGCAGAACCCTCTCTTAGATCAGATGGTCATCGAAAGTTTCTCGACACAGACTTAAGAGGACTTTTATTCTTCCTAGGGCCCAATCGATCAAAAGGAGAAACCCTACTTAATCTCTCCAATGCACTAGTCCTTTCTGGAGAGAGAGTGATGTGTTGTTCAGTATCTGTGGCTCGTACTGACGAAGTTTGACCCGGTTGATAAGAAAAATCATCAGATCTCTCAGTGCGATATGAATCGCTCTGCCTAATACGCGAAGAAAGTAAACGGGTATTTCTTTGAACACTTCGTTGTCCTGAATGGGTCGGTGCTCCACCCTGGATAGTTTGCATGAGTTGTCGCATAGTCTCTTGCATGGTCGTCTGGCCTTGAGCCAAATTGGCCATAATTCCAGCCAGATCTTGGACATTTGGAGGAATGGATGGATTCGGGGGGTTTCCAGTGTTTCGATTACTGCATTCAGGATTATCAGCCATTGGTGATAAATTATTTTGGTGAAAAACGATAATTACAGTCGATTCCCACAGACGACGCCAATCTGTTGATGTAAAAAATTAGATTATCTCTAATTTATCAATCACAGATAAAAATAAACAAGATAAAAGATTTTTAAAGTGGTTCAGCCTTAAAGGAATGGCCTACGTCCACTGGTTTGTTATTGTTGACTGTTTGAGAATTCTCGATAACAGATTTTACCAAGAAATTCTGAGTCCCCTGCTAATGAGGAGATTACAATGTATTTATAGCCTTGGGGCTGTACATGTGAGAGAATATTACATAGCTGTCCAATCGGTGTATACATCTGTATGATAATAATCAGCATTTAATGCGCATTCAATCCTCTTAATTATTCGGTTATAAATGCTCTGTACGAGGTGCAGCTCGGACCGCCTAAGTAGCTCGGTACAATAAAGTTCCTCGGAGAACACTTGCTGCTCGGAGCGCCTGAGTTAGTCGGGGAGGTTGAGTTCCTCGAAGTCAAGGTATTGTTCAGAAATGTTTGTAAGTGCCATGTAGATTGATACGTGTCTCCACTTAACTGATCCACGTCAGCAGACTAAATTTGGTATCAACAATCACATTTGAATAAATCAATGTCATTTTATTGTTGAGTGTTCATTTTTGTTTTATTTCTTTGTGAATGGTATCTATGCAAAGTACACACATTTGTTTATAAAGTACACGGACATGAAATTGAACAAATCATTTTCTATGTACGTGTACATTATACCAACTGCGTGTACTTTCAAAAAGTACACCTATAATACATAAAGTACATGGAAATTGAAATTATTTTTGTTCAGTCCATTGTGCGCGTACTTTATAAAAATATGCGTGTACTTTATGAATTGTATAATTTATAATTTCAAATTTTCACTTGTACTTTTATGTATTATTACATTTACTTTAGATTTATTTTAGTTATTTTTTACATTATAAATTATAAGAAGAATTTAAGAAAAAATGTTACTAAATTCTTAACTTCCGTCCCATAATATAAATTGTTCTCGTTTACGACACACAACCTAATATTCCATTTGTTTTGTTGGCTTCTTTTTTATAAATGTTTTTCTTTAATTATATTATCTTTCAATATCTAATGAACGAGCCACTCATATTTTCATATTCTTACGTGTATCATGGTCCGCGCCAGCAACATTATTATCGGAGTATGTCAAAATATGGTCCGCACAGCGGAAATATTCTTAATTTAGAAAATATACGTGCTCTCCATATTTAATACATGTTTTTCAGTACAGAAATGTATTTAATGTACATTGTAAAAATTTACAAAAAAATGCAGTCCATATTTATTGTATTTCAGTACAAAGTTGTACTTTATAAAAAATATACTTTATGCATGAATTTTATAAAAAATATATTTAAATTTATTGTGAATGTGAATGTACTTTAATAAATAATGAGTGTACTTTGTAAAAGTACACGCACATTTTAAATGTTTAATCTTAATTGTTTTTGCAGTTGTGTTGTTATTATTTTTATATAATTGACACTATATACATTGTCTCTATATTTTTATAGCTCATATATTAATTGTGGTTCACGCAAGCGGCATTTTAAACTTTATATTATAAGACTATGGACTATTATCATCAAAATAAAAAATACATTCATGAAAAGAAAAGATAATTTCATTCATTAATAAAAAACTTACAACTAATTTGAAAAAAAAAAGCAAAAAAATTACAAATGACTTGAAAAAAAAGGCCCATCAAATATAAAAATATCATCTGAAAATTGAAGGAAACTATCGATGGGTCCGAAAGAGCGCTGATATAATTCGAGCTGACCCGAATTCTACGCTTCAACGATGAAAGAATCTGAGTCATATAATACGTGTCCTTCATACAATATTTCAAAAGTATTTTGGCCTCATATGTATAAAATTTGACGAGGGCTTTATGAGTTTTCGGCAGCAGCACATCCTCTTGAAATAAGTCGTACGGGATAGGTAGGAGTTCGGGAGTGCCTTCTTTAACGTATTCATTAAAGGCGTCAATTGCTCGAACGATATAGGAAATGTCTTCCTCAATCATTCGTAATTTTTCCCCATAATTGCTTGCAATTTTAAGAGCTTCTCGCAAAGACTCTGCTTGCACAACCATTTTGACTTTTTTTTATTTTAATTTAGAATGGTAAAACTTACAACAATGTTTATTTTTTATAGGCAAAGAGGTTCAGGATTTTGAGCCAAATAATTATGGTAGGTGGTGGTGGCTGTATTGATAAATAAAGTAAATAACGTGTAAACTTTCAAGGTTTGAATGTATTTTACCGATGTTGACTTAATAAATAGTGTATCATATGGGTTTACACGTGTAATTATTTTTTATTTTTACGTGCACTTTGTAATGTTGTGCGTGTACTTTAAGAATATGGTTTAGTATAGGTAAATAAAGAAAAGTACACGCATAGAGTTACAAAGTACACGTGAAATTCTGTAATATTGTACATATACTTCGTATTGTTTGCTTGTACTTTATGATTCCTTGTTTGTTCTAGACAAACATTGCAAAGTGCACGCATATCATTACAAGGTACACGTGAAATTTTGTTTACATTTTACGTGTACTTTGTAATGTTATGCGTGTACTTTGGGATTCTTTATTTGTTATGGGCAAACAAGACGAAGTACATGCATAATACTACAAAATACACGCATCATATGCTTGTACTTTACATGGTTTAATCTATAAACATTCAAACAATATGCATGTACTAATATTAGAATATATTTATTCCTTTGTATAGCTTACGTATTGAATGGTCCGCACCAGCGGTAACATTTTTTAGTACAAATTATACGGAACTACATTGAATAAAAAAATTAGAATCATTTGTCCTCTTATTAAGAAAAAAAATCAAAAAATCTTTACAATTATTTTTCCTCCTATTAACAATCAGCGAATAAAAACTCATTAGTTATATATGCTCATTGTTGGAGTATTTCGTCGTCTTGAAATGATGTTTGAGCGCAGTTCCTTTGGCAATTTGTTCCATATAGTATATACAAAACACGTTGCAGTCAACACTAACATTAATATAAAACAAATATGTCGGTTAGAACAATATGAATGAAATTTGTTGAAATGTGTCGTGAAAAATTATGTGTGTATTTATTCAAGCATATCTGATCTTACCCATTATTTTATCTCAAACATTCATGATCTCTGAGTAGTTCAAAATTGATATCATGACTCAAGAGCTAGTCTATTGTTATTTTTTCCTTTTTGGATAGTGCATCTTTAAAATTCATCCCTTCCATGTATCTTTGTATTTTACCTCTTTCACTTATTTGTGGAGCTTGGTCCTTTAATTTTTACAATATTTCCTTGAAAGCAGAAAACTGTTAAGAAAAAAGTGATGGGTGTATATAAAATACAAACGTAAATGTAATGTAAATAAGTTTAGGGTGAAGCCATCCTACTGGTGTTGTTGCAGTATAATGTGGATTGATTGTTGTCCAATGACAGAGAGAGTCCATATGCACAGCTTTATTTTCTTTTTTGTATTTAACTAACAATGTAAAATGTCCCCCACTATCTCCTATTGTATGTCTCGTGAGAATGAATAGAATATCACAAATTTCAAAATGCGTTTCTCTAAATGTTCCTTTTGCATGTTGTCATTATTATTTCGGACGGCTTCCTATTAAAAGTAATAGATTTGTTAGTAAGAAACAAAATGATAGTATATATCTGATGGTGATGGACAAATATTTTGGTTTTATTTTCCTTACCCAATCATATAAGTTAAAAGCGTGCATAGCTCGGAGCCCATTATTCTTCATTTTCATTTCCATTAAACGGGAGAAGGATTTAATCATCTGTTTCACACATTTAACAATGTAAGGATATAAAGATGCAGATTTAATGAATGTCCTATGTTTCAATTACATACTTAGTTTGATATTTCTTTGCCTTTCAGCAATTTTTTATTACCGTCGGCGCAAACGAATGATGATTCTTCAGTTGTATAGAGGCAATCGTTGAATTTCAAGAGAAGAAATAATGTTAGAATAATAATTAAAACATGTATTTAATCTATGATCATTAAATAACATGCGTGTACTTTCTAAATTTATGCGTGTACTTAATAAAATACATGCATGTAGTTCAGTATAAAAATGCATGTACTTTATAAAACCAATCATTTACTTGAGTGACAAATGCGTGTATTTCATTGATAATCCATGTACTTTATTATACTATGAATGTTCTTCATTTCAAAATACATGTACTTTATAAAAATATTAGATTATATAATATGGAGCTATAATTTAGAAAATTAACAGGCATAATAGTATTCGTATATATACATAAGTGCATTATAGAATAAAAATAAGTGCATTTCACAATAAAAATAATTTGATTTCAAAATAAACAAATAGAAGATTTACCATACATTCTTCTCCAGTGTGAAATATTATAGCAATTTTATTTTGGGCTTCTTCTTTAAGGTATTTTGTACATTTGTAGCTTTGCAAGTCTACTTCGTTTGTTGCTATTGAAGAAGACTTGCCTTTATTGTCCAGCCCTTTTTCATGGCACAATAGTAGATTTATTATTTTGTCTATTTTCTTCTTTCAGCTGCAATTCAGCAAGAGCTTCATTCGAAGGATTTTTTTTCTTTTCTTGTTTTAACAAATCATTAATAGGATGTGAATATACAAAATCATCACCATTCCTTTTTTTTCGGTCGTCCCTTTCTTGGATTCTTGCATCCTTTTTAGAAAGGGAGGACCTCAAATCTTCTATCTTTTGATTGAGAATTTAATTTATTGTTTCTTTGAGAAAAAAACATCATGTTTAACTTATGGATTATTCCATAAACGTGCCATAAACCTCAATGAAAATGAAACAAATGTCAAATAATAAGAGAATTGGATTTACTATATTGATAATGCGTGTACTTTATTAAACTATGCGTTTTCTTTATAAAACTATGGATGATCATCATTAGAAAATGCGTGTAATTTATGAATATATGTGTGTACTCTCCATTATTTGCTAACAAATAACAAACTATACCTAAGTACACGCAAAATATTACAAAATACACGTAAAAGTAAAAATAATTTTACGTGTACTTTGTAGTGATATGCGTGTACTTTCTATTATGTCCAAAGAACAAATAAGAAATCATAAAGTACACTCATAACATTAAAAAGTACATGCAAAGTTCACGTGTACTTTGTAGTGATATGCGTGTAATTTATATTTTGTCCAAAGAATAAACAAGAAATCACAAAGTACACGCGTAACATTACAAAGTACACGCAAATTTACATAATACTTTTTGAGTAATTATGCGTGTACTTAAATAACCAATGCGACAGTGCGTGTAATTTAACATAATTATGGACGAATGATTATAAATATATTTGTAATATCACCAAATTACCTCCTCATTGAGTTTTTTATAAGCTACATTTTTATCTTTTTTAACCTTTCGTTGGCTTCAGACAAGTAGTTAATGCTTTGCAGAAGCTGTTGTGCTTGATCCTCTAAGTTTCTGATGAATCTCCAGCAGCATTCTAACTACTATTTAAAATTGAATTTTCAATTTTGAGTTGGGCATTATCTTCCTCCAACTTTTTTATTCGGTCACAGTCGTTCTTCTTCGACTCTTCAAGTTGGTTTTTCAACTCACTATTAAAACAAATTTGTTGGGCCTTATCCTCCTCAAACTTTTTTATTTATTCGGTGACATTATTTTTTAACTCTTGAAGCTGAAGTTTCAATAGTCTATTGAAAAGAATCTGTCGAGCCTTATCCTCCTCCAACTTCTTAAGATTCTGTTCAGCTCGACACCTTGATTTATTACTTTCTTTGAGTTGGGTATCTCTCTCCTCCAACATCAATTTAATCTCAGCATTCTCTTCAGTCAATTTTCTTACCTATTCAGCCAATTTGACTAAATTAGCTTTCTTCTTAGAGGATTTTCCATTACTTTATATATAGGAAGATCCCAATTGGATTTCGATGAAGAACTTGTAGCTCGTGATGGTTCTGCTTCTGATTCTGTTTGTGATACCCCCAAATCGAAATTGGATATATCATCATCTTTTCCTTTTTTTCCTTACCCTTCGAGGCTTCTTTCTTCAAAGCAGCTTTACTGATCTTATTATCATCCATCCATTCTTTTAATGTTCCCAAACTCTACCGAAGAAATCTTGACCCCTTGTCCTCCTTCCCCTCGACAGGATTGATAACATTAAACTTCTCGCATACCCAATACTGTAAAAATTGAAATAAAAATGATAAGTTATACCATTTAAACCAATTAATATAAGTAACAATATTAGTATTGTTAAAGTACACACATAAGACATAAAGTACACACAAATTGCATTGAAATTTCATTTTCAATTTGCGTGAACTTTATGTCTTATGCGTGTACTTACATAAAGTACACGCATATTTCATAAAGTACATGCACATTCAAAATGACTTGGTTCAATGCAATGTGCATGCACTTTATGAAAAATGCGTGTACTTTAACAAAATACATGCATGTTTTATAAAGCACACGTACGTTCAAAATGATTTGGTTTAATGCAATGTGCGTGTACTTTATGAAATATGCATATACTTTAACATTGAAATGTGTAGAATGACTTTTCCTCACTAATAATGATATGACGTATTCATTGGTTGTGCTGGGCTTAGATTCGGTCATTTTATCGAGAGAATAAATCAAAAATTCATGGATGGCAGAAGCCCAATCATAGTTAATCATATCATCAATATCGTTGATATATTGAGTGAAAAATTCTCCGATAGTAAAGTTGGAGTTGGAGAACAAGAGCATTGTCATGAAGTGGGGGGCAACAAACTTAACAAAATCATTCCTGCCCTCGTCGGTATCAAGCTCAACTGACGTCTTCAATCCCTTTGTAATATCTGATTTTCCAATATTTTTGTCGGCTTTGAAGTTGCAGCTGCGAAATTCAGGTTTGGGAGAAAATTGATTTATTCTCTTTTTCAGTTCAATTTTCTTTTGCCCCTTTGTTATTGGGATCCCAAAAATTTGACTTATATCGTTGGGACTTATTTGGGCATCACTAATCATCTTAAAACACTTTGTGTTTTTTTAAAGAACTCGACAACGGTGATAATGTTTTTATCACAGTTTTTATGATCTCCCTCTACTACTTCACTGCTATAGTAGGCATTGAATAAGTTCCAGAAAAGCGTCTTCTCAAGAACCTCAATATGCTTCACGCTGATTTTGCTGCGAATATTAGGCAAATCATGATAGAAGCTCGGGACATTCGACCTATATTGGTCGTATTTATGAACTTCCCTTATTGATTTCTTTGCACTCTGCGTATCTCCTTTTATTGGTGCGACACCCTGCCTAATTAAATATCGGGTGATTAGTCTTTCATCCAATGAAAATAGGAATCTCATCTGGATCATTCTTAGCATCACTGTCGAATTTTTTTAAAATTTAACTAACCACCTAGTATTAAAAAAGACCGATGCCAAATTTTATCTTTTTATTAAACAATTACAATAAGTGAAATAATCACAATAACCAAACGATCCATGCAATAAATAATGTGAACTAAACACCAAATAAATAAATGAAATAAAATGGTACCGAATAAACTATCAGTTCTCAAATATAAAATCCAACTAACCATCTAATGAAATTAAACCGAGTCCACAAATATAAAGTCTGATAAAGGAAATAAAGTAACTAGCTGAAGGGGCGACATGCCCAACTGAAATAACTAAACTGCATCCTACTATAGGAATGAAGTAACAAAAGCGTCTAAGTCTGAATCCTGTAGGCATCTACACGTGCTGCAGCTACACATCCCTTGAATAGATCGTCAAACTGGGCGTCCCTGTGGCTGGACACCTGAAATTTTTTTGAAAATATTTTTGCAAGTACGGGTCGGAGCCCAAGTAAAAACCATTTTGAAAACATAGCAAGTATTTAAATTGCAGTTTAAATGAATAGTTATTAGATACACATGTTAGGTTGCGTACCCTCACTTGAGTTCCGCACCCCTCATCTATAGTGCGCACCTAACGTCCCACCTAGTCAAGCTACCCAATCTAACTAGGTCTCCTCAAGCATCTAACTAACCATAAACCAATCTAGATCGCCCGTACCGCCCATATAGTACACAATAATATACCCTTAATTATCATTAAGCCTTTAGCTAAGTTTCTCATTAACTTATTCCGTACCGCCCATACAGTACGTTCCCTGCCAACTAATAATTAACATTTCTCTTAAGTTATTATTAGTATCCACCTTTTAAGTTCTCTCACTTACTTTACCTTTAGATTTGCATTATCTATCTCTTCTACTGTTTACACTTAAGTAGATTAAGCATCATTGTAGATATACATTATCTAGTTTCACTACTACCACGCATAAGTAGATTAAGCATTGTTTAGATATTCACTATCTAGTCTCTTTACTATCACCCATAAGAAAGACTACACATTGTTTAGATATACACTATCTAGTCTCTTTTCTATCACACATAAGTAAGATTAAACATCCATGAGTATATATATAAATGTCACACTATACACACACACACACACACACACACACACACGCACACACACACACACACACACAACACTACATCTTCCAGACTGGTCTTAATGTTGCGCACTCGCGTATTCTGCTATTAGTTCAAGTACCTCTCGTACCAAATCACGGACTATCGATTTGGAATGTATCCTCGAACCATCAATCAAATCACACATATTGGAGGCGAACATATCACTAAGTCTTTGGGGCTGCATACATACCTAACGTACCCAAATGACCTGCCGGCATCACTATTCCTCTCACATAGTTATCCCCTATCAACACTATGCTCTGAGGAACAAATCCAGACCTCACTGGAATCGTCAAGGTGAGATCGCCCACTGCGCGAGACCTTCGTGATAGCAAGTAGCGTAGGAGCAAGAGGTATCTCAGCCACAACCACCACCGGGAGTGATGACGACCAGACAGGAGGCCGAGATCGTGGCACAGGTAGTCAACGCGGTGATAACCGCAATGGCATGACATTTTCCATAAAATTAGCCATTACCGTTAGTGGCACCTAACATTCAGGCCCATCCGGGGTTGTCCGATTGGCAGAGAGTGAGGGAAGCATTTCAGAAGAGTCACCCACCAGAGTTTCAGGGTGCTTCAGATGTAGTAGTGGCCAGTTGGTGGAAGAAGGACATGCAACGCCACCTGCGTATGACGGAGTTGAGCGACACTCCGAAACAGTATTTGGCAACATTCAAGCTAGTGGGAGCAGTGTTGCAGTGGTGGGAGTCTGTGACCACCGTAGAGGAGAGCAATGTGATGAGCATAGGGGAGTTTTGGGTGCGATTTGATTGCAAGTATTTTTCGTTCGCTATTCACATTGAGATACGACGACAGTTTCTTAACACGACTTAAGAAGATAGGATCTTGGCAGAATACGAGGAAGAATTTACTCGGTTAGTAACTTTCATGAAAGATGACGTGAATACTGAAGAGAAGAGGATATGTAAGTTCATGGATGGACTTGCCTTGAAGTTTTGACAACACTTGTTAGGTAATTCAACGTTAGTGACATACACGGAGGTCTTCAATGCAACGCTACTTCACTGTCATACTCAGCGATTCCCTATGAAGTCTAGCAACCAGAATGAGTGGGATCAGTCAGACCGAAAAGGTAGATGGGAATGGTGCCCGTGGGGCACAATAGCAATAAGAGTAGAATCCTCAGCAAGGGAACCATGCCAAAAGGTTTAGGTCCATGGGTCATCGATCCGAGAGTGATGGATTCAAGCAGGGTCAGTAGGGCTGGCCCTCAGCAGCAGCAACAACATTTCATTCCTCAGGGATACCAGGGCCAAGGGAATGGCAGGGGAGGCCAACAAAGAGAGGATCAGTAGCAGGGAGGATTTCTTGGGAAATGTTTTATTTGTAGAGAGAAAGGCCATATAAATAAATATTGCCCTCAGCGAGGCAAGGGGCAACCACCTGATGAGGTTCTGGATGTACAACCATTGCATCAGGTTATGGGTCAGTTCGGATACGAGGATTACGATCATGAGCCCATCGACCAGACGATGCAACTAGCACTTGAAGGTCAATTATCTTTATTATCTTATGAGCACAGGGTAGATTTTCATGATATTGGGGCGTCACGATGTAAGGTTATTAGCACTAGAATTCAAGAGTGAGTCAGATTTAGTGGGTGCATTGGTCATAATAACCTTATTGAGTATATTAATGATTAATTACCGTGGGAGTAGCGGGAATTTCTGGTGTCTCCTACGAGAGAGAGGGTGTGCACACTAAGGATATGGTTGCATTTCATGTTAGTCTACTACTTTCGAGAATTTTGAGAATAAAATAGACTACTTTTTGAGTTTCGACTGATCAACGATGATTTGAGTAAGAGTAGACTGCGATAGTAGGACTTCGGGTTCATTGTCCTAGAGTATGAATTATTTTACTAGGTATCACCTGAAAGAGGGTCTAGTCTAGACTACGATAGTAGGACTTTGGGTTCGTTGTCCTAGAGTATGAATTATTTTGCTTGGTATCACCTGAAAGAGGGTCTAGCCTATATATATGTGTATATATGTTCTAATGTGTTGCATGATAGACTTATAGAAATATATTTGTAGGATTATATTTAATCCCGGTGAGTAAGGACGTTTACTGATGTGATTCATATTGGCTTTTTATCGAGCGGAGAGATATAGCTCATGATTTATTTATGCTAAGAAACCAGTGATAGTAAGAGCGTCATGATGTATGTTGTCATTTGTAAAATGAGAGTGGATGAGTATACTTTTATGTTAAGAGACGAGAATTTGGGGGTACGTGTTATGGACTGAGGGCCTAACGGATCTTGACGACCGACAATGTTAGGTAGTAGTGTATATGGGGGTTCCTTATTTGGATTTCTCTTGACAAAATGTCCCACGCATGAAACTTAGTGCAACGTTGGAAGTGGGGAAATGTTTGGTTTTTGGGACATGGTTTTAGTACCTTAGTTATGGTGTGATTATACAGCTATATCTGAGGGATAATAACTATGTTATGATTTGAGGCTAGTGGAAGCATGTAGCATTTGGGCAGTCATGCATAGGTATAGGGTGTATGGGCACCCTGGGTACTTGAAGTATTTTTATATTATTCACGGTGAGGAGAGATAGGAATATGCATAGTGAGTTTAGATTTGATGCTTTAGGAAGCGTAAGAAGCTTAGAGTACGAACCTGGTCCGAATTTCGAGGACCAAATTTCTTTGCAAGGGGGAAAGTATGTAACACCCCGTATTTTTGGAGAATATGGAAATTAATTAAATTTGGTGATTGAGGAATTTATTTAATTGGGAGAAATTATCTAATTCGATGATATAGATTTAATTAATTCAGTTTAAGTTTAATTTAATGCGTGCCGTATTTTGAGGTGAAAATAAGATGATTTTATAAAGTGACTCAGATGGTGATTTTTAGATCACGCTTGGTTCCGAAAGGGTCGAAATAGTCAAAATAGTATGCACGGGTGTATAGTTTACGTCCCGGGGCGATTTTAGACCATTTCATCACCATTTAAGGGCGTTTCGGTCATTCGAGAGTTTGTGGTTTGGAAAAATCCGAAAATTAAAAGTGTATTTCAGCCCCTTGGAGTTAGAGGCTAGGGTTAACTCAAATTAGAGAAAAAAGAGACCATTATATAGGAAGAAAAGAGGGTTCTTAGAGCTTTCAACACCAATTCTCACCACTGACGTGCCGGAATCGTAATCGAAGCAAGGAGATATAAGGTTTATCATCATATCAACGAAATCAGACCTGTAATTATAATGCAAGTGTTTATCTTTCACGATTTTGAAGAAGTCATAATACCCATGTAGTGTATGATTTTTAATTTCATGATTTCAATTATGTTTTTGGGATTTAGAGGAATAAAATTCATGATTCGGTGTAGGATTGCATGTAGAATGAATCAGTATATGAAGATAAAATGAAATTAGAATATATTTGATGATTAATATGGAATCTTGATGGGTTCTTGGTTGAATAACATGAATCTTGAATGACTTAGGGTTTAATTGATGAATACAAGATGTCAATCTGCCAGAATTTTTGACGTAATTTTAAACGTATTCCATTTGAATCGTACTTAGAATTAGAGTGAGAACCATAGGTAAGGTTCTATGTCTTAGATTTCTAATGTGCTTTGAATAAGTTCAATCAGAGTTCTCTACAGCGAGTAATCGACGTTTTACTCTAGGGTGTTTGATCTGTCAGCATAGTCATATGTCAGAATTTTTGACGTAACTTTAAATGTGTGCTATTTTAATTGTACAAAGAATTATAGTGCGAGCCAAGATGTATGGAAAGGTATATGTATTATCTTTCAAATGAGCTTTGAATGATATTAATTGGGGTTCTGTAGATGGAGAAATCAAAATTTTGCTACAGGGTGTTTAATCTGCCAGAAAATTTACGAATCGATTTGGTTAACCATAATTGCCCAATTTTCCTTGTTTAAGCCCTGAACTTGTGTGTAATTCTCGGGGGACTTTTAGGATGCTGTTAAATTATATTGAGGGATATAATGATCACCAATAGTCCAATGGTAAGGTTGGATCTTAGTCATAAGGGAGAAGAATTAAGGCTAAGGATAATCGGGCATAGTTTGTAATGCGAGTAAATTTGGGGGAATGAGAACAAATCACGGAGAGATGAGTGAACCTATGATTCCGAACAATAGTGTGGGAGTTTATTAGATACTGATATTTAATCAAGGGGTAACTAGGGCTCCTCGGGTAGAGAATAATGCTCGGGTACATATAATTGAGAAGTATAGATGTGAATAAATTATACGGTGAGTATTCGAGAGATAAATACTATGTACGAGTGATTATCATAGGTGAGAGTATGCCTACACGGGTTATTATAGGTTGAGTGTATACTTATACAAATTTATTATAGGTCGTGTGTGTGCCTATATTGAATATACATATGGTTAGACTGTGTAAATGCCTATTATGTGCATTTGTCTATGTTAACATACCTACGCTACTTGTATCACCGAGGTCCAACGCAGTGGGTGATCCCACCTTCACGATTCCAGTGAGGTCTATATTTGTGCCCCAGAGCATAGTGTTGATAGTGGATAACTATGTGAGAGGAATAGTGATGTCGGGAGGTCATTTGGGTACGTTAGGTATGGGCGCAGCCCCGAAGACTTAGTGATATGTTCGCCTCCAATATGTGTGATTTGACTGATGGTTTGAGGAGACATTCCAAACCGATAGTCCGTGATTTGGTACGAGAGGTACTTAAACTGATATCAGACTACGCGAGTGCGCATCGTTAAGACCAGTCTGGGAGATGCAATGTTATGTGTATACGTGTGTGTGTGTGTGTATATAATGTGACATTTATATATATACTCATGGATGTTTAATCTTACTTATGTGTGATAGTAAGGAGACTAGATAGTGTATATCTAAACAATGTGTAATCTTTCTTATGGTTGATAGTAAGGAGACTAGATAGTGAATATCTAAATAATGCTTAATCTACTTATGCGTGGTAGTAGTGAGACTAGATATTGTATATCTACAATGATGCTTAATCTACTTAAGTGTAAATAGTAGAAGAGATAGATAATGCAAATCTAAAGGTAAAGTAAGTGAGAGAACTTAAAAGGTCGATACTAATAATAACTTAAGAGAAATCTTAATTATTAGTTGGCAGGGAACGTACTGTATGGGCGGTACGGAATAAGTTAATGAGAAACTTAGCTAAAGGCTTAATGATAATTAAGGGTATACTGTAACGTACTGTATGGGCGGTACGAGTGAGCTAGATTGGTTTATGGCAACTTAGATGCTTGAGACCTAGTTAGATTGGGTTGCTTGATTAGTTGGGACATTAGGTGTGCACTATAGATGAGAGGTGATGAACTCAAGTGAGGTTACGCAACCTAACATGTGTATCTAATAACTGTTCATTTAAACTCCAATTTAAATACTTGCTATGTTTTCAAAATGTTTTTTACTTAGGATCTGACCTGTACTTGCAAAAATATTTTCAAAAACATTTTCAAATGTCCAGCCACAGGGATGCCCAGTTTGACGATCTGTTCCCGGGATGTGTAGCTGCAGCACGTGTGGATGCTTGCAGGGTTCAGACTTAGACGCTTCGGTTACTTCATTCCTAAAGTAGGATATATTTCAGTTATTTCAGTTGGGCATGTCGCCCCTTCAGCTAGTTACTTTATTTCCTTTATCAGACTTTATATTTGTGGACTCAGTTTGATTTCATTAAATGGTTAGTTGGATTTTATATTTGAGAACCAATAGTTTATTCGGTACCATTTAGTTTAGTTATTTATTTTGTGTTATAGTTCAGATTATTTTACTGCATAAACGGTTTGGTTGTTGTGATTACTTCAGTTATTGTAATTGTTTAATAAAAAGATAAGATTTGGCGTCAATATTTTCGAACACTAGGTGGTTAGTTAAATTTAAAAAGTTTTCGACACTGATGCTAAGAATTATCCAAATGAGATTCATGTTTTAATTGGATGAAGGACTGATCACCCGGTATTTAATTAGGCGGGGTGTCACAATTGGCCTCTTCGGACCACTCTTATAAGCAATTTCCTTTTCGGGATTCTTTCCCTTCTGCATCCTTGTCTTCAGAGTCATTTCTATAAAGTAATGCATAAAATTTAAAGTAAACGCATATATATTAAATTACATGCATAAAGAAATAAAGTACACACATAAAACATCAAATACATGGATTTTATATTGAAGAACAAATATATTTCAATAGAGTACAAAAATGTTTTATAAAAGTACATGCAATATTCTCTTAACACTTCCTACAAATCTCAACAAAATACAAGAAATACGTAATACAAAAATTCAAAAAGCAAAGTCCCTATCGTTTATTACATGGTAATACATAAGAGCTGTTGTTTGACAAGTTGTAAACCAAGATTCTCTGTTCGTAACATATTCACAAAAGAAATGATACAATTGATCCATGCTAAATGCGCCAACCTTTTCAAAACCTCTTAAGCAATACTGATCAACTCCTTTTGCTAAATCCTTCGCATTTGATTCATTTACTTGAGGATTTTTTACAGCAAATGTGCACTCAATGTCTTCAAAGTAGTAGTAAAAACCAAGTAACTTTTTCGCTCTGTCATTAATGCGAAGCAGAAAATGAATTATGTCATCATAAGTAGTATTGACTGTCAATATGAAAGGTTTTGTATTGTTAGGATCTTCAAAGGTGCACCCAGCAGTTTAGTAGTGTAACATGCTTGATAGTATGATTCTTAAACAATAACACAACCCAAATACTTCTTACAAATAATGGAATATCATTCAAATGCCGCTGGAGCGGACCACAATAACATAGGATATATTAACTATGGAGAGGACGTATATATTCCATAAAGTACAAGCATAATAACATAAAGTACATGCTCATTGGATTGAACCAAATCAATCTCAATGTGTTTGTACTTTATGTAATTGGGTGTATTTTGTGAAAGTAGATGCATAATACATAAAGTACACGCATAATAGATTGAACTAAATCAATTTCATTGTGCATGTACTTTATGTATTATGCGTGTACTTTATGAAAGTACACACATAATACATAAAGTGTAACACCCCGTATTTTTGATGATTTAAATAATTATGTGATTAATTATTATTATGGGAATAAGTATGCGATTAATTATTGTTGTTGGATTAATTAAATTAAAATGTGAGAAATTAATTTGTTATTAATCCGGATTAAAATAATTATTAACTAGCGTGCCAAGGGTTAATACTTATTGTTGAGAATTATTGAATATTACTGTGTGATATATAATATGGAATTATAATACTTGATAAATTGTCGGAAGTGAGAAATACGGAAGTTTGGTAATTTAAGTCTGACACGTGTGTGAGTCGTGTCAGGACTAATTGAATAGAATAAAAAGAGAATTTATTTTTTATTAACTCGTATGGTCATTTCGAGTGCGCCGTTGAGTCCGGAAATGTCGAGATAGTCAAAATAGTAAACCCGGGTGTTTAGTTTGGGTCCCGGGGCAATTTTAGGCCTAACCGGCGTCCCGAGAGGACATAATGGTAAATTGTATATTTGGGTTTAATTAATGGACGAAAATTGGGAGCTATTTTATCAAGTCTTTTCGGGTTGGGAGACACAGGAAGGAAAGAACGACCATAGAGGGTGTGAGCGAGAACCAAAATCCAAGAGAAAAGGGCCAAGATAACACCACCTTGCACAACCGAGACCACCAACGAGTAGATCGAGAAGAGAGGAACGCGTATGTACCAACATCACCAACGGATCAGACCGTCATTTTCGAGGCAAGTGTTTATTACTTGCTTTCTTTTAGCAATAATCATGCTCATGTTAGTGTAGGTGAAATTAATCATGATTTACATATGAATTGGGTGAAAATTGGAGATATAAATTATGATTAAGGATTGGTTTAATTGGTGGTTGAAATTCCTTCATGTATGTAGAGGATTAATCACGAAATTGGATTATATATTGATGAGAAAATCTTGGTTGATTAGGTTCTTTAAATGAAAATTTGGAAACTTAGTGTGTGAGATAAAAGATTAACCATTCATACGGTGAATAATGAAACTTAGTATGTGAGATAAACTATCTGAATAGCGTATTGTATGGGCGATACGGGAATACTACTAGTGAGCATAGTTAGTATTAGTATGGTTTCTGACTAGTTAGACTGAGAGGTATAACTAGGGGGAGATTAGATGTACATTAGGCGTGCACAATAGACGACATGTGAGAAACTCATGTGAGAGTTCGATAACTAACATGCGTATAAGGCTTGTTTTAAGAACTAGTTTTAAATACTAGCTAAATCATTTTTTACACATCGGGCTCTGACCCGTTTCTTGTATTTCTTCTCTCTTTTGCTATATATATGTATTATATAAGGTGCTCAGCCACAGGGACATCGGATTTAGAGATTTGGATTGCATGGGGTGCTGCAGCTGTTGTGGAAGCTGTAGGTCCTTGCCGTAGACGTATCTATCCTTTCCATTCAGTTTTATCTAGACTTCTTATTTAGGTCATATGTCGCCCACTTCTAGTCTTTCATCAGAGTTATTGTATTCAGTTTAGTTTAGGGTTTGGAGCTTTGAACTGAGAGTTTTACTCAGTCTTATTTATTTCAGTACTTGATTCATGTTCAGTATTTATTTACATTCCGATGTGTGGTGAATGGTTTATATTTTGAAATTTAATGAAAATGGATTTACTTGGTTTTACTAAATTGGAAATGTTTTGACACCTAGCTTAATTTTATATTAGGTGATTAATATGTTAAAAAGTTTTTCGACAGTGATGCTAAAAATGAACCAACTGAATATCCTGTTTTGAATTGGTAGAGGACTGATCACCCTATATTTAATTGGGCGGGGTGTCACATAAAGTACACGCACATTGGATTGAACCAAATCAATTTTAATGTGCATGTACTTTATGAATTTGCGTGCACTGTTAGAAAGTACATGCAAATTAATAGAGTATACACACATTTTAATCGATTTGGTTCAATCGAATATTACCACAATAATATACGAACTATTAAATATCGCTGGATCAGACCACAATTAATACAACATATGAATATACACAGAGCTTATATATACTCTCCTGTCCTTAATAAATTCCGCTGGAGAAGGCCACAATTAATATAGGAAGTATGATTATACACAAAGCATGTATATATTCACATTCCTCAATAAATGCAGCTGGCGTGGACCACAATTAATATAGGAACTATATAAATTCAAAGAGTATGTATATATTCCCAATCCTCAATAAATGATCTATACATGAGGAAATATGCAGTGATGAAATACATACACGTGCAACCCTCAACATGCAAAAAGTGCGTTTTGCATTTAAAATTAGGACAATAAATGTACAAGCTAGATTCATATTGTATTTTTTTCATATTATGAACAAACACAATGTGATTTCATCTGTCCATGTACAATGTCTACAAATATATACATATAAGAACACAAAATACATAGTAAAATAAGGAAAAAGTTATAAAAAATCTAAGGACACAAAAAAAGAACATGGAATACACAACATAAACACCCAAAATATAATGACAAACAGGTGACATCAGAAATATAATGTTAAGAACACAACATATACAGAGTGTATGGTATCATCTTAAGAACAAAACCTAAGAACACAATATTACATTTAATTCACAATAAATTACATTAAATACATATATATGACCATGTATTTATACTTGTTAGTGTTGTTCGGAAGAATTTGATTGAGCATGTGAATCATTTTTAGAACTTCCACGATTATGGTTTTGATCACTTGGATTTCTGTGAAGTGTGTTTGTTTTGGAATTTAAAGGTATTTATATGTCGTTGCCGGACCAATATTTAATTGAGAATGAGAATAGTTTTGGAGTTTTGATCGAAGAGACAATACGATCAGGGTTTCGATCGAAGAGACAATACAATCGCCGGGCCCTTGAAATTCTGTAAAGTGTGTTTGTTTTCCAATTCAAGGGTATTTATATGTTGTACATAATCATTTAAAAAATTTTGGGCCTGGGTTTAGAGTCCAAAATTGTTAGTCCAAGGAATTGATAGTAAAAGCCCCAAAATATTATTAGAAATGCACGACAAAACGCGCTAGATAATCTTTATAGTAAATTATGTACCAAGGAATGCGAAAATGATATATATAAATGGCAAAGAATAGAGATAGATTGACAAGGGATATGAGTCCAGTTAAGTGTATTAAAGACATAAATCAAAATATATTAATTAACGATAAAGAAATTCTAAATAGATGGGGACAATATTTTCGAAGATTATTGAATGAAGAATAGCCTAAAAAAGATATCGAGAACATAGAACCGAATATAAGAATGATATTTTCGATTACTGAAAAAGAAGTAGATATATTTTTAAGGGGTGGCCCCATTATTTCTTCCCTTTCTTTTGCAGATGATACTCAATTTTTTTCCAGTGGAGATAGAAGCCCCCTTAAAAATCTAATGAGTTTTCTTAAAACATACGAGGAGGAGTCAGGCCAAGTGATCAATAGTAATAAAACTTCTTTCTATCTTCTGGATAATGCGTCTCATGGTATGAAAAGAAGTGTAAAAAATTTAACCGATTTCAATTTCAGAAAACTTTCAATCATTTACTTGGGGATTCCATTATTCTCTGGAAGAAAGAAGAAAGCCTAGTTCTCATCTTACTTTGACAAGTTGGTTTGGAACTCAATTTCTGGAATCATCAAACAATCTCTCAAGAGGTAAGACTCACTCTTATCAAATCAGTAGCAGAATCAATGTATCTCTATCTCCTTGCAGCAGCCAGTCCCCCAAGGCCAGTCTTTACTCATATAAACCATCTACTTGCTCGATTTTTTGGGGTAACAAATAAGAGAAGTTGAAACATCAATGGGTGAAATGGAAATATATTTGCAAACCTAGGGGGGGGGGGGGGGGGGGCTAAATTTAAGATCAATGCATGATTTATCACTTGCTTATGCTCATAACTTCTGGTGGAAATTTTTAATTCAAATTCTTTGTTGTCCTGGTTTATGCATAGTAAATATAAAAATTTGGAGGCACATAATTTTAGAGGATCAATTTCGGCATCATCTCAAGTTTAGAAGAGAATGCAAATGAACTTGGAGGAATTTTTGGATAACTTTGATATTTATTCCGGGAAATAGTCTTTGGCTAAAGATGGTAACTTCAGAGTTAAATCAGCTTAGGACTTAGTGAGGGAAAATGGTTGCATTCAACGATCCTTTTCTCTAATTTGGGATAAGAGGATTCCTAAAAGAAATTCATTTTTCATGTGGCAATTGCTTCATAAAGAGGTTCCAATAGATGAATACATCAAACAACTTCACATTCCTATGGTCTCGAAGTGTAGATGTTGCTTGGTGGCTTGTAAGGAGGATAAAGATTATATTTTTTGGAGTAGTCCTATTACTCAAGCTATTTGGAGTCATTTCTATAACATTCTTGGGTTGAGGATCTCTTAATCAAATTTTAATGGCAACCTGATAAATTGGTGGATTAATTCTAAGAGTGTCAAAATTAGAGGGATCCTTTGTCGTATTATTCCCGCCTTCATTTATTGGTACTTATGGTGTGCTAGGAACAAAAGCATGTATGAGGGAGTCCCAATGAAGGAGTCTTATATATTTGGTCTAATTTGTGGGGAGATTAAGCTTGCATTTCGTACGTTTACTCTTATGGACACCAAAATATGATACCCCGCATAATTAAATACCGGGTGATCAGGCTTTTATTAAATTAAAACAGGATTTATAAAATGGTCCATTCTTAGCATCACTGTCGAATACCAAATTTATTACTAATCACCTATTAGTTAATTAAGCCGGTGCCAAATTTTATCTTGCATTAAACAGAAAAATAGTAAAATGCAGAAACATTGAATATAAATCATTCACACCATTCTAGAGTCTAAATCATCTCAAACAAATGAATAACGAAAGTCTTGCCGAATAAACCATTAGCTAAAATTCCACACCAAATAATGAATCCAATTATTTAGAAAATCTGAATTCAAGTCTGAAACTGATATACTAAATAAATAAAGTCTCAAAGGGGAAACATGCCTAAACTTAATGCTATAATAAACTCCTACACTAGAAATGAAACGATGGATGTGTCTCATCAAAGTCCTGCAATCCTCCACAGTGCTGCAGCTATACGTCCCTGTAAAGAATCATCACGTCTGGCGTCCCTGTGGTTGGACACCAAAAAGATTTTTTGAAAAAGATTTTATAGCAAGGGTTAGTACCCAAAATATTTTGAAAATATTTTGCAAGTATTTATCACAATTTAAAATCAGTTATTGATTACAAATGTTAGGTTCGTGTACACTCCCTTGAGTTTCCTCGCCCCTCAGCTATTGTGCATGCCTAACGTCTCTACTTAGCCCACCTAGATATTCTACCCAAGCTAACTAGATATAAGTATTACATTATATGACTAACACTTCAAAGTCCCCGTACCGCCTATACAGTACGCCATCTTATTAACATCGCTCGTATGTTATAATCATTCTAAGTAGCATTTCTTACATGTTATCATTTAATCATATAATTAAGTTTCTCTACTTAATTTTCTTTCTATTTGGTTTCACCATCTAGCAGTATACTATCATGCTTAAGTAGATTATTCATACAATATATATATTTTACACTCAATATATACTATAAGTGCATACTTTGCTATCACGTTCACATATCAGACATTAAAGACTATTGGTTCGGAATATTACCTAGACCCCAATATTTATTTCCATGTATTGGTTTGGAATGTCACCTCGACCCCAATATTCTTTCCATGTATTGTTTCACAATGTTACCTCGACCCCAATATTTATTTCATATATTAGTTCAGAATGTTACCTCGACCCCAATATTCTTTCCACGTATTGGTTCGAAATGTTATCTCGACCCCAATACATTTCAAGTATACGATATGTATTCACTCCACCTATAGATAATCAGTAAGTATGCACACAACCTATATATCATAACTTCGTACGTAGTATATATTACTCGAATACTCACTATACTTTCAATTTACAATTATTCTCACTATCACATTTAATGGAGTATCATTCTCTACTCTAAGGGTCCTAGTTACCCCTTGATTTATTTTAGTAGTTAAGTCCTCCTTACCCTACTGGTCTATACAATAAGCTCATTCACGCTTTTTCGTAATTATATTTTCATTCTCTCGAATTAATTACATTCTCATTAATCCTGTTTAAGCATCGTCTTAATTCTTTCAAGAAGACTAAATCCCATAACCCTACCAAGGCCTACTTCAATATAATAATCTGTTATTATATTCTAACAATGTCTCAAAAAAAATCCTGACAACAATTTAGGAGTTCTGGGGTTAAAAGAGAAATTTTACATTTTTTTCTAGGGACCAAACTGGTCCGCCTCTGAACCAAATCGGCCCGCCTTTTTGCAATTCGTCTTCTTCATTACACAGATGTGTTTTTTCACCATTAACACCCACATAACTTCCATATTTCTTCACCAAATTTGAAAGCAATTGTTCCTAACCATTTTTCATGCATTAGGATGATTCCCAGTGTAACAAAACATCAAAATCATTAAAATTTCCATTCAAGAAGGGATTTAATCATCTAATCCTCAAGAACTATAGGTTTTCAATATTCTCCATTAATATTCAACATACCCATATTAATTTCATGAATAATAACGCAAACTCTCTAATTTATTATCCTCTACAGATGTCAAATCCTTCTACATGCAATTCCTACCCAAGCATGCATTTAAATCATTATTTTCTTCCAAGAATTATCAATTTAATTAAGATAGTTTGAAACCCTAAAAACATGGGTATTATAACCTCAAAAAATTGCAAATAAACACTTGCCTTGATTATGAGGGTTTGATTTCTTGGTTGAGATGATGGATTGATGGTCTCCTCTTCCAATACTGACTCCCAAGTTGTTTGTGGTGCAAGATCAAGATGAAAGCTCCAAGAATTTCTTCAAAATCTTCAAAAACTCTCTCATTTTCTTCTCTAATGGCCTCTCTTAGTTTTTCAATCTTCCAAACCTAGCTCACCCTCATATTATCAGATATAAGACTCACAAATTCGTGGGTCTCTTAACCTTAACTTTTCAAATGACCAAAATGCCCTCAATAGGTGCCGATTTGGCCCAAAATTGACCCGATACCCAAACTATACCCCCGGGTATACTATTTTGACTATTTCAACCCTTTCGAAATTATCAATGACCTCGAAATCATAATTTGAATCACTCTAAATATATTTCCCATATCTACCTCAATTTAGTCTACATGCGACTCTCGGTTGAGATGAAATCTGACTACGCCAATATCATGACTTTTTATAATTACTGTAATTATTTTACTATTCACTTAGTAAATTCATTTCATAATATTAATCATTCTCTCTCGATTAATAAATAACTTCTCACATCATTATTTAATTCGATAAAATTACTTCCCTCGCGTAATTTAATATAAAACTAATTTATTTATTTAATTAATTAAATTTCAAATATACAAAAATACGGGGTATTACGTACTTCCCCCCTTGCAAAAGAATTTCATCCCCGAAATTAGGACATACATGTGGTGAACAACTCTGGATACTGCTCTTGCATGTCATCCTTTCGCTCTCATGTCGAGTCATTAATATTGTGGTGTCTCCACTGAACTCGCACTAATGGTACCACTTTGGACCGCAGTTTACGCTCACGACGATCCAGAATATCCATGGGCCTCTCCTCGTATAAGATGTCTGGCTTCAAATCAATCTCCTCGAGTGGTACATGCCAAAAAACTCTCTCGCTCCTATGATATTTCTTCAGTGATGACATATGGAACACGTCGTGTATTCGCTGAAGATGCTTTGTGTGACACCCCGCCTAATTAACCCCGGGTGATCAGTCTTAAATTAAGTTAGAACAGGTTTCTCAGTTGGATCATTCTTAGCATCACTGCCGCCTTTTTAATAACTAACCACCTAAGTGAGAAAATTAGATTGGTGCCAAGTTTTATCTTTCATTAACTTAAATGAAATTCATGCGGAAATAAAACAACATAATAATCTTAATTAACTGAATTAACCATTCACAAATAAATGACTGACCGAATAAACCATCGGCCCAAACTCCAACAAATATAAAATAAAGATAAGTAATCAATCTCAATAAGTCTGATAAAAACTAAATGGACTGTGAGCGACATGCTCGAAATTACTGATAGAAGTCTCTATACTAGAATGAAAGAGTGAGGCGTCTATCAATCTTCCACAACATCCACATATGCTGTAGCAATGGATACCTGAAATTGAGTCAAGCCTGGCGTCCCTGTGGCTGGACACCTAAAAGGTTTTTAAATTTTTTTATAGCAAGGGTTAGTACCCAAAAACATTTGAAAAACATTTAGCAAATGATTAACTTGCAGTAATAAATAAATATGCATGCTCTCCATATTTTAGTTAGTGCCACACTCCGTTGAGGACATTTTCACCCCTCCTCTAATGTGCTCTACTAACGCCTTAAATAAATCCACCTAGTTATTCATTTATGACTAGATAAATTATATCACCCTTTGCAAACACCCTACTCTAACCGAGTATGTCTTAATTGTGATTTTTAAGTTAAAAATCATCATCAACTTAATTAAATCATTTCCCTTTTTAATTTTATATAACTTCCACATCTGTTATACATATAATACAACTCATGTTTTGTATTAATTAGCCCGTATATAATTATTTACCTAATTATATACTCAATCATACTACAATATTCACAAACATATTGAAATAACATTTAATAATAGTATTTCCCCCGAGTAAAGTCTCACCGGGTATAAACCCTCTAAAGTGCTATCCCATTAGGTATGTTCACATAGCCTAGTTACCCCTAAGTCAGATTCGCTCACTAACTTGGTTAATACATAAATGTTGGAGGCGGTCATATTCCTTCCCTGAAAGTGAGATGCCCCTCACCCATATAACGAACGCTATGACCTGGGATTATACTCACCCTACTCCTCAAGCTAGGGATTCATCCACTACGCGCAACCTCCCCCTACAACACTAGAGTATATAATAATAATATCTATTCACTTATATTAATGTACACATCATATATATACTATCACACGCCGTATATATATAAATATAAATTATCCTGGGTACACCGTGCTCTAAGTCCGTGACACAAGCCTATTCTATTTTATTTTGAGTTTATTGCCCAACTCTTATAATAAATTAATTTACACATTAATTTCTTTTGGTATTACCCCAACCAATATATTCGGACTTACTCTCGTGGCCCGAAATAACATCACCCGAGTCTAAATCCCCGACTCTAAATTATTTAGCCTTTACCTAAATAAAATTTACATTTCAGTATCGTACAACCATTATTCCCGGACTTGTCTACTACATCCGTATTTAATCATTTTGAAACAGACTTTCCAAAATTTAACCTTAGTGTGTCACACCTAATTTCTCCAAATCCCATTTAATTTTAATTATGATGTCACACCTAACCGCCCTCAAATCCTAATTAATTTTTATTCACAATTAATTAGATTTAAAACCATGTATTAATTACCCAAAATTAAGGCATGGAAGAATTCTTATTAAATTTCCCTATATATTACAAACTGGACGAACTGTCAAAGTTTTCGGACCATCGATCGATCGATGGTCCACTTTCGATCGATCGATCGATCAGGTCCTCGTCTTTCCCGAGTTGGCTGTTTCAGTCATGGACGCCCACCTCCAAACCCTAGCTTCTTTTACACCAAAAACTAAACTTTCTCATCGGCAATAAACATCAAAAACCTTATAAGGAACCTTCCTAAAGTCCAGAAACATCACTTAATTTCTTTTCTCTATTGTTTTCATGAGTTTGGGTTTAAAATTCAATTCAGTATCTAACCCATTTAACCATCAATTCCATATCACCAATTCGTTGCTAATTCCTCCAGTTTTTACACAACTTACCAGATTACAAACACACAACTTAGATTAAATATGCATTTCTACTCAATTTAGAAATCAGATTCATAATCTACAAAAACCCATGTTTATACCCCTTTAAATCCCAAAACGAATTTCTTTGATTATCCACATCACATGAATATGAATTGAAATACACTTTAAATTCTACAGCAAGTTAACCACTTGCCTTAGGGTTCGTAGAGTCTGAATTTGGAATCGTGAGTGCCCAAGGTTGAAGATGACTCTTTTTGGCTCTCCTGTGATCCCCAAATTTGCCTTTGGCTGCTGTTAGGGTTTTCTAACCCTCTAAGTCTCCTCTAAAAACAATTCAGCCGTTCCCTTGTTACTTTTAATTGTTTAATTAACCTTAATCCCGTTTTTTGCCTAATGGGCCAAGCCCAAGTGACCCAAGTGCCCCCGTGTTGGCCCGTCTATGCCTAAAAACGTCCCGTGACCCGTTTACTACCCCCGGGTCTACTTTTATGACTATCTCGGCCCATCCGGACTCAATCGTATACTCAGAATTGACATTCGAATTAATTTATAAAAATCCTTATTTCACACCCAATTTGTCTATACCGACTCCCGGCTGAAATAAGTACATGTCCCGTCATTAATACTCGAAATGATGTAAATACATTATTACTATTCACTTAGTAATTAAGTTTCACTAAATATTAACCATTTACTTCCCGATTAATATTTAAATATAACTTGCCATAATTAATTCAATTAAAATTACGACACACAAGTAATTTTGAATTCCCGAATTAATTAAAAATTAAATGCATGAAAATACGGGTGCTACACTCTAGTAAACCCAATCTGTAGGCTACTGATCCTACTCTTTCGATCACCGAAAATGGCCCGACGTATCACGACGCTACTTACCCTTCTTACCGAACCTCATGATTCCCTTCATAGGTGACACCCGTACTAACACCTTGTCACCCACCTCTAAATCGGTGTGTCTATAGTCTGCGTCAGCATAGCTCTTCTACCTATCCTGATCTATTTGGATACGTCCACGAATTGGCTCGATCTTAGCAGTAGACTCTTGTATCATCTCGGGCCCTAATAACTTGTTGTCCCCCATCTCTAGCCAGTAGGCGGGAGAACGACAAGGTCTCCCATATAATGCCTCGAACGGTGCCATGCTAAATTGGTAAGAGTTATTATATGCAAATTCTACCAATGGAAGCTATCACTCCCAACCTCCCCCGAAATCCAAGATGCACATCCTTAGCGTGTCCTCTAGCATCTGATTCACCCTCTCATTCTTCCCGTCTGTCTGTGGGTGATATGCCATACTGAACCTCAAGTCTGTACCCATAGCCTACTGAAAGCTCTGCTAGAAGTGAGCAGGAAGATCCTATCTCTATAAGACACAATATTAATCGACACCCCATGCAGCTTAACTAGCTCAGTAATGAACAACTACGGGTACTGATTCGTCTGATAATTGGTGCGGACTGACAAGAAGTGGGCCACCTTGATGAACCGATCCATTATCACCCAAAAGGAATCGTGACCCCTCTACGATGTCGGTAGCCCTGTAATAAAGTCCATCGAAATGCTTTCCCATTTCCATACGAGAATCTCCAAAGGCTGTAGCATCCCTGAAGGCCTCTGATGGTCAACTTTCACAAGTTGAAAAGTAACACACTTTGAGATAAACTCTACTATATCTCTTTTCATCCCTGACCACCAGTACTGTCTCCTCATATCCTAGTACATCTTATCCCCTTCGGGATCTATCGCAAACCTCGAACCATGGGACTCAATCATAACTACCTGTCTCTAATCCTCATCCTCTGGCAAAACAAGTCTCCCATTATAACGTAAGCCACCCTTTGAGCTATCTGAATAGGACTTTGCACCCTCGGCTAATAGCTAACGCACCATGTCCTGGAAGAATCGGTCTTTCGCCTGACCCTTCACTACCCGCATAACAATCTCGGGAGTGATAGATAAAACTAGACCTAATAACGTGTCAGTTCGGGTCATGTTCATGTCGGGTCTTAACGAATTCATGTGAAATTATTCTAAACCTGAACACAATTCATTAACCTAACGGGTCATGAATCCAATATTCATACACGATTCGTTTTATTAATGGGTTACACGACACGTACCTGTTTAACTCGTTATGTTAACGAATCGTGTCGTTTACCCGATACAAACCGATAGACCCATTAGTTATTCCGGGATGATGAACCCATTAGGTACCAATAAGACCCGTTATCATTCAAATGCAATTCTAAAAATTGGGACAATTAGATTTAAACAATTATAAATTGCTGTGAATTTGACCTATTATAAATATAATTTCAATGGCATGTCTCAAGTTCAACTCCACAACGAGTGCACCACTAGTACAATATTTACAATTATAATTACAAAATCAATTTATAAAATTTTGTGTCTCCATACATTTGAAGATTTCCATCTCAATTTACAAAAAAACACCCTTAATATAAATACACTAACGAATAAAATTCATAAATATAAAAATTCCATCATTATTCATACATTAACAACCAAAAATATAAAGTTCAAAGTGGTCCATAATTCTACAATCAATATATAAAGTTTGTAGTACATTATAAAGTCACAAATAAGGTGCAAAAAAAAGTGAACTTTAAGTTTTAATAGCATCCCCAAATTCCATCTTCAAGAGTTTAACCACCTAAAAATTAAAACATTATTTGTTGTTAGTAAATATTGGAAATACAAAATGGATTGAAAATATAGTATCAAAATGGACAACAATAGTTAATTAAATGGTTCTAAAAGCCATAACAATCGTAAAGTATTACCCAAAATGTGCATAACGAAACACTCCCCAACGTAGAACACTTCAAAGCCATGTCACCCGACACTTGAAGACTGCAATATAAAAAATAATGTCAAAATCAATGAAAGCAATGATTTGAAGTATCGTAATTAAAATTGTCATATCAAACAAAAACTAAAATAAAATCATATAAATGAAACTAAAAAACTTACCTCGACATGTAATATATCAACATCGTATAGTACCCAAAAAGTGAAACGACTCATTACAAAAAGACAAAAATGAGCTAAGTCCACCTGCACAATAAGATCAAACAAACATGTTTCAAATACATTCTATGAGATTGACAAATACATACAATATGTTTTGAATACCTCATCACACGTTGATAGGGATATTATTAGATCATTGGGTTGATGCAAATGGATTTTGACTTATATGTAGGTTAAAAACATTTTCTGTGAGCTCATTAACATCGGCTTTTTCTTTATCGAGAATTGTGTAATTAAAGTAAAATTTTAATTAACATATTTTCAACCTACATATAAGTCAAAATGCATTTTCATCAACCCAATGCTCTAATAATATCCCAATCAACGTGTTAGCACAAATATATCAATTACCGCTCTTTCCAAATATCCAATCTCTAGTGCAAAGCAAAGCTTTGTGACACCCCGCCTAATTAAATACCGGGTGATCAGTCCTTTATTAAATTAAAATCAAGGTGAACGGTTGGTTCATTCTTAGCATCACTGTCGCAAAATAAATTTCCAATTTAAACACCCTAAATAATTAAGCTAAGTGTCAAAACAATTTAAACCTTATTTCTTTTTTATTCAATTCCATTATGAAAACCTTTTCAATAATTAACAGTTTAAGAATCGTATAAATGTTAAAGATTGCAATTAACACACAAGAATTTAACCATTCAGATAAACCAATACAAGTTTAAAAAACTATAAATGAAATCATCCTAACATGAATTACATCCTAAAAAGTACCAAATACTGAAAATAAATGAACATAAATTTCTGACGAACCCAACTGAATAGGAAAACGGGCGACACATGCCCTAACTAATCAGAACTAAAATATGCGTAGAGTCAACAACGAGGTCATCTAAGCAATGGCCTTCAACTCCCACATAAGCTGCAGCGCGTTCGTTCCAAGGAATCTAAGCATGACACCCCTGTGGCTGGGCACCTGTAATATATACATATATATACAAGAGAAGAAATAACAAGAAATGGGTGAGAGCCCGAGTGTAAAATAGTTTAAAAATAGTTTAACAAGTATTTAAAATGCTTATCGGCTAATGAAACAACCATATTAGTATGCGACACTCTCTTGAAAAATTCTCACCTCTCATCTTGTGTGCACGCCTACCGTACTATTAATCTCAAAAGTTTATTTTAACTTAACTTTCCCATAGGGTTTCATTCCGATAAATACTATGGATAAGATAATTAATTTCTGAAAATTAAGCTCTCTCATATATCTTATGTTATTTAAAATAACCTAGTGATGTCACAAAATTTCCAAACACTTATAATAAAGTTGGAGTATTTATTCATTACTTAACTACTTTTATGCACAGTAGAAAGTTCCCATACTTAAGTGTGTGTATATATATATATATATTAGTCACTCATATAATATATATACTATCGGCACCCCACATAAAATCTATGGTGATGGCATACTCTGCTATCAAGTCCTCGTATCACTCGTACTAAGGGAAATACTAGTTTGGAATCACTCTCGAACTCTATTAACATAAAACACATACAATTGGAGGTGAAGTATAGTTCCAAGTCACTAAGAGGTCAGCACATACCCTCACGTCTCTTAGGACCATCTGACTATCACTCAAATAGCATGTATCAAGGTTACTATGTTCTTGGGTACAAGTCGTTATCCCCCATAAAGACCCAATCGAGATAAGACTGTCCCGGCGCGGAAACCCCCGTGATAGTATGTAGCCCGGGTATGATTTTTACACAGATATATAATATATGCGCAATCATACAATCATATATATATAAATATTCACATTTTTAAATTAGGTGCGCCCACGACCCATAATTATAATTATCCGTTCTTAGCACATTTTACTCGATTATCTCGCATAATGGACTCGTCACTTTTATTCTCATATATAAGTTACTCCATACTTATTTCTCATCTCTCAAAGTATTCTGTCTCACTAAGTATCATTTCAGTAGGCACTCTCACTTATCTTCTAGTCTAACTTACTCACGAGTCTCGATCTTTTATTAGAAGTACGCATGATTTCGTATGTGTGAATAACTCCTCGTTAACCCATAATTTCATCCTACATTAAATTTTCACTCAACAGAGTCCACGTATACCCTACTGGTCTTCTCTATATCCCATTATGATCTAAAATTAATAATCAAGGGTTCCTACACATTTTAACCGGATTAAACAAAAAGAAGAAAAATACGCAGTTTTCCAGGAGGGATCGATCGATCGAGGAATGGGGTCGATCGATCGATTGTCGATCGAACGATGTTCTTGATCGATCGATCGATCAAGCAGTTATGACGAAACCTGCCATTGTCCAGTTACGGGTTTACCTCTCCAACCTCAACCAAATCTCTATTAACAATCCCCAAACTCCCAAACAACATTACTACAAGTACTATATACCTAACTACATGATTTTTTACGAAAAATATGTCCGATTTCATCAAGTATAACGATTTACTGGAGTAAAATTGACATAAACTTTAAGAACCCTAATTTTTTTCTTTAATTTCCATTCTTCCAATTCTTTTACAGATTACTTGCTTCTAAATCCATACAAATTCATAGCTTATCCTCTACATGTGATTTAAATGTACAGAATATGTCTACTTCCTCTACAACATAGGATTTTAAGCCTCAATAATATTAATTTCTTCTATGAAACATGTTATAAACAACCCTAGACTAACATGATTGAAACATTAACTAAAATAAAGCAAGATAGATACTTGCCTGGAATTTAAGTTTATGATTTGTGGACGAAAGAGGTATGGTTGCGTCCCTCGTCACGCGATCTACGTTTTGGTGGTGGTGGTGGTCCAAACGGGTGAGTCTTTGGGCTTGAGTTGCTTGAAAAGCTCTCCAACTCCTTCTCCTATGGCCGTTCTTTGATTTTGTGTTTGTTAACCCTAGAAGGCAACTCCTAAAGGCTGATATATCCTTAGGAAATTCGTGGGTTTAATTGCCCAGAAATGTAAAATGTCTATAATACCCTCCCGGGATGCCAATTAGGCCTAAAAACGCCCCGAGACCCAAACTAAACCCCCGAGTACATTATTTTGACTATCTCGACCCTTCTGGACACATTGGCGCACTCAAAATGACCATACATGTGACTTATAATTTATTCACTTTTAATAATAATAATTTAGTCCTGACACGACACAAGCGCGTCCCGACTTAAATTTCCATAATTGCCATTTTATTCACTTGTGACAATTTTTATAAAATCAATCTTATATATTAATTTACTCATTTAGTAATATTCGATAAATTCCCAATAATTACTACCTCTCGTCACGCTAGTAAATATTTAAATAAATTTCCGGATTAATATTAAATTAATATCCCAATTTAAATTTTATAAATCCCCAAATTTTAAAAGCCATAAAAATACGAGGTATTACATACTTCCCCCCTAATAACGAAATTTCGTTCTGAAATTCGAAAAATAAGGCATACCTGGTAAGAATAAATCTGGGTATCTCTTGCGCATATCTGCCTATCGCTCCCAAGTGGATTCCTCCACGTTATGGTGCTCCCACTGGACCCGTACAAATGGAACTACCTTCGAACTCCATTTACTCTCGCTATGGTCTAGGCTAGCCACTGGTCTCTCCTCATAAGAGCTGTCGGACTGTAAATCAATCTCTTCTATCGCGATGTGGGTGTGGGATATATCATCCCAAAGGTATCGTCTCAACGACGAAATGTGGAATACATCATGAATGCGGTGCAAGTGCTCTGACAACCCCAATCTGTATGCCACCGGCCCAATCCTCTTGATAATGGGAAATGGTCCCACGTACCTCGGAACCAACTTCCCCTTTTTCCCTAACCTCATCACTCCTCTCATAGGAGACACGCAGTAATACTTGGTCCCCCACGTTAAACTCTCGAAAAAACTGTTTTGCATCAACGTAGTTTTTCTGCCTGTCCTGGGCTACCCGAATGCGACTTCTGATAAACTCAATCCTAGCTGAAGTTTACTGAATCACCTCTGGTCTGAGTAACTTGTTGTCCCCCACCTCTAGCCAACAAGCTGGAGAACGACAAGGCCTGCCATACAATGCCTCAAATGGGGCCATGCCAATCATGATCTTATAGGAGTTATTATAAGAAAACTCCACCAGTGGAAGATACGGCTCCCATCCTCCTCCAAAATCAATGACACACATGCGTAACATATCCTCCAATATCTGATTGGTACGCTCTATTTGTCCATCCGTCTGTGGGTGATAAGCTAAACTCAATCTCAAATCTGTACCCATGGCCTCCTGAAAGCTCTCCCAAAAGCCCGACACGAAAATCTTGTCTCTATCGGACATAATATCCAGGGGCACCCCATGTAGCCTAACAACCTCGAAAATGAATAACTGTACATACTAGCCCGTGGTATAGTCTGTCCGCACTGGCAGGAAATGAGCTACCTTGGTCAACCGATCCACTATAACCCATATGGAGTAATGAAGTCCATGGAAATACTCTCCCACTTACACGTAGGTATCTCCAACGACTGAAGTAACCCCGACGGTCTCTGGTGGTCTACCTTTACCATCTGACAAGTAGAACACTTGGACACGAACTCGGTAATGTCCTTCTTCATCCCACTCTACCAGTACTGCCGCCTCATATCCTGGTATATCTTATCCCCTCCGGGATGTACTGTAAATCTGGACCCGTGAGATTATGTCATTATTGCATGATGTAAGTCTTCTCCTTCGGGAACCACCAATCTCCCATTAAACCTCAAACCCCCATCAGAACTTACTGAATAGGAGTCAACACCCTCAACTAAAAGCCGTATAATCTTCTCCTGACAAAACGTATCTCCTGCTGAAGTACTCCCCTAAGTCCCCGTAAATAGGCGTCAGTGTACACCAGATACTCTACTCCCGGCTTGGGCAAAGCAAGAACTGGCGCCGAAGTCAACTTATCTTTCAGCTCATCAAAAGCCAATTAACAAGCATCATTCTAAACATACGAAATTCCCTTTCTAGTCAAATTCATCAATGAACCCGCTATCTTCGAAAAGCCTCGGATGAATCTCCTGTAGTAGCCGACTAACCCTAAGAAACTACGCAGTTCCGTCAGTGTCGTGGGCTGTCCCCACTCCCTCACTGCCGACACTTTGTTCGGGTCGACCGATATTCCCAATTTTGACACAATATGTCCCAAAAACTGTATCTCCCGTAACCAGAATCCGCACTTCTCATACTTAGCTTACAACTTATGCTCTCGTGGAGTCTTAAGAACTTGCCTCAAGTGCTCGGCATGCTCCTCCTCAGTGTGTGAATATACCAGGATGTCATCTATGAAAACGATGACAAACTGATCCAAGAACTCTCTTAACACTCGGTTCATCAAGTCCATGAATACGGCTGGAGCATTTGTCAGCCCAAATAATTACTACCTCTCATCTATGAACACTCGGTTCATCAAGTTCTAATAATTACTATCTCTCGTCACACTAGTAAATATTTAAACAAATTTCCAGATTAATATTAAATTAGTATCTCAATTTAAATTTTACAAATCCCCAAATTTTAAAAGCCATAAAACTACGGGGTATTACAAGATTGAACCGTGTCAGGCATTAAGGAGCTACGATATTGATCAAGAATTTGACCGACAATACTAAATGCCGACTCTAAAGCAACGGTAGAAATAGGGATAGACAACACATCACGAGCCATTTTCGAAAGTATGGGGTACCGAATTTGCTCTCTTTTCCAGCAAGATAGGATATCCAAATCTCGCGTTCTTGGTATGTTTTCTTCCTCAAAATACTTGTGCAACTCATTTTTTTAGAAGAAGACCCTTATTTACAACTATTGTCAAAATCCTATATTATATTAAAAAAAATCGACTTAATAAATAAAAATGTACAAAAACAACCATGTTTAAAAAACCCCATAAAATAGCCTCAAAAATACCTTATAACAGCTCTAAATGCTTGTAAGTTATAACAGCCTTGCAACAAAAACTGTTATGCAGCCTTATAAAACTGTTATGCAGCCTTGTAAAACAGTCAATAAATAACAGCTATGATTATGAACTTTATAAATTATAACAGCTCAAAAACATTACTTGAGCTTGAAAAGCATTACTTTTAAAAACAACCTTTTAAAACTGTTATGCCTTTTAAAAGCATTACTTTAAAAGAATTACTTAATACATAACAGTTATGCCTTACAAAAAAAACATTAATTGAGCTTTAAAAACAGCCTTGTAAAACAACCAACAATTGCTTGTAAAAAATAACCAACAATTGCTTTAAAAAAACAGCCTTGTAAAATACAGCCTGCATGACTTGAGTTTTAAAAAAATTGCATTAATAACAGGCTTACCTGAAATAGAGAATTTGCTTGTTCAGTATTTGCCTTATCATGCACTGCATTACTTGAGTTTAGAAGGTGAGAAAAATTTAAGCTATACACATCGACAAGATCAAATATGGCATCACGCATATGCGCAAACTCCTGGGAATTACTACCATGTAACCTAATATAAGCCCACTCAATAGACAAACATTTATAACGTGGATCTAAGATGACAGCAATTGCAAGAATCACACTATATTCGAACTAATATTTTTCAAACTTTGTGTTCATTTGTTCTGCCATCCTAAGCAAAAAACTATTTGATCCCTCCATTGATTCTTTCAAACTATGTTGAATTATGAAAACATATGGAAAGAATAGGTTCACTGTAGGATAGTTTGTTCTAGAGAACAAATAAGTAACATTATAAAACAACCCCAAAAATGTACATATATTTTCTACTCTCTCCACTCCTCTTGGGAAGGACAATGCCTACAGTTGGAATCACTTAACTTTAAATGAATGAATGCACGACAATAGAAAATTTCACTTTCAAGCATTAGATAAGTTGAGTTCCATCTAGTCGGGACATCTTGCCTCAACCCCCGTGTACACTCCAAAGAAACTTGAGAGACACAATCATAAAACTTGTATTTTCTTTGGGAAGACCCTTTAATATATTTCACACTATCTCTAACCTTAACAACTGCTTCATCAATTTTTTTTAAACCATCTTGCACTATGAGATTTAAAATGTGTGCACAACAATGAACGTGAAAGAATTCCCCATTCGTTAGAAGTGCGCCATTTAAATTTAGTTGACTCTTCAAAATATCAATAAAGGCAGTATTACTTGAAGCATTATCAAGAGTCACGAAAAATAATTTTTTTTCAATGTCCTACTCACTTACTAGTTTATAAATTTTTCAGATAATGCAACACCGATGTGCGGAGGAGGCATAAGACAAAAATTCAGAATTCTTTTATTTAATTTCCATTTGCTATCAACGAAATGAGCAGTAAGCATGAGGTACCCATAGGTAGCAACGGATGTCCACAAATCGGACATTAAACAAATTCTTCCACTAACATAATTTATTAAAGACTGAAGTGCTATCTTCTCCAGTTTAAACCTCTTTAAAAGTCTAGATTTAACGGTATTTCTTGTCGGTAGTTTGATATCCTCACATACATATTTAAAAACAACCCTAATTCCCTCATACTCAACAAATTAAACGACAAATTGTGTTTGATAATTGCCTCAACTAGTAAGCCAATAAAAACCTCATTATCAAATTTATGATTCTTCATTAACAAGGTGCCTTTAGATTGGAATAATAAAAGTTGTCCAACATCAGTTGCATCATTTTTAATGCAATTTTTCATATGGGCCAACATTTCCTAGTCCTGTAACTACTTTCCGATATATATACTACCCCATATTTTCGACATTGAGCTTTTCTTTTTTTATCCTGTCCTAGTGGTAATTCTTGAAATAGAGTCCAACAAACTGACATTTTCCTCCGAGGAACCCCCAATTTTTTCTTTGACTTCACTTTCCCACCATTTTGTGGAGTGGACTCGTTATCGATAATTTTTATTTCAGCTTCTTCTCCGGTCTCCTCTTCAGAGAGGCCCAAATCCTCCACATCCATTGAAATTTTTTGCATATGACCTACAAAAAATACAATAATTACCGAAAAGTTAATAAATCTCAAACAAAAATATATTTTTGTTTATAATAGATTTATATATAAACATCACAAACAAACAAACAACAAATCTATAATAGGAATATCTATTATAAATTGTATTAAATCTTCCACCCAAACAACAAATCACAAACAAAAAAACATCACAAAGAAACAATTCTATACACTCAAACAACAAATCTTCCACTCAAATCGCTACATAAAAAGATCTATCCACTCAAATAACAAATCTTCCATTCAAATAGCAGAATCAGAGATCCATATACATAAACAAACCGCAGGAGAAGATTGATAGAGATAGAGATTGAGAGAACAAACCTTTGCGTGAAAAGAGCTCACCAGGTGTGGAGCAACAACGACGAGAGAAAGATAGAACATGCGCATGATGAAATGAACAGTCGGTGTGGTGCGATGGGCCGACGGCGACGAGAGAAGATGTCGGTGACAAGAGAAGATGTCCTTGATCCTTGATCAACTTGTTGATCTGGTGTATGCACATAAGCAGTGCTTGCTCTTAGTGTTGGTGTGTGCGACTGCGTGAGATGAAATGAAAAAAAAAATGAGGTGTTTTATTAGTTTAGGGTTTACTTGCAAAATTACACAAGTAACCTCCTCAAACTAAAAATATTGTTTTAAGTTTTTTCTACATATCTTAACGGGTCATAATGGTTAATAATGGGTCACACGACCCGCTATGACATGAACAATATTCGGGTCTTAACGGTTGATACCAGGTGAAGCAAATTTGACCAACCCGATTTATTATTTTTAACGGGTATATTGTGTTCACCCGATAGTGACCCGTACCCGATAAGCCTTGACCCATTGACTGTTAATTTCGTGTCTTATCGCATTTTACTAGGTTTAGATAAAACTGACATGCATGCTCTGGCGAGCTCATCATCGTGTCGAAGCTCCCTCCACTTATCTTTTCGGACCTCCACTAACTCTCCAGTAGGTCATCGACTCATCGCTTATGCTACCATGTTAGCCTTACCAGGACGATAGTGTATATCAAACTGGTAATCCTTTATTAATTCTAGCCACCGCCTCTGCCACTTGTTCAGATCCTTCTGTGTGAAGAGATACTAAAGTGACTTATGGTCCTGGAACAATGTGAACCGCTCTCCTAGCAAGTAGTGTCTCCATATCCTCAAAGCAAAAATAACCGTTGCCAACTAAAGGTCGTGGGTGGGGTAATTCTTCTCATGGTGCTTAAGCTTTCGGGACGCACAAGATATAGCCCTCTCCTCCTACTGTAATACACCCCCAAGTCCCTACAAGGATGCATCCGTGTATACCTGATACTCCACCCCATTCCTAGGCAATGTAAGTACCGACGCTGACATCAACTTATACTTCATCTCATCAAAGGCTAGCTGACAGTGATCACTCTATACAAATGACACTCCCTTACGAGTCAGGTTCGTCAAAGTATCGGCAATATTCGAGAACCCTTTTATGAATAGACAATAATAATCGGCTAACCCCAAGAAGATGGGAATCTCTGTCGATGTTGTGGGTTGTCCCCACTCCTTCACCACCGATACCTTACTTGGATCCACTGAGACGATGTGGCCAAGAAACTGTACCTCTCGTAGCCAAAATCCACACTTCTCAAATTTGGCGTATAATTGGTGGTTCCGTAATGTCTGTAGAACCAACCATAAGTGCTCTGTGTGATCCTCCTCAGTACGGGAGTAGTAGACCAAAATGTCATTTATGAATACAATCAAGAACCGTTCAAAAAAATCTCTAAATACCCTGTTCATGAGGTCCACGAACACTGCTGGGGCATTGGTAAGCCCAAAAGGCATCACCCTTAACTCGTACAATCCATATCACAACAGAAAAGCGGTCTTAGGCATGTCCTCCTCCCGAATGCGCAATTGGTGATATCATGACCTCAAATCAATCTTGGAGAAATACACATCCCCTCTTAACTAGTCAAATAGGTCATCGATCCTCGGTAACGGATACTTTTCTTATCGTGACCTTGTTCAGCTCCCTGTAATACACATACAAGCGAAGCGAACCATCATTCTTTTTCACAAATAACACCGGTGCACCCCACGGCGATGTACTCTGTCGAATGAAACCCTGCCCTAAGAGCAATTGAATCTGCTCCCTCAATTATTGCATCTCTAAAGGGGCTATATGGTACGGTGCTCTGGCAATCGGTCTCGTCCCCCGTGCTAAGTCTATAACAAATTCTATTTCCTGGATCGGTGGCAACCCATGTATCTCTCAAAATACGTCCTCAAACTCCCTCACTACCGAAATTGAGTCCAATGGTACCACTATCTCCTACGATTTCTCCTCCTCAATGTAATTTAAGTGGGTGCGCGATTCTCCCTCGAGTAGAGGAATCTCCACAAGGAATATTTCTTGCCCTGAAATGGAGAACACTATGGTCCTCTCGTAGTAATCTACTATCGCTCTCTAGCCAGCCAACCAATCCATACTAGGAGGTATGTTGATAAACTCAATCTCCTAATAATGACTTTTACCCCTCTACAAATCGAGTGAATGAGTGATCCACTACCTAACGACCACTCCACACACATAAGACGAGTGTTGGCTGTCTCTAAAAGATCGACAACTCATGCAAATCTAGTGGCAATAAAAAAGTGCGACGCCCCCGTATAAAAAAGTACCCTACCCTCAAATCCATGGATAGGAAACGTACCCTATACTGCTAGCGGTGCCTGAGGTGCTGGAGGCATAGGTACGTCTCGGACATCGTACACATGCCTGTAGTGCATCTAGCACTACTGTAGCGGAGCCGATGCTAGTGTTGAGCAAACGAATCCTATTACCCCTATTGGGCACCCTGCTGCTCTACCCTGCCCTTCTATGGATAATTCCTTCTTTTGTGACCCTACTGGCCACATATGAAGCACTGACCCTGGAACTGCCTCTGTCTCTGGCCCCGCTGGCCCTAGCCCTACTAGCCTCCCTCTGGTTCCCTTGGCCCTAACGACCCTTATGAATCTGCTGCTGATTTAGGCCCTACTGAACTTGCCTGTAACCCTGCCCATCTGGATTATAACATCCAGTCCTGAATCTCTTGGCATGATCCTCTTGTCAGGAATCCTGCCCCTGCTATCTCCCTGCCTACTGCTAGGGTGTCCCACTGGCACAATTCCCCCCGGTTCTACCAGACTGGCTAGTCTCCCTTAACCTCTTGCTCCCCTTCAGATGCAAGCGGTGGTCCTATCAATGTAGTAATGCTACATTGACGACATCCATATACATCACCAGTGCAGGGTTGCCAATTAAATGATGCTTGATCCTCCAGGCTAAACTGTCCATAAACCGTGCCTTCTTTTGATCCTCATTATTCACCTCGTCTGGCATAAAATTTGCCAAGCAGGTGAATTTCTCCTCATATTCAGCTACTGAGCGGTCTCCTTGTGTTACCTCCCCAAATTTACTTCACATCTCTGTCTCCACTGCTGACGAAAAGTATTTGTGATCAAACCGCATCCAGAACTCTATGATAGTCATCATGTCTCTCTCTTTTGCGGTGGTAACTGACTCCCACCACTATAACCGGATTCAGATAGCCTGAACATCGCTAACATCTTCTTATGTGTCTCCGTACACTCCACCATGCACAGGTGGCGCTGCATATTCTTTTTTCACTAGCAAGCCTACATCGAAAGTGCCCTGAAACTCAAATGGGTGTCCCTTTGTAAGGTCTTTCTGATTCTCTGCAAAGTGGATGGCCCTACCTGGATCTCTGATGCCATTGGTGGATATGACTAAGGCTGAGGGAAATGAGCTGCTATGGCTCTTATGGCTGTGTCGACTGCCTGGACCACTATCAATGTCACCTGTGTAGTCGAAATCATCTCTGGTGATGGCGGTGCATGTGGCTCCTGATGAGCCTCCCTCGCCTCATCCCTGGCCACTGCCATCTCAGCTCGTTGTTTCCTTGGTGGCATCTGAAAACATATCGAATTGTATAAGTACACAGTTTATGCAAAAATCTAATAGTAGAAGCACGATATCTCAAACATGCAAGGATAAAAGCAACAGTACTAATAATGGGGTTTTATATTAAAAGAACGAAATGTTGAAATCGTAGTAAGCCGTACAGATCCGGTTGGACACTAGAACCCGAGGCTAGGATACTATCTGTGACACCCCGCCTAATTATATACTAGGTGATCGAGCCTTTATTAAATTAAAATAAGATTTACAAAATGGTCCATTCTTAGCATCATTGTCGAATACCAAATTTATTACTAATCACCTATTAGTTAATTAAGCCGGTTCCAAATTTTATCTTGCATTAAACAGACAAATAGTAATATGCGAAAACATTGAATATAAAACATTCACACCATTCTAGAGTCTAAATCCTCTCAAATAAATTAATAAAGAAAGTCTGAATACAAGTCTGAAACTGATATACTAAATTAATAAAGTCTCAAAGGGGCAACATGCCCAAACTGAAATGCTAGGATAAACTCCTACACTAGAAATGAAACGGTGGATGCGTCTAATTAAAGTCCTGCAAGCCTCCAAAGTGCTGTAGCTATACATCCTGGTAAAGAATCATCACATCTAGCATCCTTGTGGTTGGACACCTAAAAGGTTTTTTGAAAAAGATTTTATAGTAAGGGTTAGTACCCAAAACATTTTGAAAATATTTTGCAAGTATTTATCACAATTTGAAATCAGTTATTGATTACACATGTTAGGTTCATGTACACTCCCTTGAGTTTCCTCGCCCCTTTGCTATTTTGCACGCCTAACGTCTTTAATTAGCCCACCTATCTATTCTACCCAAGATAACTAGACATAAGTATTACATTATACGACTAACAATTACCAGTCCCCGTACCGCTCATACAGTACGCTATCTTATTAACACCGCACATATGTTATAATCATTCTAAGTAGTATTTCTTACCTGTTATCACTTAATCATATAATTAAGTTTCTCTACTTAATTTTCTTTCTATTTGGTTTCACCGTCTAGCAGTCTACTATCACACATAAGTAGACTATTCACACGGTACATATATTTTACACTCAATATATACTATAAGTGCATATTTTTCCATCACGTTCACGTATCATACATCAAGGACTATTGGTTCAAAATATTTCCTCGACCCCAATATTTATTTCCATGTATTAGTTCTAAATGTCACCTCGACCCTAATATTCTTTCCATGTATTCGTTCGAAATATTACCAATATATATTTCATATATTGGTTCAGAATATTACCTCGACCCCAATATTCTTTCCATGTATTGGTTCGAAATGTTACCTCGACCCCAATACATTTCAAGTATACTATAGGTATTCACTCCACCTATTGATAATCAGTAGGTATATACACAACCTATATATCATAACTTCGTACGTAGTATATATTACTCGAATACTCATCATACTTTCAATTTACATTTATTCTCACTATCGCATTTAACGGAGTATCATTATCTACTCTAAGGGTGTTAGTTGCCCATTGATTTATTTCAGTAGTTAAGTCTTCCTTACCCTACTGATCTATACAATGAGATCATTCACACTTTTTAATAATTACATTCTCGTTCTTTGAATTCATTACATTCTCATTAATCCCGTTTAATCATCATCTTAATTCTTTCAAGAAGAATAAATCCCATAACCCTACCAAGTCCTACTGCAATATAATAATCCGTTATTATATTCTAACAATGTCCCAAAAGTTTTCCCGACAACAATTTAGGAGTTCTAAGGTTAAAAGCGAAATTTTACATTTTTTTTCTAGGGACCGAACCGGTCCGCCATTCTGCAATTCGTCTTCTTCATTACGCAGATGCTTTTTTTCACCATTAACACCCACATAACTTCCATATTTCTTCACCAAATTTGAAAGCAATTGGTCCTAACCATTTTTCATGCATTAGGATGATTCCCAACGTAACAAAACATCAAAATCATTAAAATTTCCATTCAATAAGGGATTTAATCATCTAATCTTCAAGAACTCTAGGTTTTCATTATTCTCCATTAATATTCAACATAAACCCGAATTAAATTTGTGGATAATAACACAAACTCTCTATTTTATTATCCTCTACAAATGTCAAATCCTTCTACATGCAATTCCTACCCAAACATGCATTTTAAAGCATTCTTTTCTTCCAAGAATTATCAATTTAATCAAGATAGTTTGAAACCCTAACAACATGGGTATTATAAACTCAAAAAAAATTCAAATAAACACTTGCCTTGATTAGGAGGGTCTGATTTCATGGCTGAGATGATGGATTGATGGTCTCCTCTTCCAATCCTCACTCTCAAGTTATTTGTGGTGCAAGATCAAGATGAAAGCTCCAAAAAAATCTTCAAAACCTCCAAGAACTCTCTCCTTTTCTTCTCTAATGGCCTTTCTTAGATTTTCAATATTATAACCCTAGCCTAACCCTTGTATTATCAGATATAAGACTCACAAATTGGTGAGTCTCTTAACCTTAACTTTTCAAATGACCAATATGCCCTCAATAGGTGCCGGTTTGGTCCAAAATTGATCTAAGAACCGAACTATACCCCGAGTATACTATTTTGACTATTTTGACCCTTTTGGAATCATCCGTGACCTCAAAATCATCATCCAAGTCACTCTAAGTATATTTCCCATCTCTACCTTAATTTAGTCTACACGCGACTCTCGGTTGAAATAAAATTTGACTACGCCAATATCACTCGCTATGACGTGTTATAATTACTGTAAATATTTTACTATTCACTTAGTAAATTAATTTCATAATATTAATCATTCTCTATCGATTAATAAATAACTTCTCACATCATTATTTAATTCAATTAAATTATTTCACTCGCGTAATTTAATATAAACTATTTAATTTATTCAATTAATTAAATTTCAAATACACAGAAATACGGGGTATTACACAAAACTAAATATTTTATTGATATTTTAGAGACTTTTTCTACTTTTGGTGCTCATATTGCTATCCATTTATGTAAGCCAAAGATGGAGGGCGATTCTCCACTTTTGATTTCTAATGCCAGATGAGTGGAGGAAAAGCATCATAATGCATTTGTATAAAAATAAAGGGGATATACAAAACTGCGGTAATTATAGTACGAAATTATGGAAAAAGATTATAGGACAAAGAATAAGAAATGAGTTAACTATTTCAGACAATCAATTTGGATCCATGCCAGGGTGATTCACCAGGGAAGCTATTTACTTTTTAGGACAGTTAATGGAGAAATGTAGAAGTATGAATAAAAATTTACATAAGGTCATTATAGACTTTAAAAAGGCATATGATAGAGTACCTAGGGATATAATACGGTGGGTCTTAAGGAGGAAAAGAATCTCTATGAGTTATATTAAAGACTAGAGTCAGAATTATTGAAGATATATATGATCACACAAAGACTGGAGTCGGAATTATTTGTGGAGAAAGTAATGATTTTATGATTAAAGTGGGTCTACATCAAGGATCGGCCTTATGTCCTTACTTATTTTCCATAGTATTGGATGATATTACTAAGGACATACAAGAAGATGTCCCATGGTGTATGTTTATTGTGGATGATATGGTTTTAGTAGACAGTTCAAAAGATGCCTTAGCAATGAGAGTAGATACTTAATGCCTTAGAATCTAAGGGACTAAAAATCAGTAGAAATAAAACTGAATTTATGGAATCTAAATTTAATAATGTGGCATATGGTTGCATAATGTTAAATATTGAAGAAAAAGTGATAAACCAAACCAATAAATTCCATTATTTAGGTTCAGTTATTCAAAGTAATGGGGATATTGATGAGAATGTTACGAGTACAATATCAACTGGTTGGATAAAATGGAGACAAGCAAGTGGGGTGTTACGTGATAAGAGGATAACTAATAAATTAAAAAAGAAATTTTATAGAATAATTATTTGGCCAACGACCCTCTATGGAGTGGAATGTTGGGCATTAAAGAAATAACACGAACAAAGTCTCCATGTTCGTGAGATGAGAATGATCCAATAGATGATATAAATTACTAAAAAGGACAAGATTAAAAACTATTATGTGAGATAAAAGTTAGGAGTATCTCCCATTAGCGATAAATTAAGAGAAAGTAGACTTAAATGGTACGTACATGTGCTGCGTATACCAGCAAATGCACTTATAACAAGAGGAAGATTATTTGAAATAGAGGGTAAAAGAGAAAGGGGACGCCCTAAGCTATTGTGGGAGGAAATTATTAGGAGAGATATTAAGGATTTAAACTTGAATGATAATATTGATTAAAATATATTAGAATGAAAAAGGAGAATCCATGTGGCCAACTTTGTGTGATGAGATTAAGACAAGGATGATGATTACTAAAATGACCAGCCTACCCGTATAGCACCCCAAATTTTTTATAACCCTTTATTTTTATTTTATCATCGGAGTTATCATCACACAAAATCAAAGCCTTTAAATAACAATGAGGCCCTATTTGATGGGACCTTTTTGCCTCGACAAATGCCTAATTACATTCTAAGTGTCAATTATTATTATATTTGATATATAATTTTTGCTTTGAAAATGAATTCCCAAAGAGTGCTTATGTGACCCATTTTGGTGATATTTGGAGAATTGGTTTCTTTGACCCCCCAAAGAAATTAATGGCTTCGAAATGGATAACCATCTCTTTGTGGCAACCAAGGTAATGGACATCGAAGTGATGGGAGAGGGCCAATATCTCTTCAAAACTCTCATCTTCTACCAAAGCTAACCAAATATTGAACACAAGTAGCTTGCTCAAATGAGGTATTATATAAATCCCATTATTGCTTCATTTTGTATTATATTTATTCCATCTTGAGAAATAAGACTTGTTTATTTAAAATAATTCATTTTTAACCTAGATATCAACACAAAGCTTGAGTATTATGAGAAATGGATCTGATCTTGACCTATTTTTGAACACATTTTTACCTATTTTTGTCCAGTTGATTACTTATATACATGTTACGATCTGATCATATATGCACCGAATATTGTGAGAAATAATTTTTTCTAGTGTTTTTAATTTTTTATCAGCTGTGTATATACATGTTTAAACTTATACATGTTTTATCAGTTGTGCAAAGCTGTGTTTTTAATCAGATATTTACTTATTTAAACTCCATGAACACAAAGCTTGAGTATTGTGAGAAATGGGTTTATTTTATCCTATTTATGACCTATTTTTTATATAGTTAATTCTTTATATACATGTTTAGATGTGAACATGTATATATTGAATAATGTGAGAAATCAATTTTCTAGTGTTTTTAATTTTTATCCGCTGTGTAAACTTTTATACACGTTTCATCACTTGTTTAAGAAGTGATATTTGTTATGTATAACATTGTTTTCTATTGATATAGTTTCACTTCTTATGTTTAGAATTTCTTGCCACTGTAATAAAAATAATTAATTTTCAAGTCTTTTATCATATTTTTAATTTGTCATTGTGGTTATTGTGATTATGATTTATTTTTTGTAATTCATTGTTCACAAAACAGGTTGGTTCAGAAATAAATTTTTTAAAATGCTTGTCATCAGGTATATCTCTCCTTCTATGTATTTGTTTATTTTAATCATGTACTTGATTGTTGCATAAATGAGACTATTTTCCCATAATGTTGGATTTTTTACTATAGTTATTCATATTATTAATGGAATGAAAGATTTGATTGGCAAATTTTATATTATGGTGCAAAATTAGTAGATATTAACTAAATTGGGCATAAAGTTTTAATTTTTTTTATGGATATAGGATTTTACTATTTAATTTTTTTTATGGATATAGGATTTTACTAATTCAATGTCGAGCATTGCCTCAAAGCGCATACAACAACAACGAGGGTTGTTCTGGGCCCTAATGATGCGAGCAATTACAATTTTCCAGTATATGAGGAGTCGTGACCATCTCCTTCATCGGGATCCCCATAGATATTGGGACGTTGATCGTGAAATATCATTATATCATTTATTTATAATGAATGGTCGGATATGCCACTCACAACTTAGGATGAACATAGGTTCATTTGAAAGTCTTTGTACTAGGCTATGCATGTATAGGCTAACTGACAATCGACCAATTAAGGTTGAGGAACAAGTTTCCATACATTTTCAAGTCATTGACTTTCTTTAGATCTGGTCAAACCATTTGTTACTACTTTTATAGAGTTTTATGAGCATGACTCGACTTGTTCAGAGATCTTGTTACTAATGCCACCCCTATAAATTCCTACGACAATGGCAAGGACCTACCATGGTATTATTACTTCGAGTTTAGTATAGTTTCATTAATTATTTTTATTCATTTACCAATGATTTTCCCCATATTAAAATAATTTCAACCCGTTTAGGATGTTGTAGGTGCAATTGACGGTACACACATATATGCTTTGGTTCGTACTGCTGACTAGGCAAGGTCTCGCAATAGGAAAGGGGAAATTTCTCAAAATTTTTGGGTCACATGTACATTTGATATGCGATTCTCTTATGTCCTCGTTGGTTAGGAGGGATCAATGCATGATGGTCACTTACTTAGACGTGGGATACAATGATAAGGCCATAGGTTGACCGTTTCATTAGGTATGTTGAAACATGAGTAACATTCATTGAGATTTTTAGTAACATTATGAATAGGTTTAGTAATTATTTTATTTAAAATATGCACAGGTAAATAATATCTCACCAATACTGGATTCCCTTTAGTACCTGCCTTCCTCTCCCCATATAGAAAAACTCGTTATCATCGCAAGGACGTCGATGACAACGACTAGAGAATAGTAAGGGTTTATTTAATTTAGGCATTCCTCTCTTTGAAATGTAGTTGAGAGGTCATTTGGGTTGTTGAAAAAAATATTTTCATATCTAAGGCATCATCCATTCCACGAGATTGAAATTTTAAGCAAAGATTGTCGTAGCTTGTTGTGCCTTTCATAATTTCTCGAGGATTATTGATGTTGAGGATGAATGCACGGGGGACGAGGAAAGTGATGATGATGACATTACTCCTCCCCCACCCCAATGTTCCATAAATACAAATGAATGAGCATATGACGTTCACAATCGAGGGTGCATGGACCGAGAAAAGAAATGCAAGGGATAATTTAATGGGGGGAGGATACGACACACTGATACTTTTTACTACGATGATTGAGTAATAATAACATTTTTCTTAAGATAATTTCTATATATTACAATTTTAGGTAGGATTTGGCAGAATTTTCAAATATGTCATCATTAAAGCAGTTGGCATGTCAACTATTACGGTATGAAATAAAGAAATGCTCGCGTGGCATTATAATTGAAGTCAAGGTTACACTGTCTGACAAAAACCATAACCAGGGTAGATTGTATTACACATTTCCTCTATGTCACAAAATTTTGGGATGGACAAAGCTTTCCCTTGAATGCATGGATACTAACTACGCAACCTTTCAGCTTCATAACGAACAAACTACATCGAGTATATCTAGTCAACCATCCCTTCTTGTAAGAGGACCCCATAGTGGCCATGAACAAAGTGTTATGTGTACTTTGGTGATTGTGAAGAGACTATAAGTTCTAACTATTTTGCCGCTCGTTTCCTTTATTATTTTCATTACTTTTATTGTAATGTAAATGGTGTTAAATCACCACGGATATTATACGATTATATCTTTAAATATTTTAATGTAATGGTGTCTAAACACAATGGATACTTAAACTAATGATGCATCATTTGATGTAATTGAAATTCAGATTTAGCAATTAATGCAACCCATTTTGTGTGTATATTACCTTTATTTAGTCTACAATCTTATTAGTGTACTAGTTTAGCAAATTTACTGAACACAAATGGTGTAATGGTTTAGCAATTTACAAACTATTAGTGTACTAATTTAGCAATTTTACTCAACACAAATGGTTTATCAATTTACAAATTATTGGTTTAGAAATTACTGGTTTAACACTTTTTACTACTGGTGTATTTTTAGTGTTAAACACAATTTTTGCTGAACAATATTGCTGAACACAATTTAGTAATGTTATATTTTACTACTGAACATTATTATTGTATTTAGTGCTAAACATTAGTACTGAACAAAATTTGTTGCCGAACACAATTTTTAGTATTAGTGCATGGTTATTCAGCAGTTATGCTGCTGAACACAATTACGTTTGTTGCTACTGAACATAACTCCCTTGTGCATTGTGTTGGTCTTTAGTATTGGTCATTAGTACAAAACCATGTGAATTGCTGCTGCCAAACTCTATTTTCAGAAATTGTGCTGGTCTTTAATATCCATCTCAAGTATATATATTCAACAATTGTGTTGTTAAACTCTATTTTTAGTATTGCTGCTGTTGAACTCTATTTTTAGTAATGAACACAACTGCCTTAATTTTCCTGAACAGATATGTAGCAGAACTGAAGCCATGTCCCATTTCGCCCACCAAAACCAAATACAAATACTACGGAGCAACAAGGTGATGTGAAATCTTCGCAGGTCGAAGTGAATTAAAAGGAATCTCATCTGCGATGGAGTGAGCTAATGGATGGGTTCGTTATCTATTCTATTTGAGCCCAGGTGCTCGGGGGCATAAAGGGGTATATAATGGATTTAGTGCCGTAAAAATGAAGGTTGTAATAGAAATTGTCGAAGAAGGGTGTCATATTCGCATGGCGAAAAAGAACGTGAGATCCAGGTTGAAAACTCTAAAAAGGAATATATTGAATGTAATGAGTTGTTGTAGGTAAGTGGTTTCGGTTACGACACAAATAATGGTGGTGTAATGTGACACCCCGCCCAATTAAATATCGGGTGATCAGTCATTTATAAAATTTATATCAGAATGTTCGGTTGGTTCATTCTTAGCATCACTGTCGAAAACTTATTCCAATTAATTACCTAACATTTAATTAAGTTAGTGTCAAAACATTTTCCAATTAACTTGAATCAATTAATTTAATAAATTCTGAACATGTAAATATAAACCATACACAAGAATTAAATGCTGACTGAATCAAATACTGAATATATAAGACTGAACAAAACCTTCCAGTTCACAGTTACAAACCAACCCAGAATAAATACTCAAACCAACTGAGAAGAACAACAAAGTAAACTGAGCACAACTTTGCTAATGAGAATGGGCGACACATACCCTAACTGAGATATCTGAACTAGGAACTGAATGAAATGAGAGAAGCGTCTAATCTCAAATAACCCGGAACTTCCACAACAGCTGCTGCTCGACATACTATCCAAGTATCTAAAACCGGTGTCCCTGTGGCTGGGCACCTGTACTAATACATATATATATAGCAAAAGAGAAGAAATGCAAGAGACGGGTCAAAGCCCGATGTGTAAAAATATTTATTTTAGCAAGTATTTAAAACTGCATTAAATCAAGTATTATATACATGTTAGTTCGAACTCTCACATGAGATTCTCACCTCTCGTCTAGTGTGCACGCCTAACGTACATCTACTCCAACCTAGCCATCTGACACTTCTAACTAGGTGATAGGCTTATCCATGTAATTACCCCTCGTAGTAGTGTTCCGTATATGATCTCAACGTTTATCATTTTAAATAAGTGTTAACACACACTAAAGTCAAGTATTCACTATTTACGTTACTGAATATTTCACTATCTTAATGATCTGATATTGTCTCATATTAGATATACCAAAAGCATACATATATATTTCTCACTATAATATATGTATTAACCAAATCTTAATACCCTACAAACATCACATTATAAGTATAACACAAGTATATATAAATAATCACCACTATACATATATACTAACACAGCACCCCAAGGCTATACCTGTGGTGCATTGCATACTCTGCTATCATGTCCCGGTACCTCTCGTACTCAAATAAGGACTATCAGTTCGGAAGTCTCCTACGAACCATATATACAAAACACACATAATGGAGGGGAACATAGCTCACATACCTATGGGTCACGCACATACTTACGCTCCCATAGTCAGCAACTTACCAACTCATAAGTAAGTCTTCACAGTCCTATATTCTGAGATACAAGTCAAAATCCCCACAGGATAAGACTGTCTCTACACCACCTCCCGTGATAGCAAGCAACTAGGTATGTCATACACATAATACTAGCAAGTAATAGGTATTCACACAACCCATCCCATCAAACTGTATACACAACCAAGTGTCATTTTCCATATGAAGTATTTTTTTTATCACTAAATACTATCAACGTATTATAAGTTACGATATTCCCTCTCTCGTAATATATTTCTAAGGATAATATGTCACCCGAAAATCCTTAATACAAAATCACAATCAATCCCACAATTTACCACTAATTTTTATTCTTATAAGATCTATTTCTTCAGGACTAATATCGTTAGTATTTATCACTCAATACTCTCGATGCATTTACAATTACGATTATCTCTCTCTCGTAATTTCCAAGGTAATCTCACCGTTCCGAATATTTGAAATCATTACCCCTAAATAACTCCCAATAATTTTGCACTATTTTGGGTTCATCGAACACTAGTTTTTCTCACTCAAATTAACCATTTACCAACATAGGGGCAAAATAGAAAATTCCCTAAAATTAGCAATCTCGCTCGAACCAGAAGAAATCTCGCTCGAACGACTTCAATGTGTCGCTCGAACGACTTCGCGCGACATCCCTATATCGCGCGAAGTCGTTCGCGCGACTTCCCGCGACCTGGGGTGTTTAGTCTTCAACCTTAGACAGCTTCGTTTTTCACCATTTTTCAACCCTAAAACCTCTAAAATATCATCCCAAACTCCAATCAATTATTTAAAAATCGAATCCTAACATTTGTAAATGAATTCTAACAACCTATAATTATTAAATCATCACCAATCATTCATATAATTCGAAATCCCCAAATTTTATTGTCAAGAACCCTAGTTATTAAATTAATATGCATAACTTCAAATTAAACCCAGCTTTGTTCATAGTCCTATCTACATATGGTATTCAAATCCTTATCAAATCAGCCCTAATTAATTATATAGTTCTCCAATTTCACCCAAATTAATTTTCATCACAAGGTTTATTAACCTAAACCAACATAAACACAATTATCGCTAATAAAAGCAAGCAATAAACACTTGCCTCGATTTCGAAGGTCTGATCCATTGGTGTTGCTGGTATGGATGCGTTCCTCGTGTTCCGATCTACACGATGGTGGTGGTGGTTGTGCAAGGTGGTGAAGATAACTTCTCCTCCCTTGGAAACTGCTCTCCCTCACTCACTGTGGCTCTCTCTTGATTTTGGTTTAATTTAACCCTAATTGTCCCCAATTAGCTGATATAATTTATCTCTAATTTTCGTCCATTTAATTTCTCCAAAATTCCAAATTATAAAACTACCCCTACCGGGTGCCGGCTTGGCCTAAAAATGTTCCGGATTCCAAATAAAATACCCGGGTAGAGTTTTCTGACTATCTCGACCCCTCCGGACTCAACGGCGCATGCGAAATGATCATACGAGTTACTTAAAAATAATTTACTTTATTATTTCACTTAATCAGTTCTGACACGACTCAGACGTGCGTCCCGACTTACTATACCAAACTGTCGCATTTCTCTATCACGACAAATTATATAAAAATCGTCATTCCATATTATTTATTCTCACAGTAATATTAATAGTTACTAACTTCTCATCACGCTAGTAAATATTGAATTTAAATCCAGATTAATAATTTATTCTGACATTTTAATTTAATTAATTCCACAATAATAATAAATCACGTAATTATTTAAGTCTTCGAAAATACGGGGTATTACATGTAACAGTAGATGCAAATGTATGGGCTGACTTAATTGCGATTAGTACGAAAGACATTTTCCGTAATAATAGATAAATTTTACTTTTCAAATATGGTACTGATTATGAAACAAAATATTATGTTTATTGCAGGGTAAACCAGATGGTGGGGGCATGAAAGGAAAGAAATGTATGTACTATGATAAGATAAAAATAATCTTTGGCAATGACACGACAACGGGTGATAATGTTATCTCCAGGGCATATCAATTCTCACCCATGGATGGTACACATATTTTTACATTTTTATGTCTAGTACGTCGAGTTAGGCTCATTTTTTTAATGATCATTTTTTTATGATTATTTTTTTCAGTGACAGAAGAAGTGGAGATTAATGATGAACCGTACATCTAGACCGATACCCAAACAATGGCTGGATAGGAGATCGATATGCAAATAACGGCTAGGCAGGAGGCCGACACCCAAACATCGATTGGGCACACCGCAAAGCGTAAGGGTTAGGGACCTAATATAAAGTATCATCTTCGCTGTGTAAACCCTCAGGAAGAATGTGCCCAAGCACGGTCTATCATTGTTGAATCGGTGAAGTAGATTTCCACAATAATGGAGCTTCAAGTTTCCATGGACTCTCAAATTCACATAAACTAGCAGGGTATCCTTGAAAGGCTAGTGGGTATGGATATGAATGGTAACAATGTCATGTGCATGATGTCGTTATTTGAGACCGACAATGTACTAAGCCGAGTGTTTATGGGGTTTTTAACCTTTTTTTACCACGTACATAGGCTTACAACAAGCTCTGTAATCTGCCTGAATTAGTTGGTGCGTTAACTGCTTCCTAATACTATGCTTTGACATTAATTTAGGATTCCCGTGAATGATAAGAATCTCCACGTATTATGTTTTGATTCTTTTAGATGTGGGATTCGTGGATAGTTAATAATAGATCGAATGTTTTGTGTAAAAATCCCTTTCGTACTAGATGGTGTTTGGTTTGTTCATTAGCAAATTATGTATTTTTTATGTAACCGTAATGGGTTGGCACATTACGTATTATTAATGTAATCATAATGGTATACGTATATTGGAACATTTTTCTGTCTTCGTAATGTTTCATGATAATAGAATGAAATAGTTAAACATAATTTTGAAGCTGAATTAGAAACACAAAATAACATACAAATCATACTTCTTGATAATAGATTGTCTTAAACATAAATAAGAAACTAGATGGGATTGACTTGAACACTAAAATAAACTATTAAATGACATGAGAACCACTTCACATTGGATTCCATATTATAAATTTTTTTTCAACTTATAAATTTTTTCCCAACTACAACCTTTAATAGATTATATGAACCAAGGATGGTATGAAATTTGAATTTTAAAACCATAAATTTGAAAATTTCTAATTTCTAATTTCAAATTTACAAATTTGATATTTGGAATTTGAAATTTGAAATTTGTAAATTTGAAATTCAAAATTTCAATTTTCATACTATTTAAATAGGTATAGGGTCTAGGAATATACCACACACAAAACATTGTTTCCATATTGGACATGGATTTCTCTAGATCTTAATGGCTCAGAACGATCAATTACGAGTACTTTAATTTGGGATGTCACGTAACGTTGCAAATATTCAATGAAACTCATCCGACGGAGAGAATACCACAATAAGTACAATTAAAATAATTTTCATATAATTCTTATGATATCGTTTTATATGTTAAATTTTATCTATTTTAGGTTGTTGCTCTAGTAAAAGAATTTTAACACCACGTGGAAGTAGCAAGAGTGTTGTTGAAGGATCCCGTTGCCCATATTATACTCAAGAAGGGGAGTGAATTGAGTTTAACAAACTTTTATGACTTAACTATAATTATCTCAATATTAAATATTAATGAAACTTTAAATCAGAAATATTAAGTCTGCAGATTTTAATCAAGATATATATAGAATAAAGATTGAGAGATGGGTCGCAAAATAATTAATCTTAAATTCATTTTATAGATATGAACTATAATAACAGAAATATGTAAATTCCTTTTTATAAATATTTAAACTCTTTAATAAAATCCGTTTTATCTTTTAATATTCCCGAAATCTGAAATATTAAGTTTGCGGACCAAGGTGATATTTAAAACAAAAAAATAAATAATTAATCTAAATTTCATTTTATAGTTTTAATCAGTCAATATTCTGAAATTTATTTTATATATATGCTTATATATCAAGATGATATTAATCTAAAACAAATGTTAAATTTAATCCACTATGAGTTTATTTGGTTATGATTTTAACAGATTTAAGATGAAATCAATACAATCACACACAAAAGCAAGATAAATGACTTAAAATAAAATACACAGGTTTTTAACGTGGTTCGGCAAAAAAAAATAAAGCCTACGTCCACGCGCCAGAAGCTTCCGTCTCCCGCGCTTCACTATTGCTGATCCACTTGACGGTAGGATCAAACCACCACTTTACAGCAGCATAACGAACTACAAGTACTTCAGAAGCTAAATGCCTAACATTAAATCTTTACACAAATGGAGTAGAAGTTTGATGTAGTTTACACTCTTCAAAGGAATACAAATATAGGCTTGAGTGTTTCTTGTATCACACAAAAAATCAGAAAAAGATCTTTCACTTTGTGTATATGTTGTTGCAGATATCATAGAGTATTTTGCACTTGAAGAAAATTTCTTGTCTTAATATTTTCTTATTATATTTCAGTGTTTTTTTCACGTGTCTTCACACTTGTATTTTGAGAAGATAGATGTTGATGTAAAAAACTAGATCACTCTAATTATTTAATCACAGATAAATAAATGAGACAAAGATTTTTAAAGTGGTTCAGCCTTATATGAATGGCCTACGTCCACTGTTATGTTATTGTTGAGTGTTTGGGGAATTCTCGATTACAAGAGCTATCAAGAAATTCCGGTCCCTTTGAATGAGGGTGATACAAGGTATTTATAGCCCTTAGGCTGTACATGAAAGGGTTGATACATTAAATGATATACATATGAAATGGTAATACATTTAATGCAGCGTATGCGTCAAGATGATAAACATTCAATGAATAGTTGAACTGTTGATTATCTGGCAATTAATGCTACGGCCGAGATGCAGCTCGGACCGCCTTAGTTGCTCGTTGCTGAGGAGTTCCTCGGAGCGCTAGAGTACCTCGGAGTGCTGAAGTTCCTCGGTGTATCCTCGTTGCTCGGAGAGAACATGAGTTGGTCGGGGAAATGAACTTCCTCGTTGCTATTGTGCCAAGTAGATTGACACGTGTCTTCATATTATTCGTCCATATCAGTATGTTAATTTTGGTATCAACAGAAGCCCCCAATGTTTCTTATTTCGAACTTTGAGGAATATGGAACATTCTTTCTCGGTATATGGCGATATTAAATGACTTTCCTGGGTTTTAGGATCCTTTTCTTCATATTTGAATTTCCTTCCAAATTCGCAGAATCCGCCTTTTCGAATTTTTATGAGTGCTTCGATCTTCGTGCATTTTTGTCCTTTTAGCCGCCGGTGGCGTATTAGTTTCTTTTGTGTAATCATTTCCTTCGCAGCTTCCCAAGGTAAAGTATTTAAACTTCTTAGGTAACCATACCGTCTTCTACCTTTTCCAATTTTCTGCATTCAAGCTTTCTGTTCTCTCTCTATCTTGTGCGTTCATCTTTTCCTTCGCTAGTTGTCAGCTCTTCCTTTTTCCTGTAAGATTCTCTTCTTTTCTTCTGTATTTCTTTTATTCACTATGGTTTATCTTGTGGAGTCTGTTGAGAAATTTCGTTCCGATTTTTCCATTCCTTCCTGGGTAACTCTGGAGGTTCTTTCTGAGCCTTCAGATTATTTTCGATTGGCTGAGGGACATTGGTTCCCCAGTCTATTCATTGCTGAATGTGGATTTTCTTTTCCACCAAACCCCTTATGCTTAGAGTTCTGTAAGTACTTTGACGTTGTTCCTGCAAAAATAGCCCCCAATTCATGGAGAATAATTAATGGGGTGTATAAATTAAATCTAACTCATGGGACTCGTATAGGGATTCCTGAGATTATGTATTGCTATAGATGGGCTATTTTAGATAATGTTTATTACTTAAAAACTAGGTTTTTAAATAGGGCTCTTGTAGTTAACCTCCCTGATGCAAATAGAGATTATTTTAAACATGGGGTAGTTATTAAAAATTGGCAATATGCCCCCTTGGTTGGAGATGCAGTATACCAGGGTCCTAAATGCCCCCCATATGGCAATGGGATAGGTTTATTTTCATTTTCCTTTACTTATGAAATTATGCTTTTATCATATTTGACAAAATGTATGACTGATATTTCATTATGTATTTATTTGCAGTTGATAGTAAAAGAAAAACTCCAAAAGAATCAGAGGTTAATATTAAGCATCTGAAACTTATCTAGGGTTTGCATAAGAACGTTGCAGACGAGCACATCAGGTCTGCATCATATTTGCTGCAGTATAAGAGCTATACGACTTCTTATACTGCTCGTCCTGTGATCAGATCTGTTGAGCCAGCCTCAACTCCAGAGGATTCTTCTTCAGATTCTCACATCCCTTTAAGTCAGAGAATGGGCAGGAAAAGGGCTCCTCCTGCTCTATTTGATGACACTACTTCTGCTGCTGAGGCCAAGAAAAGCAAAATTGATGTCCCAGAGGGGACTAAGAAGGTGGATGTTGCGCCTTCCAAAGCTACCGAGAAGCCCCCATGGCTCCGAGCAAGAAGGTTGCTCCTGTGGAGACGACTGCTATCTCTCCGACCAAGAGCTCTTCCTTGGTTGAAATTGCTGAAGTCCCTTTGAGGAGATTGAGGAAATCGTCCTCAGTTAATTTGGCTGAAACTGTCAATCTGGCTGAAACCGTCTCCTCTCTACCAGCTGGTGGTGTTGGTGTTCCAACCATCATTCCTCCGAGCTCTGCCATGAGCTCGGTAAAAACTTGGATCATACCCGAGGTCCAAGGAACTGATGAAAAAATTTCTAGGGATATGCTGACATCCCTAGCTACCCGTCACCTTGCTTCAGTAAATTTCTCACACTCTGAATTTCCTTTCTTTCTTTGAATACTTGTATTTTTGTACTGACCTGTCACTTTTTCCCTTGTTTAGCTGGTGAATTGTTTTAACAACATCGTGAAGAAAGATGAAGTAATTAAAGCTTCCAGCTCCTCGTTGGGGGTAGAGATGCTCTGCTGGGTTTGACCCAATCCTTGAAGGATTCTCGTCAGCAGTATAATGAGGACAAAGCTGACTGGGAGAAAAAGTTATCTATAGTTGAAGCTGAGAAGGTGAAGCTGGCTGAGATCTCCAAGAGTTTGGAGAATAAGGTGAAAAGTTTAGAGGTCGAGCATCAAAAATATGACGACAAGCTCAAGAATTTTGGAGAGCTTGAAGATAAGTTGAAAAAGGCAGAAGAAGATTTGTCCGTCCTGCGAGATGTCAAGCGCTAAAAAGAAGAATTGGATGCGAAGTTACAGACTGCCGAGGATCTTCTATCCGAGAAGCTCTCCTCGGAGAAACTAAAAAGAAAGCTCGCAGTTAAGAAATCCTTCAGCACTGGCTGGGATAAACAATGGGACAAAGGGATTGCTGCGATGACATCCCAAGTACAATACGGGAAGTTGAAATACTTCCGAGATGGCTGGGTAGCTGCCCTGCAGGAATTGAAGATCAAAGACGACTCTGAGCTATTTTAGCTACACCTCCCTGGTCCTCCCCCCCCAATTGTAGAAGAAGAAGAGGATGAGGCTATCTCTGATGAATCTTCCATGGCCATGGGTGATCAAGCCCCTGCCTCTCTACCTTCTGCTAACGAGGACATTTCTTCCATGCTTCCTCCTCCTGAGAAAATTTCAACTCCTGCTGATCAAGCTGCTGTTACCACCGAGCAACCAAGCTCCTCGTCCCAGCCTCCTGAGAAAGTCTTGGGAGACAAGGAAAAGGTGTGAAGTTATTCGGTATCATTTCTATCTTTCATTATCGTTTGTAATCAAACAATGTAATCTTTTTATGATATAATAAAATACATCTTTGTTCTTCTCTGTTGTTGATGATTTGTTTTTGTTGACTGTTGTCTCCTCTTCATTAGTTTATGGCCAGGATGGAATTGCTATCTGCCAATGATACAAAATTGATGCAGCAATGTCACGAATACTATAAGGCTGGTCACACAGAGCTAAGTGTATCAGAAATTGCTGACATCCTTGGCCATGATGCTTCAGAACAGGCAATTGAGGCTTATCGGTACTTGAAAGCTTTACTTGACCGAGTTGTGGCCAATAATGTGGCCTACTATGAATTGATTGAGGAGCTTCATTGTACCTTAGAAGATCTTCAGAATCAGCACAATGAATCAACTGCCTTGTTGCACAAGGAATATGAGAATAGGTATCAACAGCTTTCCTCTGAGACAGGTCACAAAAAGATCCTCGCTGGGTACGATGTTAGGGAGAGAACCCTAAAAGGTGAAGTTGAGGCCTGCAGGCAGATCGCCGAGCTGCTGGAACAAGAGAACAATAATTTGCAGAAAAAGTTGGCACAGTATGAGTCTGCAGCTTCATCTTCCACTGCTTTAGTACCGGTTACCGATGAGGGTTTCTCGTTCTTAGAGGTTGAGAATGCCAAATTAAGGCAAGAACTGGATTCCTTAAGAAGATCTGGTACTTCTGCTACTGCTCGGGGACGAGGAAGAGGTTCTCGTGGGCGAGGAAGAGCTGTTCAAAATGTTGTCAAGGAGCAAAGTTCTCCACCTGCTCGGAGTCTATCAAGAGTTCTCAGCCGTAGTGTTGAAGAAGCTCGTACTCTGTCAACATTGGAAACCCAAGCGTACCAACTGAACGCCAAAGATCGGGCTTTGTCTGAAATATCCAAGAAGAACCTATCTTTAGAAGATCAACTTACTGCGATGAAGTCTGCTTTGAATAATAAAGATGTTTTTGCCAGGAGCCTTCACGAGCAACTAGAGAGAATAACTTTCCAATTCCACAAACAACCTCGTGAGTTTTGGATGGCAGGCTACAATGAAGCCCTTTGTCATTTGGACGCTCGTCTTGAAAATGCCAATAATGAAGGTTATAAACAAGGATGGTTGAACGCACTGGGTGTGTTAAAGCTAGAGCAAGGCCATTATTTATGGGATTATCATGCTCCTGGGCTTCTAGACTTGCCTGTACCGCCTTATAAACTAGACATGGAATGGATCCCAGCTCGTGCCATTCCTCGGAGCTTAATTTCAAAATATCTTGGTGACTATAGTCTTCATTCTCAGATTGAATTATCTCGTCCCGAACATCTCTTGGATACTCCTTCAGTAATGAATGTCAGAATGTTGAAGGACTTGAATTTTATCAATTCTCCCCAAACATTAAATGATCCTCCTGCTGGTGAGGAACCTGTATCGAAGGCTGAAGGGAAAAAACCAATAGAATAGGATTTTCAATGTAATAGTTAGCACATATATGTAACTTGTAATTTATTTTGAATTTTAATGAAAGACTTTCATTTTCTGTTTGCAAATCTGTATTGCTATTATCTTGTGGTTATCAAACACTTTTATATTTGTGCATATGTATCTGTTAAAAAGATAACAATATTGTGTTATTCATCAACCAACTTAGTAATAAAAATTACAAGTATCAATGTTGCTCAATCACTTAATAATAAAGTAATGAGTATAAAATGTTTAAAATGTTTCCAACCAACCAAGGTTGTTAAATTGTGTTTGTCGACCAACTACAGTTGGTAGGTTTTTATCCCCGACCAACCATACTTGGTAAATTTTTTCATAAAATGTGTCCGACCAACCAAGGTCGATAATTTATTCTCGTCGACTAACTACAGTTAGTGGGTTTTGATCACCGACCAACTATACTTGGTTCAGTTTGGAATTTTTTGTATTTTCTGGAATGGTTTTACCTTCCGACCAACTTGTTGGCATATTTTGTTTCTTAACCAGCCAAAATTGGCATTTTAAGAATGTTGTTCTTGCCCTTTTACCAATCAAAGTAGGTCATGGGTTTGAACTATCGGGTTCTTTCGAACTATCTTTTCCACAAGCTCTTTTACCAACCGAAGTTGATCACGCAAGTGTACGCCTCCTAACCAAAGGAGTATAATTTGTTCTCGCTATTTTATCAACAGAAGTTGATCACGCTCGAACTATCAGGTTTTTTCGAACTATCTTGTCCACAAGCTCTTTTACCAACCGAAGTTGATCACGCAAGTGTACGCCTCCTAACCAAAGGAGTATAATTTGTTCTCGCTATTTTACCAACCGAAGTTGATCACGCTCGAACTATTAGGTTCTTTCGAACTATCTTGTCCACAAACTCTTTTACCAACCGAAGTTGATCACGCAAGTGTACGCCTCCTAACCAAAGGAGTATAATTTGTTCTCGCTATTTTACCAACCGAAGTTGATCACGCTCGAACTATCAGGTTCTTTCGAACTATCTTGTCCACAAGCTCTTTTACCAACCGAAGTTGATCACGCAAGTGTACGCCTCCTAACCAAAGGAGTATAATTTGTTCTCGCCCTTTTACCAACCGGAGTTGGTCGTGGGTCTGAACTATCGTCTTCTTTTTTGCTGTCGAGCAGCGTAGTGTACAACACTAGTATTCCCCGAAAAACTTTCAAACAAAGGAGAGAAAAATGGTGAAACATCATCGTTTTATTCATATTGATGGAACTATTATACATTTTACATCATTGATAATACTTGCGAAGGTGTTCAGCATTCCAAGCATTCTTGAATTCCTCTCCTTCTAGAGTTGCTATTCGGTAAGTTCCTGGTCGAACAACTTCTGTAACTCGGTAAGGTCCATGCCAGTTTGCTTCCAATTTATTGTGCTTCTGAATGACCTTCTTTAGCACATAATCTCCTTCTTTTAAATCGCATTTCTTCACCCTTTTGTTGTAGAACAGAGCTGTTCATTGTTGATAAGCAGCATTCCTAATGGCTGCCTCTTCTCTGACCTCCTCGAGCATATCCAAATCCAGTCTTCTCATCAAGTCACTGACTGGGGAATTGAAATTCAGCACTCTGTGTGTTGGTAGACCCAACTCGGCAGGTATTACAACCTCACTTCCAAATGCCAGCATATATGGTGATTCTCTAGTCGCTGCTCGGGGAGTTGTTCGATAAGCCCACAATACTGATTGTAGCTCATTAATCCAGTTATCTTTAGCTTCACTTAGCCTCTTCTTCAAACCGTTTAGCAGTGTTCTGTTCGTTACCTCTGTCTGCCCATTGCTTTGAGGATGACCTGGTGCTGAATGGGTCTTCAGGATGTTTGATTGTTGACAATAGGCAGCAAACTCCTCGTTATCGAATTATGTTCCATGGTCTGTGATGAATACATGAGGGAGACCATATCGACAGATTATATTCTTCCAAACGAACTGGTATACCTTCTCGTATGTCATATCGATAAGTGGCTCAGCTTCTACCCACTTAGTAAAATAGTCCACTGCAACGACGAGGTACTTGAATCTTCCTCGGGTGGTCGGCAGTGGTCCAACCAAATCAATTCCCCACATGGCAAATGGCCAAGGGGAAGTTATGGGTGTCAACAATGCTTGTGGAGTTCGTCGGATGGAGGAAAAACGTTGACACTTGTCACATTTCTTAGCATAGGCTATACAATCAGCCCTCATCGTCGGCCAGTAGTATCCTTGGGTCATCACCCTTTGCAAAAGTGTTCGACCTGCTACATGAGCTCCACAGGACCCTTAATGGATTTCTTCAATTAATTCTTTCACCTCGGAAGGATGAACACATCTTTGCAAACCTGCCATAATTCCTCGTCTATACAAAATACCATTAGTTAGTACATACCGAGCAACTTTATACTTCAATTTCTTGGCAGCGAGCTTATCTTCCGGTAATTCTCCTTCTTCAATATATGCCCTGATAGGATCCATCCAAGATGGTCCTAGATCAAGGGTGATAATGTTCATCGTCAGGTTTTCATCTATGCTCCGACTTTCTAGTACTTCAATTGGTATGGTTCTTCGCAACTCGGTACGAGTAGCTGATGCGAGTCGGGCCAGTGCATCTGCTCGTGCATTCTCTATTCTTGGTATTCTGATTAACTGAATCGCATCAAATTCTGCCAATAACTCCATTACCTTGGCATGATACTTGACCATTAATTCTCCTTTAACTGCATATGCTCCCATCATTTGATTCACAATCAATTGAGAATCACTGAACACCATCACTTGTTGCACTTCCATAATCTTTGCTAAATTAAGACCTGCTATCATGGCTTCATACTCAGCCTCATTATTGGAAGCTTTGAATTGGAATCGTAAGGCATATTCCATATCAATCTCGTCTGGGGTATTCAAAATAATTCCTGCCCCAGAACCTGCTGTGCAAGATGAGCCATCTACATATAATCTCCATATGGGTAACCCGTCTTCAAATTCCTTATCTGATAGAGTTCCTCGGTGAAATATTTGTTGCTTCCTTTCATCCTCCCCTGGTATTTTTCGCTCCTCGTCGACCATCTCTTCTCGCTCTTTTACCAACCGGAGCTGGTTTGAGTTTGAAGTTGATGATCCTTTTACATCCACAAGCCCTTTTACCAACCGGAGTTGGTCTGGACTTATGTCTGTTGATCCTGTAACATCCACAGGTTGGTCAGCAAGCAATTTTTATTCCTCGGGGATATCAGGATATGTAAACTCTGCTATAAAATCTGCTACAGCCTGGCCTTTCAATGATGATCTAGGCTCATACACAATATCATATTCACCGAGCTCTATTGCCCAGTACATCAGTCTCCCTGACTTTTCTGGCTTATGAAGGGCTTGTCTCAACGGCATGTCGGTATACACAATGATGGTATGGGCCTGGAAATATGGCCTCATTCTTCTACTTGCTTCAATTAATGCCAATGCCAATTTTTCTAGCTTTGGGTACCTGATTTCCGCACCTCGGAAAGCCTTACTTGTGTAATAGATTGGTTTCTGGACTCCATTCTCCAATCTGATCAATGCTGAGCTGACTGCATTCTCTGATACTGCCAGATACAAGTACAACTTCTCTCCTGTTATTAGCCTGGACAACAATGGAGATGCTCCCAAATACTTTTTCAAGTCTTGAAAGGCCTTCTCACATTCATCAGTCCATTCAAAAGTTTTTCGAAGTGTTTTGAAGAATGGGAGGCATTTATCAGTTGCTCGGGACACAAATCTGTTGAGCGCCGCAACTCGTCCTGTAAGACTCTGCATTTTTTTCTTCGTCGTTGGAGATCGTAGCCCTAAAAGAGATTTGATCTTCTCTGGATTTGCCTCAATACCTCGTTGGTTGACGATGTATCCGAGGAACATTCCTTCTCGTACTCCAAAGGTGCACTTCGTCGGGTTGAGCTTCATTTGGTATTTATCCAGTTGATCAAAGGCCTGAGCTAAGTCAACTAGATGATCAGCAGCTTTCTTGCCCTTTGTCAGCATGTCATCGACATAGACTTCCATGTTGCAACTGATTTGTTCGGTGAAAACCTTGTTCATCAGCCGCTGGTATATTGCTCCTGCATTTTTCAAACCAAAAGGCATAACATTATAGCAATAAGTTCCTCTAGGGGTAATAAAAGAAGTACTTTCCCTGTCTTCAGGTTTCATTTTGATCTGGTTGTAGCCAGAGTAAGCATCCATAAAGCTGAGTAGCTCGTGTCCCGAGGTAGCATCCACTAGTTGATCAATTCTGGGCAATGGAAAATGATCCTTTGGGCATGCCTTGTTAAGATCGGTGAAATCAACACACATTCTCCATTTATTATTTTTCTTTTTTACCATCACCACGTTTGCCAACCAGTCTAGATACTTCACGTCTTCAATGAATTGGGCTTTCTAGAGCTTCTCGACCTCCTCTTGTATAGCCTGATTCTTCTCGGGGCTAAATACCCTTCTTCTCTGCTTTACGGGCTTGATCACCTTTCACAACTCCTACTCCAAAGTTTGTTGGGAATTTTAAGCATTGATGCACTGTATATGGAACTGCTTCAAACTTCTTCAAACCAACTCTTCCCATGATGATGTTGTAAGCTGACTGCACATTCTTATCCATCACAAAGAAGCGTATTCTTTCTGTTCGACAAGCAGGCCAAATTCCAATGAATATATCCAACTTGATCATCCCAAGTGGAAAAACTTTCTCGCCAGCAAAACCCAGGAGGGGTCTGTGATACGGTTCCAATTGAGATAATTTCAGATTCAAGCTGTCAAAGCATGAATAGTATATGATGTCTGCCGAACTTCCATTGTCTACCAACACCCTTGAAATCACTACTTCCTTCATCCTCATTTTGATCACCAGAGGATCGTCGTGAGGATAAAGAACACCTGCTAGGTCGTTTTTTGAAAAGCCAATGACCAGCTTCTCTTTGTTTACCTTCCTCGGACGATCGTCTTCGGCCAGATTTATTCGCTGAATATATGAACAAGCTTGAGCCTCTCCAAGGTAAGCCTTTCTTTCTGCAGTAAGGTCTCCTCCTCCTGCATCTCCTCCTGTAATAACATTACAATCAAATGACCCAAAACGTATGGAAAATACCTCTCGTTCTGGTTGCCTTGGTTTCTTGGGAAGATCGGGGTCATCCTCTGCATCATCTTCATGTTCTCTCTTCTTTTTCTCCTCTGCTCGACGAGGAGATCTATATCTCTCTCTAGTTCGATCATTATTTCTTCTTTCGCCTCCCCGATCAACATACTTTGCTAGCTTTCCTCTTCGGATGAGTGTTTCAATCTCGTTCTGAAGAGCTATGCAATTCTTAGTCATATGGCCATGATCCTTGTGGAATTCGCAATATTTATCCCTGTTCCTCGCATCGGGGTCTGACCTCAGTTTCTTCGGCCACTTTACCTCCTCAGTATTCTTGATTTCTTCCAAGACATGATTAATACCCATTTTCAAGGGAGTATAATTATCGTATTTCTTCAGGACTTCCCATGACGACTTATTATTTCTGGAACGCTTGTCACCGCCATTGCCCTTATGCTCTTTATTCTTAGACTTGTCGACGTCCACCTTGGTGTCTTTATCCATATTCTTCTTTGCAGCCATAGCTTCCTCGGCATTCATGATTTTGGCCGCTTTTGCCATCAACTCTGACATAGTTTTAGGTGGATCTTTCGCCAAGGTGTAATACAATTTATTAGGCAACAACCCACTCATCAAGGCGGTGATTGCTGTCTTTTCTTCGTAATCTATAACTTCCAGCTTCTCGTTATTGAAACGAGTTATGTAATCTCTAGTACTCTCACCAGATTTTTGTCTAACACTTAACAAGTGTGCTACTCATTTTACTGGCTTTGCTCCAAAACAGAAATTGCCAATAAACAACTCGGCCAATTGAAAGAAAGTTGAAATCTTACCCCGAGGAAGATTGTTGTACCATATCTGGGCTGATCCGGTAAGAGTTCCCGAGAATGCCCTACATCTCATCTCGTCGGGGACAGCATAGATGTCGGCAGCAGCTTGATATTGCTCTATGTGAAGAACAGGATCTGTCTTTCCATCGTATTTGGGGGTCACCACTGGGGCTTTAAATTTTGACGGTGTTGGAAAATTTACAATGGCCTGGAAAAAAGGTGTCCCTTGAACAAAAGTTCGTTGTAGGGGATTCTTCGCCTTAGCCATTTCTCCCAATCTATCTTCCAACCGCTGAAGAGATCCTTTCCACGCTTCATTTCCTTCGTCGTGACTATTGGTTCGAGCAATTGATCGTTCTGAAGTAGCCTCTTAAGATCTATCTTGACGAACAGCTGGTCGTGACTGTGCTGATCCTTCTCTTAGATCTGATGGTTATCGAAAACTCCTCGACATGGTTTTAGGTGGACTCCTATTCCTCCTAGGGCCCAATCGGCTGAAAGGAGAGGCCCTACTTAACCTTTCCAATGCGCTGGCCCTTTCTGGGGAAAGGGTGACACGTTGTTCAGTATCTGTAACTCGTATTGACGAAGTTTGCCCAGGTTGATAAGAGAAATCATCAGATTCCTCATTACGATATGATCCAGTACGCCTGGATCGCGAAGAAATTAAATAGGTTTGCCTCTGACCACTTCGATGCCCTGACTGTGCAGGTGCGCCACCATGAAGAATTTGTATGAGTTGTCGCATCGTATCTTGCATGGCGGTTTGTCCTTGAGCCAGATTCGTCATGATCCCGGCGAGATCTGGAGGTGCAGAGGGATTTGGAGAATTTCCAGTATTTCCAGCGTTTCGGTTGCTAGATTCTGGGTTATCCGCCATTGATGATGAATGATTTTTGGTGAAAAACGATAATAACAAATCGTTCCCACAGACGGCGCCAATCTGTTGATGTAAAAAATGTTGTATATTTTGTAAAATGCTAGCTTATTTGGTCAAACTTTAGAGTCAATTTTAATTAAGACACATATGTTAAAGGTGATGTGTCTTAATACCAATGTGTTCCTTGTAGCAAGGAGATTAATTTGGTATACTCACTTGTTCAAAATAGTGAAGTAATGAATGAAAAATTTGGACTTAAAGTGACCCATTTGAGTTTAAGCTAGATGGTGTAAAATAGCTAGTGGGTTTGTCCCACATTGGAAAAGTGGTAGAAAAGCTTGGAGTTAATATACACAAGTTATGGGACTAAGGCTTGGATGCCTTGGGCTATCCCAACTCTTTGAAGGGGAGATGGCCTACACTATGCATGTGTTGGGCTTGGGCCAAAAGCCCACACGCGCGCGCGCGCCGCCGCCGCCGTCCGTCCGGCCCGTGCCCGGGTCCGGGTCGTGGGTCGTGGGTCGTGGGTCTTTCTTGAGCAACTATTAAATTTTTTGGACAAATTTTAATTGACCTTTGGGCTTTAAAATTTATTTTCTGATCCAAAAAATCTGAATTAATTATTTTCCGCATTAATTTATTATTTAAAAAACATTGTCGTTTTTAATTATTTAAAAACGCTGTCGTTTTTAATTAATTAATTAAAACGTTAAGTTGAGAGATGCAACTGTTCAAACAGTCACATCTGTTATGGGAAAAGTCATGAGTTGCAACCCTTCACCACTTATAAAAAGGACCATATGCAGTCCATTTAAAGATTAGAAAATCTACCCGAATTCCCTACTACTGTCCTTGTTCCCTTCTTACTGCTTGAGAGTAATTCGCCATTGTTGGTTCGTGGGACTGTTGCACTGAAGTGCTTCTTGCGACAGTCGTTGACCGTTTCATCCTGGGAGGCAGACGCCCATTGTATTTTCCGTCAGCACCGTAGCGGGGGCGTATTCTGTCTTAAGGAGAAATAGTTTAACTTTCGACTCGGTCAAAAATCTGCAAGTGATTGTGTCAATCACAAACTGTATGTTCTTCTTTTCTCTCTTTACTGTTGCTGTTTATATGTAATTTTGTTTATTTATTTAGTGAAATATTACCTTTTGTAATCCGGGAAACAACAATCTTAAGACAGAATACTTTCTATATTTTTTTGTGTTTTCACTAAATAAATAATTTTCTTAATTGAAATTTGTTTCGCAACGTTTTACTTGTTTTATTTACATACTAAAACGTGTTTACATTGAATATATCTTTTCTTACAATTTTAATTTTGAAAAAATTTATATACATTTCCTAAATTGCTTTGTGTTATTCAATAACAGAATAATGGCTACTGAATCCTCTGAAAATGTGATGTTTGTTCCTCAAAATGATGTTACGGTTAGTATTCCTAATACCGTTCCTACTCATTTAACTTATGGAGAAAAACCCGAAAAGTTTAATGGTACTGATTTCAAACGTTGGCAACAAAAGATGTTGTTCTATTTAACTACCATTAATCTTGCGAGGTTTATTAACGAAGATGCTCCCGTGGTTAATGAAAATGAAACGGATAAGACAACTTTGCTAGCTGTAGAAGCATGGAAACATTCAGATTTTATTTGCAAAAACTATATCCTTAATGGATTGGACAATACACTTTATAATGTATATAGTCCAATTAAAACCGCTAAACTGTTATGGGAGTCTTTGGATAAAAAATATAAAACCGAGGATGCCGGCATGAAAAAATTCGTGGTCGGTAGATTTCTCGAGTATAAAATGGTTGATTCAAAGACTGTCATAAGCCAAGTCCAAGAGCTTCAATTAATTTTTCATGAAATACTTGCTGAAAATATGGTCATAAGTGAAACATTTCAAGTTTCTACGGTAATTGAAAAATTACCCCCTTCTTGGAAAGATTTCAAAAATTATTTGAAGCATAAACGAAAAGAAATGGGACTTGAAGATTTAATTGTTCGGTTAAGGATAGAAGAAGATAATCGTAAATCTGAAAAGAAAAATGGTAACCATGCTATGTCTGCAAAAGCAAATATTGTTGAGGATGGACAAAAATTCAATAAAAAGAGGAAGCACAAAAATGAAGGCACAAGTCAACAAGGCGGTGCTAAGAAGTTCAAAGGAAAATGTTTTAATTGCAACAAAGAAGGTCATAGGGCCAAGGATTGTCGCAAGCCGAAAAAACAAGAGAACTTCAAGAAGAAAGCACCACAAGCCAACATGACAGAAGTTGATGCATTATCCGACGATGTTTCCAATGTTTCTCTCTCCGCAGTTGTATCTGAAGTAAATTTGGTGGGTAATACCAAAGAGTGGTGGGTTGATACCGGCGCTACACGCCATGTATGTTCCGATAAAAGCATGTTTATAACCTACCAACCAATTGCAAATGGAGAACAATTATTCATGGGAAACTCCTCCACCTCGAAGGTTGAAGGTAAAGGCAAAGTAGTGCTGAAAATGACTTCAGGGAAGCATCTCGCACTCAACGATGTATTGCATGTGCCTGACATTAAAAAGAACCTTGTCTCCGGTTCCGTGCTAAGCAAGAAAGGATTCAAGCTAGTCTTTGTTGGAGACAAATTTGTACTAAGTAAAGATGGAATGTATGTAGGGAAAGGATATATGTGTGATGGGATGTTCAAATTGAACGTCATGACTGTTGTACCTAAAAGTAACAATGATAATAATAATATGATATCTTCTGCTTATATGCTTGAGTCTATGGATATGTGGCATGGTAGACTTGGACATGTTAATTATAGTACTTTAAGTAAATTAATTCACTTAGAATTAATTCCTAAATTTAGCATTGATACAAGTCACAAATGTGAAACATGTGTAGAAGCTAAATTAATTAAAACACCTTTTCATTCAATTGAAAGGAATAGTGAACCTTTAGATTTAATTCACACCGATATATGTGATTTAAAATTTGTTCAAACTAGAGGTGGGAAAAAGTACTTTATTACCTTTGTGGATGATTGCACTAGATATTGCTATGTCTATCTTTTAAGAAGCAAAGATGAAGCAATTGAAGCTTTTAAGCAATACAAGATAGAAGTTGAGAATCAACTTGGTAGAAAGATTAAAGAATTAAGAAGCGATAGAGGTGGTGAATATGAATATCCTTTTAAGGAAATATGCTTAGAAAATGGTATTATTCACCAAACTACCGCACCTTATTCTCCTCAATCAAATGGGATTGCGGAACGTAAAAACCGAACTTTAAAAGAAATGATGAATGCATTATTAATAAGTTCGGGATTACCCCAAAACATGTGGGGGGAAGCATTGCTTTCAGCTAATTACATTCTCAACAAATTGATTCATAAGAAAACAAAAAAGATACCCTATGAGTTGTGGAAAGGACGCAAGCCTTCCTACAAATACTTAAAAGTGTGGGGGTGTCTTGCAAAAGTGTTAATTCCTGAATCTAAAAAGGTGAAAATTGGTCCAAAGACTATTGACTGCATATTCATTGGTTATGCACATAATAGTAGTGCATATCGGTTTCTTGTGCATAAGTCTGACATTCGTGAAATTCATGAAAATACAATCATAGAATCTAGGAATGCATCATTCTTTGAAAATATCTTTCCTTGTAAGAATACACAAGAAACAACTTCTAACAAAAGAATGCTTGAAGTTACAAATGGTGAACCTCGAAATATTAGTGAGGAAGAACCTAGACGTAGCAAAAGAGCTAAGATTTCAAAATCTTTCGGTCCGGATTTTCTAACATATATGTTAGAAAATGAACCTCAAACGGTTAAAGAAGCTCTATCCACTCCGGAAGCCTCATATTGGAAAGAAGCTATCAATAGTGAAATTGAATCCATTTTGCAAAATCATACATGGGAACTGGTGGATCTACCACCAGGGACAAAACCGTTAGGGTGTAAATGGATATTCAAACGGAAAATGAAAGCTGATGGAACTATTGATAAATATAAGGCTAGACTTGTAGCTAAAGGATACAAGCAAAAAGAGGGAATAGATTATTTCGACACCTATTCACCTGTTACAAGGATTACATCCATTAGAATGTTAATTGCAATAACAGCAATACATAAATTGGAAATACACCAAATGGATGTTAAAACGACATTTTTAAATGGTGAATTAGATGAAGAAATATATATGGAACAACCGGAAGGTTTTAGATCTCCTGGAAATGAAAGGAAAGTATGTAAACTTGTGAAATCATTATATGGGTTGAAACAAGCACCTAAACAATGGCATGAAAAATTTGACAACGTCATGAAGTCAAATGGTTTCAAAATAAATGAGTGTGACAAATGTGTTTACATCAAAAGCACTCAAGCGGGACATGTGATTGTATGTCTATATGTAGATGATATGCTAATAATTGGTAATAATAATAATGTTATCAATTCTACTAAACAAATGTTGACTAGTAGATTTGAAATGAAGGACATGGGATTGGCTGATGTCATCCTAGGAATTAAAATTATTAGAACCCCTCAAGGAATTAGCTTATCTCAATCACATTACGTTGAAAAAATACTTCAAAAGTATAATAAATATGATCAAAGTCCAGTGAGAACACCTGTAGATCCAAGTCATCACCTCTTTAAAAATAAAGGTGAAGGTATATCTCAATTAGAGTATTCTCGTATAATTGGAAGTTTGATGTATTTATCAAACTGTACTCGACCTGATATAGCATACTCGATTAGTAAGCTCAGTCGATATACGAGTAATCCCGGGAAAGATCATTGGAAAGCCTTGATAAGAGTTCTTCGATATCTTCGATACTCTTTGGGGGATGGTTTGCACTACGAACGATATCCAGCTGTACTTGAAGGCTATAGCGATGCAAATTGGATATCTGACTCAAATGATTCAAAATCCACAAGTGGATATGTTTTTACCCTTGGAGGTGCAGCCGTATCTTGGAAATCCTCGAAACAAACGTGTATTGCAAGATCCACGATGGAATCTGAATTTATTGCTTTAGATAAAGCTGGGGAAGAGGCTGAATGGCTTAGAAACTTCTTAGAGGATATTCCAATATGGTCAAAGCCCGTGCCACCTATCATAATACATTGTGATAGTCAATCGGCAATTGCTAGGGCTGAAAATAATAACTATAACGGTAAATCACGACATATACGTCGTCGACACCAAACCGTTAGACAATTGCTCTCAAATGGAATTATTTCTGTTGACTATGTAAAGTCAAAGGAAAATATTACGGATCCACTAACTAAAGGTATACCTGGAGAGCAAGTTGCAAGTTCATCACATGGAATGGGCCTAAAGCTTGTAAAATTATAAAGAGTCGTCTTAATGGAAACCCAACTTAAATGACTGGAGATCCCAAGAAATAGGTTCAAAGGGACAACCTAATTATGATGACTCAGTTTGCACTGAGAAGTAATACTTTAATTACTTCCTCCCATTCCGAAGATGAGTCAGTGCACAAACTGTCGCGTGTATAAGGATAAACTATGTTTTTAATGATTTCTATATCTTGAATGTATAGGTCAAGTGGGGTATTAGCAGGATACTCTTTATAGAAATCACCTATGTGAGTGAGAAGGGGCCGCTTCTATGAGAATAACGAAGGCTATTTCTCTAGCACACTCATGAAACCAGGAGGTGTCCAAGGCCAAAAAGGACACAACAATGAGAACCAATAAGGTTGGAAAGACATTGTGTGAATACTATTGTCTCAGTTTACACAAATGGTCGATCAATTCAAGACATCAAGTTCATTGATTGGCTAGTAAGCTCGATAGTATCTCACTAGGAAAGATTCAAAGCCACAAGCTATCTTTTTTCGATGCAATGTTTTTCCTAGAACAACTCTCTATTTGCATCTATATTCGTTTGATTCTTCCAAATTTCATTCATGTGGGGGATTGTTGTATATTTTGTAAAATGCTAGCTTATTTGGTCAAACTTTAGAGTCAATTTTAATTAAGACACATATGTTAAAGGTGATGTGTCTTAATACCAATGTGTTCCTTGTAGCAAGGAGATTAATTTGGTATACTCACTTGTTCAAAATAGTGAAGTAATGAATGAAAAATTTGGACTTAAAGTGACCCATTTGAGTTTAAGCTAGATGGTGTAAAATAGCTAGTGGGTTTGTCCCACATTGGAAAAGTGGTAGAAAAGCTTGGAGTTAATATACACAAGTTATGGGACTAAGGCTTGGATGCCTTGGGCTATCCCAACTCTTTGAAGGGGAGATGGCCTACACTATGCATGTGTTGGGCTTGGGCCAAAAGCCCACACGCGCGCGCGCGCCGCCGCCGCCGTCCGTCCGGCCCGTGCCCGGGTCCGGGTCGTGGGTCGTGGGTCGTGGGTCTTTCTTGAGCAACTATTAAATTTTTTGGACAAATTTTAATTGACCTTTGGGCTTTAAAATTTATTTTCTGATCCAAAAAATCTGAATTAATTATTTTCCGCATTAATTAATTATTTAAAAAATATTGTCGTTTTTAATTATTTAAAAACGCTGTCGTTTTTAATTAATTAATTAAAACGTTAAGTTGAGAGATGCAACTGTTTAAACAGTCACATCTGTTCTGGGAAAAGTCATGAGTTGCAACCCTTCACCACTTATAAAAAGGACCATATGCAGTCCATTTAAAGATTAGAAAATCTACCCGAATTCCCTACTACTGTCCTTGTTCCCTTCTTACTGCTTGAGAGTAATTCGCCATTGTTGGTTCGTGGGACTGTTGCACTGAAGTGCTTCTTGCGACAGTCGTTGACCGTTTCATCCTGGGAGGCAGACGCCCATTGTATTTTCCGTCAGCACCGTAGCGGGGGCGTATTCTGTCTTATGGAGAGATAGTTTAACTTTCGACTCGGTCAAAAATCTACAAGTGATTGTGTCAATCACAAACTGTATGTTCTTCTTTTCTCTCTTTACTGTTGCTGTTTATATGTAATTTTGTTTATTTATTTAGTGAAATATTACCTTTGTAATCCGGGAAACAACAAAAAACTAGACCACTCTAATTATTTAATCACAGATAAATAAATGAGACAAAGATTTTTAAAGTGGTTCAGCCTTATATGAATGGCCTACGTCCACTGTTATGTTATTGCTGAGTGTTTGGGGAATTCTCGATTACAAGAGCTATCAAGAAATTCCGGTCCCTTTGAATGAGGGTGATACAAGGTATTTATAGCCCTTAGGCTGTACATGAAAGGGTTGATACATTAAATGATATACATATGAAATGGTAATAAATTTAATGCAGCGTATGCGTCAAGATGATAAACATTTAATGAATAGTTGAACTGTTGATTATCTGGCAATTAATGCTACTGCCGAGATGCAGCTCGGACCGCCTTAGTTGCTCGTTGCTCAGGAGTTCCTCGGAGCGCTAGAGTACTTCGGAGTGCTGAAGTTCCTCGGTGTATCCTCGTTGCTCGGAGAGAACATGAGTTGGTCGGGGAAATGAACTTTCTCGTTGCTATTGTGCCAAGTAGATTGACACGTGTCTTCATATTATTCGTCCATATCAGTATATTAATTTTGATATCAACAATAGATATGACTCCTGAAAATGAATGTTGGAGATAGCTGATATGAGCATTGGAGAGAGCTCATCATCAACTTGGAGAGGTATGAGTGTAGAATTAAATGCACACAATCTTTACAAGAGAGAGAAAATTGTATCTGATCATCTATTTCCGTCTAAGAAATAAAATGTAGACTAATGGAGAGAGGGAGATGTTATAAGCATAATGAAATATACAATGAATCTTCGAATCGTATGGTGTAAGTTAGTGTTAAAACAATAGTCAACAAAGTAAATAATAGATATCACTTCTGCAAGTAAATAAATGAGGTGTCAATCAATGTGGGCCCAAGAAAGATACAATCCACTTGTGGTCATCAAACGATCTTGACTAAGTTCAGATGTTAAATAATATAGATATAATAAATATCTGTTGATGTAAAGGATTTATACAAAAAATAGAAGACCAGTTTGACGAAATCAGTTCATACATTTTGAAAGTCAATATAAAAAAAATGTGCATCATCAGAGGAGCCCACGAAACAGAAAACAAAATGATCTAGCAATTTTCGTCCAAAAAAATGTTTTTAAATAATAAAACTGCAACTATGATAAGAAACGTTAAAGATATTATTAAAACAAAATAAAATAACGTTCTCAATTGTAAAAACAAAGTAGTAAATAATCTATATCATTTAACTTCTCTACCAAGGTTAGACAAGATTAGGTGTGTAACAGAAGTTTTGCACATGTGGTCATAAAATACAAGATTTGATAGTGTAAAAATGTGTGGGACCCAAGGTAAAGAAGTGAAAGTGATTTGGTTTGTGTCTAAAATCCAACAAGCAGGGTAACAAAAAATCTTTATCAATTGTAAAAGCTAGACAACTTGGACTGACAAATCACTTCTACCAACGCACAAGCTATAAAAGATAGTTGTTAAAATAAATTAAATTCTTAGATATTTGTATATGTATTCTGCAATCTTGACTGGGCAAACCAATCTTACATCAATTTTCAATTTGTGGGAGTCGAGATATCACGTCAAAAAAGATATGGCTGAAAATGCACTCATTATAGTACAAAATGTATATATATAAAAAATTGATTTATACACGTGTGGTTTTAATAAGACAATCTCCCAAAGGATCTCCAACAGATATGAGGAGTATGACATAGGAAAAAAAATGCATGACTCAAGAAAGAGAATATCAATCAATCAATTCTGACAATGGATGGCGTGCAAGTTAGTAGACATAGATAAAATAAATCTCCTTTTCAAATCAGCAACCGTTAACATAGAATATATACCGATGAATCTAAATCAAATATACATTTATATCAGACATACATTTAAAAGAAGCGTATATTTTAATGTATATTTGATTTAGATTCATCGGTATATGTTCTATGTTAACTGTTGTTGATTTGAAATATATATATATATACGCTTCTTTTAAATGTATGTCTGATATAAATGTATATTTGATTTAGATTCATCGGTATATGTTCTATGTTAACTGTTGTTGATTTGAAATATATATATATATATATATATATATATATATCGACATAATTTTATAATATATAACATTATTAATATAAAACAACCACTATATTAAAAAAATGTTTAAAAGAAATCAATGTGTGTAACATAAGTATACCATTAGTATCAATTTTAGAATAATACTGAATAATTGTTTGTAATAAAAAATAATATGTTAACTGTTATACAATAAATATATATACTAAGATAATATACATAACTAGTATAATTACGTAGACATAATTAATAAATGATAAATATTTATGTGGAATCATCAAAAGATAAATATTATGTTATATTAAATTAAGATGATCATTGATTACAATTTAATAAATAATTAATTATATTTTCATTTAAGAGATCCTACCGGTATGCTTCGAGCAATAATTAAACCCTAAGTATTTTATCGTGGACAATAAGCTGCTAAGATCCGTGTCAGAGGAGTTGCGATACTAACGGAATGCCGTTCGTTTAGACCAAATCCAAATCAACGTATGTTACCAATAGATAATGAAAATCTACAATATATGATCTTGGACCATTAGGGATTGAGCAACCGTATTATTTATATGTTGTAATGATATTATTAAAATATGACCCTCTATTTTGAGATGTTTATTGACTTATGAAACTACAAAAGTACATGCACGTTTAGTTTGTTAAAATACATACTTTCAAAAAGCATCAAATCACACTTACATCTAACACCAAAGCAACATCTAAAATTACGATGATAACCCTGAAAAAAAGGACAAAAATGTGATAAGCATGCAAAAATTAGATAACACATAAGTGGGCAAACTACAAAATAAGTCAAATTATATTGGCAAAGTTTTCAATTACCATGAAATTTTTTAGTTATCCAACAACATAAGTAGGAACATAGGTGTATTACAATAGAAAAATTGTGCCTATCAAACATAAAAAGATGAAAAATACAAGATTTGTTAGCTTAAAAAAAAAACGACTATCAAACAACACGAAATTATATTTTCCAGGCCAAAATTTTCCACGATAATATTTTCCAGGCCACCTGATTGGGCACTTTTCTATCAAATGAACCCGAATTGTTAGCTGATTCTCATTTTCAACTCAATTGATCCCAACATAATACAATATCGGTGCACCACGTCAATGAATTGCACCCAATGAACCGGAAATGATAGTCGACGTAGAAGTACTCTTTAAAGAATCACATTGCTTCTTCTCTCCCATACTGCTCTGAAATCATCCAATTACGCTCAATAGATTCATCCAGTTTGTGGATTTTGTTTGTTCCAGAACCTGCTGGTTCATACCAAGTTTATCCAATTTGTTGCTTTGTGATATTTTAATTTTGTTTATGCGACTTGGTTTATGGGCCTTTTGTTTGAATATATATATTTAAACCCCATTTTCATTCTATAACCACCATTTTCATTAAACTTAAAAATCTTGTTATGGATGTGTAGAAAGAAGAATTGGGTACAAATAAAAGCACTCTTTTGTTTAGATAGATTAAAAAAGATTGAGCCATAATACCAAGGGATAAATTGTTATCAATAAACTAATTTCAACAAAACTTAAAAAGGCATATTTTTTTAAACCTCATTTTTCTTTCTATAACTCCCATTTTATTAAACTTATAAACTTTTTAGGGGTATGTAGAAAGAATAGTTGGGTGGAAATAAAAACACCCTGAAAAAATAAAGTCATTTTTGATATTTCATGGTCAAATTTATAAGAATAATAAAAGTAAAACGTTGCACGTATATGGATACAATTATGGCAATGTGGTAACACCCATGCCAATGCATGAATTAACTAAAAATATTAATGATCACACTTCAACGATTTCAATCATGTTTTGTTATTTGTTCTCGAGGTGTGACTTGCATTGAAGACCATTTACAACTATTTCTTGAAATGGCTCCGCTTTTATATGCCTGGGTAAGGGGAAGAAAGGAAATGTTATGTGTACCAAGTATTTTACATCAAGTTTTGTGTATCAAATGCATTAAAGTATTTTACTTCTAGTGTATGTACAGCACTTTATTGCATTTGGTACACAAACTTGGTGTAAAAAGTTAAGTATAATTTTACTCGGGTTTTACCAATTTGAAGGAAGGGGATGAGGTTGATAAATAGTCTCTTTAAAAATCGGATGTTCCCTTTTTTATTCAATAAACCCCGTACATTGAGTGTGATAAATGGATTTAATCCAATTGGTGTTTATATACGAATGTGTATGTACACATATGTATATTTACATAAATCCATGTATACATACATAAATTGGAGGTATATGTATTTAGATTTGTGTATATATATACACTAATACTAGTGTCCTTATTTAAGGCATAGTAATGTGGTGGTAATTACATGTATTCTTGTATTTAAAAAATAATTAACATGCATATGTGGTGTTTTGAATGGCATATAAAAATAACGTTTTGACACACAGGATGACGCATTCTATGCTTACATGTAGTTTTGTCAAGTTTTTTAACCGTAGTTTCATGATGAGTTTAACTGCACTAATTTTTAGAATCCACGATTAACATCCAAAATTAACATTTATCCCAAACTTCAAGGTTAAGTTTGCATTTTTTCCAAATGCCAATGTTAAAAAGTCAAATTATTAATTGGTTGCACCTAGTATGATTTTATCAGACAACTTAACCTCTGTTGTTTTATCAGTTTTATATTACCCCAACTTTGTTGTCTAAGCTAGCGAAATGCCTCGAATGAATGATAAATCACATTTATCTCCATTCAAAGCTCATCTACCTCAAGTCGACAATCATGGAACTCCTGTAAATTATAGGATGGTATTTTGTACGTAGAGGGTGTGTTGATATTAGTCATTCATCTATGTGTATACTAACTCCCATACCCCATGATTGAGTTAGACGTGCTCACTCTGTCGTTCATGGATTTCTTGATACACATTTGACATAAATAAATCAATACATTAACATAAATGAATGTGTTAGCCCAAAAATAACCCAAGAGGGGACGAAATGGATTTTAGAAAATATTTGGCTAATTAAAATTTTACACATGTTTTATTACAATATTCAATTAGATGAGGAGAAGATGTGTAAGATAAAGAAGAAAATAATAGAATTGAATATAATACATATTTGGATAAGAAAATTTAAAACCCAATTTCCTAAGCAGTTTAGCTCTCTTGCTTACATATACGCATGAGATGGCACCCATAATTTCAATATTAGTGGTCCACTATGGGCGGAACCAACACCTCAGTACAAAGTGACATCGAAAGTAATTTACCTCCTTGACTTAAGCCTTAAAATCATCGTCAATTCCTTAAGAAATTACACCTTTGAACAACTTTCTTGAATCAATAAGGCTCACCCTAACCTTAATTTACAATACAAGAGGCAAAATAATTGATGTTGTAGTACAAGAGTTTAATCTCAGATAAATATGTATAAATGAAACACCCTCTCTCTTTATTAGCATTCACACAGTAATCACAATAAAATATAACCCAAGAGTGAGAGAGTGCACTTTGGGCTATTGTAAACGGAAGATCACACCATATTAAAATTTTACTTTCGATATTTTAATCTATAATAAAACGAGGAACATAATGTAAAAGTCTACTTCATCTTGCATAACATTGAGCAGTTATTCATCTAACAAGTCTTCTTTTACATTCTCGGGTTCGATAGTACAAGTATAACACGAAAGTCAACTTCTTTATGGAGTTGAGAACGAGTTTTAACTCCAATATTAAGACTTTCAATGATTTTGAATGCATCACGGTCCTTTCTTACTTAAGGAAGTTGATCATCCACTTCATATTTCATTTGTGGTGGTGTTGGCAGCTCTGCCCAAACATTTATTTCTTCTTCCTTTCCTTCTTCTACATAAGGAAATATGGTAACTGTGTTTTCACATTCGTATTTATTAAATGTAAAAGAGTCATTACCATCGATGACAACGTTTGTAGACTCCATCATCTTTTTAGTACCATAATTGTACATGCAATATACGCGACTATTTATGGAATAGCTGAGAAAGATTACAATATCATTATTAGATTCAAGCTTACTCACATACTCTCAATCTTTGAGTATATAACATTTGCTTCCAAAAACTCTAAGACACTTCAGTGTGGGGTCCTCCTTTCCAAATACCATAAGAAGTTTTGTTGGTACCATATAGACTCTATTCATAGTATTACATACTGTATTTACTACCTCTTCCCAAAATCTCTTAGGCAAACCATTGCCTATTAAAATAGATCTTATCATCTCTTAAATTTTTTGATTCTTAGATTCAATAATCCCATTCGGTTGAGGTGTTTTAGTGGCAGAAAATTCGTGGTGTATCCCTACAACACTACACCATTTTGGAATAAAGATCCCCTCAAATTCTTTCTACCTATCAACTACTACACTATAAATCGAGAATGGTTACGATAGATGGGTCACGTCCCATGACCATGACCAGGTGGTCATGGCCTACTACCATAACCACATTTAGACCTCGCGTGACATAGGTCGTGACCAAGCTAAAGGGTGATATCTAATGATTATGATTATAGATATGGCCTATGACTAAATGGGCACTATACTCCTGCCAAAGTGGGCCATGGACCCGGATCGTGATCAAGTGCATGATAAATATAAAGGTTTCAGTTAGGTCTGGTCACGACCTTGGGTCATGACCATTTTGAAATAGTCACGGTGATGGTCACGGACTTAGGCCATGACCACGACCTGTACATATATAGAGCCCACATCAGTTTCGCATTTACGCAAACTCCATCTCTCTCTTTCTACACCACTTCCCCCTCTCTCTACACTACCCTCTCTTTATTTGGTGACCCTCTCTCCTCTGGAAACCTTCTCTCTCTCTGGAGACCCTCTCTAGTTCAAGTATCTTCTCATTTTCCATACTATTTTCTAATGAAATTATAGGAATGTGTGTGTATTATATATGTATGTGTGCACTGTGTGTGTACTCTGCTTGTATGTGTTTATGTGTATGTATTGTGTGTGTTTATATGTATGTATGTGTATGTTTATATATGTGTGGGGTTAAAATATCCAAATAAGATCAAAATGTTAAAATACCCAAATAAAACAAACCCTAAGGTTGAAATGTGAAAATACCCATATTAAAGAAACCTAAATGTGGAATTACTAAAATGTTGTAATTGGATTTTAAACCCTCAAGTTTTGAAGGATTTTGAAGAGATTGAGGATATGTGATTTGATTTGTATCGGTTTAAGTTGGTTTACTTTAATTAAGAAATAAATTAAGTTTGTGTTAAAATAATATTAGTTCATTGGAATCTCGATTTAATTCATGAAATCGAATTTTAATCACATTATAACCTAATTTATGTAATATGATTATTTGGATGTTTAAGCCTTAATTAGAAAGTAATGAACCAGGGTGGGTTTGATGTTAAATCGGTCTAAAGGATCCACCACGTGTTCAGGTAATTTGAATATGAGTTCATATAATCACAAAGTAATATATTTCAATTCAACATATTGTGTGTGATTGTATGTGTATGTATTGTGTGTATATATGTGTATGTGTGGGGTTAAAGTACCCAAATGAGATTGAAATGTGAAAATACCTTTTTAATACAAACCTTAAAACTGAAATGTGAAAATATCCAAATTAAACAAACCCAAATATGAAAAATACTAAAATATCGTAATTTTATTATAAACCCTAAGGTTTTAAAGGACTTTCAAGAGATTGAGGATATGGTACTCGATTTGTATCGGTCTAAGCAAGGTTTACGCACACACACACATATATATACTTACATGTGTTTTCTACTCAAAAGGACGCATAACAATGTTAGGATTAAATAAAATAAGATAAACTTAAATTGGATCGGTTGAAAAATAATAACTAGTTAATGACTAATTATAACCATTACTTGTAGGACTCATATTCACACCCTCATATATTTTTCTCTAGAAAAATGAGGCACGGTGATAACCACTAGCAATAAGAGTACGAGAGGTTGCAATTGGACTACGATTATACCTATTTTATTAGTACACGGTATTTAGAGGATATAGTTTAACTATTTTATAAATCGTTCAGTTCATCTCCAACAAGAGTACCTGCTTGATCGATTGAATTTTCCCTATCAGAAATCTGGGATAAGGATGTAGAGAATATATTTCGCATACATAATCCTGACATAGTCCTGACATTCCTTACGCTACCCATTGCGGGTACAACTATGTAAAAAGAGCATTGACTAAGAATGTGACGTCTCGTGACATAAGCACGTTAAATTGAGTCTTGCCAATAAGTTGAAGAAGAAAGGATTCTTAGTTCATGCAACAAACATCTATACATCAATCATAGATAATATTCCTATTAGTTGGCCACATGAAAAAATCCATAGAATTTTAAAAAGTAATACATAATGGATGGAGATTAGACACATTGAAAATATTTTAAGGTCTTATTATGAGAAGTTATATATATATATATATATATATATAATGGTAAATATGATTAATTAGTAGAAAACATATTAGTATAATGTTTTCATCGCTTATCATTTTTTATTGTAGATAATGTCGAGCGTCAACGAACAGAACGTACCAAGTAATGACGTAACACCCCAACAAGGATCCTCATCTCCTGTAATTCAATAAGGATTTTCATCACCACATGGTGAACAATTATCTTCTTTTCCAATAAGGATTTTAAAGGATTTTCATCACCGTCTATGAGTAGGCAACAAAGGCCTGTTACTCTAATGCCCCCACCCTCGCTCTGATACCTCCCGAGCAAATGAAAAAAATCCCAATTGTTTCTCTCTTCTAGAGAATAATCCCACCCACAATAAAAATGACATTGGGTCTTTAAATCCCAGTGTTTGTCACTTAGGAAAATGAATGTGGGAGTCAGGGTAGCAATAACTAGAATTTAGTTGATCAATCCATCAAAGATGACGTTTTCTGACTAACTTTGTAAGCGCTTGTGATTCCCTAGTCGTATAAAACAAAATGTTCTTTACCGAATTGTTGAACATCTGAGAATTGGAGAAACCTTCGGTAGAGACACTTATCAAAGGGAACATCGAGCTTCGATATTTTGGCTCTGAAAGACAGAGTCCCTCCAAATGTTGAAATATCGGCCGATCAATGGAACAACTTTTTAAAAATAAGGAGATGGACACAAAACTAGTCCATAGGATGAAAAGTAAATAAAATAGAATGAAGAAAGTTGATATCCATAGGCTAGGGTATAAATCATATGAATATTGGAAGAGTGAATTATTATTAGATAGGACAAAGAGCGATACAAATGCCTACAAAAAACCTAATCGAGGCAACTTGTATGTGCATTCCCGATGGGATAATGGTAATAAATTCCCACCACACTTGGCTCCGACTCTTATGAGTATGACCATTTATTTATTTATTTATTTATATATGCACGTTATATAAAATATTGTGAAAATCATAAGACTAAATATAATTTCACATTACAGGAATCGATCGAAGCAATTAGCAGTCAGTCAGCTTCGAGCCCTTATGATGATATTGAAAATGATGTCTAAAACTTTGGAACTGAAAAAAGAGGGAGGACGATAGGTGTCAGATCACATATGCTAAAAACCGAATTAAAACACACTGCACCTCTCATGGATGAGCTATCTTCGGTGAGGAATATCATCTCAAGCCAAGAAGAACATATTCTAAGACAAATGGGGATGTGCAGGAGATTCGAATAACCTGGGAGTGTTGATGAGTGAAATCGGGCACCTTGTGTCCTTATTTACTCAAGATTTTCGGGCCTCGATGCCTCCTTAAGGTTTTTCCTACCCTAATTTTTAAGGTTTCTCTATCCTCCATCTCAAGATTTCCCCTCCCAAAAATTTCCTCCTTCAACATTTCCCTCCCAAGTGCCTCCATCTGCCGCATCAAAATTCGGTAAAAATAATCGTTTGCTTAGATAAGGTGTATTTTGTAGTAATGGAGCACCCTTACCAAAAATGGATTAAGGGGGAATGAACTCTCCTTTATAATATGGCTACTGTCAGAAAAGTCAACCTCCTAGAAGGAAGACTAAGATTGTCTTCCTCCTCTGGGGAAACCCTCATGTTAATGCTATTAGCAATTCCTAAAAGTTTTTAGTTGCTGAGATTTCGTATTTCCTTGCACGTCTAGATGTGGCAGGAAAAATGAAGAAGATGAAGAAGAATAAAATTGCAAACTTGATAAAAGATAGATACATATAGAGAGAAGAAGTGAAATACCTTATCAAATGATAAAAATGCCAAGGTATAAGGCATGGAAAGCCTTATACCTTCTGTTGTTCCCCATCAACTCAGTCGCCATCCCAATGATTGGAAAAAACACTAAGAGCTCACCCGTCATTATTTCCCAGGGTAATAACACTGGACGCGTAGCCCTAGATGGTGATACGTGTGAAATCAATATGCCAGTAATGATTATTATTCCCTGAGCATTTCTAAAGACAAACGCGTGTAAAGCACGACGCTGGATTAAATGGGCATGAACCAGAAAATGGTAAATAAGGCATGGACCGATTGACTGATTATCCCCACCTTGGGGCAATTGAAGGGAATGTGACCGAATTGGTGCCACGTAGACGAACATGTGGCACATCACGTGAGAAACTCATGACGAGCTAAAAGATCACTTTAAAGGATAGGATAAAATCTCGAGGATCATATCAATAAATCAAAACATCGTAATCAATAGGTCTCTATAACTCATTCGGGATAGACACAAAGAGACCTTAGGTTGTAGGCGCCTAGATATATAAATAAGAATCACCCCTAGCACTCCAACTGTTGTTATACCTTTGAAAGTTAATAAACCGATCTCTTTCCCTTTCCCCGTGGACGTAGGCCGACCTCACGGCTGAACCACGTATATCCTATTTACTTGTTATTATTTCTGCACTCTAATCTTGCTCGAGCTAATGTTCAATTCTATATTTTATTGTGGGTAAAAAATCCTAGTACGCCATGGACATAGGCACATTGCCGAACCACGTACATTTTGTGTTTTGTGTGTGATCTCATTATTTACTGTTAGTATTATTCTTGCTTGGCTTGTGCACGTTGAATATCATCACCTATAGAAAAATACCACCTGCATATATGTACTTTCATGTATATGTAATATGTATATACACGTATATTAAAGTAGAAATGCATGAAATTTTAAAGAATAAATGATTCCAGGTTAAAAAAATAAGTTTTTAAAAACAACATCTTGTTGTTTTAGAAAAAAAATTTAGAACACCATTTTTAAAAACAGGTATGCCAAACACATACTATTATCAGAACTTTGTCGAAACATAAAACAATTTTTAAATACATCACCAAACAAATAAATTTCATAGTTTTTTGTTGATAAATTCTCATAATTCTCAATAATTAGTTTAAGAATTTCAAATCTATCACACAAAGATAAATAAATATGAAGAAATTATATTCTTCCTCTTAAGGAGATTACCAAGTTCTTTTTCGCTTGGTGAAAGGTGTACTGCTTACTAATAACAACTGACAATATCATTAAATAATTAAGCAAGGGTTTGATGAGAACTTCAATTTTTTGACTTTAGATTTGTAAAATACAGAATCATAGAGAAAGAGAGAGGTGTGTTGAATTGAGATAGGTGTCGTTGATTTGGCTTGAATGGTAAGATTTAGGGTTTGTAGATCTAGGGTTTCATTTTAGATGAAAAATGAAGAAGATGAGGGCCTTTTGAGCAATTAAAAAATTATGACTGAAGTTTAATGTTGTTCCCATATTTGTTGTTATATCTAATTATTTAAAAAACTAGGGTTAAGTCAAATATTGTATTATCAAACTGTGGATAGGTAAAAATGACACTATTTATACTACATTGTACAATTTCAAGTCGAAAGAAATATACTAAAAATATTATGCTTGAAAAGAGTTTATAACTATATCGTATTTATGTTCCAAATAATGATAATTTCAGGTAATATTAACGAGAAAAAATAACATCTGTAGAACCACATTCTAGGACCCTCCTAAGCATCTCCTTAGGTCCCTAACACTTCCTCCTTTACCATAAAACCTAGGCCATACTCTGGGTACTGATTTAGAGGCCACCGGGAACTCCCAGGCCCCGTTTGACTACCAGTCAACTCTCTTAAATGAGAGAAGCTCATGAATATTTAAAGGGCTTTGAATCCCCTTTCCGATGGTCTGCCCCATATATGAATCGTCCATACAGTTCGAACGAACGGGCCATTTTACTATAAAAACCTATCTGGAGGCTACTGGATGCCCTCGAGCCCTATTTTTACCCCAATCAACTTCCCTGACTGAGAGGAAGCTCATGAACATTCTAAGGGACATAAATTCCCTTTCCAACGGTCTGTTCCGTGTGCAAATTGACCTTATGGCTCAGACGAATGGACTATTTTCCCCTAAAAACTAATAGGAGGACACCGGGCGGTCCCGAGCTGCATTTGACTCCCGTTAACTCTTTAACTTGAATGGCACTAAATGAATCTTTAAAGGGCTCTGAATACCGATTCCAACACTCCTCCTCGTGCGCGAATCAGCCTTACAGTACGGACGAAGGATTCGTTTTCCTCTAAAAGGTCACTCAATGCTTTCGAGCCCCGTTTGACCAAGTTCAAGTCTTCGAATCGAGCGAAGATATTTAGAACATTAAATAGATCTGCATAACCTTTCTAACGGTCCATACCGTGCATGAATCGGACTTACGATTTGGATTAATAATCCGTTTCCTTCTCGTCCAAATGAGCGTCAGGTGCTTCCGAGCCCCATTTGACCATAGTCAATTCTCAAACCTAGGAGAGGCCCAATGGATTCTTAAAGGTCTCTGAATACTCTTTCCAACGGTCCATCCCGTGCATGATTTGAACTTATGAATTTCATTATACGATCGTTTTTCTGAAAAATCTGCATGAGACTGCCAAATGGCAAACCCATTGCCTATTGACATTGTGTCTGGGGTTTCCTGCAGATAGGCATGTCAATGACAATGACGATTGGCTGCCCCTTGATCCTATATAAGGGGATCATGAGCTCACTTCGAATGGCATCTCAAGAACATCCCTCTCAGTGATTGTAGACACCCCATTCCGTTACCCCTAACTCTCCTTAAGTCCCTAGTACCTCCCTTCATCACTACAAACCCAGGTCATACCCCGATTACTGATTTAGAAGCCATCGGGCACTCCTCGGCTCCGTTTGACCAAAAAGTCAAACTCTTCAGCTCGACCAAAGTTGAATGAATCTTCGAAAGGCACTGAATACCCTTTCTAACGGTTCGTCCCGTGCGCGATTCTGACTTACCATGCGGACGAACGATCCGTTTGCGTCCGAAACTTGACCTAGAGGTCATCGGGCGCTCCCGGACAATAGTTGACCTAAGTCAACTCTTCAGCTCGACCAAGGCTAAATGAATCTTCGAAGGGAACTGAAATCCCATTCTAATGGTCCGCCCCGTGCACGATTCCGACTTACCATGTCGACGAACTATCCGTTTGCGTCCGAAACTTGATCCAGAGGCCACCGGGCGCTCCCGGGATCTGTTTGACCTAAGTTAAATCTTTAGCTCGATCGAGGCTGAATGAATCTTTAAAGGGCACTAAAACCCCTTTCCAATGGTCCGCTCCATGCGCAATTTTGACTTACCATGCGGACGAACGATCTGTTTGACTCCAAGAGGTCACTGAATGCTTCCAGGGCCCGGTTGACCAAAGTCAACTGTCCACACCGGGTCAAACTCTTTAGAATGTCGAAGTACATCTCTTAACCTTTCCAACGATCTACCCTGTGCGCGATTCAGACTTACCATGCGGACGAACGATCCGTTTGCGTTCGAATAATTCCCCGTCTAATGGATCGACAAACGTTTCCGAGCCATATTTGACCCAAAGTCAACTCCCGAACCCGGGAGCGATCCAAAGGACTTTCAAAGGTCTCTAAATTAACTTTCTAACGATCTGCCCCGTGAGCAATTCTGACCAACGATTTTCCTTCGACAGTCGATCTTCCGAAAAGGCCTGAAACTCACTACCAAATGCCAGGTTTCAGGCCCTGCCTATCGGCAAGTGCCGATAGGCAGGACCAGGTCTATGCCGATCGGCAGTGACCTGGGCCTATAAAAGGAGGCCCTCACCTCATTTGCAGGGGGAGACCAGATCTGATTAAATTCACTCTCAACGAATCCCAGAAACCTCTCTCGAAGGCAGCGTGATTTCAACCTCCAAATCCCTTTTTTACTTCCACTTTTCATCATACTTTTCATCAAACTTGGTGAATTAGCCACTCTACATCATCATCCAAGTGCAACGGTTGCTCTCCCACATTCAAGATCAATCTTAAGGTCTCCAAGAAGGTCCATCTTTCTCAACTTTCTCTCCAAATTCTCTTAAATTTGTAATAACTTGTTTTATTATTTAGCACTTTAATTATCTCATTTCACACATCCTAATATACTTCTTTATTTAGTATTATTGCACATCTCTTATTTTCATATAAATAAAACCCAAAAAACAAGAAAAAGAGGGTTTGCTCATAAATTCCAAATAGGGATTCTCATACTTTTCTCACACTTTTGTCACAACTAAAACACTTTTTTTTTTCTACACACACACACTCACAAATAAGAGATCCCCCCATTTGGATTTATGGGATAAACCCCACCCCTCGTTTTGTATGCGAACTATGTGGACTTTGATGCCTTTATAGGCTACGTAGGCGTCTCGGGGTAAAACCCGAAACTCGAGTCCCTTTCTCACTTTTTCTCTTATTTTCTATTTTCTCTAAATCCAATATCCTTATAATCTATATACTTTCCCTTAGTGACGTATTACGCCATATGCGTTATCGTTCCATTATAACGATCAACGTAAGGGTAATCGCGTAAATTTTACTTTCTAATATTATTCTTATATCTTCCTACAGATGACTCGCTTTATCTCTTACATAATACAAATCGAGGATTCCTATCTCCCTTATATATATACACATGCACACATGTCACGGGGAAAAATAAAGGAAAATAACAAATATCCATGAGAGACCGAAAGGGCGGAATGGGTGCCTAACACCATACCATTTCATAACTAAGCCTCCAAACCCTTCTCGAATCATTTTGGTTTCTCATGCACCAGTATTTCTTTGGATGCCATCCTTCGGGATGGCTTCCCCCTTTTCTTTTGTCTGTTTTGAGTAAAATAGACTGGCGACTCTGAATCTCTCTATATTTTTACACCTCATCTCAAATGACGACGCTCCCGAGAGGGATGCGTGGGACCCGAAGATCATTTCCTCTGCGCGCCCGCCCGCATGGCGAGGATCGGGGATGACCACAATGGCGACTCTGCTGGGGATATGTATATTTTGAGGGCTTGACTCTATTTACATGGATGCTATATTTGTTTTTATTTCCCCTATATCAGCATGTTCCCCTTTTCCATGTATATCCCATGCTTATGCTTATGTTCACACACTTGTAGAAAATTCTCCATGTACACTTCACACCACGTGCACCTAGGATCACATATATCCACATGTTGCACGCATCACCCATTCATACTTGGTGTACCTTTGGTACTTGTACTTGCTCCCTGTTTGGCATAATAAAGAAAGGCATTCTCATCATAAGATACTAATAAGAGAATCATGCATGATTGACACAACATCACCAAAGAGCATTGTTATTGACCAAATTTTACCCAGTAACTGGAGGGTCACTTTGTGATGGGCGCTGGTCCGGCAGGTCGCAGTTAGCCTAAGCGATATGACTCTCACCTTCCATTGGCCAAGTACTTTCGACGTATATCGAACAGTTCCTCCGCATCATACCGCTTGACCGAACTCATGATGGGAGGTATATCGCAGGGAATTCTTTCACGTACGCCGAGTATATTAAATTCGCTCTCATACGTATTGTCCCTACGAGGTATATAGTGAGGCAATTCTCGTACACTTAGGTATATCAAATGGCTTGTCCACACGTACCGATTGCCCGTAAGAGCAAGACGTATATCGTGGAAGTCACGCCAAAGGGGGGAACCCATGCCGATTCACCCAACAAACTGCATACCCGCATATAGGTGTCAAACCTAGGACACACACTTTAGATTGCCAGTTTCAACCCGAAACTCTGTCGAAATTCCGGGTCGGCCTGCCGCCCAATTTTTACACATTTTTAAAACGGGATCCTGTCCATGAGCCTGGTTACAAGTCCAGCCATAGCTTTGCATATATTAAAAACCCCACTTTTCTAGGCTCGGGTCCCGTCCGACATTGCATTTAGGAGAATTAATTACAAGTGAGAACATAACAATCATAATAATCATGCTAAGTTCCGTCTCCAAAAACATTTATCCCTTCTTTATCAAAAATCCAAAAACATTTCTCCCTTCTTTATCAAAAATCCAAAAACATTTTTCCCTTCTTTTTCAAAAATCCAAAAATAGTTTTTTCCCTTTTTCTCAAAAATAAATCTCATCATAAGCCTTCTCGGGTCGATCGCAAGCCCTTGACCTGGCTCCCTATTAGCTTCGGTCTTCAGTCAAATCATCCTGAAATTTCATCCGTTCCTCTACTACTTCTTCTGAGTCCGGAATCCATCAACTTTCCATGGAGAATACAGATCAAGTACCAATCATACAGCTAGATCTGACGGCAGTCCTAGCTCAGCTCGTGTCCAAGATTGACAACCTCCAAATCGAGGTCCGAGAGATGCAACGAAACCAGGTTCCAATTCCTCAAGAGCCCGAGGCCTTATTCCCTCATGCTATGGGTCCACCCGAGCCTATTTGGGTTCCCAAAGAATATCAGCACGCTCCACATGCCCCTCCTGTCAATGGGCCACCGCCTGCCCAACTTCTGATGCCAAACATTGCCCAGCCTATGGAGAACCTGCCTGTGGTCGTTGATCCAAAGGAGGAGGAGTTGAATAAAGTCAAAGAGGATCTCAAGATGCTCACCAAGAAGTTAGACCAAGCCAGGATCTCTGGGAATTACATGGACTACACCCACATGTCTCCTTATCCTAAAGCGAGGTTGGCCGAGAAGTTCAAGATGCCAAATATCGAGAAGTTTGGAGGGAGTGGACCCCCGATTGTTCATCTTCGCAGTTATCATCGTTCCATGACTCTACTAGGGGTTTCTGAAGAAGTGATGGCCCAATTATTTCAGAAAACTTTAAAGGATAGTGCCCTCCGATGGTTTTTGTCTCTTGAGGAATCCAGAATCCGTAGCTGGGAGGATGCAGCCCGAGAATTCATGTTGTAATATAAATACAATGAAGAGCTTGAGGTCACCCGTCGTGATTTAGAGCTTCTCAAACAGAATCCTGGGGAATCAGTCAGTAACTTCATAAGCCGGTGGAGGCAGTAAGCAGCTACCATGACCAATCGGCCATCCGAGGAAGAACAGGTCAACATAGTGAAGAAGAACTTCTTGCCCCGTGTACGAGCGACGATGGGAGGATAATACTATTCCCACTTCCGAGCTCTCAGAGAGGCTGAAGTAGAAATCAAGTAAAGTCTTGTTAAAACAGAGGTTGAACCGAAGAAGGTGTCCGGACAGTTCACCCCTAGAAAGTATGACATGCCTGCCAATGCTACAATCTCAACCATCAACAACATCTCTCAACCAACCACATCATGGGCACCAGAAAGCCGCCCTGCCCCCATCCGAAGGGAATACACTAAGCTCCATGCTCCCCTCTCCAAAGTTTACCAAGCCCTGTTAAGCCGAATCCTCATCAAACCCTTGGATCCACGTCCATTTCCAAATTCACTCCCAAGAAACTTCAAGGCCGATGCTCATTGCGCCTTTCACCAAACAGCCGACCATACCACCGACCAATGCTTTCACCCTCGAAACATAATCCAAGATCTCATTGATCAGGGTACCATCGCCCCACCAGCCAATTCTAAGCCAAACACTACTCATAATCCACTTCCAAATCATGCCAATGCCCTCTTCTTAGAAGAAAACCCAGATTTCGATCCCTCAACTCAAATCACACCCATATACTCTCCTAAAACTCTTCAAATTTGCCCATATTTCCTCCTACACCCTACTAGCCTCGCTGATTAGGCACTGTCACTCCTTACCAGAGCATGCATCACTGTCCGTACCCGTTCTGAAAATAGAAGTATGGAATTATCAAAAGTGTTAAACCAACTCCTAGAGTTCGGGCTGAAATTTCCCTCACAGATGGTCATCGATTGCCAGAGGTTCAGCACACTGTTCTTGGAAGCCCAAAAATGGGCCCGAAATTCAAACAGGTGGGTGGTACCAACCGACGAAGTCAGTCTAAATGATGTTGTCCCGATTATGGCAGAATTATTCGGGCAAACCAACAACATTTGTAGTATCACCGGGTTACTTGACATTTTAAAGCTACAAGGGTGCTTGCTCCCTTCAATCACATAAATCCCCACAGAATGGGAGGACATGTATGAAGAAGCCGTTGAATTTATGGAATGCACCGACTTTACCTAGAAAGACAAAATTGTTGCCACCGGCTGGGGGGGGGGGGAAGAATTCGAAGATTCGAATGAAGAAAAAGCTTCAGGAAGAACTGGCCCAGTAGCCAATATATGTGGGATGATATAATTTGAAGAACTCCTCGGAAAAGTAAACAGGGTAACATAACAACCTGAGATTGACAAGGAAATGGGATTAATGTTCTTTCCTTCTTCAGTAAATCACATGACCAAATCAGGGAGACATTACCAGGTTCCAAGCTCACTACCAGCAAATGACAAGGGGAAGGGAGTTGAAAACCTTCCTATGCCAGAGATGACCATTGAGGAGAACAAGATCCTCGATCAACTGAAGAAAACTCAAGCTAACATCACTCTATGGGGACTTTTCAGGTCGTCCCAGCTACATATAAATGCTTTAATCAAACTGCTCACTGGATCCACAATTCTTCCTTCTACCACACCAGCAGAAGCGGTAAATCTGGTCGGATATTTGACCTCTACCCGAATGCTATCATTTTCTGAAGAAGAAATCCCCAGAATTGGGCCAAATCACAATCATGCACTCAACATCTCCGTCGAAGTTATGGGGAAGGCCGTACCACTCTCCCTTGTCGATAATGGATCTGCCTGGAATGTTTTCCCTCTAAGAACCTTCAAGTGTTTAGGCTTGAAAGAAAGAGACCTCGCTCCAACCTCCGCCACTGTACGTGCCTACGATAATACCCGTCGTGAGGTGATGGGATCCATAAAATTTGTAATAGGGGTTGGCCCTATAAACCCTGTCGTTGAATTACAAGTCATAGACATCACAGCTTGTTTCAACCTATTGCTCGAACGACCCTGACTCCATAATATCAAGGGTGTGTCTTCCTCACTCCATCAGAAATTGAAGTTCTTCGCCGACGGGAGAGTCATCACCATTTTGGGCGATGACAAAAATGTCAAGGGTGCAAGTACCAGCAGTCCAATCCTTGAGATACAGCACGGGTCAAATGATATGCTCCTATCAGGATTCTAAGTTGAGCCACTCCTACTCCCAGCAGGGGACGGTTTCAAAGAAAGGGTTTGTCCAGAATATGACCCTCATGGCAATGTCAATGTGATTCAGATGTTCAGAAACATTCACTTCATGCCCGGACTAGGATTAGGGCAAAGGCAACAAGGTATACTTGAGCCCATCGAAATGAAGAAAGCTTTCCCTCCTTGTGTCTTAGGGTATCAACCATCAGACTAAGATCTCAGAATAATCCACCAGTCTCAATCAAAGAGAAGGTTAGACTACATCCAAACTATCTCAGGAGACTCCTTGAATGGACGATTCATCAAAGAAGGTGAATACTTCCCTTTTTGTGATTTTCCAGAACCATGGTATGACCACACAGACAAGAAGATGAAGCCTGTAATGGAGATCTTTTTCCAAGATAGCTACCCATGGGCTGAAAGTTTCCAACACCGCGTACAACCACTCATCAAAGATACCGAAGAGACTGAGGAAAGTGATTCCGAAGATTCCTTCAACTTATAGACACTGGGGCTGGCACTCTACATGGTTCATTCAGGCACTACATCAATGGATCCATCCCATCTGATTAAAGCTGCTGATATACCCTTCCTCAACTGGCATGCTGCGCCAGTTCTACCTCTTGAAATTTCCCCTAACCCCAATGTTTACCCTATTTCTTCTTCTACTGTCTATCCTTGTTCAAATATAATCGAGACCTCTTTTGATAAGGTTCTCAATGTTGTTTTTCCAATCAATGAAATAAACGAAGATTTTGAGTATGTTGCTGTGCCTTACATTAACTGCTTGGATTCTAATCAAACTTTCGATGATGATGATTTTGAAAATGAACAATTCTTAACTGATCTAAATAAGGTTAATAATAAACAACATAACCGCATTCAAGTTAATGAAGAAGCGACTGTTGTTATTAATCTCGATTCTAGTAGCCAACTACGTGAGATTAGGATAGGGGCCACCCTTGATGAGCATGAGCGCGTACAACTCGAAGAATTACTGAAGGAGTTCATGGATCTCTTCGCATGGTCCTATGATGATATGCCCGGCATTGATTAGGAAATAGCTCAGCATGAGATCCCCACTCTCCCAGATTACAAGCCGGTTAAACAAAAATTGAGAAAAATCCGCATCGAATGGTCTCTCAAGGTCAAAGAAGAGGTGGTCAAACAGTTGAACGTGGGATTCATTCGGGTGATCGAATATCCCACATGGCTAGACAATATAGTACCTGTGCTGAAATCAGGGGGGAAGGTTCGAATGTGTGTAGACTACCGAGCTTTAAACAAAGCTTTTCTAAAGGATGATTATCCGCTACCCAATATCGACATGATCGTGGATAACATAGCCAGTCATGCTCTCAAGTCATTCGTCGACGGGTTTGACGGATACAACCAAATCAAGATTCATCTAGACCACCAAGAAAAAATCGCATTCATCACCCCATGGGGAACCTTTTGCTACACTGTTATGCCATTTGGTCTCAAGAATGCTGGGGCTACCTACCAAAGGGCTGCCACAACCATCCTGCACGATCTGATTCACAAAGAAGTCGAGGTTTATGTAGATGATATGATTATCAAGTCCAAAACTAGAGAAGGTCATATTCCCGCTCTCCGAAAGTTCTTCGAACGACTGCGACGGTATCAAATGAGGCTTAATCCACATAAGTGTGTCTTCGGTGTTAAAAAGGGAAAACTCTTGGGATTCATGGTCAGCGAAAAGTGGATAGAAGCAGATCCTGCAATGCTGAAGGACATACTTGAGATGCCACAGCCCCGAACAGAGAAATAAGTTCGAGGTTTTCTGGGGAAATTGCAATATATCATCCGGTTCATCATCCAGCTAACCGCTATCTGCGAACCGATCTTTAAGCTCCTCCGAAAGGATTCAACTAAGGTTTGGAATGAGGCATGTCAAGAAGCTTTTGACCGGATCAAACAATATCTGACCCAACCTCCAGTGCTCATGCCACCACAGCCTGGTCTCTCTTTGCTCCTATACCTAACCATAACCGACACTGCAGCTGGGGCTTTGCTGGACCAATACCTTGAGGACTCCCGTAAAGAAAGAGACATCTATTACACTGCTTTAGAAAAGGCATGTGTCACACTTGTCTGGGTCACCCAAAAGTTGTGACACTACATGCTCACCTTCCCCATCAAACTTGTATCCCGAATGGACCCCATAAAATACCTGCTTGAGAAACCCACCTTATCCAGTCGAATGGCCCGATGGTTGATGCTCCTAATCGAGTTCGATATCGTGTACGTCACACAAAAAGCTGTTAAAGGAATCCATCTCTGACTACCTCGCCGATTGCCCTGTAGAAGAAGGAGATGTCCGGATCTTTGAATTCCCAGATGAAAATATCCTTTGCACCGCTCAAGACTGCCTTTGATGGAAAATATTTTTTGACGGCGCTGCCAATAAAAAGGGATATGGCATTGGGATACTTCTGATTTCCCCAGATGACTCCCACAATCCCATCGCCATTAAATTGGATTTCCCTTACACCAACAACATGACGGAATACGAGGCATGCACAGTAGGCCTCAAAGTTGCTCTCAAGAAAGGTATTCAATACCTTGATGTCTACGGGGATTCTACCCTCATTATCGGTCAAGTGCTCAGAAAGTGGAAAGTGAAGAAGGAAAAGCTCCAACCCTTTCATGCCCAATTAGAAGAGTTAGCCTCCCGATTCCGAGATATCACCTTCCATTACCTACCTCGAACAAAGAATAATCTAGCCGATGCTCTCGCTACCTTGGCCTCCATGGTTGACATGCCCAAAGGAATAACAATGACCCCTTTCCTAGTTTAAAAGCAAGACAAACTGACTCACTGCTACCATATTGAGCTTGTCTCCACCGAAGATCCCGAACTAGCCAATTACTGGTACTATGATATCTGGTGCCTCCTCAAACATGGTAGGTATCCCGAGGGTTCCAAAAAGAAATATTGAACGACCCTCCAAAGACTGGTCGCCCAGTACATCATCTGTCATAAGGCTCTATTCAGGAGGAACTTCGATGGAACTCATCTACACTGTATCGCAAGGGCTGAGATTGAGAAACTAATGCAGAAAATCCACAGCAGGGAATACGACCCCCACATGAACGGTCATATGCTTGCCAAGAAGATCATCCGACAGGGATAATACTGGACCACCATAGCCCAAGATTGCACCGCCTATGTCCAAAGATGCCTCAAATGCCAATAGTTCTCAAATCTTTAACACCTGCCTCCGCGAGAATTATACAACTTGACCTCTCCCTGGCAGTTCTCCACCTGGGGTGTCAACATCATAGGGAAGGTTATGCCAAAGGCTTCAAACGGATATGAGTTCATCCTAGTTGCCATTGATTACTTAACCAAATGGGTCGAAGCTGAGTCATACGCAATATTGAATGCCAAGAAAGTGGCTAAATTCCTCAAGAAAAATATCATCTGCTGATATGGGGTCCCGTACGAGCTAGTGTCAGATAACGGGTTGCATTTCGAAGCAGAAGTCACAGAAAGTCAACGAGTATGGGATTTAGAGACACAATTCTTCTCCCTACAGACCTCCGACCGATGGTGCAGTTGAAGCCGCTAACAAGAATCTCAAAGCTATCATCAGCAAGATGACTGAAAGTTGTAGGGGTTGGGCCGATCGGATCCCGTTTGCCCTCTGGGGATATCGAACCTCAATCCGAACCTCTACTGGGGCTACCCCTTACTCTCTGGTCTATGGCATGGAAGCAGTCCTACCTGTGGAGCTGAAAATACCATCGCTACGCATCATGCTCGAAAGCAAAGTTAGCGAAGAAGACTGGTGCCAAAGCCGTCTCGACGAGTTGACCCTCCTAGATGAAAGGAGATTAAAAGCTCTTTACCACATACAGGGGTACCATCGCCGAATAACGCGATCATTCAATAAGATATTCAAGGACCGCGGTGTCCGGAAAGGGGATTTAGCCCTCAAAGAGATAATAGAACCCATGTGAGACCCTAGAGGGAAATTCAAGCCCAATTGGAGCGCCCCCTACATTGTGAAGAAAATCTTATCCGGCGGTGCCGCCATGCTCACTGACCTAGATGGGGAGGAGATGGCTCGTCCAGTCAACCTGGACCGTCTCAAGAAATTCTACCCCTAGTCCGAAATCTCGACGCGCTACGACTCTTCTCATCCCCCTTCTATTCTCTAAAAAAAAAAACTCTCTTCATTTCCCTCTACCCAGAACTTTGTGGGCCTGATCCTCTGCAAAAAAACCATTTTTCAAGAAAAACAAAAACTTGTCGAAAACCCCAGAGGTACGTAGGCAGCTCATACACCTTACATGAGCACAATCCCTTTCTTTTTCATAAAATACTATTCTTTTCTTATCTCCGAGAACGACAGTTTCATTCTAAAGAATATTTGAACAAAAGGATTATGTATGCCTTAGCGATCGGTATAGATAATTCAAAATTACAAAATTCATCGAAAGGCACAGCTGGATGATCAGAAACTTATTTATTTCATTAATAAGAAATTACAGTGCGGATTACATAAGGAAAGTAACGGATAACTCCCTTCCCCCTACTACCATAAAAAGCCAAATAAATTCCCCTCATCTATTACACAAATAAACTCTCCATGAGTCCTACCCACAGCTACCAGAGAAGCCTTCACCCTCATCATCTACATCCTGAGGTTCCCAAGTTTTCCCTGCCTGAATAGAGTGCCGTAAACACTCCATGGACTGATTAGCTCGAACCATCTTCGAAAAGACCACAACACCCCCTTCCATGGTGTTAGGTAAAATAAACCATCTTTGTCCAGTCTCCACTGCCAACATCTTGCTGACTACTTTCCACCACAACCACTTCATATAATCTTTGGGGACATGCCAAACTTTCCCGACAGACTGGGAGGGACGGGTTGATGGACGCCGATTTTCCCATAGATATCCAAGCAACAGATGCAGGCACTCAGTCAAATCTTCTACCGAAAAGAAATTTGAGGTCCGAGGTGGCACGACCTATGCCCAACCAAATTGGCGCAGAAGCCGCCAAGGGAAATAAAAAGAGGTCTGCCTGAGACCAATCAGCCGCACATATGAATACTCTCCTAGCTCCAGGACAGGTTGCAACTGCCCCCACCAAGGCACTGACCAATACAGACCACGAGCCCCATGCTCCACAAGCCAATGCTCCCAGTTCTCAACATACATGCCGACGCTGATGAAGTGACGCGAAAAGAAGTTGGGTATAGTCGACAAGGGATATTCTGGAGGAGTCACCAAGCGAAATCTTTCAGACAACCACATGAATAACATCACGGGGCTACCCTTCAGGAAGTCAGAACGACCTTCTCTCCAGGCATTCAGGCCATTCAGGGTCTCCGCCAGTATTACCGCCGCAGGATTACGACAGTATGACATCCATGAAGTAATGGCTGCAAGTTGCCGGTCCACCTGCAATTCTCCAGTCACCAGCAATAATTTTAAAACTAGACTTAGAACAACGGCTCCAGCATAGCCAACATCACCTACTTCCTGTAAATGCACGGACTGCAGCACCGTCGGGAGGGAGATCATTCCTCCAGCAACCAATGATCTGGCCGTCAAAGGAGAAATATAAAGAAGTCCGGCCAATAAATCCCTGGGAGAACGGGAAAATTCAGGAAAAGCCGCGGAAACACTAGGATTTACACCCAGCATGGAATAAAATTCCTCGTAGGTGGGACAAACTTCATCCAACCCAAATCGGAATACATGGTCTTCGGGGTACCAGAATTGTACCGCCGCCATCAACACATTGCACTCAATAGACCGATTGCGCCACAAGGAGACTCGACGCATGTTGAAAGCATTGTAGTCAACATTATAAGAGCACATTGATTCCAAGGCTTCGAGGTAGTTAGCAAACTCAATACTACCAGGGAGAGCCATCTTGCAAGGCTAAGAAATAATGGGTAAGTAAGAATGCAAAGGCGTGATGAAAACACTCTACCTTACCCCTTTTTATACTTGAGAACCCTCACAAGAGACATAATCCCTGCAGAAATCGGAGGGAATCCTACCCCACAAGGTACCAAAGGCTGAAGAGGGTACCAATCAAAGCTTTGAAGTGATGGGACTGGACTGAACTTCCGATAGGCAGGATAGGGTGCTTGCCGATTGGCAACCCCTCATTTTTAGAAATTTCTCTTTTTCCTCTTTTGTCAAATCAGAAAACTCAATAAAAATAAACTGATATTCTCAATAGAATTTCAAAATCCCTTATCTCCTTATATAATTTCCCTTTTTAATTAAAAACTTTCCTTCAAAATATTCCAAAAACATTCCTTTTTACGGTCTCAGCAGCAAAGTAAAAAGCGCATGTGCATGCATTCATCATTAAATAAAAGATAATAAAAAACTCCATTACATTGCATCTATTTGTGTTCTGTGTTACATCAATTTTGCAGGAAATAAAAAAAGAAGCAAAAACAGCGGGACTCATCTCGAACCCACATTCTCTCTCTCTCTCACTAAGAGCTTCCACCCCTACGACATGCTCTCTTTCCCCTACGGCGAGACGATGCACCACCACTACCCGAGCCAGAGTCCTCTCCGAACGAAGCAGATGGAACCAAGAAAGAAGGAACAGGAACCGCGTCCTGAATATGGGTAATCGTCGAAGATATCCAGTCTCTAATGTCTCTTAGCCAAGTGGTCGACACTCGAACTTGCTGCAAGGAAAAGGCGAAATCAGTATCAAAACAGAGATGACCAAAACAGAAAAGAAAGAAAGAGAGGAACATAAAGGTATACCGCAGGTCGGAGAACCTCCTCTGTCAAACCCAACTCCTTCGGATCCATCACATGAGGACGGTGCAACATAGGCACCATCCCTCCATCAGCCCGCCGAACGTTGTACGAGGGGGTATGCAACCGCACAAAAGGAACCTCTGAAGTCGCTATCGTCGCAGATGCCGTCGAACCACCGCCGTTGTGGGAAGATCCCACCGCCCGACTCGAACTCGCAGGAGGGAAAGTCAGGGCATCATATATATTCTTGGCACCATCAAACAGCTCATCACAAAGTCCATATAGTCATACGGCACAGCCATATCGGTGTACAACAAGTAGGACTCGCCGATCATCGCCGCGATCCTCTCATCCTCCGATAGTAGTCGCTCCTGCCTCATAGACGTAGGAGGCTGCGCAGGTGGCACCACCACCTCCTCCTCAGCAATCTGACGAACGACCCGCTCCCCGAGATACCAAGAATGACCAAACTCATGCGCCAGAAAATGCCTTATCCGCGCATTCGCCCCAGTCACCCCCGCATCCTGAATGGCTGTCCCCCAGGGATAAAAGGTCACCTGAAAATCTTCAAGCAAGCATAAATCAATACAAGATCAGAAGGTGCAAAAACCAAGACTGAAATGGAAAGAGTCTTACCCTACCACTGGTCAGGTCATTCAATACCTGACGCACCGCCTCCAGAGAGAGAGATCCCTTTGACTGCCGATTGGCCTTACGCCATCGATACAATCGGTATGAGTCCCCAACAGTGTCGTCCTTCAAAGCGATCAACTGAGTATTGCACCCAATCACCTCATAGAACCACGTCTGAATTCACAAAACAAAAGAGACGCATAAGGAAAATGCGAATGCATGAAAGGAAAATGCGGATGCATGAAAAGAAATGCGCAAACTGAAGAATACCTCAAGAAGGTACATGGCTCCAGTAAAGGTCTACCGGCAGCACCGACTGAATGCATCCAGAGAAGAATAAAGGGTCGCCAAAGTCAGACTCCCCCAATCATAGAAAGGGATGTTCGAAAACATCCTCAGGTACGGCAAGAACCACAAATGAACGACGCCGTCGCTCGACGCCACCATGAAACCTCACAACACCAGAAAAATGAATAACCGGGCCATCTGCCTCACTTGCAGCCCATCCTCCACATCAATCACACTGCTCAGCAGAACATCCTTTAACAGGGACAACCGGATAGAATCCCCAGAAACTATCCTCCTTACATCACCAAGTGCTGCACGCACTGCCTCCGGTATCACCCGAAAAGAGCTATCCACCTCTATCTGCTCCCCATCACAATCCAGTCCCAACAACTGCTGAACATCTATGGGAGTCACAGTCATCTCCCCGAAGCCAAAATGGAAGGTCTGGGTATCCCACCACCTCTCCCCCAAAGCGCACAGGATTGCTATCGAACGAGGCGTCTCATCCAGTACAGATGCCAACCTCCCAAAACCCGCTGATGATACCACCCAACGCACCACAGGTGGGAGATGCTCTCAAACATCCCTGAGCCCCGTCGTCCCACGGTCGCGCATGTTCTTCAAAGAAATATCAGACTGGAAAAAAGGAAGAATCTCGTCAAAAGTCAAGAAAGAAAGAAAAATCACTAAAAAGAAAGGAATGCCAAAGGTCAGGTTACTTATATAACTGCCAGGAGTTACTCTCGAAGAGCTATGACGCGACGGCTCCCACATCAAAGTTCGCTCATCCGCAACGCAACAGGCTCAAACGCATCAAAGGAGTTCTCACTCCCCAAAGCAAGAGGCGCCTTGGTCCTCCACTCCACATTTGCCCAGTCATCAACGGTCAACCACTCCCTATGGACTGCGGTGCTCACAAAAGCGACCATTTCTTGAAGATCAGAATACTAGAACGATTTGCAGAGAAATCACAGAAAGAGAGAAAGTAAAGAAGTTGTAAAAAATGAAGGGATTCGCCCTTTTATATAGGATGCCAAGCGCTATGTCGATCGGCACTTCCCCCAACCATATCGATCGGCACTAACTCCTTACCTTCCCGAGGTAGCCCAAAAGTCTGTGCCACTGCCGAATGGCACCCCTCATACCATGTCGACCGGCACCCCCCTTAAATTTCGTACAGAAATTCCCAGAAAATACCAAAAAGCCCAGAAAAACCCTCGAAAAATTCCTAAAAATCTCAGGAAGGATTTAGAACATTTTCACCAGGAAAATTTCGCATTCCCTCAAGCGGAACTCCTCTTTCCCAGCAAAATCATCAAAAACCAGTGAATCTCCTTTCGGTAAATCCCCGGAGGATCTCTAAGGATCGCCTGATCACTTCCCCAGCGGAATTTTTACAGCCCCAAAATTGGTTGCCCCTCCTGCGGGGCCTCCTAATGAAACAAAAGCTTCCCCAGCTATCAGCTCCCCAGCTCAAATCAAAATCACAAGGCAATTTCTCCAGCAGAATCAAAATTCACTCTTAGGTCAGAATTGACCTCGGTCTTGGATCATCACCTGAGTTAGGTTAGAATTGACCTCCGTCCTCGATCGTCACCACTCGTAGGTCAGAATTGACCTCGGTCTTGGATCATCACCTGAGTTAGGTCAGAATTGACCTCGATCCTCGGTCGTCACCACTCTTAGGTCAGAATTGACCTCGGTCTTAGATCGTCACCTAAGTTAGGTCAGAATTGACCTTGGTCCTTGGTCGTCACCACTCTTAGGTCAGAATTGACCTCGGTCTTGGATCGTCACCTGAGTTAGGTCAGAATTGACCTCGGTCCTCGGTGGTCACCACTCTTAGGTCAGAATTGACCTCGGTCTTGGATCGTCACCTGAGTTAGGTCAGAATTGACCTCGTTCCTCGGTCGTCACCACTCTTAGGTCAGAATTGACCTCAGTCTTGGATCGTCACCTGAGTTGGGTCAGAATTGACCCTGGTCCTTGGTCATCAACACTCTTAGGTCAGAATTGACCTCGATTATTAGATCTTCACCCTAAGACCGTAGATTTGGCTTTAACCCGCAGAATTGGTCACCCCCCAGCACCACTTCAGGTCCTCAAAATGGACCTAAACCTTTGATCATCATTCCATCCCCAGCACACCCCTCAGGTCCTCAGAATTGTCCTCGACCCTCTGAATCGGTCGTACTCCCTCAAAAGCATCATGTGGTGTCTATTCAACGGTTATCATTTATTCCAAACTCACCCGTTGAGGAGATTTGTAGACACCCCATTCCATTACCCCTAACTCTCCTTAGGTCCCTAGTACCTCCCTTCATCACTACAAACCCAAGTCATACCCCGAGTACTAACCTAGAAGCTATCGAGCACTCCCCGACTCCATTTGACCAAAAAGTTAAACTCTTCAGCTCGACTAAAGCTGAATGAATCTTTGAAGGGCACTGAATATCCTTTCTAACGGTCTGTCCCATGCGCGATTTTGACTTACCATGCGGATGAACGATCCGTTTGCGTCCGAAACTTGACCTAGAGGCCATCGGGTGCTCCGGGCTCTGTTTGACTTAAGTCAACTCTTCAGCTCGACCGAGGCTGAATGAATCTTTGAAGGGCACTGAAACCCCTTTATAATGGTTTACCCCGTGTATGATTCTGACTTACCATGCAGACGAACTATCCGTTTGCGTCCGAAACTTGATCCAGAGGCCACCGGGCGCTCCCGGGATCTGTTTGACCTAAGGCAACTCTTCAGCTCGACTGAGGCTGAATGAATATTTGAAGGACACTAAAACCCCTTTCCAATGGTCCGCTCCATGTACGATTTTGACTTACCATGCGGACGAACGATCCGTTTGACTCCAAGAGGTCATCGAATACATCCAGGGCCCGATTGACCAAGTCAACTCTCCACACCGGGTTAAACGCTTTGGAATGTCGAAGAACATCTCCTAACCTTTCCAATGGTCCACCTCATGCGCGATTCAAACTTACCATGCGGACGAACGATCCATTTGCGTCCGAATAATTCCTCGTCTAATGGACCGATAAACGCTTTCGAGCCATATTTGACCCAAAGTCAACTCCTGAACACGGGAGAAATCCAAAGGACTTTCAAAGGTATCTGAATTACCTTTCCAACGGTCTGCCATGTGCGTGATTCTGACCAACGGTTTGCCCTCGAAAACCGTTCTTCCTAAAAGGCCTGAAACACACAACCAAATGGCAGGTTCCACACTCCGCCTATCGGCAGGTGCCGATAGGCAGGACCAGGTCTATGCCGATCGGCAGTGACCTGGGCCTATAAAAGTAGGCCTTCACCTCATTTGCAAGGGGAACCCAGATCTGATTAAATTCACTCTCAACGAATCCCAGAAACCTCTCTCGAAGGCAGCGTGATTTCAACCTCCAAATCCCTTTTTTACTTCCACTTTTCATCATCCTTTTCATCAAACTTGGTGAATTAGCCACTCTCCATCATCATCCAAGTGCAATGGCTGCTCTCTCACATTCAAGATCAATCTTAAGGTCTCCAAGAAGGTCCATCTTTCTCAACTTTCTCTCTAAATTCTCTTAAATTTGCAATAACTTGTTTTATTATTTAACACTTTTATTATCTCATTTCACACATCCTAATATACTTCTTTATTTAGTATTATTGCACATCTCTTATTTTCATATAAATAAAACCCAAAAAATAAGAAAAAGAGGGTTTGCTCATAAATTCCAAATAGGGATTCTCATACTTTTCTCACACTTTTGTCACAACTAAAACACTTTTTTTTCTACACACACACACACACTCACTAATAAGAGATCCCCCCATTTGGATTTATGGGATAATCCCCACCCCTCATTTTATATGCGAACTACGTGGACTTTGATGCCTTTATAGGCTACGTAGGCGTCTCGGGGTAAAACCCGAGACTCGAGTCCCTTTCTTACTTTTTCTCTTATTTTTTATTTTCTCTAAATCCAATCTCCTTATAATCTATATACTTTCCCTTTGTGACTTATTACTCCATATGCATTATCGTTCCATTACAATGATCAATGTAAGGGTAATCGCATAAATTTTACTTTATAATATTATTCTTATATCTTCCTACCGATGACTCGCTTTATCTCTTCCATGATACAAGTCGAGGATTCCTATCTCCCTTATATATATACACATGCACACATGTCACGGGAAAAAATAAAGGAAAATAGAAAATATCCATGAGAGACCGAAAGGGCGGAATGGGTGCCTAACACCTTCCCATTTCGTAACTTAGCCTTCGAACGCTTCTCGAATCATTTTGGTTTCGCATGCACCAGTATGTCTTTGGATGACATCCTTCGGGATGGCTTCCCCTTTTTCTTTTGTTTGTTTTGAGTAAAATAGACTGGCGAATTTAAATCTCTCTACATTTTTACACCTCATTTCAAACGACGCCGGTCGAAGCGCTCCCGAGAGGGATGTGCGGGACCCGAGGATCCTTTCCTCCGCGCGCCCGCCCGCATGGCGAGGATCGGGGATGGGCACAGTGATCTCAACAACATTCTGTCGAAGTCAGCGTGGTTTCCATATTGAAACCTCTCCCCCACATTCCATTTCCATCCTTTCCTTACCCAATTTAGCAAATTACCTTCCCTTTTCTCCTGCCACCTTCATCCACTTGCAAGAGAAGCCCAACAACAATAAAGATCAATCTTAAAGCTTCCTAAGAAGGTCCAAACCTTTAACTCTCTTTTTAAATTCTCTTATTTTTGCTTTAGTTATTTAATTCTTACTTTAACATTTCATCTTTATTAGATCACACATATTAATATCCATTTTTTTTAATAGTAGCATCACATATTATATTTTTTTATAAAAAACCCCCAAAATAAGAAAAAAAAGGTTTGCTTGTAAATTCCAAACGGGGATTTCCCACGACATTTTCTCACACTAAAACTTCCTTTATTTACACACACACACATAATAAAGTCCCTAGTTGGATTTATGGGATAAACCCCACCCCCATGTTATATGAGAACTATGCGGACTTTGATGCCTTTTTTAGGTTACGTAGGTGTCTCAGGTAAAATCCGAGATTCGAGTCATCCTTTCTTATTTTTGTTCGTATATTATTTTCATTTCATATATTTGTGATTCGCGCTCGTGTTTTATCCAACGCATACCATCGTTCTTCTATAAATGATTGGTAACCCGATAAACGGACACAATATATTTTTAATTACTATTTCTGGAACACTCCTATTTATGACCTCACTTTGCCTTTATACATGACACGAGTCGAGTGACTTCCCTCTCCATTTATATTTACACGCACACACTTCACGGAGTTATTAAGGAGAAGAATAACTCATGCCATGAGACACCGAAAGGGAGGGATAGGTGCCTAACACCTTCCCATTCCGTAACTTAGCCCCCGAATCCTTGAACTAATTAGTTTCGCAAGCATCAGTATGTCTCGAGGCGGTAACATTTTTTGCTTGTTTTGTGCAAAATAGGCTGGGGAATATGTTTCTATACATCATCCCAATTGACGACGGTCGAAGCTCCCCGAGGAAGGGTGCGAGACCCCCCGTGCGCGTGCTCCCCAACCGGGATGGGATGGTCACAGTGGAAACTCTGTTAGGGACTTGTTTGTTATAAGGGGGCTAGACTCTATTCTTATATGGGTATTATCATTTTCCGCATTTGTGCATATGCACCTACCTGTATGTTCCATTTTTCCTCTATTACTCCTTGTATATATCTACCTCATGTATATATCCCTTCTCACTAACTTTTCACTTCATGCACTTGTAAATACCTTACATGTACACCTCACACTATTACACTTATAATATCCATGCTTAGGTTTCACTAGCACACACCTCCACTTATCACACTTGTATATATCCATGCTCCCTTGCACATATCACGCGCCACTTGTAGTTGATCTATGCTTAGGCTCACTACCACACTCACTTATAGATATTCACATATCACTCACTCACATGTATCCACGCTTAGTATAGTTTTCACACTCCATGTTAGATTTACTATTACTTGTACATGTACATGTTTCCCCCATAGTACTTCTTTCACTCATCATAAAACACTCTCTTCATAATATACTAATTAAAGAATCATGCATTTTTCTGTGACACCCCGCTCAAAATAATAACGGGTGGCCATCCCTATACTAAAATAATCAGTAATCTCAAGTGGATCATTCTCAGCATCTACTGACGATTCTAAAATAAACACGGCTAACTACCCAATACTACAAAAAGAGGGTGACAATAATTTTTAAAACATTTATTTAAACTTTTACTAAAACCAACCATGTAACAACTAACCAACAACATAACTTCTAAATATGATGAGAGATACACACATACTCAAAATAATATAAAAGAGACTAATAAAAGAGTACACCACAATGTACAAAATAAAATATCCGAATATGCTGTCGGGTCACAAACAATACATAAATCTGAGAGAAAAAAATATAAAAGTGCTACACTACGACACTTGGGTATAAACCCGATATACAAACTGAATCCCAATCTAGATACACAAAAGATAGGAATTGACTATATCAACATACCGCAACAGTCCGCTAATGCCACAGTTCCACGAATACACAGGATGGATATCATCAATGGCATCCTTGCGGAGGAACACCTAAAATAATAAAATATATACGAGGCAAGAGAAAATATAAATGGGTCAGAGCCCGAGGTGTAAAAACATTTTATAGCAAGTGCATTAAAATGCATAATAATTATAAATGCATTATGACATGATGTAAGTGGAGTCGCACTCTCCAGAAAATTCAACTCACCTCTCAACTAAAACGCGCAACTAAACGTGTGCACATGATCTCCAAAGAATTGCACAAATCTATCTAGGGGCAAAGTAATCTAACTCACTCCCAAATTTATACTCATTTGAAATCCATCTAAATTATATTCCTTAACTTCTAATACTATCGATCTCAATTATACGTCCACTTTCTAAACATATAAGATATACATAAACATTCTCTTACTAGAAGTTATCATATTCTAGTTATTTACATAAATATATATATATATATATATATATGAGTTATCAGCATCTAGGTGCTAAGGACTAAACTTCTCCCAATTCTCAATACTGCATTGCGTTTCGTGCGTGGGACGTCTCGCAAGCGAAATCCAAACAAGGAACCCCCCCGATACACTACTCCTTGGCAGTATTGATTATAAAGATTCATTATTCCCTCAATGCATGATGCGTATAACCCAAATTCTCTTATACTATAAATGATTTATTATTCTCAATTCTCAACAGTACACGATGTTTCGTGCGTGGGATGTCTCGCAAGCGAAATCCAAATAAGGAACCCCCCCGATACACTACTCCTTGGCACTGTCGATCGTCGAGATATACTAATATATAAATATGAGCACTAAGGACTAACTTCTCCTCACTCCCAACATTTCACTGCGTTTCGTGCGTGGGACATCTCCCAAGCAAAATCCAAACAAGGAACCTCCCGATACACTACTTCTTGGCACTGTTGGTTGTTGAGGTCCAATATGCCCTCGATACCCAAAGTACTATACTCATATAGTTATCTACTCTACAATTCCACTTTAATATATTCATCACAATTTAAGTCCGATTAAAATCTCCCGAAATGAGATTCAAGCAATCTTCTTATGTCTCTTTACTCTAGAGAAAAATATGATATCACATAATCATATACAATTAATATACTATTCACACAAGTATAATAATAACCATCCCAACGAGCTATAACTCAAGGATGCAGGTTCTCAATGCTATCATCTACCAGGGAATCACTTACATATCATTCTGGGTACCAACGGTCGAAATCTCACACCGCCTTGGCAAAAACCATAACACAACGTACGGGAAGCGGTCATAGTTCCTCCCCGAAAATGAGACGAAACATACCCACCAAGTCTGACCCCTAATAAAAATCACGCAATAATAAATGGACGCTATGACCTGAGGACTATACGCGCCCTGCTCCTCAAGCCAGGGGCCTCACCCACATCGCGCGACTTCCCATGATAGCATAGAGGGGGTATGCTTCACACACACACACACACACACACACATATATATATATATATATATATCATTCACACAAGATATACATACATCATCACATCATATAAATGCATACCATCACACAAGGAATATATATCACATTATTTACATACTCATAGTACGCTCTTAGGCGTAAGTGAAATAATCTCATTATCTAGTATATTTTACTCTCGATATACTATTCGTTAATAACTCACATAACTTCCCCACTTAGCATACACTATACTATTTCTCACTTGAATTTCACACCTCACTTCTATTTATATGAATCGTCTCTCAATTCTATTTACGTTAAGGATATTCTCTATATCCGTATGCACATCGATCAACATTATTATTTTCAATTCATAATATGGTTCAATCAATCATATGAACCTTTAAAGTTATCCCATTTGGGATTTTATTCTAAAATTCATTATCACTCAGCGCATCCTAACTCTCCCTTATAAACCCATAAATATCTGCAAATATGAATCTCAATGATAGGGGCTTCCCCACTAGTCGTTACGATACTCTCCAATCGATATTCTTTTGAATTAATTCAAGATGACTCCAATAATTCCTCATAAAGGAAACTCCCTAAAAGTGTACAAACACACTTCTCATAACTCCTATAGAGATTCCCAACCGATAAGTCTAAACGAAATGGAGCGAAACTCACTCTAGAAAAATCTCGCAAAACAACCCCATTTTCGAATCGATTCAGCCCCTCCGAATCGATTTGGTCCCAATCAGCGAATCGATTTGGCCCCAACGAATCGATTCGCTCTAAAGGACCTGTAAGTCTGCTACATACCGAATCAATTCACAAGGAGTGAATCGATTCGGACCTAAAGACCTATAGGTTCTGCAACAAGCCGAATTGATTCGGAAGGGGCGAATCAATTCGGTTTGTTCAGCAAGCTATGGAATGGGTTATATTTCTTCAAAACCCAAAATTCCAAAAATTAATTATATCAATTTATCTCCATCAATCTTCAACCCAAATATATAACTAACGTCAAAACTCATTATATAACTCAACCAAACCATTTATATACCCTCAAATCCACATACACACCTCAAATGCAAGATTGAACCCAAAATCTAGGTTTTGACATTTTAAACCCAAAATCCATAATCTAATCCACAAATCATGAAATAAATGATACACAACAATTATTTAGCAAGTTTAATCACTTGCCTCAAATTTGTAGAATCTGATTCGTCCTCGAAATCGCGTAATGACCGGAAATCCCAAGCTTTCTCTCTTTCTCTTCTTCTTCTTCTTCTTCTTCTTCTTCTTCTTCTTCTTCTTCTTCTTCTTCTTCTTCTTCTTCTTCTTCTTCTTCTTCTTCTTCTTCTTCTTCTTCTTCTTCTTCTTCTCTTCTTCTCTTTCTTTCTCTCTTTCTTTCTCTTTTTCTCTAAGGGGATTTCTATCTCCCGTAGGCTTTTTTAAGCCTTATCTCCAAAATACACAAGTTTAAATGATATTACACACTTTAAATGACTCGGTCACTTTAATTCGAGCCAAACGAACTTAAAATATTTCGGAACCCAAATAAGACCTAAGTACAGTCATTTCGACTATCTCGACCCTTATGGAAACATTCGCACCCTTAGAATCATCATTCGAATCAATTTTTAACATCTTCAAATTTTGACCTCAAATGCCAATTTAGTTATTCTCCACTTAAAATAATATTTATTTCTCCCAAAAATAAATAAATTATTGTCCCAAAAATCTCGGGGTATTACATTTTCACACTACGTCACCAAGAGCATGGCTATTAATTAAAATTTTGTCCCGTATGGGTGGTTCGACAGGTCGCAGTTAACCTAAGTAATATGACTCTCACCTTCCATTAGCCCAGTAACTTCGTCGTATATCGAACGGTTCCCCCCGCATCGTATCGTTTTATCGAACTCATGACGGGAGGTATATAACAGGGAACTCATTCACATACATCGAGTATATCAAATTCGTTGTCACACCTACTGTCCCCCTGAGGTATATAGTGAGGTAATTAACGTACACTCAGGTATGTCAAATGGCGTATACACACGTACCGATTCTCCTCAAAAAGTATATCGTGGAAGTCATGCCAAAGGAGGGAACCCTTCCACTAACCCAACAACTGTATAAACTTCATATAGGCACTAAGCCTAGGGCACTCATATTTAGTTTGTCGATTGCTACACGAAACTCTACCGAAATATCGGGTCGGCATGCTGCCCAAATTTTTACGCTATTTCATCATTTTTCAAAACAGGACCCTGTCCATGAGCTTGGAAACAAGTAAAACTATATCTTACCTATTTTTCGAACCCAATTTTCCCAGACTCGAGTCTTGTCCGACATTTTTTTTGCATTTAGGAAAACCTAATACAAGTGAAAACATACTACTACTACTACTACTACTACTACTACTACTACTACTACTACTACTACTACTACTACTACTACTACTACTACTACTACTACTACTACTACCACTACTACCACTACTACTACTACCACTACTACTACTACTACTACTACTACCACCACTACCACTACTACCACTACTACTACCACTACTACTACTACCACCACTACCACTACCACCACTACCACGACTACCACTACTACGACTACCACTACTACGACTACCACTACTACTACTACCACTACTACTACTACCACTACTACTACTACTACTACTACTACTACCACCACCACCACCACCACCACCACCACCACCACTACTACTACTACTACTACTACTACTACTACTACTACTACTACTACTACTACTACTACTACTACTACTACTACTACTACTACTACTACTCCACTACTACTACTACTACTACTACTACTACTACTACTACTACTACTACCACTACTACTACTACTACTACCACTACTACCACCACTACCACTACCACCACCACTACTACTACTACTACTACTACTACCACTACTACTACTACTACCACTACTACCACTACTACCACCACTACCACTACTACCACTACTACGACTACCACTACTACTACTACCACTACTACCACTACCACTACTACTACCACCACTACTACTACTACTACCACTACTACTACTACCACTACTACTACTACCACTACTACTCCTACTACCACTACTACTACTACTACCACTACTACTACTACTACCACTACTACTACTACTACTACTACTACTACTACTACTACTACTACTACTACTACTACTACTACTACTACTACTACTACTACTACTACTACTACTACCACTACTACTACCACTACTACCACCAATACTACCACCAATACCACCACCACTACCACCACCACTACCACCACCACTACTACCACCACTACTACCACCACCACTACTACTACTACTACTACTACTACTACTACTACTACTACTACTACTACTACTACTACTACTACTACTACTACTACTACTACTACTACTACTACTACCACCACCACTACTACCACCACTACTACTACTACTACTACTACTACTACTACTACTACTACTACTACTACTACTACTACTAATCATCATCATGCTGAGATTCTTCTCTCATTTTTTTCTTTCCTTCTTCTTTTCAAAAAATTGAAATACCAAAAACATTTGTCCTTCTTTTTACCAAAAATGTCAATTTTTTTTCCTCTTTTTTAAAAACAGCAAAAAAAAAAAAATCCTTTCTCCCCTCTTTGAAAAATAAATTCGAATCATTTTTTTCCTCAGGTCGATCGCATACCCGATTCTTGGCTTGGCTCCCTATTGTCTTCGGTCCTCTGTCAAACCGCCCCAAAGCTCCATGGGTTCATCTGCTACTTCATCCGAGTTCGGATTCAACCTTTACCATCTCTTCATGGAGGATGCCGACCAAGCAACGAACGTGCAACCTGATCTAATTACAATCTTAGTCCAACTCAGTGCCAGGATTGACAACCTTCAAACTGAGATTTACGAGATGTAATGGAACCGATTCTAAGTTCTTAAAGAACCTAAGATTCTATTTCCTCATGCCATGGGTCCACATACTCCAGGGCCTGTTTGGGTCCCAGAAGAATATCAATATGCTCTGCGTGCCCCGCCTGCCAATGGGCCGCCACTTGCTCAGCTCCTTATGCCAATCCTTGCCTAGCAAGGGTCTAACTTGTTAGTACCCATTGATCCCAAGAAGGAAGAACTGAACAAGGTCAAGGGAGATCTTAAACTATTGTCCAAGAAATTTCACCAAGTTCGGATATTTAGGAACTACATGGACTACACCCACATGTCTCCCTACCCTAAAGCGAGATTGCCGAAGAAGTTCAAGATGCCAACCATTGAGAACTTCGGGAGCAGCGAGCCCCTAATTGTTCATCTTCACAGTTGAACATAACCATGACCTTTCTTGGCGCCTTTGAAGAGATAATGGACCATATGTTTCAACAGACTTTGAAGGACAACGCCCTCCGATGGTTCCTATCCCTCAAAGAATCCAGAAGCCGCAGTTAGGAAGATGTCGCTCTAGAATTCATGTCACAGTACATGTATAATGAAGAACTAGAGGTTACACGTCGTGATCTAGAGCTTCTCAAGCAAAACCCTAGAAAAACCGTTAGTAGCTTCATAGCAAGATGGAGAGATAAAGCTTCCATCATGACTAACTGGCCCTTTGAAGAAGAACAAGTCAGCATCGTGAAGAAGAATTTTCTGCCCCATATCTAAACAACTATGGGAGGTCAATATTATCCACACTTTTGCACTCTACGGTAAGCGGGTGTAGAAACTAAAGAAAGTGTTACCAAGGTAGAAGCCCAGCCAAAGAAGGGGACCAGATAACTCATTCCCAGAAAGTAGGTTAAGCCTGCCAATACTATAGTCTCAACCATCAATAATATCTCCCACCCCGCTACCTCTTAGGCACCAGAAAGTTGATCTAATCCCGTCAGAATACACCGAGCCCCGTGCTCCCTTATCCAAAGTTTATTGATTAGGCATAAATTTTTCTAAATTTACCGCTTAATTTAGAGGCTTTTATTACCTCGGACAATGTAAAATGAATTAGTTTATCTCATATCTTGGCTAACGGTTTCGTCTAACAAGTACCTCAAGTTTCGTGTATTTCTTATTAATTTCAGAGGTATTTATTACATGAAAGGAAGAAAGAAATCGGAAGAAACAAGAAAAAAGAAAGAAGACAAATCAAAAGGGCAAAAGCGTAATTTCTACCAGGAATCCGATTGAGGACCCAAAATAAAAGTCGAAGATCTCGCATTCATGAACACATAAGAAGAAATAGAGTCCCAATCTGAGTTCTGAATTAAACGTTATGAAGACCCGAAGATGCTAGATAATCACGAGATATTGAAGAGAAATTGAAGAGAAGTTGAAGAGGGCAACCCAGACAAATCCGGTTTACTAGAAAAACGGACCAGTCCAGGGTCCTAAATTACTGAATAAAATGATGTTTAGTGGACCAACCCAGCATCTCAAAAAATCGAATTGGTTTGGCCCTTAAAATCACTGCATAACAACTTACTTAGCGAACCAATCTGATTTGTTTGGAAAACGAATTAGTCCGGTTGCTGACCGGACTAGTCCGATATGTCTTGATCGGATCGATCCGGTGCTCGAGATTTGATCTGATCTTCTTCTTCTTAGAGTTTTGCATAAATCCAACTCTTGTAAATTACGTAGGATATAAATTTAAACGAACTCCTAGAAAAAGGGATGCTTGTAATTCGTTTTTTAGAGAAGCTTTGTAATTAGTTTAGAGAAGAAACAACAAAAAACCTAGTTTTGATTCCAGATTGCAATCCAAGTAAATTCATTCCAATCCTTGATTTAATTACTGTAGTAGTTCCTTCTTTAGTATTAATTTCAGTAATCTTCATCTTCAATGGCTAGTAAAAATGTTTTCTTTCATTCAAAACATATTTTCTTCTAGTTTTAGTATGTCGGCTAAGTTTTCAAGGGTTGGGGTGCATGAACCCCATCCAATGTAATTTATGTTAGTGGAAATAGAAGTTGGAAATAAAATTTTAAGTGAATTGTATCGTAGTTCCTACGATACTACTTTAATTCAACCTTTGCTTACATACTGTGGGGGCTACGATCCTTCATATATGTAATAGTTAGGAGAAATAAAGACCGAATTATTAATTCAACCTTTGCTTACATACTGTGTGGGATACGATCCCTCATATATGTAATACTTAGGAGTATTAAAAAGTCGGATTCATTTAAAACTTTAATTATGAATCTAGTATCCAACGAAGTGAATTACTAGGGTGTGGGGGATTATAACCCGACCTATCTTTCTCATCTAATAGTTAAAGCTTTAGTTAAATCATTATCAGTCTTTATTTAATTAGAATAATTGCATTTCATCTTTTAATAATTGCATTTAGTTGTAGTCATTCCACAATTCAAAATCACCTTTTCGTTCTTTTTGAGAAGTCAAAGTTAGATTACCTTCGTCTTTCTAACGTCGTTACGACTCCGTTTGTTCTGTTTCCATGAGTATCAATACCCGACTTATCGGATTATTACTTGAGCGACAAGGATTGCACTTGAGCCTAAATAGCATGCACACTAGAAACATTTGTGGTCGCGTCAAGTTTTTGGCACCGTTGCCGGGGATTTAGGTAGACTTAGGTTAGATCAAGTCAATCTAAAACATTGACCAAGAAAACCCCAAAAAATAAATAAAATAAATAAAAATTCATCTCTCAAAAGACTTTAATGCAAAATCCTCGACATACTCAAACTCCTCACAACACTCCAACCCGAGTTCATGAAAATCCAATCATTGAATATAACTCTGAAAGCCCCCACACCGCTCGCATTCCATAATTCTGGTTTCCAATTCCTACACCCGAGCACTCTATCGGTAACTACACCCCGAGTCGAACTTTGTGTCACATATCTAGGACACCGAACGAGTACACAGAGTCATTTGAAGAGAGCGCGAGCGCAATTTTTGACGCAACGAGTTTCAATATTGGAGAGGGAGATCTCCCCTATCGTCCCATGAAAGACTTACTCTTTCCTGAGCTAACTATCACCCCTAGCGGCATTTTACTTCCGTATACTGCCGATCAGTTCCACTTTCGCAATGGGATGATATAGATTCTACCTATGTTTCATGGCATGGATTTCGAGAAACCTTACCTGCATATTCGCGAGTTCGAAGAGGCATGTGACACATTTGGTGATCAAAATCGCACGCAAGATGTCATTCGCCTAAAGCCTTTTCCTTTCTCCTTAAAGGATAAGGCCAAGACCAGGCTATGGTCTCTCCCCCGAACTCTGTCACTTCTTAGAAAGATATGCAGTCCAAGTTTGTCTCCAAATTCTATCTGCATCACAAGACCAACTCTGCCAAGACCCAAATTCAAGCTTTCCGACAACACGATAATGAGTCTTTTGAAAAATATTGGGAATAGTTCCAAGAGTTAGTAAGTGCATGCGCCCATCATGGTTTTGACAAACACCTAGTGATATCTTTCTTCCATAATGGGTTGACAATAGCTTTCAAACAACTTGTTCAAACGATGTGTGAAAGACCCATTTGGGATTTAGACGCATGCGATGCTGAGGCCCACCTTAAGTATGTCGTAGAGACTACTCAAGCATGGGACACATCTGATCCCAACCAAGCTCGACATAAACAACCATCTACCAATCAAACTACCTACGGTCTATACCATTTGGATAATAATACCTTAATAGACCGTCGATTTGATCAGTTTCAGAGAGATATGAAGGAGTGGTTTGATGGTCGGTTGAGGAATATCTCTGGATCCAACCATGGTTCGAAAGAAAAAGTGTGTGCTTTCTGTGAGGCAGGACACTCCACAAAGTCCTGCCCAACGATTTCTTCCTAAAAGGCCATGCACACCGAATATGTGGATGTTATAGGAGGATTCAAGGGGAATTTTAATGCCCCGTATGGAAATTCTTACAACCATTCGTGGAGGAACCATCCTAGTTTCAACTATGGACAACCACAAGCTGCGATGAACCCACATTCACAGGTTGTTCCACCTCCACCACCTCCTCAATACCAACAAGTGCCACCACCTCTAGTACCATATGTAGCCCCACCGCGGAGGAGTATCGAGGATATAATGAACCAATTCATAAATTCTTAAGGTGCACACAATGCTCGATATGAACGCTTGTTCAACGAAATAAATGCAAACATCTCCAAGATGCAAGCTGCATTGAGCACCCAAGAGAAGGGTAAGTTTCCTGCCCAAGTCCAAAGACCTCCCCAAGGTCAACCTATTGTTAGCTCCACTTTTACCAAACAACAGGAGCATTGCCAAGAGATAACCACTCTTTGTAGTGGGAGAGTTGTTGATTTATCATCTCCCCCACATGCCATTTCAAAAGACAATGAGAATTTGCCCGACACGAAAGAGGCCGAAGATATCTCCTTGAACGAGAGTGAAAAGGAAAACACTAGTGAGCCCGGGTAGTTGTGAAACCACCCTCCGCTGCGCCATTTCCTCAAACATTGCTTCCTGCCCATAAAGGGACCATAAGTGAAGAAGTTCTAGAAGTGCTTAAGAACGTAAAGTTGAACTTACCTTTCCTCGATGCAATAAGGCAAATTCCATCGTATGCAAAGTCATAAAAGACTTATTGATAGTCAAGAGGATGATAAAGGTAAAAAAGAACGTGTTTCTAGCACAAAACGCGAGCTCAGTCCTTTTTAATGATCTCCCACTTAAATATAAAGATCCTGGTGCCCCCACCATTTCCTGCACCATTGGAGAGAACAAATTCGAAAAAGCCTTACTCGATTTAGGGGCAAGTGTCAATATCATCCCCTACTCAATTTATAGGAAACTTGATCTGGGTGACCTTAAGCCCACAAGGATCACTCTCCAGTTAGCGGATCGAACCGTGAATATACCGCGAGGTATAGTTGAGGAAGTGATAGTCCAAGTGGACACTTTCTACTTCCCGATAGATTTTGTCATTTGGGACACGGATCCCTTCTTCGCCTCGAAAAATCATGTTCCCATTATCCTTGGATGCCCATTTTTAGCCACGGCTAAAGCATTCATCAATAATAGAAATGGGCAGATGCAAATCTCTTTTGGGAATATGACATTAGAAACAAACATCTTCAACATAGCCTAACAGGCAGGGGAAGAAGATGATCTTCACGCGATGAGTTTAATTGAGGAGATTGTAGAAGAGCACTTTGAGGAAAATTACTGTGGAGATGCCTTAGAAGCTTGCCTAGCTTCTAGTTATGAGAGTGAGGATACTACATCGAGTTCTAGAGGGAGATAGAGGAGTTGAGAGGCTTACTCGATGAGAGAGCGTCGGATAAGGATGCGAGAGATGCTAATTGGGTTTCTCGACTCGAAGAGTTACCGCCAAGAGACGCACGCATGGTTCCCTCTAGCGACACATTCCCGACTCTGGAGTTGAAGAAACTACCCTCCAATGTTAAATATGCTTTCCTAGTCAAAAGTGATACATTTCCTGTTATTATCTCCTTTAGCCTAGATGAAGAGTAGGAGGGTAAATTAATAAAGATTTTGAGGAAGCACCAAAGTGATTTTGGTTGGTGCATAGCTGATTTGAAGGGGATAAACCCTCTAATTTGTACCCACAAGATTCACCTCGAAGAGGATGCGAAGCCCTCGAGAGAAATGCAAAGACGGCTAAACTCCACAATGAAAGATGTGGTGAGAGATGAAATTATAAAGCTATTGGATGCCGGGATTATCTACCCAATATTGGATAGCAAGTGGGTAAGCCCCATTTAAGTCATACCAAAGAAGTCGGGCATGACTGTGATTGAAAATGCCAAGGGAGAGCTAGTTCCCCAACGTACCACCACTGGGTGACGCATTTGCATTGATTACCAGAAACTCAACGCGGGAACTAGGAAAGACCATTTCCCTTTACCATTTATTGATCAAATACTTGATAGAGTAGTGGTCCAACCTTATTATTGCTTCCTATATGGTTAATCCGGATATAACCAAATTGAGGTAGATGTACTTGATCAAGAGAAAATAACATTCACTTGCCCTTTTGGAACGTTTGCCTACAAACGTATGCCATTTGGCTTGTGTAATGCACTGGCGACCTTTCAAAGGTGCATGCTGAGTTTATTCAGTGACATGGTTGAGAGAGGGCTAGAGGTGCTTATGGACGACTTTAGTATTTTTGGCACGTCTTTCGACCTATGTTCAGCCAATCTTGAGAAAGTTCTATCCCGATGTGTGGAAAAGAACTTAGTGCTAAATTGGGAAAATTGCCATTTCATGGTAACCAAGGGTATAGTTCTTGGCCACATCATGTCATCCAAAGGGATCGAGGTTGATTGAGCAAAAATAGATGTCATAGCTGACCTACCCCCGCTTAAATCGCTGAAAGACGTGCCCTCTTTCTTGGGCCACACGGGGTTTTATAAAAGGTTCATTAAGGACTTTAGCGCCCTCAGTAGACCCTTAAGCAATCTAATTATGAAGGACACCCCATTTGAGTGGACGAAAGCATGCCAAAGTGCTTTTGAAAAACTAAAAAACATGCTTGTGTTCTCCCGCATTATGCAAGCTCCGGATTGATCCTTACCATTCGAGCTTATGTGTGATGCTAGCGATTATGCGATAGGGGCTGTTTTGGGAAAAAAAAAGACAACAAGGCTCATGTTATCTACTACGCTAGCCGGACTCTCACCGGACCATAAATCAATTACTCCACTACGGAGAAGGAATTTCTAGCTGTAGTATTCGCTCTTGACAAATTTTGGTCCTATCTTATCGGTTCCCCTATCACTTGTTTCACCGACCACGCGGCTCTCAAGTATCTACTTACGAAGAAGGACGCAAAGCCGCGCCTCATAAGGTGGATCCTACTCCTACAAGAGTTCAATCTCTCTATTAAAGACAAAAAAGGAGTTGAAAATGTCGTTGCCGACCATTTATCACGACTTTCGTCCGACGTACCTAGTGATCCCACACCCATAGACGAATACTTTTCGAATGAGCAACTCTTCGCCACCCCTTCTTTGCACTGGTTTGCGGATATAGTGAACTATCTTGTCACGGGAGCCGTCCCTCCTGATTGGACACCCCAAGATAAGAAGAAGTTCATCACTTGGTCGCGCATGTTTTTCTATGATGATACATTCCTTTTTAAATATTGCGCTGATAAAACCATCCGACGATGTGTACCGGATGACGAAATTCCGAAAGTCATCCAATTCTGTCATTCGGAAGCATGTGGAGGTCACTTTTTCTTGAAAAAGACAACCGCAAAAATTCTCCAATGCGATTTGTACTGGACCATAATGTTCTGAAATGTTAACAATTATTGCAAATCTTGCGACAAGTGTCAACGGATAGGAGAGATCACCCGACGAGACATGATGCCATTAACCCTGATTCTCATCATTGAGATTTTCGACTGCTTGGGTATTGACTTCATGGTCCCTTTTCCCCCATCCTTTGGATACCTATTCATCCTCGTCACAGTAGACTATGTTTCTAAATGGGTGGAAGCTATATCTACCAAGACTAATGACAATAAAGTGATGATAAAGTTCCTGCACGAACACATACTATCTCGCTTCGGAGCACCTAAGGCGATAATCAGTGATAACGGCACACACTTTTGCAACAAGCCGTTTGAAAAACTCATGAAAAAGTATTCTGTCATTCACAAGGTTGGAACGACATATCACCCACAAACGAATGGGCAGGACGAGTTGTCCAATATTGAAATCAAGCACATACTAGAGAAAACTGTCAATCCCGACCGGAAAGATTGGCCCTTGATTGAACGATTCGCTTTGGGCCTACCGTACCGCATACAAGAACCCACTCAGAATGTCCCCATTTCTCTTTGTGTACCGCAAACCTTGCCATATTCCCGTCGAGTTAGAGCACAAAGAGTATTGGGCCATTAAGAGATTAAATTATGATATGGACAAAGTTGGTGAAGCTCGCAAGCTTCAACTTAACGAGTTAGAGGAGATACGCAATGACGCGTATGAGAATGCCAAGATTGCAAAATCTCGGATGAAACTAACACATGATAAGATGATTCAACGAAAATAGTTTCAACCGGGACAAAAGGTGCACCTCAATAACTCCCGGATTCATCTATTTCAGGGTAAATTGCGGTCTCGATGTGAAAAATCCCTCCGAGGGGAACTTTTCTTGAGATGCGCCCATGAAACAATCTCCATACGCACACATAAACATACTCTGATTTCATGCAAGTTTTTCTAATAACATATATTTAAAGAAAAACTTTATTATCTAACTAATCAGATTTTAATACATGTGGAAATTAAAATCAATTAAATCTGATTCAATTAAAAGTCAAACTAATAACAATCTGATTTATTATGCTACAATACAATATATCTCATATGAAGAATTATTCTAATTCAAGTAATTAAATCATGTAACAATTTTAATTCTAAATTATACAAAGAATAAGATGAGGATAAGAAGAATAACAAGTATGGTTTTTTAACGTGGTAAAAACCCAAACTAGGGAAAACATCCACGACTCCCTCTACAGAGTAAAACCAAAAATTCCACTAAAACAAAATTCACAAGTTACAAACTATTTAACACACATACACAAAAAACAGTCCTATACAAGTTTAGGAATGTACCCACTGGTGTCCTTCTAACTTCTTTGCAGGTCTGATGTTGATATTGCTCTCCTAGTTTGCTAACTTCTCCACTTTGTTCTAGCAAATTCCAACTCATTCAAAACTGATCTCTCAACAACATACTAGTTGTGCAAAACGTGCAAGTGAATATGTTCTAAATGCAAACCATGCAAGAACTTAATTCAAATCTCAAGCATATAAGTTTTCTTCAAAAACTAAACAAAAATATATTTTCAATCATAAATCTTATATTCTAAGACATACATACAACACTTATCATGGAGACACAAAAAGATTATTCAATCATTTAAGAAATATGTGTTCTCAATCTCTCAAAAATATATCATTCAATTTTATGAGGTAAGTGTTTACAAATTATTTCACAAATATGAGAAAACAGATCTTTAAAAAGATTTTCAATAAACACATAAGATCCGGAGAAATTCTGATTTAAACATCATATAGAATCCAACACAAAATCAGAATATTTTAGATCATAAAAAATATTCAATAAAATTCGGATCTAAAAATCTAAGGAATTCTAGTTTTTGTAAAAAATTATTTCATCATGAAAGAACATAATTTCTCTCTACAATAACACTATATTTCAATCTCTAAATTTATGAGATGATGTGTAAGATCATTGAGAATCAAAAACAAAAACAGAATTAAGATAAAGTAGAATGAACACAATGTGTGTAAAATAATACTTTCATTTCTCTTAGATATCTCTCTAATTCTCTATATTTTTCTCTCTAAAAATATTAAATCCTCTTGTGTTTCTCGCTCTAGAAAATATAACGAAAAAGTCTCTCAAAAAATCTAACTCCAATAAACTCTTCAATGAGGTTTATATAGGTGAGAAAACAATATTCTAGAAACACTTAAATCAAGGGTTCAGATTAAAAGTTATTAATCTAGGGTTGTGATTAAATTGAGTTAAAACTAATTAATAGATTTTAAGAACTCAAATTAAGTCTGTTATAAAAACAACTCAAGAACCTAAAACCACTAACAGATATAACAAGAATGGTATAGGGTTTTAGTGTAACAAACTCTCAACGGATAAATTTTGACAGTTGGCAAAGTTTCTAAATAAACCAATGAGATCTAAAGGATATCTGGCAGTTAAAAGGTATAACTGAAAAGTGTATAGCTGGTACAATCTATAACCCATATTTCTCATCAAATCCTATTGGATAGAATATGATCTCTGTGACAACTAATATTACATGGTCAAATCAATATAGGTGTTATACCTCTATAACCTAATGGTTTATCCAAACTCTCCTAAGAGGCTAATGGACTGAAATGAGAGTTATGGGTTTAATTTAATAAACCAGAAATGAACCTATAGCTGGATGAACACGCAGGCAATTAAGGTATATATAATAAGGTCTTAGGGATCACAGACCTGCTACGGCTTATGCAGGCCTTGTTTACCAGATAAGGGCCACGCATACAATATGTACACTGGTACACAACAGGTACACGCCTAAGGTTGCATTTTTAGCCTAATCAGCTAAGGCTATATAGCTCATGTGTTAAAGCTATACGATCATATCACTGATACAAAAGTAAGGTTTCCTAACGTATGAGACAACCTAGTCTGTTAATTGAACAAATGTACTAACACAGGTATTAAGAGATAAGGTTACGGTCAAGTCAAATCTAAAGGGTATATCTTATGTTTTAAAGAACTAAACCTACAATAGTAAGCTACAGGTCTTATACGGCCAAATATTTATGACAAAGGCTAAAGGCTTATGACATATTAAGGTTTAAAAAAATAAACCTAAAGCTTTACAAAAGCAGGTACTAAGAAGTGACTAAGGCTCCCTATGTTTAAAAATAATAAACATGAACCAACAGCTAATGTGTACAGTGGTATCGCCGAAAGTTACTAAGGTAAACCTATTTCTCCCAATGGTCAAATCGCATAAAGTCTACTAGTCCTAAAGCTATTAATGAGAAAAATGATTCTGTAGTAAATCTAAAGCCACATGGTATATAGGGCGAAGCAGTGTACTAAGGCAATGGCACTAGGAAGGCTATGAATATACTAACAGGTATTGCTCCTCAAGATCTCTAATGTGAAGAACTTGACCAAATATATAACATATATGAAATGTTAAAAAAATGTTAAACAAAAAATTATTTAACAGGTATTATAATTTTCAAAAAAAAATATTTTTCAAAATGAAAAATTAATTTGACTAATAAATTCCGAAAATTATTTTAACAACAAAAACTTTATTTTTAAGTAAAACTTATACCAATTTTATTTAAGAATTATTTTCAGTAAAAATAATATAATTTCTTTAAAAAAATGTTTAGGCTCACAATTACTTAGTCACACAATTAAAAATCATAGATCAAGAAATATGCATGTGTGCCTAATGTGTCAAGTGCAAATATGAAATACACGTGAATACCTTTACTCAAATATGTCGTTAAGTAGAGTCGAGCCATGTTGAATCCTCGAGTAACGTTGCAAGATGTACCATGGAGTAGGTTCGTACTAAAAAATATGTTTTGACACAATATCCAAATTAGTTGAAACGCCTAAATAATGTAGACTCAAATAAGTAAAAGATTTAGGGTGTTTCACGATGGACTGGCCCATTTGTTGTGAAGAACGTATTCCCCCACGGAGCAGTAGAATTAGAAGATCCCAAGGGGGGGACGCGTTCAAAGTCAATGGATAGCGCCTAAAGCTATATGTTGAGGCATGCGTAGAAAAGATCGACACCATCTGGTTGTCAGACCCCATTTACGGGGTCGAGTGAGCTTGAATTGAAAGGTCGTCGCACCCCCAAATCTTACCCAACCCTCTCCCTTCACCACCTATAAATTCCACCTTTCCCCATACCATTTCACCACCACCACTCACTCCTCTCCTCTCTTTCCCTTATTCTGCCCAAACACTCTTACCCCATCCCATAACCATGGCCAACCAACCACCTCCCCAAAAATACGATTCCATCACAATTCTCACCGCCGGAGCTGCCGGATACCGCTCCCATCAAGAGCAACGGTGGTGCGAACATTTTTTTCGGTCAACCTCGCAAACTCCAAATAGAGCGACAGGTCATTTGGAATGACATGCCTAATGTTGTCACCGCCCTCTTCATGGCCCACGGTTGGTGTCGTTTCCTTAACGAACCCCATGATGCGATCTGGCCCCACGCGGTGCGCACCTTCTACGGTTCCCTTATTCGCACCGGCCACCGCACGGCTCAAGCTTACATTGGCGGCGTCCGTGTTCCTTTCTCTTTGGAACTTCTGTCCCAGAAGTTGGCCGCCAAAGATGTCTCGAACCCACAACCACACATTTACTCAAACCCCCTCGCTCCGCTTGAAAAAGACGTGTGCATGTCTCGCATCGACCCCAATGATATTTGGAACACCGAAACCTACTAGGTGGGCCGGCTAAGTGACAAAGCGATCCTCACTTTCAAAATAGTGTGTGCCAATATTCTCCTCACGGGCAATCAGTCGATGATGCGCCCGCGTCAAGCCACCCTCGTCTACCACCTTTTTGACCACACCACCCCCATTTACCTGGCTGTGTGCATTTACAAAGATATATTCTTCGCTGCCACGGATAAAAAGGGAATTACCCCTCTTCCTTTTCCCCGCCTCATCACATCCATGCTAGCCGACGCCGGCATTGCCCCACCACAAGATTTCCCACGCCTCCCAACTCCATTTGCATCCATCATCCGGACCAAATGGGAACTCCAACAAGCCCGGATCTAAGCTCGACTGTCACAAGAGAGCAGTGACGAGGAGGAAAGTAGTGATGACGAGAGCGGTGACGAAGCGAGCAACGATGAAGAGGAGGAAGATATTGAGATGGGCGAGGGAGATGAAGATTATGATAGTGGTGAAGATTCTGATTTCTTACCCGCCAACGCTGAAATTAATCGCTGTCTCTCGACGATGGAAACCCGGGTCGGAGGTTTCATCACACAATACAATAGGGATCAAGCGGCATATCAACGGGATCAGGAGGCCTACCGAAGGGATACGAGCATGATGCATCGTCTCTAAACCCACTTCTATGAGCTCAACTTCGGTGGACCCCCTCCAACCTTCTTCTATGATCCATATGATCCCAGCGCGCCCAAACCTTCCAATCCACCGCCCCAGTGACACCCATTTCCGTTGGTTGTTGTTTTGTTGGTTGTTATTTAAACTGTTGGTTCTATGTTCTCCACCCTCTCCCTTCTAACACATGTTTTCTGTTATCTATAAAAATATCGCATTTCTACTTTATTTGTTCGTTTTATTTTCTCGCACTTTTAATTCGCTTTGAGTTAGATTTTAGTCCTTTTTTTCTTGAGGACAATGCAAAATTCTAAGTGAGGGGGTCACAAGTGCGTCTTTCTAAAACTTCATAAATTTTCAAAAATGCCCAGAAATTTTTTTAAAAAAATTATTGAAATTTTTTGAAAAAGTCAAAAATATTTTTCTTCAAAATAAATAAAAATTGGAATTCAAAATTTTCAAAAATATCATTAAAATTGGTTTATAGTCTCAAATTGTAAAAACATAATACACAAAGCCGAAATTGACCAAAGATGGAAATTGAGCGAACATAGACGACTTAGCGAATAACTGTGGAGATTAACAAACCTGGTGAGATTCGAGCCTTTCATTATGGTGAATTTATAAATCAATCCGAGTTAAATGTTAACTCAAAGTTCTCTTCAGCGTTCTAACAAGTCGTCAAGGATCTCAATTCTTTCACTTTGATCGGTTATGGAAAATATGTGTGATATAGCCTTGAAAAACGTGCCAAATAGATCTCTAAACATAATTCATCTTGAGACGCATATGGTAACACAATTAGTATTTCGGACAATGAAGTAGGCCCTCATTTGTCATCCAAAAATATTGGCCAAAAAAAGTAGCGAAAAATGACCCCTTTTGTAAACCCAAATTGAGCCGAATAAATTTTTCCTTTTCGTTTGACAACCCGAAAAACCCCAATTGGCTCGGAATTACGAAAGTTGATAATCCCAGAAATTAAGTCCGGAAAGTGCATAAAAAGGGGCAAGAAAAGAATAGCTATGCTCAACAAAAATAGTAAGAAAGAAAAGTGTGAAAAATAGAAAAAATAGAAAAATCAGAAAAAGGAGCAAAAGCCCGAAAAAAGCACTAATGGACATCATAAGAAAATTTTCCAATTCCGAAATTCCCAATCACCCCCATTTTACCCAATATACCTCTACCCCCCCCCCCCCCCCCCACAAAAAGTCTTAACCGAGTCCTTTATGCGAAATTGGTTATCGCGTGGAGAGCTAAAACACGAAAAAATAACAAATGAGACTATAAATATGAATTAGAGGCAATGTTCCCATTTTTTTATAACCGTAATCCAATGATGAGATCCGTTTACCACAAAATTTCCGTCTTTGTACCCGTGTGCGCGAACTCGCTTCCAATACATTTATTCTTATAAAGCACGCATACCGAGAGAAAATAGCCACCCTTCCGAGAGATTCGTTTGTGAGAGAATCCCGTGAGATTTTGAAATCAAAATGAATTTTCGAATAAGTAACGTAATGATCAATCGGTGGAAATTTACGATTAAATCTTTGGCTTCGCACACACGCACTACGATTTGAGATTCTTGAATATGAATTGATGATGACCATTTTATGGAAAAGTTTAAATTATACGATTTTTTGCGTATTTTGAGTTTTCTTTGAGTCAAATTTTGTGGGTATATTCGCTGCAAACCCTCACGAGACATAACTCGTCCTACTAGGGTAACCTAGGGATTTAAAGGCTTGTTGCATACGCTAAATGCAATCGCTTGCCCGCGAAAAAGGTATTCTATCCCATTTTATTGAGTTGGATCATATTTTGATTCTTTTATATTGTTCGGGATGATCAAAGTTCTAAGTTAAGGGAGTTTGATTAGGCATAAATTCTTCCAAATTTACCCCTTAATTTAGAGGCTTTTATTACCTTGGACAACGTAAAACGAATTAGTTCATCTCATATCTTGGCTAACGGTTTCGTCTAACAAGTACCTCGAGTTTCGTGTATTTCTTAATAATTTCACAGGTATTTATTACATAAAAGGAAGAAAGAAATCGGAAGAAGCAAGAGAAAATAAAGAAGACGAATCAAAAGGGCAAAATCGTAATTTCTATCAGGAATCCGATTGAGGACCCAAAATAAAAGTCGAAGATCTTGCATTTGTGAACACATAAGAAGAAACGGCGTCCCAATCTGAGTTCTGGATTAAAAGTGATGAAGACCCGATGATGCGAGATAATCACGAGATATTGAAGAGAAATTGAAGAAGGCAACCCAGACCAATCCGGTTTACTAGAAATATGGACCAGTCCGGGGGTCCTAAATCACTGAATAAAATGATGTTTAGCGGACCAATCCAGGATCCCAAAAAATTGGATTGGTCCGGCCCTTAAAATCACTGCATAACAACTTGTTTAGCAAACCAATCTGATTTGTTTGGAAAATGGATCAGTTTGGTTACTGATCGGACCAGTCCGATATGTCTCGACCGGATCAATCCGGTGCTCGAGATTTGATCCGATCTTCTTCTTCTTAGAGTTTTGCATAAATCCAACTCTTGTAAATTACGTAGGATATAAATTTAAAAGAACTCCCAGAAAAAAGGGAGGCTTCTAATTCGTTTTTTTGAGATGCTTTGTAATTAGTTTAGAGAAGAAACAACAAAAACCCTAGTTTTGATTCCAGATTGCAATCCAAGTAAATTCATTCCAATCCCTGATTTAATTACTGCAGTAGTTCCTTCTTTAGTATTAATTTCAGTATTCTTCATCTTCAATAGCTAGTAAAAATGTTTTCTTTCATTCAAAACATATTTTCTTCTGGTTTTAGTATGTCCATATAAGTTTTCAAGGGTTGGGGTGCATGAACCCCACCCGATGTAATTCATGTTAGTGGAAATATAAGTTGGAAATAAAATTTTAGGTGAATTGTATCGTAGTTCCTACGATACTACTTTAATTCAACTTTTGCTTACATACTGTGCGGGCTACGATCCTTCATATATGTAATACTTAGGAGAAATAAAGACCAAATTTTTAATTCAACCTTTTCTTACGTACTGTACGGGATACGATCCCTCATATATGTAATACTTAGGAGTATTAAAAAGTCGAATTCATTTAAAACTTTAATTCTGAATCTAGTATCCAACGAAGTGAATTACTAGGGTGTGGGGGATTGTAACCCGATCTATCTTTCTCATCTTATAGTTAAAACTTTAGTTAAATCATCATAAGTCTTTAGTTAATTAGAATAATTACATTTCATCTTTTCATAATTACATTTAGTTGTAGTCATTCCACAATTCAAAATCACCTTTTCGTTCTTTTTGAGAAGTCAAAGTTAGGTTACCTTCGTCTTTCTAACGCCGTTACGACTCCGTTCGTCCTATTTTCCTGATGATCGATACCCGACTTATCGGATTATTACTTGAGCGACAAGGCTTGCACTTGAGCCTAAATAGCACGCACACTAGACACATTTGTGGTCGCGTCATCTACCAAGCCTTATTAAATCGAAACCTCATCAAACCCTTGGACCCCCATCCATTACGAAACCCACTTCCCAAGAGCTTCAAGACCAATGCTTATTGTGATATCCACCAGTTTGCCGACCACATTACCGACCAATGTTTCCATCTAAGAAAAGTGATTCAAGTATTGATTGACCGGGGTGTCATCGCCCCACCAAAATATCCTAAAGCCAATACTACTCATAACCTAATTACAACCCACACAAATACCATCTTTTTAGAGAATGAACCATAATTCGATCCATCAACCTAAATTGTGGCCAGCAAAGCACCCATTATACCTGTAATCTCACCCAAACTGCTCAACGCTTGCCCATATTTTCTCCTACACCTTACCAATTCCACCGACTGAGCTCTATCACTCCTCACAAGGGCTTATATTACCGTCCGTACCCAATTCGAAAGAATGGATATGGAGTTATTGGTTCTTCTGAACCAACTCTTAGAGTTCAGGTTGAAATCGTCCACCAAGATAACCATTGACTGTTAGAAATTCAGTGGGTTGTTCATGGAAGCCCAAAAATGGGCTCGGGAGTCAAATGAATGGGTGGTACCCATTGATGAAGTCAGCTTAGATGATGTAGTACAGATCATGATAGATGTGTTTCGACAGACTAGTGAAATTTAGAGAATTTTCGAGCTACTTACTATTTTGAAGCTACAAGGGCAGTTGGTCCCTTCACTCTTGTACCTCCCCGTTGAGTGGCAAGATTTATATGAGGAAATTGTTGAGGTCGTGGAATGAATTGATTTATCTTGGCAAGAAAACATCGTTGCTATCGGATGGAGAAACGAATTTGACAGCTCATATGATTATCTGAGTCAGGAAAAAGTCAGTCCAGAAATCAGCATGTGCAAAATGATATCTATCGAAGACATATTAGGGAAAATCAGTCAAGTATCCATTCATCTAGAAGATACGGGGTTCTTATTCTTACCCGCCTCCGTAAACCACATGACCCGAGTAGGGAAACACTACAAGGATCTGAATCTTTAGTTATCAAGAACAGATAACGGAAAGGGAGTCTTCGAGGAACATCCCATGTCGAAAATGACTGTCGAAGAAAGTAAAATCCTCGACCAAATCAAGAAGACTCAAGCTAATATCACCTTATGGGAACTCTTCATGTCTTCCCACTGAAACACTCTGATAAAGATTCTCACCGAGCCCATAGTCCCTCATTCTACCACTCCTGAAGAAGCTGTAAACCTGGTTGGATCCTTGACCTCCAGTAGACTCCTTTCCTTCTCCGAAGATAATATTTCAAAAGTCGGCACTGACCACAACTATGCCCTTAATATCTCCGTTGAAGTGATAGGAAAGATAGTCCCTCTCTCACTCGTCAATAATGGATCCACCCTCAATGTTTTCCCACTAAGAACCTTCAATTGCTTGGGGTTGAAAGTAAGTGACCTTACTCCTACTTTCATCGCAGTGTATGTTTATGATAATACACGCGGAGAGGTGATAGGATCCATGACACTCACAATAGGGGCTGGCCCTATAAATCCCATCAATGACTGTCAAGTTATTGACGTACCCGCGTGCTTCAACCTGTTACTTGGTCAACCGTGGCTTCATGGCATCTGGGGGGTATCTTCCTCCCTTAATCAAAAGTTGAAATTCTTCACCAAGGGTCAAGTCATCACCATTTTGGAAGATGACGATGGTACAGAAAATGCCACACCAGCAGTTCGATACTGGAAATACAATATGGGTAGAATAACTTGATTCTCTTTGGCTTCAGGGTTGATCCACTTTCCCTTCTAACAGGGGATAATTTCAAAGATTAAGTTTGTCTAGAACACATCCCTCAAGGGAATGTTAATGTGATACAAATGTTCAAGAATATGAATTTCATTCCCGGGCTGGGGATGGGGAGACCTCAATAAGGGATACTGGATCCCATAGTCCCGAAAAAGGCCTTTCCCCCATGTGGCTTGGGTTATCAGCCTTCACAAGAAGAATTTAAAATGCTCCGCTAACCACATCTGAAAAGGAGTTTAGAAGATGCCAAGACTATTTTAAGGAATTCTTTAAACATAAGATTCGTTAAGGAGGGTGAAGAATTACCCTTACGTGGCTTTCCTAAACCATGGTATGACCACACCGACAAGAAGATGAAGTCGGGGATGGAAATCATCTTTCAAGACAACTACTCCTGGGCTGAAGACTGCCAACATAAAGTGCAACCTTCCACCAAAAAAGCCATAGAAATTGTCGGGGTCTCTGAGTAAAGTGATTATGAAGACTCATTCAACCTACAGACACTGGGGCTGAGCCTCTATATGATTCATTTAAGCACTACATCGTCAGATCCATTCACTATGATCAAAGCCTCTGATGAGCCTCTTCTCAATTGGAATGCTATACTAGTCCCACCTGCTGAGATGCAACCCAACCTTACTGCTTACCCTATCTCTTCATCTATTTTTGTTCCTCCTTTTTCTGATAATAATGTAATTGAGACCTCTTTTAATGAGGTTTTCAATGCTGTTTTTTCCAAAAGTGAAATAAATGAGGATTTTGAGTATCTTGTTATGCCTTACATTAATTGTCTTAATTCTAATCAAACTCTTGATGATGATGATTTTACAAATGAACAATTCTTAACTGATCTTAATAAGGTTAATAACAAACAAAATAACTGCGTTCAAATTAATAAGGATGAAACTATTGTTTTTAATCTCGATTTTAGTAGCCAATAATGCGAGATTAGGATAGGGTCCATCCTTAATGAGCATGAGCGCTCGCAATTCAAAGAACCATTGAAGGAATTTATGGACGTCTTTGTATAGTCCTATAACAACATGCCCAACATAGATCCTAAATATCTCAATACGAGATCCCAACTCTCTCGAAATGCAAGCCGATCAAATAAAAGATGCGAAAGCTCCGCACTGAATGGTCACTAAAAGTCAAGGAATAGGTAATCAAGTAGTTGAATATAGGCATCATCCAGGTGATCAAATATCCCACATGTCTTGCCAACATTGTACCCATAACAAAATCAGGAGGAAAAGTCCACATGTGCATTGACTACTAGGATTTGAACAAAGAATCTCCGAAGGATGATTACTCATTTCCCAACATCGACATGATTGCGAAAAATACGGCTAGTCACTCCCTCAAGTCATTCATCGATGGATTCATCGAATACAATTAAATCAAGATGCACTCTAATTATCACGAGAAAACTGCATTCATCACCCCCTGGGGAACCTTTTGTTACACAGTTATGCCATTCGGGCTCAAAAATGCAGGGGCTACCTATCGAAGGGCTTTTATAATCATCTTGCATGATTTGATACACAAAGAGGTCGAAGTCTACATAGACGACATGATTGTTAAGTCTAAGACTTGAGAAGGTCACGTGTCCATCCTCCAAAAGTTCTTCAAATGACTACGGCGATACCAAATGCATTTAAACCCACATAAATGCATTTTTAGTGTCACAAAAGGAAAGATTTTGGGATTCATGGTTAGTGAAAAGGGAATCGAAGTAGACCCCACCAAGATGAAAGCTATACTTGAAATTCTACCACCCCGAATGGAGATGAAAGTCTAGGATTCTTGGGAAAACTACAATACATTAGCCATATGACTTCTATTTGTGAACCCATCCTTAAAATCCTCGAAAGGATTTTAACGTAGTCTGGAATAAGGCATGTCAAGAAGCCTTCAACAGAATCAATCAATACCTTAAACGACCTTTGGTACTTATGCCTTCGCTGCCAGGTCTCCCTCTATACTTATACATACCGTAACAGATACTACAGTATGGGCTTTGGTAGCCCAATACATTAAAGAATACATCAAATAGAGGCCCATCTATTATGCCAGTCGAAAATTAGCTGTATATAAAGTCAATAACACTGCCTTGGAGAAAGCATGCATTACCCTTATCTGGGTCACTCAAAAGTTATGGAACTACATGCTCGCTTTTCCCATCAGACTTGTGTCCCGAATGGATACTATTAAATACCGTCTTGAAAAACTCGCCATGTCTTGTCGAATAACCCGATGGTTGATCTTACTAGCTGAGTTCGATATCGTGTATGTCACTTAGAAAGCCATGATATGGACAACCATCTCCGATTACCTTGTTGACTACCCTATGGAAGAGGTCGATGTTTGGGTCTCTGAATTCTCGGATGAAGATATTCTCCACACCTCTCAGGAGGACCTTCGATGGTAAGTGGTCTTTGACTGCGCTGCCAATAAGAAAGGATATGATATTGGGATACTCCTAATCACCCCTGATAACTTTCACACTCCCATTTCCATCAAGCTAGATTTTCCCTGCACCAATAATACAATCGAATAGGAGGCATGAACTATAGGACTCAAAGTCGCCCTCAATAAAGGTATCAACCACCTAGATGTCTATGGGGATTCTGCTCTCATCATCGACCAAGTTCTTAGAAGATGGAAAGTCAAAGACGAAAAGGTCTTACCCTTCCACTCCAACCTAGAAGAGCTGGCCTCCCAATTCTGAGATATCACCTCCCACTACTTGCCCTGCACAAAGAATAGCTTAGCTAATGCCCTTGCTACCCTAGACTCTATGGTCAACATGCCCTAGGGAATAATGATGGCCCCTTTTTTAGTCCAAAAATAAGCTATGCCAACCCACCACTACCGCATTGAGCTCATTATAGAGGAAAATTATGATATGGTTGAGTTATAGTACTATGACATTTGGTGCCTCCTCAAGCATGGTAGGTATCCCTAAGACGCCAACAAGAAATATCATGCGACCCTCTGCAAACTGGCTACCTAGTACATCATGTGCGACAAAATACTGTTTAAGAGAAACTTCTATGGAACCCATTTGCACTGCATTGCAGGGGCTGATATTGAAGAAATGATGTAGAAGATCCACAATGGGGAATGCAGACCCCACATGAATGGTCATATGCTTGTTAAGAAGATCATCCGTTAAGGGTATTATTAGACCACTATGGTTCAGGATTGCACAGCCTACGTCCGAAGATGCCTCAAATGCGAGCAGTTTCTAATCTCCTACACGTGCCTCTTCGAGAATTGTATAACATGACTTCTCCCTGGCGATTCGTTCTCCACTTGAGCATTAACATCATAGGTAAAGTCACACCCATAGCTTTAAACATGTATGAGTTCACCCCAGTCGCCATTAATTACTTCACCAAGTGGGTGTAATACCCCGTATTTTTGTGATATTTATTTACGGGATTAATTAAATTAAATGCGTATTAATTGGAAATTAATCCGGATTAAAATACTAGCGAGATGCGAGTTGGTATTTGAATATAATGTGCATATATGATTATACATGAATATTAAAGTATGAAATTTGTCGTGAGATTGAAATACGATAATTTGGAAATTTTGTTGAGACGCATGTGACAGTCACGTCAGGTTTATATTATGATAATTAAAAAGTGAATTTTAGTTCTATTAACCGTATGGTCGTTTTGAGTGCACCAATGCGTCCGGAAGGGTCGAAATAGTCAGAAAACACTAGCCGGGGGTTTGGTTTGGTTCCCGGGGCATTTTTAGGCCATACTGGCAACGTATAAGGGTAGTTTGGTAATTTTGGATTTTTGGGAATTAAAACCTACGAAAATTGGGAATTAATATCTGATTTGGCAATAACCCACTAAGCCCACTAATAACCAAATAGACTACGGAGGTTATTGAAATTTGTTCCAAAGAGTTCCTAAAGCACAAACCCTAGCCTCCATTACCACCATTAGAGAAGAAAGCTTGGAGAGAGAGAGAGGAGGAATTCTGCAGAGGAGAGAGAGAACCATTCATCAGATTCGTCATCAAATCCAGAGTTACCCTTAAGGCAAGTGATTTAATTTCGTTTTTATAGAGAATGCTTCTTCCATGCGTAGGAAACCCAATTAAATTGTATGTTCTTGGGAGTTAATGAAAAACCCATTTAAATTGGAAGTAGAAATTACATTTTTGATGAGGAATCGCATGTAGATTTGTATTTAGATGATTATTCTGATGATATTATAATTTGGATGAAACAAAAACGGATTTATTAGGCTCATTGATGATTTATAAATTTTAGGGTTCATTTTCATGTAATTTGGGGGATAAATGAAGGGATTTGATGATTTGATGATAATTAAGTTGTATTGGCCCTATATAAACGTTTAGTTATGATCCATGAATGTTTAGTACGAATTAGGAACCTTAAATTGATGTTGGAACGATTTTTATGAGGGATTAGGAGTGAAGAAAGTTGGAAAAAACGAGATTAGAATTTCTGGGCTCGAATCTGGCCACTCGTTAGAAGACCTGCCCAGGTCGTTCGAACGAGCTCGTTCGAACGAGCTTCTAACGAGTTGACAGTTTGGGTTCTAACGAGAGGGATGTTCATTCCAAGATTTTCGTTCGAACGAGATCTCGTTAGAAGGCCCAGTTCGTTCGAACGAACTCTCGTTCTAACAGCCTCGTTCGAACGAGACTTCGAACGAGTTGACAGTTTAGGCTTTTTAGCCTGTTTTGATCCCGAGTGTCCCGTAACCTTGGGTATATGTAGAGATAACCTTCCCTTGATGATTAATTGTTACATTTGGAATGTTTGGGATATAATGGGGAGTCAAACCTAGAAGTGTAGTTTGAACCTAAGGGAAAAATATGAAGTAGGACGTGAGTGTCTATTACGTTGCGAGAACTATTGACGACCTAATTTATTATATTAACCGGGAACATATAAATTGTGTAGTATTATATGTCGGTACGAGAATGAGAAGTGTACCTCCAATATATTATGGTAATTACTAAGAGGTGTGCATACTTAGTATATATATTGATTTTATGTGTATGACATACCTACCATACTTGCTATCACGGGAGGTTTACGTTCGCTTAGGGCCTTCTAATCCTTGTGTTGCCCGGATTTAGATTGGTTACCTCGATGAACATAGGTCAGAGAAGGACTTATTGGGATGTTAATAAGTCTGCTGATCGTGGGAGCGCAGGTATGTGCGTGACCCATGTGATGTGACTGTGTTCGCCTCCATTATTTGTGATGTTGTTATCTGAGAACGATTCCTGAGAGATACGGAATGCGTGATCCTTATGTACGTGATGTACCGGGATGGATAGCAGAGTATGTGTGCACCGCAGCTTAGTCTCGGGGTGCTTGTATTGTATATTTATGACGTGAATAATATACACTTAATTAATGGGAACTTTCATGATTGGTATTGTGAATAATATTATGGTAATGATTTGAGAAAACAAAACGAGTTAACTGATAATGAATGGTATTTCTAATTGAGAATCTCAGAGTAAGTAAAGCCCTCTATTTATTTGATAACGCTAGAACGTAATATGGGAATCGATTAGTAAGGGGTAGAACTTATTACGGTTTGGTTAGATATGGATGTCTTATAGATGGGTACGGTACGTTAGGAGTGCACATGTAGTCGAGAGGTGAGAATTTCATGTGAGTGCACGTCCTAACATGCATTTTGCATTTAATGTTTTAATGTTATTAAAACAGTTGCTGTTTTTAAAATGATTTCCACTTTCGGGCTCTGACCCATTTGCTTTCAAATCTATTTTTTTGTAAAAACCATTTTAGGTGCCCAGCACAAGGACACCATGCTTAGGATTCTCATACAGGTGACGAGCTGTAGCTGTTTGTGGAAGTTACAAGACTTTGCTTGTAGATGCTTCATCTATCTTGACTCGACATTCTTCAGTTATCAGTTGTAGGGCATGTCGCCCATTTCTTTTAGAGACATTTCTTTTATTTCAGTTATTCAGACTTCTGGCATGTAATTATTCAGGATTCAGACTTGTCGTATTATTTTTCAGTTGTGGGATTGTTGTGAGGAGTTTTCCTCCGGATTTATATTTATGTTGTTGGTTATTCATTACTTCATTATAGTGAATGGTTGTTATTCTTTCATTATTCTTTTACTGCATGTTAATCAGACTTAACTTAAAATTTGGCACTTACTTTTAAATACTAGGTGGTTAGTAATTATTAAAATATTTTCGACAGTGATGCTATTAACTGAACCAACTTGGCATTTTGAATTAATTTAATAAAGGAGTAGCTACCCGGTATTTAATTAGTCGAGGTGTCACAGGTGGTATCAGAGCATCAGGTTCTAGTGTCCTTTAGGATCTGTACGGCTTATTATGTTTCCGCTGAGCTTTCTTTGATGTAGAGCCCTATATTTTAGGACTGTTGTATTCTTTTGTATATGCTACGTTCTTCAGCTATTTTAAGTTTATAACTGCGAACTTATAAACTTCATTCTTATTTCAGATGCCTCCACGACGTGCACAACGGGTTCCCAGGGATGCAACGCCAGAACCACAGCCCGCACCAGTTCAGGGCACGATGAATGCCGCCGAGGTTGCAGCCATTGTGGCCCAGGCGGTAAATGCCGCACTAGCAGTAGTTCAGCAGGCACCACCTCAGGCGCCGATAGCCGCGCCAGTTCAGGCACATGCATTCCCGTCTGCTTGGGAACGTGTACGTGATGCTTTTCAGAAAGCACACCCTCCGGAGTTCGCAGGTAGCTCCGATGTGGTAGTTTCGAGTCAGTGGAGGAAGGACATCCAGCGACACCTGAGGATGTATGAGTGCACAGATGTCCAGAAGCAGATACTAGCTACCTTTAAGCTAGTAGGGTCTGCACTGCAGTGGTGGGAGTCTATTACCACAGTGGAGGAGAGAGATACTCTCACTATTCAGGAGTTTTGGGTGCGGTTTGACCGCAAGTACTTTCCGTCGGCTGTTCACACAGAGATGAGGAGGAAGTTGATGAGCCTCAAGCAGGAGGGTAAGACTGTGGCCGAGTATGAGGCTGAATTCACTGATCTTCTGAACATTGTTCCGGATGAGATACCGATGGAGGAGAAGAAAATACAGAAATTTATGGACGGGTTGACATGGAGGATTCGTCAGCACTTGTTAGGGAGCCTCTCGTTAGCCACTTATTCTGATGTGGTTAACACTGCATTGCTCCATTTCCAGGATCACCGCTTTCACATGACTGAGGGCAAGCGATCGGGAGAGTCTAGCCATCAGGGCAGGACTGGAGGAAATGGTTCCTGTGGGGCACAATCTGTTCAGGGGCAGAGGCAGGGTGATCAGGGTACCCAGCAAGGGGATCACAAGAGATTCAGGTCAGGAAATTTCAGGCACGGACAGGGAGGTTTCCGGCAGGGCCATCAGGGTCCGAACGGCCATCAGCACCAGCAGGGTCAGAATGGTCAACAGCAGTTTCAGCAGGGCCAGCAGGGCCAGTGGAGGAATGGTAACGGCCACCAGGGCCGGGGGCAGCAGGGACAGAGAGGGGGGAACTTCCCGGGGAAGTGTTTTGTTTGTGGCAAGACTGGCCATAAATGCCAGGACTGTCCTGATAGGGGCAGGGCCCCACAGCAGCAGCAGGGTGCTCGACATGAGCCACAGAGGCCACTTTTTCCACCAGCCCTCCCAGCTCCAGCCCAGGTGCCAGCTCTTCCAGCCATTCCAGCATTTCCTGTGCAGCAGGGACAGTTACAGTATGGACGTGTTTATAACGTCCACTAGGCAGCAGCTCCGTAGGCACCACCCGCTATTGAGGGTATGTTTCCTATCTATGGTACTATGGGTCGGGTTTTGTTTGATACGGGGGCAACACACTGCTTTATAGCTACACATTTTGCGAAAGCCTTAGGGTTGTTAGCCACAGCAGAGAGCACAGTGACGTGTGTAGACTCACCATTGGGGAGTGGGTCACTTATTTTCTTTATATGCCGGGGAGTAGGGGTAGAGATTGGTAGTCTGGTATTACCTGCAGATATGTTGGTATTAGATATGCATGTTCACGATGTGATTATCGGTATGGATTGGCTCACAGATTATAGAGCCATGATTGATTGCTTCGGTGGGAGCATTATTTTTTCCATTCTGGGGCAAGAGATGTTTGTAGTGGCGATGCCTCGCCCAGAGGAAGGCTCGACCACTCATTTGTATTACATAGAGGAGGATACCTCTAAGGAGGTTGTAATTCCTTTAGATTCGATCCCAGTTGTCAGGGAGTATTCAGATGTGTTTCAGGAGATACCAGGCCTACCCCCCAGTCGAGAGATAGACTTTGTCATAGACTTATTGCCAGATACGAGACCTATAGCACGCGCACCGTACTGTATGGCTTCAGCTGAGATGAGGGAGTTACGGGATCAGATTGAGCAGTTGTTGGGTCAGGGGTTTATACGGAGGAGTACTTCGCCGTGGGGTACCCCTGTGTTGTTCGTGAAGAAGAGAGATGGTTCACTAAGATTGTGTGTGGACTACCGAGAGTTAAATAAGGTCACGATACGGAATAAGTATCCGTTGCCTCGAATCGATGACTTATTCGACCAGTTGAGAGGAGCTTCTTTCTTCTCAAAGATTGATTTGAGATCGGGATACCATCAGTTGCGTATCAGGGAAGAGGATGTCTCGAAGACTGCGTTCTTATCGAGATATGGATCTTACGAGTTTCGGGTTATGCCTTTTGGTTTGACCAATGCTCCAGCAGTGTTTATGGACTTGATGAATAGGGTGTTCAGAGATTTCCTAGATCAGTTTGTCATTGTCTTCATTGATGATATTCTGGTTTACTCTCAGACAGAGGAGGAGCACGCCGAGCATTTGAGGCAAGTTTTGCAGACGCTACGTCAGAACGAGCTGTATGCAAAGTATGAGAAATGCGGGTTCTGGCTGAAGGAGGTCCAATTTTTGGGACATATTATTTCCGACCGGGGAATATCTGTTGATCCGGGGAAAGTATCCGCGGTGAGGGAATGGGGACAGCCCACGACACCGATGGAGATCCGTAGTTTCTTGGGATTAGCAGGATACTACAGGAGGTTCATTCGGGAATTTTCGAAGATAGCAGGTCCTTTGACACATCTGATCCGTAAAGGTGTGCCGTGCATCTGGAGTGATGCCTGTCAGTTGGCATTCGATGAATTGAAGGATAAGTTGACCTCAGCACCTGTGTTAGCATTGCCGAGACCGAGAATTGAGTATTTAGTTTACACCGATGCGTCCTTGCAAGGACTTGGAGGTGTATTGCAGCAGGAGAGTCAGGCCATTGCTTATGCATCCCGTAAGCTAAAGCCTCATGAGAAGAATTACCCCACTCATGACTTGGAGTTGGCGGCAGTTGTATTTGCCCTTCGTATTTGGAGACATTACCTTTTGGGGGAGAAGTTTTGATTGTTCACGGACCACAAGTCCCTACAGTACCTATTCACGCAGAAGGAGTTGAATATGCGGCAACGGAGGTGTCTTGAGTTTGTGAAGGACTATCAGTTCGATATCCAATACCACCCGGGGAAGGCTAATATGGTAGCAGACGCGTTGAGCCGCAGACCTGTTGATGAGGTGGCAGGGGTGTGGAAGGCCAAGTGGAAAGAATTGGGACACCAGGATGCAGTGACCCGATTATTCATGTCGGTAATGATTGTTACACCGCAGATTGTCACGAGAGTGGTAAAGGCACAAGCAGATGACTCGTTCTGTCAGGAGCTGATAGTTCGATTACTAGCAGAGGGAGCTGAATTCTATACCGTTAGCTCAGACGGGGGATTACGCTTCAATGGGAGATTGGTAGTTCCGAAAGGGGAGGAATTGCAGCATGAGGTGATGGCAGAGTCGTACGGCTCACGGTTCGCTGTACATCCCGGTGGGGACAAAATGTATCAAGATATGAGACGTCAGTATTGGTGGAGCGGGATGAAGAGAGATATTGCCGTGTTTGTTTCTAAATGCGCCACTTGTCAGCTTGTAAAAGTGGATCATCAGAGACCGGCAGGACTTCTACAGCCATTGGAGGTCCCGATGTGGATGTGGGAGAGCATATCCATGGACTTTATCACGGGGTTGCCTACATCGCAGAGAGGTCACGACTCCATTTGGGTAATTGTGGACCGGCTGACCAAAGTCGCTCATTTCCTACCCGTAAGAATAGACTACACTACGGGACAGTATGCCCAGCTCTTTATTTCTGAGATAGTGAGACTTCACGGTGTGCCCCTAAATATCGTGTCTGACCGAGACAAGATATTTGTTTCACGGTTTTGGGAGAGTTTTCAGGAGGCCATGGGCACGGAATTGCGGTTGAGCACGGCGTATCACCCGCAGACCGATGGGCAAACGGAGCGTATAAACCAGATGTTAGAGGACATGTTACGTATGAGTATCATTGATTTTGGGGGTGGATGGGGGCAGTATCTTCCATTGGTAGAGTTTGCTTACAACACCTCCTACCAGTTCACCATTGGCATGGCTCCATTTGAGGCGTTGTACGGTAGACCTTGTCGTTCCCCAGCATGTTGGTTGGAGGTGGGGGACAACAAACTACTTGGGTCGGAGGTGATTCAGGATACTTCGGCAAGGATAGAACTGATACGAAGTCGCATTCGGGTAGCTCAGGACAGGCAGAAGAGCTATGCTGATGCGAAGAGGTTCTTCAGAGAGTTCCAAGTGGGGGACCAGGTTTTGCTCAGAGTATCTCCTATGAAGGGGATTATGCGTTTCGGGAAGAAAGGGAAGTTGGCACCGAGATATGTGGGACCATTTCCTATTATTGAACGGATTGGACCGGTTGCGTATAGACTTGGATTACCGGAGCATTTGCATCGGATTCACGATGTGTTTCATATTTCCTCGCTAAGGAAATACCTTAGAGACGATTTGGCTCATTCTCACATTGCTTTGGAGGACATCGATCTCCAGCCTGATAGCTCCTACGAGGAGGGGCCGATTGCTATTTTGGACCGAAGTGAACGGAAACTGCGGTCAAAGATAGTCCCGTTAGTGCGTGTTCACTGACGACATCATAATGTTGAGGAGTCCACATGGGAGCGCGAGGATGAGATGCGCGAATGTTATCGAGAGTTGTTCTTACCAGGTACTTTCTAGTTCCGAATTTCGGGACGAAATTCAGTTATTAGGGGGGAAGTATGTAATACCCCGTATTTTTGTGATATTTATTTATGGGATTAATTAAATTAAATGCGTATTAATTGGAAATTAATCCGGATTAAAATACTAGCGAGATGCGAGTTGGTATTTGAATATAATGTGCATATATGATTATACATGAATATTGAAGTATGAAATTTGTCGTGAGATTGAAATACGACAATTTGGAAATTTTGTTGAGACGCGTGTGACAGTCGCGTCAGGTTTATATTATGATAATTAAAAAGTAAAATTTAGTTCTATTAACCGTATGGTCGTTTTGAGTGCGCCAACGCGTCCGGAAGGGTCGAAATAGTCAGAAAACACTAGCCGGGGGTTTGGTTTGGGTCCCGGGGCATTTTTAGGCCATACCGGCAAAGTATAAGGGTAGTTTGGTAATTTTGGATTTTTGGGAATTAAAACCTACGAAAATTGGGAATTAATATCTGATTTGGCAATAACCCACTAAGCCCACTAATAACCAAATAGACTACGGAGGTTATTGAAATTTGTTCCAAAGAGTTCCTAAAGCACAAACCCTAGCCTCCATTACCACCATTAGAGAAGAAAGCTTGGAGAGAGAGAGGAGGAATTCTGCAGAGGAGAGAGAGAACCATTCATCAGATTCATCATCAAATCAAGAGTTACCCTTAAGGCAAGTGATTTAATTTCGTTTTTATAGAGAATGCTTCTTCCATGCGTAGGAAACCCAATTAAATTGTATGTTCTTGGGAGTTAATGAAAAACCCATTTAAATTGGAAGTAGAAATTACATTTTTGATGAGGAATCGCATGTAAATTTGTATTTAGATGATTATTCTGATGATATTATAATTTGGATGAAACAAAAACGGATTTATTAGGCTCATTGATGATTTATAAATTTTAGGGTTCATGTTCGTGTAATTTGGGGGATAAATGAAGGGATTTGATGATTTGATGATGATTAAGTTGTATTGGCCCTATATAAACGTTTAGTTATGATCCATGAATGTTTAGTACGAATTAGGAACCTTAAATTGATGTTGGAACGATTTTTATGAGGGATTAGGAGTGAAGAAAGTTGGAAAAAACGAGATTAGAATTTCTGGGCTCGAATCTGGCCACTCGTTAGAAGACCTGCCCAGGTCGTTCGAACGAGCTCGTTCGAACGAGCTTCTAACGAGTTGACAGTTTGGGTTCTAACGAGAGGGATGTTCGTTCGAAGACTTTCGTTCGAACGAGATCTCGTTAGAAGGCCCAGTTCGTTCGAACGAACTCTCGTTCGAACAGCCTCGTTCGAACGAGACTTCGAACGAGTTGACAGTTTAGGCTTTTTAGCCTGTTTTGATCCCGAGTGTCCCGTAACCTTGGGTATATGTAGAGATAACCTTCCCTTGATGATTAATTGTTACATTTGGGATGTTTGGGATATAATGGGGAGTCAAACCTAGAAGTGTAGTTTGAACCTAAGGGAAAAATATGAAGTAGGACGTGAGTGTCTATTACGTTGCGAGAACTATTGACGGCCTAATTTATTATATTAACCGGGAACATATAAATTGTGTAGTATTATATGTCGGTACGAGAATGAGAAGTGTACCTCCAATATATTATGGTAATTACTAAGAGGTGTGCATACTTAGTATATATATTGATTTTATGTGTATGACATACCTACCATACTTGCTATCACGGGAGGTTTACGTTCGCTTAGGGCCTTCTAATCCTTGTGTTGCCCGGATTTAGATTGGTTACCTCGATGAACATAGGTCAGATAAGGACTTATTGGGATGTTAATAAGTCTGCTGATCGTGGGAGCGCAGGTATGTGCGTGACCCATGTGATGTGACTGTGTTCGCCTCCATTATTTGTGATGTTGTTATCTGAGAACGATTCCTGAGAGATTCGGAATGCGTGATCCTTATGTACGTGATGTACCGAGATGGATAGAAGAGTATGTGTGCACCGCAGATTAGTCTCGGGGTGCTTGTATTGTATATTTATGACGTGAATAATATACACTTAATTAATGGGAACTTTCATGATTGGTATTGTTAATAATATTATGGTAATGATTTGAGAAAACAAAACGAGTTAACTGATAATGAATGGTATTTCTAATTGAGAATCTGAGAGTAAGTAAAGCCCTCTATTTATTTGATAACGCTAGAACGTAATATGGGAATCGAGTAGTAAGGGGTAGAACTTATTACGGTTTGGTTAGATATGGATGTCTTATAGATGGGTACGGTACGTTAGGAGTGCACATGTAGTCGAGAGGTGATAATTTCATGTGAGTGCACGTCCTAATATGTATTTTGCATTTAATGTTTTAATGTTATTAAAACACTTGCTGTTTTTAAAATGATTTCCACTTTCGGGCTCTGACCCATTTTCTTTCAAATCTATTTTTTTGTAAAAACCATTTTAGGTGCCCAGCCACAAGGACACCATGCTTAGGATTCTCATACAGGTGACGAGCTGTAGCTGTTTTTGGAAGTTACAGGTGGTTAGTGAATGGTTGTTATTCTTTTACTGCATGTTAATCAGACTTAACTTAAAATTTGGCACTTACTTTTAAACACTAGGTGGTTAGTAATTATTAAAATGTTTTCGACAGTGATGCTATTAACTAAACCAACTTGGCATTTTGAATTAATTTAATAAAGGAGTAGCTACGCTGTATTTAATTAGTCGGGGTGTCACAGTGGGTTGAAGCCGAGCTATATGCATTACTAAATACCATGAAGGTAGCTAAGTTTATACGAAAGAACATCATCTGCCGATAAGGGGTTCCCCACGAGCTAGTATCAGATAATGGGTTACATTTCAAAATTGAGATAGTAGAACTGGTTAACGAATACGGGATTCAGATACTCAAATCTTCTCCCTACCGACCCCAAACCAATAGTGCACTCAAAGCCGCCAATAAAAACCTCAAGGCCATCATTAGCAAAATGGATAAGAGTTGCTAAAATTGGGCCGATCAGATCCCTTATGACCTCTGGGGCTACCACACTTCAGTAAGGACATCTATTGGGGATACCCCTTACTCTCTGGTATACGACATGGAAGCAGTCCTACCTGTTGAGTTAGAAATACCTTCTCTACATGTTATGCTCGAGAGCAGAGTCCGCGAGGAAGATTGGAATCAGAGCCACTTTAACAAACTGTCACTCTTGGATGAAGGATTTATACCACATACAAGGGTACCATTACCAGATAGTGAAATCATTCAACTGAAGAGTCAGGAATCATAGTGTCCAGGAAGGTGACCTTGCCCTTAAGGAGATCGTAGATTATGTTTGGAACCCAAGAGGGAAATTCAAACCGAATTGGAGTGGACCCTATATAGTAAAGAAGATTCTCTTAGGAGGCATCGTTATGCTCACTGACCTCGATGGAGAAGAGATGGCACGTCCAGTCTACCTGGACCGTATCTAGAATTTCTACCCTTAGTCCTCTTCTCCATTCTATTATAAAAAAAATCCCTCTTCATTTCTCTCTATCTAGAACTACATAGGGTCTGATCCTATAAGAAACCTTTTGCTTTAAAAAATTTTCAAAACCCCCAGAGGTACTTAGATAGCTCATACACCTTGCATGGGCACGATCCCTTTATTTTTCGCAAAATGATATTCTTTTCTAATCTGTGAGAATGGCGATTCATTTTATTATTTACATGAACATATGGATTAGGTATGCCTTACCGATTGGTGTAGATAACTTAAATTCAAAACTCATCAAGAGGCACAACATTATGAACAAAATTCTTTTTATTTCAAATAAGGGAGTACAGTACCATTACACGAAGTATCAGCAAAGGGAGTTAAACCAACCACCCCTCTCCGCTGACCAAACTATTTCTAAACAATCTTAACCAAACTTCACAAAATTATTCCCCAAAACCTAAATACAAAAAACATCCCAATCACCAAAATCTTCACAAAAGTCACCTAAAAGCCTTCACATAAAAATAATCCTATCTTCACAAAACCTATCCACAACTTCCAGAAGACCCAGCCTCATTATCATCAGCCCCCGGAGTTCCCCAAACTTCCCCTGCCTAATTGATATTCCGAATACGCTCCATGGAGTGGTATGCCCTAGCTAGCCTGAAAAAACCACTACACCTCCTTCCATAGTGTCAAAAAGAATAAGCCACCTCTGGCCGATCTCTTCCGCTAGGATTTTTGCCACTACTCGCTTCCACAACCATTTCAGATACTCTTTGAACGCATGCCAGACCCTTGCTATAGATTGAGATGGACGGGTCGACAGCCGATGGCTCTCCCACAGAGAACATGACCTCATGCGCATGGATTCAATCAAGTCCTCCACCGAAAAGAAGTCTAGTGTCTGAGGAGGCACGATTTGCTCCCATCTAACTTGATGCATAATCCAATAACAGGCCCACTAAATACGCATACCGATACTCCCCCAGCTCCTGAACAAGTTGAAATTCCCCCCACCATGGCACCGAATAACGAAGGCACCGGTCTTTGTACTCCAAAAACCAATTGACCACGCTCTCTATAGATGGGCCGAAACTGATAAAGTACCGAGCAAATAAATTCGACACGCCTATGAAGGGATACTTAGGAAAAATTGCTAGACGAAACCTCTCAGCTAGCCACATGAACAACATCACTGGACTCTCTCTCAGAAAATTGGAATGACCTTTCCTCCAAGCATCAAGACCATTTAAAGTCTCCACCAGTATCACCACCGCATAACTACAACGATAAGAAATCCACACTGTTATCACAACCAACTGGGGATCCATCATCAAGTTTCCCGTCACTAGCAAGAGCCTCAAAGTAAGGCCTAAGGCAACGACTACGGTGCAGCCCATATTATTGAAATCCCTCAAGCCCATAGAATACATGAAAACTCGAAGGAAATCATCCCCCCATTAACCAACGATCAAGCCACCAAAGGGGAAATATGGATCAATTTCGCTAATAATGTTCGGGGAGAACGAGAAAATTCTGGCATTGCCACCGCTACATTGGGATTGATTGCCAACATGGACGAAAACTCTTCGTAGGTCGAGTAAACCTCATCTAAACCTAAACGGAAAACATCGTCTTCATGATACTAGAATTGCATTGTCGCCGCTAGCATATTCCAGTTAATAGCTTTATTACGCCATAAGAAGACTCCATACAAATTGAAATCTTCATAGTCCACGTTATATAAACACATGGCCTTTAGACCTTCGAGGTAGGAAGAAAATTATGCATGCATCGGAAGGGCCATTTAGGGAATAATAGAGCAAAAAGCGAGAAGCGAGAAGCGAGAAACAAGAAGCAAGAAAAAGAAAGTGGGTATGGATGGAAAAACTACATTCCTTACCTCTCCTTTTATACACAAATGGCTTGGCAAAAGACAAGGGATCTGAAGAGTCCGAATGAATTACTTCTCCACAAAGTACTTTGATATGTAGGAAAGTGCAATCAAAGCCTTAGAGTGATGTGACTTGACCCATATGCCGATAAGTAGGATAAGTCATTAAAATAAGAATTAAAAATAAAGAATCTCCTTCAGATATATATGTTGTCACTGAACGATTACATCTATGTAGGAAAGAGGAAAAAATAAAAAAAATAAATAAAACAACGGGACTCGATCCGAATCCATAATCTCTCTCTCTCTCTCTCTCTCTCAAACCCTCACACCATGCGGTGGACACACTTCTCCCGGCGACGAGCGATAGAATCTCCACCCTAGAAACCCGATCCCTCATTTGAGGTGGTAGATGGAACCAACTAGGAAGGAAGAGAATCCTTGATATAAGTAGTTACGGAGGCCACCCAGTCCCTCATGCGGGCACCGATAGTGGGACAACCGCCTCATACTCCATGATCTGCCACACTACCCTCTCTCCTAGGTACCAGGCGTACACAAACTCATGGGCCATCAATCGCCTCATCTGCACATGCACACTCGTCAACCCTGTATGCTGAGGAGCCATACCCCAAGGGTAAAAGGTCACCTGTAATCCCCGAAAAAAGATCAATATTTATGCAAGAAAGAAATTACTAAAAGAGGATTAAAAAGATAAACGAAATAATCTGATCACTCGCCAAAGCGTTCAGGGTCTGTCGCACCGCCGCCAGGGATAAGGATTGATTCGATCGCCTGTTGGACTTCCGCCACCGGTACATCTGATAGAAGTCCCTTAAATCTTCATCCTTTAGGTATATCAACCTCACATTGGGCCCAATCACCTCATAAAACCACGTCTGTAAAAACACAGGAATCAATAAAGAAGAAACTAAAGGAAAATGCAAGGAAATACATAAGAAGAAAAGAAATACGAAAGTTACATCCAAAAGGTATGTGGCTCCTGTAAAATCTACCAGCAACAATGGATGAATGCATCCAAAGAAGAGTAAAGGGTCGCCAAAGTCAGGCTTCCCCAATTATAGAATAGGACGTCCGAAAACGTCCTAAAAAATGGCAACAACCTGAGATGAATGACGTCGCCACCAGAAAACCACCCAACAAAAACAAAATAAATAATCGGGCCATCTGTCTCACATGTCTCCCATCACTGTCATTGATCCTCCTACTCAAAAGAACCCCCAGAAGAGAAGATATGCAGATTGAATCCCCAAAAATAATCCTACCATCATCCCCCAATGCCGCCTAAACCACCTCCGATGTCACCCTCACCGTGCGATCCACCTTTGTCTGCACACCCTCGCAATCTATTCCCAGTAGCTACTGAACATCAAAGGGAGTAACAACCATCTCATCGAAAACCAAATGGAAGGTGTGGATAATGTCCCACCACCTCTCTCCCAAAGCACACAACACCGTAGTAGAATGCAGAGTCTTGTCCAAGGTCTGTGCCGAACGACCAAAACCAACAGGAGTAACCATCCAGTGCACCATCATCGGAAGATGGTCCCAAAGATCCTTCAATCCAGTTGTCCCACTAGAATGCATGCTCGAAGGAGCTATGTCAGTCTGCCAAAAACTAAAGAGTAGAAAAGACCTTTCATCATCACAAGAAAAAAAAGAAAAAAAAAAAGGAATACCAAATGTTACCATACTTACATTACCACCAGGGTTCCTCATCCTAGACAAATGGTGGTGTGCAGTCTCGTGCAAAAGGAAGCGCTCCTCAGCCACCGGCTCAAAGAGATCAAAGGAATTTTTGCTACCCAAGGCAAGGGTCACCCTAAACTGTCGCTCTATGCCAGCCCAATCATCAACGTTTAACCACTCCAAGATGTATCCCTCGCTAGAAGTACCCGCCATTTGAAATCTTGAAGAATAAAGGACTAGGGAACGATTAAGAGAGAGGAAGTAGAAGATTAAAAAGTTTGAAGATGTGAAAAATGAGGACGGATCTCCCCCTTTTTATCTCGGACTAAACGACATGCCAATCAACAGACCCCTGCACATACCGATTGGTATGTGCTTGTTCATCTTCCCAAGGAAGCCTAAGAGTTCGTGCCATTTTTAAACGACAACCCCTACAACATACCAATCACCCCCTGAAAATTTTGTACAGAAAATGCCAGGAAAATCTAAAAATTACCTGAAAAATGCCAAACAAATTTTGAAACGTTTCCTCAGGAAAACCATTATTTGGAAGAGTAAACCCTTTACAAACTACCGAAGTCCCCAACAGGATTAATATTACGCTCTTATCCCCAGCGTAAACCCTAAACACATTCCAAAAACAGAACCAACAATGCCCCCACATCCTAAAGTCCATTACAATTCTCCAACGAAATCACAAATCTCAAGTCTTCCCCCAACGGAATCCAAACCTCAAATAAAATGCTTCCTTAACAGGATTGAAAAATAATACCTTCCTAATTCCCCAGCGGAATTTTTAGGCTAAACTTTCTCTCAATCCATCCATTAAAATTTTTTTAGGATGCGCCTGCAATCAAAATCCCTCACGATTTCCTAAGAAAAGTTATCCCCTCTCAAAACAACGTAATCCCCAGTCGGATGTCTCAAAGGGTAAAACATTCCCCAATAGAGTCTTAAAACAACACCATCCTCAGTGGAACAATAGGTGCATCTCCATCCCTAAGATAAGGTAAATATTTCCCAGGAGAACAACTCCCCGCGTCATAACTATTAGGTCCTCAGAATTGACCTCAAACCGCAGAATCAGTCGTCACCACTATTAGGTTCTCAGAATTGACCTCGACCCGCAGAATCGATCATCACAACTATTAGGTCCTCAAAATTAACCTCGACTCGCAGAATCGGTCGTCACCACTTTAGGTCCTCAAAATTGACCTCGACCCTTAGAATCGATCGTTGATATGCTCAATATGTTCACTATGGTTATGGAGTGTTAACAACAGACTGTGACCCCCCTCTGTATTTACTAAGGCCTCATCCTAGAGGACTTGGTTAGACATTTGCTGTTACATCGGTTCACACAGGCCGCAATACCTATTTCAGACACTTGCCATTGTCTGGGTTCACACAGGCCACGGAACCCACTACTGTGTTGGACACTTGATAACTTTCCAGCTTCTAGAAGGATTCCAAGATCATATCACTTATCCACATGTCACGTGCTATGGGCACGTGACACACCTTGACGACTTCTATAAATAGAAACCCTCACCTCATCATGGGGGTGGGGTGGGGAATTCTATCTTGGCGAAGCCGTGCAAGACTCTCAACTCAATATCTCTCTAGAGAACATCACCTGGTGGCTCACCCCCCGCCGCAGTCGTATCGTTAAACTCAGGCTACATCCAGGGTTGCCAGCCTAGCTAATCTCATGTCCTCTCTTACCCCTTCTATCTTATATGCCTTCAACAGCATAACTTTGTATCATATAACACATATAATGAGAGTATAACACCAAAGTGGACGTAGGCTCTTTTTTATAGCCTAACCACTCTATATTTTGTGTTCTTTTCCTTATTGCTTTCTTTACTTTTATCCTATACTTGATATGATGCTTGAGAACGATTTGTGTCCGATTTTTTGTATCATCCTTTTGGTACCGTCTGTGGGAAACAGGGTATTACATCTAGTTTCCTTTATATTTTTGGATTTTAAATGCCTTATTCCATCCTTTGGGACCTCTAGGTCACTATCTTATTGGTGAAATATTGGTTGTAGAGCTCATATTTTCATATATAAACTCCATAGGGGAGTTTTCGATTTCTGGATCTGTTTTTAGGTCTTTTTCTATAACCTTAGATATATTTCCTGCACCCTGATGACATTGACCTACCTAGGTAGTGTTGAAAAGCATAAAAGTCTATAGCCTCATAAAGGTGGGTAACCAGTGATGGGTTTTATTTACTCATTTCTATTTTTTGCACCCATGATCTGGGGTATACTACCAGATTTGTGCTATTTTGTGCACTTAGTGGCTGTTTTGCCCTTGGTAGACTCCTAGTAGGCATATTTTGTACATCATTTATAAGCAAATTTCACGTTTTGAGCCCAATTTTGGGATCACACCCTTCACTGCCTCATGAAGGATGCGAACAAGCAGTTTTATTGCCAGAATGCCACAACATTCTTAGAGCAGTTAGTTTATATAGATTTTACAATTCATCTGGGAAAATTGGACTTATTACAATGTCCTTGGACTCAGTTGTGGGAAATTCCCTTTGATATGACCACTATAGTACTTGCATATGTACCTCAGGCCACGGCCACAACAGAATAATCATACAGAATTCTAAATACTGCATCCTTGATACATGTACTTGGCTTTTTTCTGAACTCCTTGGCTTCTCACCATTGTTTGGTTGATCTCAGACTATATAAATATAAATACTAACATAACAGAAGCCATGGAGGGAACCTCTAAGACAGGCGTAAAGCAGAATGAAGAGTGTGCCCAGTTGCTGAACTACATTGATCACCTGTATAACTGTCAATCCACTCTCCACGACCACGTCAACTTCCTGACACAGAGAGTTTTGATATTGAAAGCCGTGGCCATCACCTCAACTGAGGCTATAATAGAAGAAGCCATAGCCTTTACCTCCATGAAAATAGTTGCAGCAGCAGAAGCCGTAGTGGCTGCGACCAAGGCTCAAAAGAGGAAGCTGGAGCAGTCGAAACTAGAAAAAGGCTATAAGACCGACACGCCTCTGATCTACTACATTGAAGACATCCTGGAGCTCATCAAGGAAGATAAATTGCTCCATTGGCCCAAGAAGCTGAGGTCCACTCCCCACAAGAGGGATCGGGCCAAATAGTGCAGCTCCCATAACGATCATGGCCATGACACGAACAGTTGCCACGCCCTAAAGAACGAAATCGAAAGTCTTGTCAGGAAATGTGCACTTCAGTGGTTCTTGAAGGATAATTAGGGGGTGCGACCGATATATGGGAGGCGGCCAGACAAATTCCAGCCGTATTTTCTACTTGTTTCCATTTTCCTTTTCTCGAACTCTATATGTGAAACTCTTTTTAGCTCTAACCCCTAGACTTTTTTATTTTGTTATTAAAGTAATATATATATATATATATATATATATATATATATATATATATATATAGTCCTGCTCTTGTGCGGACTAGTCCGCATTTTAAGAATGCGGACCAGACATGTGTCACCTGGCGGTGAGCCTAGAAAAGAGAGAGAGTGTGGCTATAATTTAGGCGATAATTTCTAGGCGCACCGTTAGGTATATATATATATATATATATATGGAGTCAGGCTCTCCAACATACCTCATTAAACATACCTATGAACATACCTATTTTTTAAAAATAGTAAAAAAATAATTTTGAGTTGATATTTTTTATATGAGTTCATGATATTTCAATGTACCCCTATAAAAATATTCAGCTCAAAATAATGTTTTTGTTATTTTTAAAAAATAGGTAAAAAATCTGACAGTTATATAGGATATAAACTGTCAAGTTTTTTACCTATTTTTTAAAAATAACAAAAAACATTATTTTCATTCGTTTTTTTACAGGGGCAAATTGAAATATCATGAACCCATATAGTAAATATCATCTCAATTTTTTTTCCTATTTAAAAAAATGGGTATGTTGCTAGAAGGGATGTTGGAGAGCGTGACTCTATATATATGAATGAATAAATGGAAATTCTTAGTCAAGTGTTAATTCTTGCTTTCCTGCTTTAAAATGTAATGAAAATACTTCGTCTTAAACAAATTCAATGGAACGTGATGATCAATTATCCCAGAGATTATTTATTTATCTTAGGAGGAAGAGTCTATTATGGAGACGACCTTGATTGGCAGTTCACAACCCACACAACGCGAAGGCATTCCAAAACATGAGATGCTTATGATCACAGAGCTTTAGGGATTCTTTGATTAGCCACGGGGGCTCATAATGCCCATTCTCAGCTTTTGGGATGCTTCAATTAGCCACGGGGTCCATAATACCCGTTCTCAGCTTTCGAGATGCCTAAATTAGCCACGGGGGCTCATAATTCCCATTCTCAGCTTTCAGGATGCTTCAATTAACCGTGGGTGGCTTAATAATGAACCCATCATAAGGAAGCTTTATAGTTCCACAAGAAAAGAGAAGACAACAGATAAACGAGGAGTGCCAGCCAAGGATAAATGTCTGTGGTAGTGGAAGGTAACTCAATCGTTAACTCTTCAACAATAGCTGATATCATCTCTCGAAAATTCTCAGCAGATAGGTCTTGAGTGTGGGCTAAAGATTTTAATGTCTGTGGCAATAAGAAACAATTCCCAAAATGTCCACAGTCCAACAACCACTGCTATTATAACCAACTCAAAGAAAAGTGCTGCAGTAAATTGAAGATATGGGCCAAAGACTTAATTGTCCACGACATGGTCCAGAGTTCACATATTCACAGTTGTTGCGGCATATACAAACGAATGAAGAGCGTCATCTCAAGAATTTGGCCATGGCATATTGAGCCAAAGACAATCCTTCAACTGATACAAATAGCTGCAGCCAACACCTAAAGTCTAAACATTCGAACTAGCATCAAGGGTCAAAAGAAGATACGACGAATTGAAAAAGAGCCCAAGACCTAACTGGTCACGGCCTACAGCAGCATTTCAATTCCTAGTTCGAATTGAGCAAGCTTATGGGATACAACCTTTTTGAGTCCGCAGTAAATTTCCAGCAATGTGTAGTATAATTATGGTTGTAGTTAGTTCAAGATTATTTATGGATGGAAATTCTTGCATTCACCAAAGGTAGCAGCTTGATAAAGATAACATGCAGATAAAGAACAAAGGAAATATGGACACTAATCAGAAGCATATGTCTACAACCTCTTTGGCCATAGCTATCTAAAGTTTTAGAAGTTGCAGCCTATCATCAAAATTTTGCAAAGCTATGTTTTATTGGATTATACAAAAATTCAAGTACACACGAAAGTATTTAATAGTGCAGACAATAATACAAAATAAAAATAGCTGCAGCCTGATGAAAACAGTTAGCTCAAAGTGGCTGCAGCCAGATTAGCCAATTCTCAAGATTACTAAAGCATGGCATTCATCAAAGTCTACAGCATTATAAAGAGATCAAGTTTGGAGCTGCAGACTCTTGGGCCATAATCATTTTTAAGATCCATAGAGTAGCAACCTACCACCAATCACTAAAAAATAAAGAGAGGTCAAAGAAAAGTAGACATTCAAGCATTCAAAGTACTCAAAACGGGGCAAAAAATTGTATGCAAACACAATTTAAATATCCAGTGAAGTTACAAAATGTTAATTAGTGGACGCAACCCTGTATAAAGTTCCCAAAAGTTCAAAAAGTATAAGATTACAAAGACCAGCATGATCTCATCTTCAACTTGATCATCTGTTGCAGTCTCAGTTTCTTCATTGTCCGCCACAATCACATCTTCTAGTTGCTTCTTAGCACTCTCCTCTACTGCAACCTTTAACTCCGCCATGCACTTAGTGTGCTCATCATCTCTTAGCTTCCAGGACATAATTTGCTCTTTTAATCTAGGGAAGTTTTTCACTACCTTGTGCTTAAATTCCTGGAGGCCGCGGAGGTAGGCCTTATTATTGGTCAGAAAGAACTCGTTTGATTTTTTATACGCTGCCACAACATCATCCCGCAACTTATTTTAAGGCTGCAACGTGTTCCTCATCTTTTTATTTAAGGGTTGTATCATGATCATTATATTTTTTTTTGAGGTCAGTAGCATGCCTTTGCTCCATCACCTCATACTTCTGCTGAAAAAGATTAAGCTTTTGTTCAAAGGATGAGGCTTACTTGGCAGCCTCCACAACCCTGGCCTCAATAATATTGATGGACTCTACGACCTTAGTGAAAATCTGTTCAACCTCCTTCTTTGCCTTGGTAGCAGCCTCAAAATCTATTTTTGCCAACTGAATTGCCGTGAAAGGTGATTGTTTCCCAGCTTCAAATGATGTGGTCTTTACAGTCTCCAAATCAGTCTTATAAACTGACTCTGCAACCGATACAACTTGAATAGGCCTTCATATTTAGCCCTCTGAGACATGGTAACATCCGCAGCCTGAAATTTAAAAGGTTTATAAGTATAAAGAAATAACTGAGCATAAAATAAAAAGATGAAACGCGTACCCGCTGTAGACTATGAAGGTCATATTCCTCCAAGTCCTCATGATCTTCTTCTACCAAGCGATCAAGATCAATATTGTCTGCCAATTTCCTCATTCTGCTGATCGCCCTAGCAGTTGTGTCCCAAGAGGAATTGGGACCAGGTTGTCTTAATTAAGGCCGCGAATGACCATCAGGCCCCACTCTTGCCCTACTTTGGGGTGTGGGAAAGTTGGCATTGACCGCCATAATATTTTGCGGAGGAGGAGAGCCAAAATGGGAAACATATATAGGGATGATCTCACCTTAGAATTCTCCAAGGGACATTAGACCTGCCGTGACAAGTTGATACCCTATGTCATTATTAATTTTCTTCTCCAACATCGTAACAACATTATTAGGGGCTACAACCCTCTCTGCAGAATGGGTCACTCCAGTCTCGATCGCAGTAGTTTGCTGAGAAGAAGGCTCAACAGTGGGCTCAGCCGTATGAGCTATCCCCTTAGATGATCTCTTTCTCTTCTTTCCCTTCTTCTTCGGGGCTTGATTGAGGATAGCTGGGTCCTCATCCATTTCAGCAAGATGGGAAACCAAAAGCTCACGATTAATCTTTTCCCCTAAAAATAATCAAAAAAGTTTAGAACAGAAGCCACAATAACTTATATATATTAGCCGCGATATCATAAACAATATATTCCACCCAAGATTGATAATTACCTTACGCAATCATCTTCTTTGTCACTTTCTTGTTGGTATAATAACCTTGCCCGTAAATTGGCGTAAAAGTGACCAGCTTACTAAACTTTTTCACCTTATTGTTGAAGCCTGTTGCATCCTCAACTCTCATTTTAGCTTTACTGTTAAGCTCGATATTGTCAAGATCTGCACACAAGTGTAAAGGTTAGTATAAGCCACAAAAGATAGAAAACAATATTGGTAAAGATTAAAAGGTTATAGCAGCAGAAGCAGGTCACCTATTTTATTAGGACGCCCCCATTTCCGCGACATCCTATACGTTTTCTCTCTCTCACATTCTTAGGGATGGATTTCTCAACTATCCCCAAAGACATAGAAAAATTTACCTTTTCAGTTTTTAACACTGGAAGTCCTCTCAGTATATAAAAACTCTTTATTGTTTCCCAGACCACAGAAAGTCCACAGAGTTATCCTTTGGCCTATAAAAGTGGAAGAACTCCACGTGAGTAATGTCCCTCCCAAATTTCTTCTACCATAGCACCAAGGCAGCAAAAATGGCCCTCTAGCCATTTGGATCTAACTGAGCTGGGGCCAAATTCATTTCATTAAGAATTCTCCTAACTGGGCTAGGAATTGATAGCCGTAGCCCTAGGAGGAAGGCATGTAGAGGAAAACAAATCCCCTCATTGGGGATTGTAAAACATGACCTTTGTTTCATAGATGAAAGTGTGCAGATTGAAGATTGAGGAAATTCAAAGGTCGTAGCAACCTGGGTGATCCACTCTTCATCCATTATACACTTGTATTCTAGGGCAGCAGGAGCTTTATCCTTATCTTGGCCAGAGGATTTAGCCAGAGTGTTTCTGTTCTTTGGTGGGACAACTGCCGCGGCTACCCCTTCAGTAGGAGGATTACTGTTGGAGTTTGTATGCTCCTCCATAATGTCGACAACCCCACTAGTATCCCTACAGTTAAAGGAGTCCGCATAGTCAGAATCAATGGTGATGCAATTGGGGCAGTCTTTAAGAAAATATGGCGCAATAGCCTTTAAAGGATTTTCAGAGGGACTCTCAGGAGGAGGAACGCCAAAATGAGTCTTTCAGAAGTCGTTCAGGAAATCTGAAGGGGTTTAACTCATAGGGCCACAACATGATCTGCAAAAAGGAAGGACTCCGCAGTTAGGTGCCACAACCACTACGATCAAAGAAGTATATTAGAGGCCGCAACAGATACAAGCAATATAAAGGTGTAAAAAAATTAAAGTCAACTGCAGCCAATTGATTTTAAAGGCTGCAGCCAATTAATTTACATGAAAGTTAAGGCCACAACCATCTAATGCGAAAACCTACAAGTACGAATTCTAAAGGTTGCAACCAGTTACCATAAAGTTGAGGACTACAACTAGGGATAGTGATAATCACAAAGAATGGAAAAAGGCAGCAACAAAGTAGCACAAATTACTAGCCGCGAATAATTACAAAAATAGGTAATTTGATGGAATACGTGTTCTTAAAAATTGAAAACCCAAAACTCTAGGGTTTTGGCAAAGAACATCAAGAACATGATCTTGGCATTCTTGGCCAAAACAAGATCCGAAATACGGTCAGGGTATGGATTAAATATAGGAAATACAAGTGGATAACAAAAAATTCAGTACAAACACCTAGAACTACCCAAGAATCCATTTTTATCAACAACAATACCCAAAGATTCTGCCTACCCCAAAAACTAGAAATGGTACCCAACAGTCAGATTAAAACAACTAAAGACCAAGAAATGGCAGCAAGGGTTTTCAATTAAACTCCTATTTAGATTACGAAAGAAAAATAAGCTAAATGGTTTACAACACGGTTCAACATCATCAAACTTCAGTCCTATGCAAGTTCAGGAATCAAACCTAGGCTATTTCGAAAGTTCAACTAAGGTTTACCACCGAACGAATTCAGCAAACATGGTTTAAAATGACCCAATTGTAGAAAATGAGAAAATTAGTTTGAATATTACCTGAAAATCAGTGAAAAATGGTTGTTCAGCCTCAAAACCGCGGTACACCACCTCAGAATGCCCTGAACCACTGCAAAGTGCTCACCGAAAAACTCAAAGAAAAAAACATCAATGCTCCACTCTCGATTTTCTCTCAAGGTTTGGAAAATGCAATAAAAGCCACAACCAGATCACATTTATATAAGAAGGCACGGGAAGATGAAGCATCGCCTTACAAGTTTTGCGACAATCTATGGACACACACTACAATTGAATTCAGCCGCAGCCCCAACTCGTCAACTCTAGGCACTTCGTCTTGGGGACTTATTGATATGCCCAATATGTTCACTATGGATGCAGAGTGTTAATAACAAGCCGCTGCCTAGGGAAAGACAGGCTGTGACCCTCATTCGTATTTACTGGGACCTCATCCTAGAGGACTTGGTCAAATATTTTCCGCTGCCTCGGTTCACACAGGTTGGGGCACCTATTTCAGACACTTTTCGCTACTTGGGTTCACACAGGCCGCGACACCCACTATCGCATTGGACACTTGACAGACTTCTAGAAGGAGTCCAGGATCATATCACTTATCCACATGTCACATGCCTGGGCATGTGACACACCTTGATGACTTCTAAAATAGAAACCCTCACCTCACCATGGGGGGGGGGGGGGGGAGGAGGATTCTGGCTTGTCAAAGCCCTGCAAGACTCCCAGCTCAAAGCTCTCTCTCGATAACATCACGTGGGGGCTCACCCCCTGCTATAGCCGCATTGCTCAACTCAGGCAACATCCAGGGTTGCCATCTTAGCTAATCTCATGTACTCTCTAACCCTATCTATCTTGTATGCCTTTAACGTCATAACTTTGTATTATATAACACATATAATGAGAATATAGCACCAAAATGGATGTAGGCTCATTTTTATAGCCAAACCACTCTATATTTTGTGTTATTTTCCTTTTTGTTTGCTTTACTTTTATTCTATACTTGATATTATTCTTGAGAACGACTTGTGTCCGATTTCTCGTATCATCTACCGTCACAACTATTAGGTCTTCAGAATTGACCTCGACCCGTAGGATTAGTTGTCATCACTTTAAGTCCTCATAATTGACCTCAACCCATAGAATCGGTCATCACAATTATTAGGTTCTCAGAATCAATCTCGACCCGCATAATCGATCTCAACATAACTTTATATCCTCAGAATTGACCTCGACCGACAGAATCGATCTCTACACAACTTTAGGTTCGCAGAATTGACCTCGACCCGTACAATCAGTCTCCACAACTTTAAGTCCATAGAATTGACCTCGATCCACAAAATCGGTCTCCAAAACTTTAGGTCCTGAGAATTGACCTCGACCCGCAGAATCGGTCCCCTCAACTTTAGGTCCTCAGAATTTATCTCGACCCGCATAATCGATCCCCTCAACTTTAGGTCCTTAGAGTTGAACTCAACCCATAAAATCGATCATCCCCAACACAACCTTAGGTCCTCATGATCGACCCCGACCCTCTAAACTGGTCATCCTCATCCATTTGGTCCGCATAATTGACCTCTTTTCTAAACATCCAGGTGTTGTCTATTAGATGGACTTCACTTGTTCCAAGATCACCCATCGAGGGGATCTGTAAATAACACATTCTAGGACCCTCCTAAGCATGTTCTTAGGTCCCAAGAACTTCCTTCTTCACCCTAAACCCAAGGTCATACTTTAGGTATTGATATAAAGGCCATCAAGAGCTCTCGGGCCCCATTTGACTATCGATAAACTCTCTCACCCGAGCGGAAGCTTAATGAATATTCAAAGGGATCTAAATAATATTTTTGAAGGGCCACCGCGTGCATAAATCAGCCTTACAGTTCGGATGAACGGTCCGTTTTACTATTAAAAATCGATATGGAAGCCATCAGGCGCTCCTGAGTCCCATTTTGACCCCAATCAACTTCCTCGCCTAAAAAAAACCTCAACGAATATTTTAAGGGCCTGAATCCCCTTTCCAATGGTCCACCCCATGCGTGAATCAACCTTGCGATTCGAACGAACGAACCATTTTCCCCTAAAAATTAATATGAAGGCCACCGTGTAGTCTTCGGCTCCATTTGACTCCCGTAAACTCTTCAGCTTGAATGATACTGAATGAATCTTTAAAGGGCTCTGAATACCCATTCCAATAGTCCGCCTCATGCACGAATCAGCCTTACAGTACGAACGAACGACCTGTTTTACTCGAAAAATATCACCGGACGCTTTCGGGACCCATTTGACCAAGGTCAACTCTCCGAATCGAGCGAAGTTCTTTGAAAAATCAAAGATCCATGAATAACTTTTCTAACGGCCCATCCTATGAGCGAATCGAACTTACAGTTCGGACGAACGATCCGTTTCCTTCTTGTCCAAATAATCGTTGGGCAGTTACGAGCCTCGTTTGACCATACCCAATTCCCGAACCCGGGATCAGCCTGATGGATTCTTAAAGGTCTCTGAATAATCTTTTTAATGGTCCATCTCGTGCGCGATTCGAACTTACGAATTGCGTTATACGACATTTTTTTCAAAAAATCTGCATGAGACTGCCAAATGGCAAACCCATTTCCTTGCCTATCGACAGTGTGCTTGGGGTTATCTGTCGATAGGCATATCAAGGATAATGCTGATCGACACCCCCTTGATCCTATATAAGGGGAGCATGAGCTCACTTCAAAAGGCACCCCAGAAACATCCCTCTTAGTGATCTTAGCAATATTCTCTCGAAGTCAGCATAATTTCAATATTGAAAACTCTCCCCAACATTCCATTTCCATAATTTCCTTACCCAATTTAGTAAATTCCCTTCCCTCTCCTCCTACCACCTTCATCCACTTGCAAGAGAAGCCCTATAACAATCAAGATCAACCTTAAAGCTTCTGAAGAAGGTCCAAATCTTTCACTCTCTCTTTAAATTCTCTTATTTTCGCATTAGTTATTTAATTCTTACTTTAGCATTTCATCTTTATTAGATCACACATATTAATATCCAACTTTTTATTAGTAGTATTGCACATACTATATTTTCTAAAAAAAAAAACCCAAAAACCCAAAAATAAGGTTTTCCTGTAAATTCCAAACGGAGATTTTTCACTACATTTTTCACAATAAAACATCATTTTTCTACACACACACTCATATAATAAAGTCCCCGATTGGATTTATGGGATAAACCCCACCACCGTGTTATAAGCGAACTACGTGGACTTTGATGCCTTTTTAGGCTACGTAGGTGTCTCGGGTAAAATTCGAGATTCGAGTCCTCCTTTCTTATTTTTATTCGTGTATTATTTTTGTATCATATATTTGTGCTTTGCGCTTGTGTTTTGTCCAATGTAAACCATCGTTCTTTTATAAACGATCGGTAACTTGATAAACACGCACATTGTATTTTTAATTACTATTTTAGGAACACTTCTATAGATGACCTCACTCCCCTTTTATCCCTGACGCGAGTTGAGTGACTCCGCTCTCCAATTCTATATACACGCACACACTTCATGGAGTTATTAAGGAGAAGAATGACACATGCCCATGAGAGACCGAAAGGGTGGGATGGGTGCTTAACACCTTACAATTTCGTAACTTATCCCCCGAATGCTTGAACTAATTGGTTTTGCAAGCATCAGTATGTTTTTGATGCCATTTTCTCGAGGCAATAATATTTCTTTTACCTATTTAGTGCAAAATAGGCCGACGACTCTATCTTTATACATCACTCCAATTTATGACGACCCAAGCGCTCTGAGGAGGGGCACGAGACGCCGATCGAGATGGGATGGACACAACATCCATATAAGCGATTACTATATGTAAGTCATATTTGAACAATTTTTAAATAAAGAAGTCCCATTGACTAATCAACTCGTAATTAAGTCCTATTTATAATTAATGTGTACATAATAACCAATTTCCCCCAAACCAAATCAAACTTAGGATTCTCTCTCTCTCTCTCTCTCACACACACACACACACACACACACACACACACACACAATCACTACTATTGAACACACTAACGACTACGATGGCATTATTCGTGATTGTGTCTCCTTCACTTTATTTTTCTCATGATAGTTGAAATTGTAGCTATACCGCTAGAGCATCGACTCATTTACCATCTCACAAAGGCGAAGTCACGGAGATCTTTGGTAGTTCAATGGTTGTGAGTATGCGATTGCGTGATGGGAGATGATCATGTAAAAGATAGGAATTTAGGGTTTAGGCACGTTGTTCCTTGCGATCTGTTTTTTAGTTTGATGGTGTAGGTAGATCAAGAATAATAGGATGGAATTAAGAGTAAATACTTGCTGTAAGTTAATTTCTTATGATAATAAGGGTGTTAGCGCTTCTATGTAAAAACTTCCTTACCGTTTCGATTTTGCGCTAACAGTAAATATTTTTTGTTAGTGAAAACGTCCAGATCACTATGGATTGTGCTTTGCAATTTGTTTTTTTATGATGTAGAGAGATAGTTAATAGTAGGATCAAAACTAACAATAAGTATTTCCCGTCAATAATGTTCTATTACTAATAAGGGTTCTGGGAATTATATATAAAACACTCCAGGTAACTACGATTTTTCTCCTATGATAAATGTTTACTATCAGTGAAAATCTCCCGTTGATATTTATTGTATTTACTATCTGACAATACATGAGTGTTCTTCTTTTTCTTCTCGTATTTCGATGGTAAATGAAGACTACAAAAGTAAATGTCGTTTTTGTTTGTGTATTGTTAAAATAGTAAATATTTACCAAGGTTCTAAAAAACGTGGGGCGTGATCGAGGCGTGGGCCAAGCCTTATAAGCCTAGGCGGGCCTTAGGTGTAGAAAGGCGTGAGAAGGCGTTTAGGTCTTCTTAATATATTTTAAGATTTTTTAACCATAACAAGGCTATCAAAATCTTAAAATTGTATATATCATAAAAATATGTCTGACTATATGCAAATTAAAATACTATTTGATTATTTTGGATGAGATAATGGTCCGGTTAGTAAAAAAATTCTTTAAAAGGTGATATAGTTTCACTAAAGCATTATTATTTTTAGAAAAAAGTGCGCCTTAAGGATTTTACCAAGAATAATAGGGGTGTTCGTTGTCCGATCCGGTTCGATTTTGAGTTTTTTTTATCGGACCGACTTAGTCGGTCCTCTAAAAAAATGGACCGGGACCGGATCGATAATGTCGGTTAACCGACCTAGTCGGTTCGGTTTTTTATAGGGTCGGTCCGGTATAACCCTTCGATCCTCAAATTAATGAATTACATCATTTATAATAATGAAAATATACCCGACTATATTTTTTTAAAACATTAAAAACAAAAAAATATCAAAATTTGCAAGTAAAACAAACCTAGTATTGGATTAAACTATAATTTAAACTAATCAAATATTAAAATATATATTTTCACTATTTATTTATCTTATATATATAGATATGCATGTAAAAATATATTATTCTATATAGAGTCAGTCCGGGTCGGTCTTAACAGGGTTTTTGAAACTGTAAACCGTGGACCGGACCGATTAGGTCGGTCCGCCAAAAAAATAAACGGACACCGGACCGATTAAGAAAAAAGACCGAAAAAAGAGTCGGTTTGGGTCGGTTCGGTTTGGTTCGGTCCGTTGGTCCAATCGGTTTTTTGAACGCCCCTAAAGAATAAGGCGTAAAAAACTTAAGGCAGAGCGTTTCTCCCAAGACTTAAGCCTAGGCAGAGCCTATGCAAGTTTTTTAGAACAGTGATATTTACTTTGCAATTTATTTTATTTTTATTTCTCTACCTTTCCCTGTTTGTTATGTTACTATAGTTTTACTTATTATACGAGTAAATATATTATGTATGTATAATATTTGTTTACACTGTAAACATCTACTATATGCATAACTTTTTACTTTAGTATTTTATAGTGTTCGTTGATATCTCCTGATAGATATCGATGAGTAGGTTTCAAAAATAGTAATTTTCAAAAAACGAATTTGTAAATTAAAAGTTATAGCTTTTTTAAGTTTAAAAAGGAAGAAAAAAGGTTTAACGACTTGAGGTATTTCCTCCCAATAATTATGAAGTAGTGGTTGAAAATGGGTATACTTGTCAAATACCTCTCTCCCCCACTACGAAAAAAAGTGAGTGTAAATGACTTGAGGTATTTCCTCCCAATAATTATGAAGTAGTGGTTGAAAATGGGTATACTTGTCAAATACCTCCCTCCCCCACTATGAACAGATTTATTTAATGCTTGAATAGTCAATGTGAGTTATTTATAAATGTATCTTTAAATGAGACTTAGGTGATGTTTGATTTATCTCTTTAAGTCTGATTCAGACTGGAGAGGGAACATAGTATTTTTCTTAATGATTAAGAGGCTAACGAATATATTTGTCTCTGAATGATTAAGAAGTAGAGTTACATCTGAAGTATGCATTAATCTAAATACATTCATTCAAAGGTACATTCAAGACAACCATATTTTTCAGATTCAAATTCAAACTTTAGATTCAGTCTTCAGATTTTAGATTCAGATGAAAAAACAAACGTAACCTTATATGTAAAAGCCCCTCCATGTAATTGCTATTTAAAAAAGTGGCCACTACATAGTTTTTGCTGCATATTGAATCTCCTAAAAATCGTCTTAATTGAAATAGCTAATATTATGTACTACTAAATCAACTAATTTGATTACGTACTACCACCGCTCAAACAACCATATTGATTTTGAAATCCAAATCAATCTATGACACCTTTCTCAATTACATATAGGGGTGGTAAACGGATGGATACGGATCGGATACCATGTTTTCCATATCCGTATTCGCTATCTGAATGTACTATCCATATCTGTATCCGTATCCGCCTGGATAGTTAAAACAACTATCCATATTCGTATCCGCTCGGATACCTCGAATTCGGATAATATCTGTATCCGTTTACATTATTTAGCCATCGCAAAAAATAACAATTAAAATATCCAATCCAAAGAAATCCAATCCAATCCAAATAAATATGTAACAAAATTACTGCCTCCTAACATCAACAATCATGGATTCCATAATAATAATATCATTCCATAATGATAATATGGCTTAAAGTCATCCATACTTTACAACCATATAAGCTTAAAGCCATCCAAAAAAAATAAGAGTCGCATTCCATGACAGTAGAAATAAATATGCACCTTTTAGATTAATCAAATTTATTGAGAATGATAACCTCATGGACTTTTTGTCTTCAAAACATACTGATATTTTTATTTTAATAAGTATACATTTTTATTTTGTATATAATATACATGTTGTTAACTTCAGTTCTCGTTACAATCAAAACCATCTCTTTACTTTTATGTTTCTCTCTTACATTCTATTATGTTTTATTTTCTGTTTCTCTCTTACATTTATTTATAATTAAGGAAACTAACGAACAACCACATGAGAGTTTCTTTTCTCTTATTTTGTACGAAGGAGAAATGAAACGGAGCTAGTTTTTTTTAGTGGAGTATGTGTTCTTTAGTCGGTGTATGTTGTGTGTGATAAGGTGTATTGTAACTTTAGTGTAACTCCATGATAATATACACAATTAAATAATAATACATGACATTTTATAATATACCCAATAAAATAATAACTTTAGAGTGTTTTTGTTTTGAGTGGAGTATGTGTTTATTTTGTTTTGGGAATAAACGATTAAAATTTGTTTTAATATTATTTTATTACTAATACTAATACTAATATTATTAGTAACATTTTAAACATATGTTTGACGGACGGATATCCGGTAAAATGGATACTCCGCATTGGATACAGATTATCCGTGTCGGATACTAGTACTATTCGTATCCGTATCCGTTTTCTCGGATATTTTTAAAGAGTATCCATATTCGTATCCGTTTTCATATTTTTGGATAAATATCCACAAATTCGGATTCGGATATCGGACGGATGCGGATTTTCGAATATCCGTTTACAACCCTAATTACATAATTCTCAAACTCAAATAATAATGTACGCGTCACATGAAATCAATTAACCTATGACATTTTTAATATATGCTTCTTCTTTTATAGTACTGCATAGAAAACCAATTAAAGAAACAATAATTTAATTAAATCGTCAAAAAACGTACTCAATAATAATGTAATTATATTATCAAATAAACAAACAGAATAATAATACGAAAATTTCAAGTTGTAATAGAAGATTCGTTTGTAGTTAAACCTCACATAAACTTTAAGGGATGATACATGTGAATGGCAAGAGAATGAAGTGGGCTGTGAGGTGAAGGGGGTAGTTTATTTTTATTTTTTATTTTTTTTATTTTTATGTAAAGACATAGTTTTGATTAAGAAAATGTAAAGACTTATTTAATTAGAAGTCTGAAAATAAATAATAGTTAAGAGGAAATTAGATATTTTATTGAAGACTTATCCATAAAAAATGGGACCAAATATTGCATAATTAATTTGGCCTCAAACTCTAAAATTGACAAATTAATGAAGATCAAAGTGCAAATGATGGTTTAAAATATTGTCAAACAATTTCTCATTATATAATACACTCTCTTTTGAGTTTGTGAGTGTTTGTGCGTGCGTGCGACTAATTCCTATTATGTAGTAGTTTACTTTACAATTCTATCAAAGTATTGGTAGTCCATCCCAAACAAACAATTTGTAAATTTGAAACCCTAGAAGAACTACAAAGTGTTGGCAAAAGTATTTGACACCAAAACATGATTAAACGTAACTGGAAAAAAAAATGAGAACTGAGAATGATGAGTTTTGTCAACTTAAGTCAACTTGAAGTAGCAATGGTTCCCAGAGAGAAGGATCTGATAGCCTTTGGCACAAGGGCATTTGGTGTGAATGTCCAACCATTCCCCATTTCTCTCGACCGACAGTGTTTCCTCGGTTTCAGTCTCACCATCATCCTGCATAAAACCCAAGATTGCATAATGCTAAAATACAACCATGTATCAATTGAGAAAGCATATTCACAATAAAGAGATGCAACAAAGAGAAGTTTAGGTATTACTATTATAAGATCCTACAGCTGTAAGTTTGTTAGAACTATGCTAGGTTCCTTTTGTTCAAGGTAATACTAAAATCAAGCAACTAGAGAATACCCCCACTCACCATGATTTCCACCATCCTTACCCCCAACCCTTGATGCACATCATGTAGCTTCCTTACACAGAATTTAGAATCTTAGAAGCTAGAAGTTTGTCAAACAAAATAATTGAGAGTGTTAAGAGATTGAACTTCTGGTTTTCATGTTTCTGAGCAATAACAATTCAGATACCATTGTTACTCAAAATTTCCTAGTTCTTAGCAAAATGTCAGCCATAGATGTCAATATGCATATTTGGGAAAATAAGAGGCACTGGGAGGTAAACATCAGAACATAAAATACTTAATATTGAAGCGTCTTAAATTGAAAATGACACAAATATTTCCCAAATCATACGGTAAAAGCTTCACAAGTTCAGATTTTGTGAAAATAAAAGGAACATGTGTTACAATATTTTTTGATGATGTTAAATATAACATATCACATTAGAATCATAGGAACAGAATTTCAAAATATACAAATAGTTATCAGAAATACTAATGAACGACATCCGTAATTCAGATAACATAAACAAAAATTTAATGAATTTATTTATCCAGTGGGAAAGAAAAAGTCTGAACAGCAGCAAATCTTCATCTATTGTAAGAATGAAGCCAATGATCTTCCTAGGAGTACAATCAGATTATTACCAGTTCATAGAACTGTTGGGCCCTTCAAGTCTCCGTCCTTTTGAATTGTTAAGGTACATTTTTACAAGATGTTCAAGTAAACTACCAAATTGGAGTACTACAAACAATCTGTGTATTTAAAATCCATCCATAGCCAATATCTTATCCAAGATTTGTATCATCTCAAGAAAAATATAGAACCGAAAATTGATAAGCACAATATTAGACTGAGTTAAGTATTGTATCCAAAAAATACTAACACCCAGAAATGATGAGCTACTAAATCAAGTTGATTACCTTGTCAAATGGCGCGAGCATGTAGTAGCAATTGTTTCGAGATAGAAGTATCTGATAGCTTTTCCCACAAGGACACTTGAAGTGAATAGTTAAGCACTCGCCAGCTCTCTCAATCCACGCAGCTCCAAGACTTTCAGTATCAGACCCATCCTACAACAAGAACAATAAAAGATCCACCAAACTTATCAAAAAGCCACAAGAAAACTTAAATTATTTTGAATCCAATAAATTCATAGGAAACCTTGGGAATGTCATTGTTGTTAGTTTCAAACCCAGCTTCTTCAACATCTTCACGCATGACTTCATCCCACCACTGGCTCATCTCCCTCATCCGATCCTTAATTCTCTTCAACCTCTACAAAAAACCCAACAATAATTAAAGTGTAAAGAAAGCAATATCAGATTATAAAATTTTAAATACTGCACCAACCTTGGCACTAGGGCTCTCTCCTGAAGTGGGTGAGTGTAACAAGTTTCTTGGGGGCGTGGTGGTATTTTCCACTTGGTAAGGTGAGGAAGTAGGATCAGAAAAAGAGCGACAAAGAATGGGGGGTGCGTTAACATCATGAGGAGTGTTGGGGTTCAATGATTGTTTGTTTGGTGGTTGTGGGGACTTGATGGGGTCTGAAACGGAACGGAGAAGGAGGGGTTTGGAATTAGAAGAGGAGGGTGGGAGAGGAATCTTGGTGAAGCCGTGGAGGCGTTTGGAAGTGGGTTGTTTGAGAGGCGAAGAAGGTGATGGTCTCTTGAGTGAGCCGCACATTTTGCAGGGGGAGATGGTGGACTTGTTCACGGCTCCGGATTGAAAGCCTTCGTCTTCGTCGCGTTCTTGCAATTCCATGTATGCTTCTTCTTCACGACTCGTGGTTTGATTTCTCTCTTTCTTTGAACCTCTCTTGGTATGTATTGCTAGTTTGGTACTAGTAGTGCTACTAATTTATTTGTCATTTTTATGTGCACGTACCACGGCTCTTTTAAAGTCTTGATATTCACTTTCAAACGGGAAAAGAGTCTGGGACCCTTCGCGCTCCAAGACTAACAACTAACATCTAACCGTTTACGTTTTCAGCTCAAAAAAACCCGGCGGATAATAATAATAATAATAGGGCATATACCAAATACGCATGTACCAAATGTTTTCTTTAATTTTTTTTAATATATGTTTAGTCTACGTATTTTTATTTTACATTAAAAAGTCCTTCACCATGCTAAAAATTAATACAAAATAAAAGACTTGGACTAAATGTATATTAAAAAATGTTTGAATGACTTTTTGGTATTTGATCCATAATAATATCACTCGACCTGCTCTATAAACCGTCCAGCCTACCTGTCTTCATGTTTTTATGTTAGTGTGCGTTTGATTGACTCGGAAAAATTTTCATGAAAAATAGTTGTTTTGACTCATATTTTATCTTTGTGGTACATGGATTGTGAATATTTCATGTAAGACCAATACTTATCCACATTACAAGTGCTCCATCTCAAATCTCTTTTTTAGTGGAAAATATTTCTTATCCACCCACCAAAGAATTGGTTTCCATGAAAAATAGAATAAGTAAGACCAAAAACTCATATGTTTTTCTACTCATTTTCCAACTTCACATCTAAATGAATTATTTTCCCCGCATTTTTCATATTTGCAATCAAACATATCCTTAATGAATCGTATATCTACCCGTCTTCATGCTGATGTTGATTTTTATCGAGCTCAAATTTTATGGGGTTTATGTCAAAACAAGTGACTTGTTCATTGGGGGGAGAAAACAATATTCAAACTCAATATGTTATTTTATCACGTCAAGTTCTATTTATTTTAATTAATATCACGTTCGTGTTTAAACAAATAATTTTTTTATTGGATGAGAAAACAATATTTAAATTAAACCCGTTATCTTGTTATGTCATGTCGTATTCACACATTATTATTCATTAAGATAATTTTTTTTAATATTACACGACTTGGTACATAATCTCGTTAAAAAATTCAATTAGACCAATTAATTCATTAACATTACTAAATGTCATATTTATTAAAATTCACTATGATTAAAGTAATATTGAACTAAATAAAATCTTTAGAAAACTCAACATTTTAGTTAAATATATGGATCTTATCGGGTCATAACAATTTTTAACTGGTGCAAAGGTTAACATCAAAGTTAATCCAATAAGTACCGGGGCTGAAGGGACTATGAGCCATGAAGACATGTGGCATGACACATGGCATGACATGTGGCATTCAGAGAATTGTAGCGGTCGGGTTGTCCAGAGAACACGAAGTGGGTAAAAAATGAATCAAAGAAAATGGCGTTGGATGTGGTTGGATACAGTTTCAATATCATTCAAATACCTTAAGGATAATATCAAAGACAACGGATGATCGATATAAGAAAAGCTTAAAACTATAAGACTCTAATATCTATAAATAGACATGGCTTTAATGTTCTAGGGAATTTAATTGCACATGTCTTAGACTCTCATCTAGCATCTCAAGCATTCCAAGTCATCTTCTTCTCCTCAAAGCAACAATACTCTTCTTACCCTTCCTCGTGGACGTGGACATGCCGATCCTTCGAATCACGTAAATCTTCTTGCCAATTTTCATTACTGCACTTATATTTTGGGTCAATTTGGTATTTAGAATTACTGTAGGATCGATGCCCCCTATGATTTGGCATTGACTATAGAAAACTTGCTTGAATCCTCACCACTAGAGAATACCAGTTTTCATTTGATATGAATGCCCACCTGCCTTACCATTCCCACGATGGGAACCATATGGGATTGGAGGTCTAAAATTTAAGGAGAGAACAAACTAATTCTAGGTCCCCACCACCTCCTAGTGACGCAAGGTCTAGGGGACGCACGCCATAGAGGTGTGAACCTAGTCGTTAATGTAATACTCCCTCTACAGAGCAATGCCACGACACTTCTCGTCAACCTCGTCGGGGACCGATTGAATGAATGAGATAAGGAAATTGATCGATTGAAGATGCAACTAACCGAGACGTTTGAGGAATGTGGATCTAGTTCTGATAAGCTTGAGCATTACAGGAATGGAGAGTTCGATCCCCAAGACTCCCTTAGGCTATCCATTGGCAAAGCCTCTAAATCTAGAAGTCCATGGGAAGTGAGATCCAATATCCCTTATTTGGATCATGCTTTCGTCCAAACAAATGTCATCCGTGGTTTAATATTAACTCTCTCTCTTAAATAAGCAATTCTTGATAACAAAGATTTTATGCTCTCTTTTTCGAGGGTTTGGGTTACATATATAGAGAATAGAAGGATATTGAGTAGTCTGGGATGCCATGACTTTAGATTATTGTCGTGATGTGATCGGGTGAATCCAAGTTCGAGATTTTCATTAATCGGCCTCCTTCAGTCCTTATCTCCAAGTTGTGATTATCGATCAAGACTACCAAACACATGTCGTCCTCTCCTACAAGGTCGGGTACTTCCCCTTAAAAATATTTAGCAATGTTTTTAAAATTTACTTACTATTAGAGCCTAGTCCCATATATGGGTATCAAATCATGATTCACATTAAGTGTTTTTTTTCCAAGGATTAAGACTTATTTTAAAATTCGACTACTTAGAAAAATGTATAAGGAAATTTTTAAATGGATTTTTACCAAAGGTCTCGTAAACTAAGTATGTAAGCAAATATGTCTCCTCTACTAAGTATGTAGTCAAACAGGTCTCATTAGAAAATAATTTTACTCTAATAGGTTCCATTAGAAAATAGGTAGTAAATACTGACTACGTGTTTAACTTCTGCAAAACACACAAGGAATATTTACTAAGTGTGCTAAATATGAAATGTAATAATATTTACTATCTCTGCAAAACATGTAATAAGACTTGTTGTCAAAAAAATATTTAATGGTAATAATTAGAAAATGGCTTTATGTATACAAGACTTATATGTCAAGTTCTTTTTTTTAAATCGAGGGGAATACAAAATTGGAGACCGGAAGACGGAGGAATAGGGAAAGTGATAGGTTAAAAAAAATACACACACACACACACACACACACACACACACACACACATATATATATATATATATATATATATATATATATATATATATATATATATATATATATATATATAGAGAGAGAGAGAGAGAGAGAGAGAGAGAGAGAGAGAAATTGAAATTCAATTCTTTTTTCTCCATGTACAATAAATAACGATTGTGTTTTCTCCAATCATAATGCAACATGTAAAAAAATATTACATAAACAAAGCATATTTGAGTTGTGTTCCTTTTTCCATTGTCAACTTTATGCATAATATGATAATTATAAAACTTTATATCTTTAGTAAATATGTTTTTATAACATACCTCATTAATACAAATTAATTGGGGGAAAATACTCACAAAGGTAATTGTGTGTGTGCATGTGTGTGAAGACAAATGAAGTACTTAGTTATCAAGTAAACTTGATGCCCAAGATCGAAACTTGGTGTCTAAGAAAATTGTAATACTTGTGAAATTTTAAAAAATAACATAAAATGCATGCTAAATTGAACCTTTTAAAAATAAATACCATTTATAATAAACTATTAAACTTGCAAAAGCATAAAATGACATTTGTAAATAAATAACCAATTTAAAATTATCACAAAATATAAATATTCCTTTCTCATTAATAATCAAAGTCTTTTCCATGAACTTAAAGCAAATATAAAATATACAACTATCTATTTTTACAATAAATAAAATAAATACAAATTTTACTTTTTAATGAAAATAAAGTACACTAATCTTCTACATCGTCCATTGCATATAAAAAATCCAAATGTCTTTAATGAATACAACATGTGTATAAACCTATCGTACACATATAAAACTATAGGGGGTGAGCGAGAAACTCAGTAGCTCATAGAACTGCTCTAAATGCACTAAACATAATCGTACGTACACATGTATCAATTGTATACTCATTCTAAGATCCCAACATTATATTGATCAATAAAATTTACTCACAACGTCTCTATACAAATCTCGAGCCCATATATGAAATTTTTGCCTCACTTCTCGCGAGATGGTTTGGACTCTCGTTATACTTTCTTATCAATTACCATCTCAATAATTCATAGCACAAAAGTAAGAAACATACATACAAAGACACGACATGAAAATCCTCATCATTGCCCTAACATACCAAACCTGACATAATTGCCCAAAGAGACCCATGGCCTAGTTCATCCGATATGAGATAAAATCGTAGCCCAAAAGCACACCTCATGTCGAAGGTTGTTTGGCTAAAGGATGCCTATGTATCCTCCAATAATTTTAACAATAAAATAAAATCATTCATCCAATTTAATCAATATATAAATAAACATCCAAAAGTTGAGTATAAATTGTCTACCTAAATTCTAATCCCAAACATGCTCGAAAATCAATTTCATTTATGTTAACCCCACTACACGACATGAAAGCAACTCATACAACATGAGTGGAAAAACCGAATAATATATACAAAGTATACATATGGGATGCACTAGTAGCATGCATAACATATATAAGCAAGGGTGAATATGAGTAGCACACAATTAAAATCACAGGAGAATGAAACTACCTTAAACCATAAAAGTTAAAAATGCAGAATCAAGGTGCCAAAAAGCTTCCAAATATATTCTTGTAAATATTTATCATAATCGTTTTCCTCTTATTCAGAAAATAAGTCATTTTATATTTGATATAAATATATCTCCCAATTTCTTCTTATTTTCTCTCTCAATTCTCTAGAATTCTCTCATTAAAAGGTGTCTAACGCTCACAAACCCTAACACATATTTATATATCAGTAGATAGGTATAAAATAACTCTAATCAATTTAAAACACTTTAAGACTTTTCCCTCACTCTTCATCTCTTCAATTTCCCATTAACCCTTTCAAATTGGGGGTGCACATGATTTGGATTGGTTCGATTTTATTACTAAACCAGAACAAGAACTAGGGTTAACCGGTTCTAGGATTTTGGAATCGAAACCGTTGTTTATTAGAACCGAACCAAATCGAAACGATGGTTCTTGGATTGGTTCGGATCGATTCTCGATTGTAATCATATTTTTTTTAATAAAGGGGATTTTAGAGAAAGGTCCTCATAATTTTCAAAGTGTATAAAAATAGGACACTCCAAATAATTTTATAAATTTAGTCACTATACTAAAAACATCATGAAAAATGGTGCCGCTGGCGCAGACCAAAAAAATAAACTCCTAACTCTAAAGGGACCACACAAATAAATGTTATTGTATCACAGGGATTAGATTTATAAATTTGAAAAGCATAGTCCTAAAAATTCAAATATAGAAAGGAACATGACCCTTACCTTAATTCTCTATTTAATAAAATATTATAGTACATTTCAATTATTTTTTTAAATGTAAAAAAAACATTTTTCATTTCTTTATCATATTCAAATATAATTTTCAAGTTGGATTCGGCTTGAGATGTATTATGCGATAACCTGAGATTTTCATTCGGTTTGATTCGACGCTAACAACCATTGACAGAAGATGAGGGGTTAGAGAGATGATGTAGCATATGCCCTCGCGACTTTAACCGTGCTCATGTGATTCGGTGACTATATGTAACCCAATTGAGCTTTAGACCTTATTATATGAATTATGGGTCAAATTTGGGTAATATAGTGACCTTAGTACAATTAACTAGAATTACAATGGACTTAAAGTTAATATTGGAAAAGTTTAGGGTCGTTCGAACGAAATTCAAATCTCGTTCGAATGGTCTTCCAACGACCTTCGAATGAGACACCTCTGTATAGGATACTTAACTTTATTCGAAGCACGTTCAAACGAGATGCAATCCGGTTCGTACGAAATTGTATTTCTCATTGGAACGAGATCCATTCTCGTTGGAACGAGATGGTCAAAATCGATTTCTGCAGATTTGGAAAATGCTATCAAAACCCAGACCATTAGATTAAGATACGTGTCACGCTCTCAGGGCAACAGATCAATTCGGGATTAGAGTTTAGGGCATTTTAGGGATTTCCCTTAAGTGTTTCTAGAGTATTTAAAGCACGATAGAGCTCACTCTTGACCATTTCAATCATATTTTCCTTCTCTCTATAGCTCCTTAGAGCTTCGAATGGAGCCTAACCACCATCCCAAGCCAATAACCACCACCCTCCATCCTAAACGACCATATTTATGCCCGTCTACATCATTCATTAGACAAGATAAAAAATGATGGAGATATTGTTGGTGTTTTTTGAAGAAGAAAGGTAGTAGAAATCATGGAGTTTGAAGGGGATTTTCATGGAGCATTCAATAAGATAAGCTTGGTGGAGATAGACAACCTCTTTAAGGTCAACTTAGGAAGTGGGAGGTTATCATCTTCTTCAATATTCATCCACCCATTTTGGAGCTTCCATAAGGTCAAAAAACTCTACTCTTATCTTAAGAACTCTATTTTTTCATTGTATTGGTCTTGTAGTTGAGTTTATAAGAGTAGAATGTATATAAGATTTAAGAAGGTTATTTTTTTATGGTTTTGTGTAAAATGGTTTACAAAGAATTTCAAGAGTGTTGATTAAAATGATATTTTTAAAGAAAACTTGGTGTTAAATATTTTATTCCTAAAAATGTTTGAAAATAATATTTATCTTGTTGAGATATTTGATGAACAAACTCTTGGAGTTTTCTTGTAAGAAAATGACATTTTTGTGAAAGTGGAAATTTCTGCAAGTTTGAAGAATAAAATGTGTCTATGGTCTTAAAAAGTACATTTTTGCAAATATTATAAAATTTCTCGAATAAATTGTATGTGAAATTCATTTTCTTGGATTTTAGACTTAAAATCCCTTTTCCTATGTATAGAAACTTGTAGTATTTTGATGACAAGTATATAAACAAGTTCAATGAAGGTTTTAATGAGTTTTAATAAGAAATAAGGAAAATATAAATTCCATCCCTTAAAGTGTATTAATAAGTGTAAAAATGTGATAAGTGTATGTTTTCAAGACTTTATGTGATGATAAGGAAAAATGGTGCTTCCCTTGTAAATTAGTCTTAAAAATATCAAAGGATTTCTTTGATAAAGAAAGTAATGAAATAAAGAAATTTTCTGCAAAGTGTTGAATAAGTATTAATGAGTTAAAAATATTTAAGAAGTTAGTGTGTGTAACTTAATAATATTTTTTAGGAAATAACACTTGTGAAAATGGAGGAAAAGACAAGTTTGGAACAAATGGGTAAAATGGTAATTTTACGTAAAGTGGAACATTTTTATGAAATAAAAATGTTGGAAAATGTTTTACACAAAATGGTCCTAAATGAAAGTGATTTTGAAAATAAAATCATCGCAAGTGTATAAAGGACAAGAAATGATGATTTTCAAACTATAACACAAAATGGGGTGAGATCTTCCCATTTTGGCTTCGACCAGTAAAAGTGGAATAATGTGGACAATGGATAAATGTTAAAACACATTAATATAGAATCAGATGAGACCGGTAATAATTAAGAAGGCCCGGAGACCTGGGGTGAAAGACCTAAAATCACTGGCCAAAGCATATGGTAGCATAACCGGCGGTGTGGAGTCCGTTAAAGTATGCGAATATTTGGCGAATTTCGAGAAAAATATAATGAAATATGAAAAATGTCAAGAGATGGGTTGTTTGATGAATATAAAAAAAGATAACCTAACTTAAATGCAATTGTAAATGTTCCGGTTAAAAGATAATATGGACAAGTAATGAGAGAAATTGGCTAATGTCCATGAAATAAAGGAATGGTAAATTGAAGTAATTAAGTGGGTAATTGATCAACCTAAATAGGTTTAAACCATAACTAACACAAGTATGTGTTACGAAAGGTTTTCAATGAAAAGTAGGTATTTTCTAACAAGGTGCTTGCGTGTGTTGAAAGGTGATTTTCAAGAAAAATACTAAGGTAAATTTGGTATAAGTAAATGGGAATATTTCGATAAAAGAAGTGTCTTTTACTAAACAAATGGTATCTTGTTCAAAGTATTTAACCTGATATCTTAATCGAAATATAAATGTCGAGTCAAGTAAAAAGAGGTTTTTTATAAGATTAAAGTTTTTGGAATAAAACGATTTCATGCATTAATATATATGCATGTGCACGTAGGTAGGGGTGGAAATTTTAGAAACGACACGAAAAAACGACAAGAAATTGACCCGAAATTGACACGATGTTTCATGTTCGTGCCATTTTTTTTGACACGAAGTCGTGTCGTGTCGTAATTATGAGTCGTGTCATGTTATTGTGTTATCGTGTTTTTTAGGCCTGAAATTTAAGAAATTATGGTTATCGTGTCGTGCCGTGTTATTTTTTATTCGGGTCGTGTTCGTGTCAGCTAAAAAAAACACGAATTCGTGTCGTGTCGTGTCCGAAAAAACCTTATCGTGTCGTGTCGGGCCAAAACACGACCCGTTGAGCCGAATTTCCACCCCTACACGTAGGTAAATGTGTTAGAGTCTCTTTTCATCCACTCGATTCTATATTGCATTGTTGTATTTTTCCCTTGAGCATTCGACTCATTCCCTCCTCATTGTTACAGCAAGTTGTGTGCAGTTCCGCATTTTGAGAGCGTTACGCTGGTAAGTATCCATTTATTTTACGTTAGTAGCTCTGTATGCTTGGATTCCGGGGAAGCTTCCTACGTGTCCCTCACGTAATTTGATTTAAATTAGAATTTAATGCTAAATAAGTGAAATGTCAATTATATAAAACTATATTAGCAACATTATCTAGGTTGTCTTATCGCACTTCACACCTAAAGTTCGGGTCAGACCGGGTTGACCATGGATAAGCCATAAATCTGGGTTAAGACGTTACATATGGTGGGTTAGAGAGATGAGGTATAGGGATGGATTCGGCACCGAGTGATGAGGGGTTAGAGAAATGAGGGATAAAGAGAGAGACGAAAGGTTAGAGAGCTGAGATGCAACGCTTTTGAAAGAATGAGAGGTAAAAGTCTTAGGGTTTTTTAAGTAGAATATATATATATATATATATATATATATATATATATATATATATATATATATATATATATATATATATATATATATATATATATATATATGTGTGTGTGTGTGTGTGTGTGTGTGTGTGGTTCAGTGACGGATTCATTTTCGGTTGGATCGGATTGGCTTTATACTGTAATCAGGAACCAAATTGAAAAACTATTTATGTAAAGAATCGGAAGCGAACCATTAGTCTAAAAATCGAACTGAATCGACCCGATCCAATATAGTCGGTTTGGTTAGATTTATCGGATTTTCGATTCCACTATGCACCCCTACTTCAAATTCCCTCATAAATGCCACGTTAAATAAGCCTTAAGTATCATATTTATTATTTAATAAATAATATTATTCTTAATTTCATTTTTATTATTTATAATAAAAATTAGCACATAAATACATGCAAAATTCGATCACAACTCAACATCCTCATCTCTCTCACTTAATCTCCCTCGAACTCACAAATAAAGTCAAATTAACTAACAAATTAGCACCATATTAAGCACATTACAAATAATATTCATTTAAAATTATTGTTTTCTTGTTTTATATTTTAAAAGAACTCTTAATATTTCCAAAATATAGAGTATAGCGTTACCATGCCCAAAAAATAAAATAAAATAAGCACCATCTCTAGTACTAGCTAATTTTAAAACTAGTCAAATAAAAACTCAATAAATTCCACATAAATTCTAATTAATTAAAACATGTCCATATATATACATTTTATACTTCTTTTTGTTTTAATCCTTATATTATTTAAATAATTTCAATAAAAACTGTTAAATGCCACATAATTAGTTTTGTAATTCACAAATATACTTGCAAATAATTATAACAATTAATGTAATACTATTTTAAATTAGATCCCAAAAATGTGGGGTGTTATAAAAACATAGTGACCAAGTTCCAATGGGCAATTCATGCTCTTATCAATGCCTATAAATACGGAGTTAAAGTAAACAAATATACCAAATGAGCAACAATCGAGTTATGTAAGTAACCAAAGAGATGAGAGAAAAATTCACATTGTGTTTGCAAAAGTGAGCCAAGACTAAGTATGTAACAAGTCCCAAATATTTTATAGTGAAAGTGGGTATGAGTTGTGGACGTAGGTAAAATTTATCGAACCATGTAAATATACATCTTGTGTATTATACGGTATTTTCTTGCATTATTATTCTCATATTATCTTTCCCAACATTCTAATTTTGGATTCACGCCCAAATTGCAGTGTTTCCAAAAGGGTAGTATCTTTTCAAAAGGGTGGTATTTTATTATTCTCTTGATTCATTGAATCCCAATGTCCTGAAAAAATTATTAGTGGAATTAGTAACACCTCATTTTCGAATAATTGGTATCTGAGCTCTTTATATTATCTTTCAGAACCTTGGGCACAGAGTATGTTTAATAAAAATACTATGCGAAGCTAATTTTTTTAATATTCAATATATTTGTTTAAGTGGAAGTAATGGCATCAGAGAATGAGACATACAAAGTCGATGGATGCTTGGAAAATCCACTGGGTGAATAGTGTGATGAGATGAAGGATTTCGAATGGCTATTATTAGATAAAAAAATCTCTTGGTACTGTGAGGCTATCACCTACATGGTTAATTTATTTTCATAATTTGCAAAACTTGATTAATTTTTTTTCTAGTTTTTTGGATAAATTGTCAAATATACTATGCAATATACTTTTCATATAGAAATACTATTTTCTTATAAACTACACCATTTTCTATATATTTTAAGTATGGGTGTTGTACGTTGGGAACAAATATTCTTAGAGTTTTTTGACAAAATATTTTTCAAACTTTGGTGACAAGAACTAGAAAAAAATCCTCGGGCAACAGCGCGACCTGCTCCCCGCATCGAATAGGTTTTCGCTGGTACAAACTTCATCATAAAAAAACCCTATATATTTACACGAGTTGAGTTCTCCTTAGGATCACTATAGCAACCGTTTTCTTCGTTGCAGCGGAGCTGCTCTAAAGTACTCAAATTGCACTTTTAAGCAACTTTTCTCAAAGCTCTCGTTGGGAAGCGTTTTAAGGACAATATTTTGCTTTAATTAGACCTAGACTAGACTACTGAAGACCACGAGTGTGTGTTACCTAAACTACAAGCCTCCTAAGTTTTCCCTCGCGCATGGGTATATAATTATGTGTCCAACACCCTTCCAAATACTAGCTAAATAGTTAAACGTTTGCGGAATCGTTAAAATACATATTATATGTGTAGTATTTTATAGAAAACGTATAGCTTAGTTTTTCCCACCCTACTGAGTGTTCGCTCACACCTTCTTTTTATCTTAAAACCCCACCACCACCCCAGGTACATCAAGTAAGGACGTTGGCAAGGACGCCGGTAAGACTCCTTAGGGTAATAATCATCGTTAAAAGCTTTGTTATTATATTTAAAACTGTCTTTGAAACATTGAATTTGGAATATTTAAATCATTTTACTCGGGACATTAGCCAAGTGATTTAATGATACATGGACAACTATGATTTATTTTTCATTTATTTGGTATTGTTGGATTAAACGAATTTTCTAAATAAACCTTGTTAATTAACCTAATTACTTAAAGTGATCACTTGTTTCTCTAATTTACACCGGTAATTTAATCCTTACAAAATTGTGCAATTAAAGGATTTTTCTTAAATAATAGAATTTGACTTTCCCCCTCCCCCCTTAACTCCTTGACTCGGTGCGGGTTGACCCGACGGTGACCCAAATTCGGGTCGGGGCGTTATAGCTAGTGATTTCTGTTCCTAGATCTAGTTGTTGATGCTTAAATCTTATTTGAGGATATAAATCATTTAGGACATGGAGGTTACGCTAATATAACTCCACACTTTGATGACACGAATTATATTCATTTGAAAGTGAAGATGACAGCTCATTTAAAATCAAGACACTAGCCCATAACACAATGACGTTATTAAGATCAACAAGTCTAGCACCAAAAATAATTGGTATAACAGAGATTTAATTTTAAGATCGACAAGTCTAATATCAAGCTTTTAGCAAAGATAAAAATAATCCAATGTGAACAATAAGAAGACCTTAAAAGTTTTAAACGTGTTCAATTGGATAATGATAAGCTTAATGACAATGTTGTGTAATACCCCGTATTTTTATAGCTTTTAAAATTATGGGATTTATTAAATTTAATTGAGATAAATTAATTTAATTTTAATCCGGAATGTTGCTTTGAATATTTACTAGCGTGACGAGAGTTAGTAATTATTGGAAATTTGTTATTTGTTGCATATTACTGGATGAGTATAGTAATATATGAGATTTATTTTTATAATGTTGTCAAGAGTGAATTAAATGACTATTTCGAAAATTTAAGTCGGGACGTGCCCGTGTCATGTCAGGACTAATTTTGTTAAATAAAAAGTAAATATTTTATAAGTTGTTCGTATGGTCGTTTCGAGTGCGCCAACGCGTTCGGAAGGGTCGAGATAGTCAAAAAGTATACCCGGGGGTTTAGTTTGGGTCTCGGGGCGTTTTTAGGCCTAATTGGTGCCCCGGGGGGGGCATTTTAGTCATTTTACATAAGTGGGTAATTAAACCAACGAATTTCAGCCAACCTATATCAGCCATTAGGTCAGCCTCTTAGGGTTAGAATATTCACAAATTAAGTGACGGCCATTGCAGAAGAGAGGAGAGAGCTCCAAGGCAATCCAAGGCCAAAAAGCCACCGGTTTGCACCGCCACCACCACCACCGCGTAGATCACGAGTCGAGGAACGCAGCCATACCAAAATCAGCCGTGAATCTGCATACCAAAATCCCAGGCAAGTGTTTAAACTTGCTATTTTCGTTGATGCAATCTTCATGTTAGCTTAGGAATGAATTGTGATAAAAACTATGGAAGAAAACCCCATTTTTTATAGGAGAACCCATGTAGTATTTATGTATATGTTGATTCTGGAAACCCTTGCCATGTAGAGGTAATAATCCACGAAATTTGGTGATCATAATAAAGAAATATTGGAGAAAGATTCATTAGAAATCTGTTTAAGAAAATTCTAGGGTTCTTGATAATTGGACATGATTTTAGGTTGAAAATCCATGTTTAATGATAGTTATACACATGCTTTACGTTATAAACACCTGGTATAATGTTATGATGATGATAGTAGGATTTTTGGGACGATTAGAATGGAAAAACATAGTTTTGGATGAAGAAGTTTGATGAATCCCGTAACTGCATTCTGCAGAATTTTGCCCAGACCTGCTTGATCGATCGATCGAGCCTAGAGCATCGATCGATCGAAGGTTCGATCGATCGACCCCTCCTGGCAGACTCCTATTTCCCTTATTTAATTAGTTAAATTAAGTTTATCGTGAAATAATTTTTGGGCATTCTAAATAAAATGATTTGGGAGACATTGAGGACCAGTAGGGTATATGAAATAATGTTGGAACCTTTAATATTCAACGAGAATGAGATTTATGGGATATTTACCTTAGGTTGTTAGATTTATGAATTTAAAGGGTGAGGTACGTAAGAGAGCTACGTTGGAATCTAATAAAGTCACTTACTGAATTTCAGATTTGTGAGGATATAGCCCACGAGTGTTAGGTAATAAGTGAGAAAACCCTTCGAGTTAAGGTTAGGAATGAAACCTTATACGTAATTCTATAAATGTGAAATTAAGGATAAATGGTATAATTACGGGTGATGAGAAGAACCTATATAAATTTGATAAAGTGGTATATTTATATGATTGTGTGTACATATATTATATGCATGTGAAAAATCATACCCACGCTACTTGCTATCCCTGAGGTTTCCGCGCTGGGACAAGTCTTATCTCGATGGGACCTTTATGGGGGATATTGACTTGTACCCTAGAAGATAGATGTCCTTGGTACAGGCTATCGATGTGATAGTTCGGACGGTCCTAAGAGATGCCGGTATGTGCCATCCTCTTAGAGACTTGGAATCTATGCTTCGCCTCAATATTGTTTGTGTATTTATGTTAATACAATTCGAGAGTGATTCCGAATGTATTCCCCTTAATATGAGTGATATGGGGATTTGGATAGTAGAGTATGCACGCACCATAGTTTTATTCGGGGTGCTGTTATATATATATATATATATATATATATATATACATTATACGAGTAGTTAATATATATATATATGAGATTATGAAATTTGAGACTGACTACTGTGATTTGATAAGTAGGACATGGTTGTTGACTCATATTATAAATACTTGTTTTGAGAAAGTATAAAATGTCACGGGTACTATATAAATTTTTACGAAGTTAAAAATAGAGAACTTTGGCTACAAATTGGAACATATTTTTTAAAGTAAAATCGTGTATTGTAAATCTTACGAGTAATCTAAGATAGGTTAAATCTTTTAGAAAGACTAGTGCAATAATTGATAAAACAAACCGTTGGGAAGATTAGTGCGATAGGTGTGCACATTAGAAGAGAGGTGAGTATTTCTCAAGAGAGCGACGCACTAATATGTTGTTGCATTGGCCTGTATCAATTTAAATACTTGCTAAACGTATTTTAAATCAAACACACTTTCGGGCTCTGACCCGTTTCTTTTTCTCTCTCTCTCTCTTGTATATATATGTATATTTTCAGGTGCCCAGCCACAGAGGCGTCTTGCTTAGGATCCCTTGAGAAGAACGAGCTGCAGCTTAGTTGGGAGTTGCAGGTCACTTGAGTAGACGGCTTCCGTTATTGACTCCACTCCTAGTACTCTCATTTATTGGGCACGTGTCGCCCCTTTTCATCATTTCATTTGTTGTAGGGACATTTATATTTCAGTTATTTCTAGTATTGTTCTATGGGATTTATTCGGGATGGATTTATGATTTTAGTTTCATATGTTGACATTCGATTGACGAATGTATTATGTTATTTAGTTTATTGTGGTGTGATTCTTAATTGTAAAATGTTGTTAATAAAACAAATGTTTTTCTTTAAATCAAATTTGGAAAGTATGTATGAAAAATGGTTTTGACACTTAGCTTAATTATTTAGGGTGTTAAATTGGAAAATGTATTTTTATCGACAGTGATGCTGAGAATGAACCAACTGTTTACCTTGATTTAATTTAATAAAGGAGTGATCGCCCGGTATTTAATTAGGCGGGGTGTCACAGGTGGTATCAGAGCATCAGGTTCTAGTGTCCTTAGGATCTGTACGGCTTATTATGCTTTCAGCATAGCTTTGTTCGTTATCGAGCCCTATGTTTAGGATTGTCGATTCCTTTGGCGAGATTTCGTTCTCCTGCTATAATGTGTATGCATTAGTGAATTCTAATTTCGTTCGGATGTGTGCGTGTGCCGAACGATGACGGATGTTAGAAGAAGACCGTTAAACGTACATCAGGAGGCAGGGCTCAGTTGAGATTAGGAAATATATTCGAGGATGACGACCGTAGTCGAGGTCACATCCATTATGGCACGAGAAGCCAAGACTTGAAAGGCGACTAAGGTGCAGCAATGATTTTCAAATGTTGTTATAGTCAAATGAGGTACGGGGGTAAACTTACCCAACGTTTTACAAAAACGTGTAAAGACTATCAACGGGAAATTTTAGAAACACGAAAATTGTATGTGTCTTTACCAAAGGCGGTAAAGTATCCAAAGGCTTAAATGTAGAACGAAGTGTGGCAAACCGAAAGTGGAAATTTAGATAAAAAATTTCTTGGCTTTCGGGACGAAATTATAATGGTTGGAGACAACCACCAATTTTAGAAGTGGAATGCTATGCCTATAGGAGAACCTGAGGTACAGTGTTGACCGTATGTTCCTTCCTTAACTGTTCAGGATGAGAAGCAAATGTGGTTCTGAACTCTTCGAGGGAGGGCATATCAGGGGTCCATTCGTGAATTTGAATCTTAACCGTTAGCCAATTTTGTGTTAGAAGATGTAGATACAAGTGGGGGAAACGACTCCAAGTGGAAGACCAACTCGTAATAATAGTTGATAAAACTCGAGGAGGAAATTCTGATGGACGAACGATCCAGAGGTTGACATTGTCATATGGTGTCAGAATAGATGATAACGCTTCTTTGTGGAGGAAGTTAAAGGAATCGATGAATTTAGTCGAGAATGAGACTGAATGCAACGGTGGTGGTATAGCACCACAGAAGGATGTGGATACACATCAGGAAAACCATTTAAATGCTTCAGACAGTTAAATTCTTACCAAGTGATGGTAAATTCAGTAAGTACTAGTATAGATAGTAACATGATCTTTATGGCCTAAGAAGGCTATGGAACAACCGGGATGGTTAACAGAAATCGAGTCTACTAATGTCCGAGGAAAGAACAATCCTAACCTGGTTAGTAGGACAGGTGATAGGTGAATTATGTGTTGAGGTATTTTATGCGGAGTGAGATCGCTCACGATAATATGTTCCAAAGTAAGTATAAGGGCAAGAATACGGTGCCTAGTAAAAGGCAACGAGTAAAGTAATATTGTTTGGTTTGTGTAGACGTGTTACGTCCGGAAACCATTTGCACAGTCAAGACGATTGTCAAGGTAGAAGTGTATGTTGTATCCTCAGAGGATGAGGCGTGTTTATGTGACACGAGCGAGTCACCATATTTTGATCATTTCTAGATTAGCATGCGAGACGAGATTAATGCATATAATTAGAAATGTTACCATTGTGTGAATATTTTTCCTTAGTGTAGCGGGATTTTCTTTAGAGCTATCCGCGGAGGATGGGTGAGTATATTAATAGTGTTTTATACTTTATGGAGATTGCTTGTTGTAGTGATGCGATACACGAGTATGATTTTATCTTTATTAAAATGTTATAAAAATGGGTAGTATGATAGTGGGCATTTATTGAGAGGCTATTGGAGTAGTTGCATTGATGCAACATGTTTCATGTTTGCTTTGGCGAGGCTTACCTGTAAGGAAGTTGGACTCGCACTTATATTATCTATCCTAGAGACTTCGGAGGAGATAGTGGGCTCGAGATATTCGATGCCAATGTATGTATAGACTTTGTTAGTATAATTTCGTATGTATCGGGATTTACCGTTGAGCGAAAAGATTTGACTCAGTATTATGTTTAGCACTCCGGGCTTAGTGATAGGAGGAGTGCATTGTTATATTTAACCTTTAGAGATGTGGGAGTTAATCTTTATACCCCTATTATTAGGGAAAGAAATTTTGAGAATTCCGATTGTATGTATTCGAGGCTTATGGAATGCGATTACCATCAACCAATACGGTAGTGAAATTGCTGAAACGTTCTTTATTAAGCATAATTACGGGAGAATTGTAACTTTTCTGTCAAGGGACAGAATAAAGGGGTATATACTATGGACGGAGGACCTAACGGATTTTGATAACCAACAATGCTAGGTAGTAGTGTATCGGGAGGGTTCCTTGTTTGGATTTCGCTTCGCGAGACATCCCACGCATGAAACTTAGCGTAAGGTTGGAAATAGGGAGACGTTTGGTCACTATTCCACGAGTTTGGTACCCTGGTCGAAATGGGATCAAGTAATTATGTATGTAAGTTGGAAGTTGAATTTTATTTTAAGGTTATTGGAGCCGGATCTTGTGGTAGGAAAACATTGAAAGTTATCCCCACAAGTTGAGGGGTGGAACTATGATAAGGAGAATTTAAGAATTCTGATTTCTAGGGTGATTGAAGAGTACCCGAATATCATAACCGCGTACAGAACACAAAGTGAATAAAAAGTTGGAATGATTTTTAGCATGGATTATCTGGAAAGAACTTTATACTATACAAAAGAGATGACCTATAATTATTTTGATGAATAGAGCGTTAGTGATTTACTTTAGTTGTTGTACCTATTTGGGAAAATTGTTGTACTAATCTGAGAAAGGTTGAGAATTATTATTCCTCTTTTATTATCATGGAATTTGAATGCCCTATTCCTTCTATTCCGTTGAATTTAGTTAGTTCTACAGATGAGTAGCACGCCGTTCGCTCTCCCAGGGCGGTCGGAGTGTTGCAAAAATGTGGGCATTTTGGTTAACAACAGTTAAAATGGTCCGAATCGAAGGGACGTGAAAATAGACGTGTGAAATATATGTTTGTGGGAATATTATGACGAAGTGGAAGTGATAGAGTGGATTAAACGTCACATGAGGGGCGATAATCCATACATAAGTGTGCAATTAGAATAGCACGCCCTAACTTGATTGGAAGGCTTTGGAAGCCGTTCAAGAATTGGTATTCCTTGAATAGAGTATAATTTAATGATTATGAAGAACACCCGGAGCGGAGTTGTTATTAGTCAAGTGTGAGAGAGACTTGCGCATACAAAGAGTAAGGATGTTAGTATGGTATAAGAGATCCAGAAGTGCGCTTCGTGGAGAGAAGAGCACGGGTCGGAACTTTCGGCCTACTCCATGGAGGAAGGGGAGTATTACGTGTCACTTAAGGTGAGACATTTCAAGGGAAGAATCAATGTTTAGCGAGACGTAGTGAGTAGTCTCTACATACACCGCCCATAAGTAAGGTTTGATTGAAAGCGAAGAATCAACTAAAGAATTTTGTGTTTATCGACAATTCCTGAAATTGGAAGAGGTCGGTAAAGTTGGTACAGTTCTTGGATGGGTTGCCATCGTCAAAACAAGATTAAGGGTTCATCCCGAACATGTGAATTAAGCCGAGGAGAAGGAAGTGATTGATATTCCTTTGGGATCGTTTATTATATTAACTAGTATGCCCCAGACTTCCTTTGAAAGGAAGGATCGCGCCAGTGCATAGTCCGACGTAGTATAAATTCCTGAATCAGGATGAGATTGGTAAATCCCACCTTTGATATGGGATTTCAGGAACCAGCGGAGATAAGGTTTCGTTTCGAGTAGGATATACCACCCGTAGCCAGGGAATAGGCGCACGGTGATTAAAGATTTGTGGAGCCACGTGAAGGAGATTTTGGAATCTGGATACGTTGATTTCAAGAATGCTCTGTAGAAGCACTCGTACCTGTTTGTCGCGTACAAGGTACTTATTAAGGTTTTGTTATGGAAGAACCTCGACTATTCTCCTTCTGTATGTTTAGAGGAGAGTAGATAATCATAATTTTTGGATCGGTCGAGAAAATACCCGATAACTATGGTATAATTCCACGACTGTTTTAGGCGAACAAGTGGTCAAATGTTCGTAATATTTTCTCAGAATGGAAGTTTTGTATATAAATGATCCGAGCAATTGTCTATAGTAGGGTGCGGCCTCCTAATGTTAGTGAGATAATGAAATGCATAACGTATAAGCGTGACTTATGCGAATGTTGTCGGTTGGGAGCATAAGGTGAAGTATCTCTAATGAGAATGTAAAACAATGTTGCTGTGAAAAAAAAGGGCTATAGTAATTGAGCGCCGTAATGTGTAGTTAGTTTGTGTACGGAAAAGGATATCCAGAATTGTGCTATCGGATAGGCCTTATTTTCCGAATTTCGGGACGAAATTCAGTTATTATGGGGGAAGTATGTAATACCCCGTATTTTTATAGCTTTTAAAATTATGGGATTTATTAAATTTAATTGAGATAAATTAATTTAATTTTAATCCGGAATGTTGCTTTGAATATTTACTAGCGTGACGAGAGTTAGTAATTGTTGGAAATTTGTTATTTGTTGCATATTACTGGATGAGTATAGTAATATATGAGATTTATTTTTATAATGTTGTCAAGAGTGAATTAAATGACTATTTCGGAAATTTAAGTCGGGACGTGCCCGTGCCATGTCAGGACTAATTTTGTTAAATAAAAAGTAAATATTTTATAAGTTGTTCGTATGGTCGTTTCAAGTGCGCCAACGCGTCCGGAAGGGTCGAGATAGTCAGAAAAGTATACCCGGGGGTTTAGTTTGGGTCTCGGGGCATTTTTAGGCCTAATTGGTGCCCCGGGAGGGCATTTTAGTCATTTTACATAAGTGGGTAATTAAACCCACGAATTTCAGCCAACCTATATCAGCCATTAGGTCAGCCTCTTAGGGTTAGAACATTCACAAATCAAGTGACGGCCATTGGAGAAGAGAGGAGAGAGCTCCAAGGCAATCCAAGGCCAAAAAGCCACCGGTTTGCACCGCCACCACCACCACCGCGTAGATCACGAGTCGAGGAACGCAGCCATACCAAAATCAGCCGTGAATCTACATACCAAAATCCAAGGCAAGTGTTTAAACTTGCTATTTTCGTTGATGCAATCTTCATGTTAGCTTAGGAATGAATTGTGATAAAAACTATGGAAGAAAATCCCATTTTTTATAGGAGAACCCATGTAGTATTGATGTATATGTTGATTCTGGAAACCCTTGCCATGTAGAGGTAATAATCCACGAAATTTGGTGATCATAATAAAGAAATATTGGAGAAAGATTCATTAGAAATCTGTTTAAGAAAATTCTAGGGTTCTTGATAATTGGACATGATTTTAGGTTGAAAATCCATGTTTAATGATAGTTATACACATGCTTTACGTTATAAACACCTGGTATAATGTTATGATGATGATAGTAGGATTTTTGGGACGATTAGAATGGAAAAACATAGTTTTGGATGAAGAAGTTTGATGAATCCCGTAACTGCATTCTGCAGAATTTTGCCCAGACCTGCTTGATCGATCGATCGAGCCTAGAGCATCGATCGATCGAAGGTTCGATCGATCGAGCCCCAAGCTTCGATCGATCAACCCCTCCTGGCAGACTCCTATTTCCCTTGTTTAATTAGTTAAATTAAGTTTATCGTGAAATAATTTTTGGGCATTCTAAATAAAATGATTTGGGAGACATTGAGGACCAGTAGGGTATATGAAATAATGTTGGAACCTTTAATATTCAACGAGAATGAGATTTATGGGATATTTACCTTAGGTTGTTAGATTTATGAATTTAAAGGGTGAGGTGCGTAATAGAGCTACGTTGGAATCTAATAAAGTCACTTACTGAATTTCAGATTTGTGAGGATATAGCCCACGAGTGTTAGGTAATAAGTGAGAAAACCCTTCGAGTTAAGGTTAGGAATGAAACCTTATACGTAATTCTATAAATGTGAAATTAAGGATAAATGGTATAATTACGGGTGATGAGAAGAACCTATATAAATTTGATAAAGTGCTATATTTATATGATTGTGTGTACATATATTATATGCATGTGAAAAATCATACCCACGCTACTTGCTATCCCTGAGGTTTCCGCCCTGGGACAAGTCTTATCTCGATGGGACCTTTATAGGGGATATTGACTTGTACCCTAGAAGATAGATATCCTTGGTACAGGCTATCGATGTGATAGTTCAGACGGTCCTAAGAGACGTCGGTATGTGCCATCCTCTTAGAGACTTGGAATCTATGCTTCGCTTCAATATTGTTTGTGTATTTATGTTAATACAATTTGAGAGTGATTCCGAATGTATTCCCCTTAATATGAGTGATATGGGGATTTGGATATTAGAGTATGCACGCACCATAGTTTTATTCGGGGTGCTGTTATATATATATATTATACGAGTAGTTAATATATATATGAGATTATGAAATTTGAGACTGACTACTGTGATTTGATAAGTAGGACATGGTTGTTGACTCATATTATAAATACTTGTTTTGAGAAAGTATAAAATGTCACGGGTACTATATAAATTTTAACGAAGTTAAAAATAGAGAACTTTGGCTACAAATTGGAACATCTTTTTTAAAGTAAAATCGTGTATTGTAAATCTTACGAGTAATCTAAGATAGGTTAAATCTTTTAGAAAGACTAGTGCAATAATTGATAAAACAAACCGTTGGGAAGATTAGTGCGATAGGTGTGCACATTAGAAGAAAGGTGAGTATTTCTCAAGAGAGCGACGCACTAATATGTTGTTGCATTGGCCTGTATCAATTTAAATACTTGCTAAACGTATTTTAAATCAAACACACTTTCGGGCTCTGACCCGTTTCTTTTTCTCTCTCTCTCTTGTATATATATGTATATTTTCAGGTGCCCAGCCACAGGGGCGTCTTGCTTAGGATCCCTTGAGAAGAACGAGCTGCAGCTTAGGTGGGAGTTGCAGGTCACTTGAGTAGACGGCTTCCGTTATTGACTCCACTCCTAGTACTCTCATTTATTGGGCACGTGTCGCCCCTTTTCATCATTTCATTTGTTGTAGGGACATTTATATTTCAGTTATTTCCAGTATTGTTCTATGGGATTTATTCGGGATGGATTTATGATTTTAGTTTCATATGTTGACATTCGATTGACGAATGTATTATGTTATTTAGTTTATTGTGGTGTGATTCTTAATTGTAAAATGTTGTTAATAAAACAAATGTTTTTCTTTAAATAAAATTTGGAAAGTATGTATGAAAAATGGTTTTGACACTTAGCTTAATTATTTAGGGTGTTAAATTGGAAAATGTATTTTTATCGACAGTGATGCTGAGAATGAACTGTAATACCCCGTATTTTTTGCTATAATTATTTTTGGGATTAATTAATTAAATGCGTATTAATTGGAAATTAATCCGGGTTAAAAATACTAACGAGATGCGAGTTGGTATTTGATTATGTGCATACATGTTTTTATATTAATATTGAATTATGAAAAATTTGTCGTGAGATTGATATACGGCATTTTGGGAATTTTGTTGAGACTTGTATGACCGCCGCGTCATGGTGTATTATTTTAATTATAAAAGTGAATTTAAATTCTATTAACCGTATGGTCGTTTCGAGTGCGCCAACGCGTCCGAAAGGGTCGAGATAGTCAGAAAACACTAGCCGGGGGTTTAGTTTGGGTTCCGGGGTACTTTTAGGCCATACTGGCAATATAAAGGGTATTTTGGTAATTTCGTATTTTTAGGAATTAAAAGTGACGAAAATTAGAGGAGTAAATCTGATTGGGAATAGACCAACTAAACCCACTAACCAACCTTTAATGACCCAATAGGCTACGGAGGTTATCATTTAGGTTTCCAACTTTCCCAAAGAAAACCCTAGCCACCATAACCACCTTTGGAGAAGATAGCTTGGAGAGGGAGAGAAAGAGAAGGAATTCTGCAGAATCTTTACAGAAATCAACACCAAATTCAGAGACAATAAAGGCAAGTGATTTAAATTCTTTTAATTCAGAGAATGTTTCCTCCATGTTAGATAATTTGAAGATTTACAATTGTTCTTGAAAGATAAAAGAAAACCCATGTAGTTTGGAACTTAGAACTTGAAAATCTTGAGGAGAATTGCATGTAGAATGATAGGTAGATGATTATTCTCATGATATTTGTGATTGGAAGAAATTAAAACGGATTTTTATTAGGTTAATTCATGATTTAAAATGTTAGGGTTTGTGTTCTTGAAAAGAATTGGGGAAAAGTGTAGAATCTTGTGATCTAATGATGTTTAGGATGTATTAATTCCTTAAAAGGTGTTAGTATATGACCTTAGTATGTTTTAGGATGATTGGAGACCTTAAAACATAGTTGGGACGAAGTTTAGAGGAGATTTGAGGAGTAGAAATTGGGTGAAAAACGATTTTGGAATTTCTGGGCTCGCAGCTGGTAGCTCGTTAGAAACCAACCCAGGTCGTTCGAACGAGCTCTTTCGAACGAGCTTCTAACGAGTTGACCAGTCGCTTCTAACGAGGGGCAATTTCGTTCGATAATCTCGTTCGAACGAGATATCGTTAGAAGGTACAGTTCGTTCGAACGAACTGGATCTCGTTCGAATAGTCTCGTTCGAACGAGACTTCTAATGAGCTGACAGTGGAATCTCGTTCGAACAGTCTCGTTCGAACGAGACTTCTAACGAGTTGACAGTTTAGGCCTTTTTGGCCTGTTTTGATTTTTGGAGTCCCGTAAACTTGTTCGAGGGTAGAGTTAACATTCCTTTGATGATGTATTGATAGATTTGGGACTTTTGGGTTATTATGAGGAGTAAATTATATTCGAGTGATTTGAATCAATGAACCGTTTGGGTTGAGACGTGAGTGTCTACTACGACGTGAGAATAGATTATGGCGCGTATGATTATAAACCGGAATCGTATAAAGTGTGTAAATTATAGATTGGTACGAGAATGAGAATAGTACTACGATTAAACTACGGGATTACTAAGGCGTGTGTTTACTTAGTATTGGTATATGAATTGTGTGTATGACATACCTACCATACTTGCTATCACGGGAGGTTTGCGTTCGCTTAGGGCCCTCTAATCCTTGTGTTGCCCGGATTTAGACTGGTTACCTTGATGAACATAGGTCATAGAAAGACTTATTGGGATATTAATAAGTCCGCTGATCGTGGGAGCGTAGGTATGTGCGTGACCCATGTGATGTGACTGTGTTCGCCTCCATTATTTGTGATGTTGTTATCTGTGAACTATTCCTGAGAGATTCGGAATATGTAATCCTTATGTACGTGATGTACCGGGATGGATAGCAGAGTATGTGTGCACCGTAGCTTAGTTCTCGGGGTGCTTGTATTGTATATTTATGATGTGAATAATATACACTTAATTAATGGGAACCTTCATGTTAATGTTGTGAATATAATTACGGTATTATTTCGAGAAACATAACGAGTTAGCTGATAGTGAAATATATTGCATATTGAGCATCTGAATTTACATTAAACCCCTACTTAATTACGAGCGTTATAATGTTAATAGAACCGAGTAAAAAGGGTAGGACCTATGACAGTCTAGCTAGATATGATGGCACTTAGCTAGTGGTTTGTGTCGTTGTAGATGGGTACTTACGTTAGGAGTGCACAGTTAGACGAGAGGTGAGAATATCATGTGAGTGCACGTCCTAACATGTACTTTGCATTTAATGTTTTAAATGTTTTTAAAGCACTTGCAGGTTTTTAAAATATCTCCACATTCGGGATCTGACCCGTTTGCTTTCAAATCTATTTTCTTTGTAAAACCATTTTAGGTGCACAGCCACAAGGACACCATGCATAGGATACTCATTCGGGTGACGAGCTTTAGCTGTTTGTGGAAGCTACAGGGATTTGCTTGTAGACGCTTCTATCACTTGGATTCCAGATTCATTATCTATCAGTTGTAGGGCATGTTGCCCATTTCTATTAGAGTTACATTTCCATTACAGTTTTCAGACTTTGGCATGTATTGTTTTAGTATTCGGTTTACTTATTTCAGTTGTGGGATTGTAGTGAGGAGTTTTCCTCCAGATTTTATTTACTTTATGTGATGGTTACTCTATTTACTTCTTTATGGTGAATGGTGTTATTATTCTTTATTACACTTGCTGCATGTTAATCCGACTTAAATTAAAATTTGGCACTTACTTTTTAAATACTAGGTGGTTAGTAATCTTAAAAATGTTTTCGACAGTGATGCTATTAACTGGACCAACTTGGCATTTTGAATTAATTTAATAAAGGAGTAGCTAGCCGGTATTTAATTAGTCGGGGTGTCACATGAACCAACTGTTTATGTTGATTTAATTTAATAAAGGAGTGATCGCCCGGTATTTAATTAGGCGGGGTGTCACAGGTGGTATCAGAGCATCAGGCTCTAGTGTCCTTAGGATCTGTACGGCTTATTATGCTTTCAGCATTGCTTTGTTTGTTATAGAGCCCTATGTTTAGGATTGTCGATTCCTTTGGCGAGATTTCTTTCTCCTGCTATAATGTGTATGCATTAGTGAATTCTAATTTCGTTCGGATGTGTGCGTGTGCCGAACGATGACGGATGTTAGAAGAAGACCGTTAAACGTACATCAGGAGGCAGGGCTCAGTTGAGATTAGGAAATATATTCGAGGATGACGACCGTAGTCGAGGTCACATCCATTATGGCACGAGAATCTAAGACTTGAAAGGCGACTAAGGTGCAGCAATGATTTTCAAATGTTGTTATAGTCAAATGAGGTACGGGGGTAAACTTACCCAACGTTTTACAAAAACGTGTAAAGACTATCAACGGGAAATATTAGAAACGCGAAAATTGTATGTGTCTTTACCAAAGGCGGTAAAGTATCCAAAGGCTTAAATGTAGAACGAAGTGTGGCAAACCGAAAGTGGAAATTTAGATAAAAAATTTCTTGGCTTTCGGGACGAAATTATAATGGTTGGAGACAACCACCAATTTTAGAAGTGGAATGCTATGCCTATAGGAGAACCTGAGGTACAGTGTTGACCGTATGTTCCTTCCTTAACTGTTCAGGATGAGAAGCAAATGTGGTTCTGAACTCTTCGAGGGAGGGCATATCAGGGGTCTATTCGTGAATTTGAATCTTAACCGTTAGCCAATTTTGTGTTAGAAGATGTAGATACAAGTGGGGGAAACGACTCCAAGTGGAAGACCAACTCGTAATAATAGTTGATAAAACTCGAGGAGGAAATTCTGATGGACGAACGATCCAGAGGTTGACATTGTCATATGGTGTCAGAATAGATAATAATGCTTCTTTGTGGAGGAAGTTAAAGGAATCGATGAATTTAGTCGAGAATGAGACTGAATGCAACGGTAGTGGTATAGCACCACAGAAGGATGTGGATACACATCAGGAAAACCATTTAAATGCTTCAGACAGTTAAATTCTTACCAAGTGATGGTAAATTCAGTAAGTACTAGTATAGATAGTAACATGATCTTTATGGCCTAAGAAGGCTATGGAACAACCGGGATGGTTAACAGAAATCGAGTCTACTAATGTCCGAGGAAAGAACAATCCTAACCTGGTTAGTAGGACAGGTGATAGGTGAATTATGTGTTGAGGTATTTTATGCGGAGTGAGATCGCTCACGATAATATGTTCCAAAGTAAGTATAAGGGCAAGAATACGGTGCCTAGTAAAAGGCAACGAGTAAAGTAATATTGTTTGGTTTGTGTAGACGTGTTACGTCCGGAAACCATTTGCATAGTCAAGACGATTGTCAAGGTAGAAGTGTATGTTGTATCCTCAGAGGATGAGGCGTGTTTATGTGACACGAGCGAGTCACCATATTTTGATCATTTCTAGATTAGCATGTGAGACGAGATTAATGCATATAATTAGAAATGTTACCATTGTGTGAATATTTTTCCTTAGTGTAGCGGGATTTTCTTTAGAGCTATCCGCGGAGGATGGGTGAGTATATTAACAGTGTTTTATACTTTATGGAGATTGCTTGTTGTAGTGTTGCGATACACGAGTATGATTTTATCTTTGTTAAAATGTTATAAAAATGGGTAGTATGATAGTGGGCATTTATTGAGAGGCTATTGGAGTAGTTGCATTGGTGCAACATGTTTCATGTTTGCTTTGGCGAGGCTTACCTGTAAGGAAGTTGGACTCGCACTTATATTATCTATCCTAGAGACTTCGGAGGAGATAGTGGGCTCGAGATATTCGATGCCAATGTATGTATAGACTTTGTTAGTATAATTTCGTATGTATCGGGATTTATCGTTGAGCGAAAAGATTTGACTCAGTATTATGTTTAGCACTCCGGGCTTAGTGATAGGAGGAGTGCATTGTTATATTTAACCTTTAGAGATGTGGGAGTTAATCTTTATACCCCTATTATTAGGGAAAGAAATTTTGAGAATTCCGATTGTATGTATTCGAGGCTTATGGAATGCGATTACCATCAACCAATACGGTAGTGAAATTGCTGAAACGTTCTTTATTAAGCATAATTACGGGAGAATTGTAACTTTTCTGTCAAGGGACAGAATAAAGGGGTATATACTATGGACGGAGGACCTAACGAATTTCGATAACCAACAATCCTAGGTAGTAGTGTATCGGGGGGGTTCCTTGTTTGGATTTCGCTTCGCGAGACATCCCACGCATGAAACTTAGCGTAAGGTTGGAAATAGGGAGACGTTTGGTCACTATTCCACGAGTTTGGTACCCTGGTCGAAATGGGATCAAGTAATTATGTATGTAAGTTGGAAGTTGAATTTTATTTTAAGGTTATTGGAGCCGGATCTTGTGGTAGGAAAACATTGAAAGTTATCCCCACAAGTTGAGGGGTGGAACTATGATAAGGAGAATTTAAGAATTCTGATTTCTAGGGTGATTGAAGAGTACCCGAATATCATAACCGCGTACAGAACACAAAGTGAATAAAAAGTTGGAATGATTTTTAGCATGGATTATCTGGAAAGAACTTTATACTATACAAAAGAGATGACCTATAATTTTTTTGATGAATAGAGCGTTAGTGATTTACTTTAGTTGTTGTACCTATTTGGAAAAATTATTGTACTTATCTGAGAAAGGTTGAGAATTATTATTCCTCTTTTATTATCATGGAATTTGAATGCCCTATTCCTTCTATTCCGTTGAATTTAGTTAGTTCTACAGATGAGTAGCACGCCGTTCGATCTCCCAGGGCGGTCGGAGTGTTGCAAAAATGTGGGCATTTTGGTTAACTACAGTTAAAATGGTCCGAATCGAAGGGACGTGAAAATAGACGTGTGAAATATATGTTTGTGGGAATAGTATGACGAAGTGGAAGTGATAGAGTGGATTAAACATCACATGAGGGGCGATAATCCATACATAAGTGTGCAATTAGAATAGCACGCCCTAACTTGATTGGAAGGCTTTGGAAGCCGTTCAAGAATTGGTATTCCTTGAATAGAGTATAATTTAATGATTATGAAGAACACCCGGAGCGGAGTTGTTATTAGTCAAGTGTGAGAGCGACTTGCGCATACAAAGAGTAAGGATGTTAGTATGGTATAAGAGATCCAGAAGTGCGCTTCGTGGAGAGAAGAGCACGGGTCGGAACTTTCGGCCTACTCCATGGAGGAAGGGGAGTATTACGTGTCACTTAAGGTGAGACATTTCAAGGGAAGAATCAATGTTTAGCGAGACGTAGTGAGTAGTCTCTACATGCACCGCCCATAAGTAAGGTTTGGTTGAAAGCGGAGAATCAACTAAAGAATTTTGTGTTTATCGACAATTCCTGAAATTGGAAGAGGTCGGTAAAGTTGGTACAGTTCTTGGATGGGTTGCCATCGTCAAAACAAGATTAAGGGTTCATCCCAAACATGTGAATTAAGCCGAGGAGAAGGAAGTGATTGATATTCCTTTGGGATCGTTTATTATATTAACTAGTATGCCCCAGACTTCCTTTCAAAGGAAGGATCGCGCCAGTGCATAGTCCGACGCAGTATAAATTCCTGAATCAGGATGAGATTGGTAAATCCCACCTTTGATATGGGATTTCAGGAACCAGCGGAGATAAGGTTTCGTTTCGAGTAGGATGTACCACCCGTAGCCAGGGAATAGGCGCACGGTGATTAAAGATTTGTGGAGCCACGTGAAGGAGATTTTGGAATCTGGATACGTTGATTTCAAGAATGCTCTGTAGAAGCACTCGTACCTGTTTGTCGCGTACAAGGTACTTATTAAGGTTTTGTTATGGAAGAACCTCGACTATTCTCCTTCTGTATGTTTAGAGGAGAGTAGATAATCATAATTTTTGGATCGGTCGAGAAAATACCCGATAACTATGGTATAATTCCACGACTGTTTTAGGCGAACAAGTGGTCAAATGTTCGTAATATTTTCTCAGAATGGAAGTTTTGTATATAAATGATCCGAGTAATTATCTATAGTAGGGTGCGGCCTCCTAATGTTAGTGAGATAATGAAATGCATAACGTATAAGCGTGACTTATGCGAATGTTGTCGGTTGGGAGCACAAGGTGAAGTATCTCTAATGAGAATGTAAAACAATATTGCTGTGAAAAAAAAGGGCTATAGTAATTGAGCGCCGTAATGTGTAGTTAGTTTGTGTACGGAAAAGGATATCCAGAATTGTGCTATCGGATAGGCCTTATTTTCCGAATTTCGGGACGAAATTCAGTTATTAGGGGGGAAGTATGTAATACCCCGTATTTTTATAGATTTTAAAATTATGGGATTTATTAAATTTAATTGAGATAAATTAATTTAATTTTAATCCGGAATGTTGCTTTGAATATTTACTAGCGTGACGAGAGTTAGTAATTATTGGAAATTTGTTATTTGTTGCATATTACTGGATGAGTATAGTAATATATGAGATTTATTTTTATAATGTTGTCAAGAGTGAATTAAATGACTATTTCGGAAATTTAAGTCGGGACGTGCTCATGCCATGTCAGGACTAATTTTGTTAAATAAAAAGTAAATATTTTATAAGTTGTTCGTATGGTCGTTTCGAGTGCGCCAACGCGTCCGGAAGGGTCGAGATAGTCAGAAAAGTATACCCGGGGGTTTAGTTTGGGTCTCGGGGCGTTTTTAGGCCTAATTGGTGCCCCGGGAGGGCATTTTAGTCATTTTACATAAGTGGGTAATTAAACCCACGAATTTCAGCCAACCTATATCAGCCATTAGGTCAGGCTCTTAGGGTTAGAACATTCACAAATCAAGTGACGGCCATTGGAGAAGACAGGAGAGAGCTCCAAGGCAATCCAAGGCCAAAAAGCCACCGGTTTGCACCGCCACCACCACTACCGCGTAGATCACGAGTCGAGGAACGCAGCCATACCAAAATCAGCCGTGAATCTGCATACCAAAATCCCAGGCAAGTGTTTAAACTTGCTATTTTCGTTGATGCAATCTTTATGTTATCTTAGGAATGAATTGTGATAAAAACTATGGAAGAAAACCCCATTTTTTATAGGAGAACCCATGTAGTATTGATGTATATGTTGATTCTGGAAACCCTTGCCATGTAGAGGTAATAATCCATGAAATTTGGTGATCATAATAAAGAAATATTGGATAAAGATTCATTAGAAATCTGTTTAAGAAAATTCTAGGGTTCTTGATAATTGGACATGATTTTAGGTTGAAAATCCATGTTTAATGATAGTTATACACATGCTTTACGTTATAAACACCTGGTATAATGTTATGATGGTGATAGTAGGATTTTTGGGACGATTAGAATGGAAAAACATAGTTTTGGATGAAGAAGTTTGATGAATCCCGTAACTGCATTCTGCAGAATTTTGCCCAGACCTGCTTGATCGATCGATCGATCGAAGGTTCGATCGATCGACCCCTCCTGGCAGACTCCTATTTCCCTTATTTAATTAGTTAAATTAAGTTTATCGTGAAATAATTTTTGGGCATTCTAAATAAAATGATTTGGAAGACATTGAGGACCAGTAGGGTATATGAAATAATGTTGGAACCTTTAATATTCAACGAGAATGAGATTTATGGGATATTTACCTTAGGTTGTTAAATTTATGAATTTAAAGGGTGAGGTGCGTAATAGAGCTACGTTGGAATCTAATAAAGTCACTTACTGAATTTCAGATTTGTGAGGATATAGCCCACGAATGTTAGGTAATAAGTGAGAAAACCCTTCGAGTTAAGGTTAGGAATGAAACCTTATACGTAATTCTATAAATGTGAAATTAAGGATAAATGGTATAATTACGGGTGATGAGAAGAACCTATATAAATTTGATAAAGTGGTATATTTATATGATTGTGTGTACATATATTATATGCATGTGAAAAATCATACCCACGCTACTTGCTATCCCTGAGGTTTCCGCGCTGGGACAAGTCTTATCTCGATGAGACCTTTATGGGGGATATTGACTTGTACCCTAGAAGATAGACATCCTTGGTACAGGCTATCGATGTGATAGTTCAGACGGTCCTAAGAGACGCCGGTATGTGCCATCCTCTTAGAGACTTGGAATCTATGCTTCGCCTCAATATTGTTTGTGTATTTATGTTAATACAATTCGAGAGTGATTCCGAATGTATTCCCCTTAATATGAGTGATATGGGGCTTTGGATAGTAGAGTATGCACGCACCATAGTTTTATTCGGGGTGCTGTTATATATATATATTATACGAGTAGTTAATATATATATAAGATTATGAAATTTGAGACTGACTACTGTGATTTGATAAGTAGGACATGGTTGTTGACTCATATTATAAATACTTGTTTTGAGAAAGTATAAAATGTCACGGGTACTATATAAATTTTTACGAAGTTAAAAATAGAGAACTTTGGCTACAAATTGGAACATCTTTTTTAAATCTTACGAGTAATCTAAGATAGGTTAAATCTTTTAGAAAGACTAGTGCGATAATTGATAAAACAAACCGTTAGGAAGATTAGTGCGATAGGTGTGCACATTAGAAGAGAGGTGAGTATTTCTCAAGAGAGCGACGCACTAATATGTTGTTGCAAATGCCTGTATCAATTTAAATACTTGCTAAACGTATTTTAAATCAAACACACTTTCGGGCTCTGACCCGTTTCTTTTTCTCTCTCTCTCTTGTATATATATGTATATTTTCAGGTGCCCAGCCACAGGGGCGTCTTGCTTAGGATCCCTTGAGAAGAACGAGCTGCAGCTTAGGTGGGAGTTGCAGGTCACTTGAGTAGACGGCTTCCGTTATTGACTCCACTCCTAGTACTCTCATTTATTGGGCACGTGTCGCCCATTTTCATCATTTCATTTGTTGTAGGGACATTTATATTTCAGTTATTTCCAGTATTGTTCTATGGGATTTATTCGGGATGGATTTATGATTTTAGTTTCATATGTTGACATTCGATTGACGAATGTATTATGTTATTTAGTTTATTGTGGTGTGATTCTTAATTGTAAAATGTTGTTAATAAAACAAATGTTTTTCTTTAAATAAAATTTAAAAGTATGTATGAAAAATGGTTTTGACACTTAGCTTAATTATTTAGGGTGTTAAATTGGAAAATGTATTTTTATCGACAGTGATGCTGAGAATGAACCAACTGTTTACCTTGATTTAATTTAATAAAGGAGTGATCGCCCGGTATTTAATTAGGCGGGGTGTCACATGTTGGTAGTTTGTTAGAAGAAATTTCTTCCTTAAGGAAGATAAATGAAATTCTTGTGAAGGAGAAATAAGAAATTGTTCTTCAAAAAGAAGTTTTAAAAGTTGACTCTTTAACTACGACATGTCAAGGAATTGAAATTTGATTTTGTTTGAAAGAACTAATGTGATTGACAACATTATTTTCAAACATGGCCAAGTAAAGAATAAACATAGTTTGGATTTTTTTTAGTTAAAGCGAAAGAATGTGAAATTTTGAATTCAATATTTGAATTATCTTCTTGTATCAATAGCATAACCAAGGAACATACTCCTGAATTGAAACAAGAGGAGGTTGTCTCTTAATATTTACCAAGATTTAGTGTCTTTGGATGCTCATTTTGTGGGAAAGCGAACCACATTATTTTCTCTTCAAAAGAAGGAATCTTGTGAAACAAGAAGAGATAAAAGCTCATGAACATAAGCCTAAGCCTATTTATTGAAGAAATGTGGATATTTATCCTATTATAATTTTTATGGGCATTATAATGTAATGTGTAAGTGGTTGTTGGCTAGGAAGGAAAGGTTGTTGAAAAAGGAGATCCTTTGAGAGAGCTTAGGAATGAGATTGAAAATCTCATGAGGAAGGTCGAATTTTTGTGAATCAGCAAAATGATAGGAGAAGGGTTACTTTGCCTAGGAATAGAGTTCCTTTTAGGAGATAATGTTGGTAACTATGAGAGGTAGACCTAGGAATTATCTTAGAGAGATTTGGGATTGTGATTCCTATAAATAAAGTTGAGAGGAAGAAATAATTAGTCTTTGTACATCCCAAGGTTCCGGGAGAGGCATCACCCTCTTCTACCTAGGTAGGTTGATAAATAGGATAACTAGAGTATTTGTTGGTTGTATTTATCTTCCTAGTTACTCGTTGTTTCATTTGCGATCATTTGATGGGTGTGAGAGCTTTTATTGCTATATTTATTCCTTTTTCATACTTTTCTCCAGGATATTTTTTCATGCATTATGTATTTTTCCACGTGCTTGTTCCTTATATAGTATGTACATATCATCATCCTTGAAAAACTCCAAAAATATTTTTACTTGTTATTTCTGTGGTGGTTGGTTAAGTTCTATGTATAAATTTGATTCATTGTATGAACTTATTTTGCACAAGGATTGAGACATGGATTCTAAAACAATGATATACAAATGATAAGTTAAATTTCATATGAAAAATTATGAAAAGTCAATTTTTTGAGATATTTGGTATTGGTTCCACTTTGCACATTAACTTTACATGTCCTTGAATTATATGAGACTTTTATGTGTCTTGCATGATTGCTTTGTTTTTAAATCATGAGATTTAATATTCGTCAAAATCATTTGATAAACATTTTTATCGACCATTTGAAAGTTTTGAGTGAAATTTATATATATTTGATGGAGTTGATTGATGAGACATTTTTTCGAAAATGAAAAGGGTTAACATTGGTGACATAACATTGGTTTGAATTTGGGTATCATCAATATTTGTCTACCATACTGTGTGTGAAACGTGCCGTAGAAAAAAGTAATCAACTGATAAAAAAAGCCAAAGTCAAGTGTTAGAAAATTCATGGCTGAAAAACGAGATAGGTTTTTTAATTTGTTGTAGTACTAACTTTAGTATCTAATTTAGGGTTTAAAACATCGTTTTTTAGGGAGTGTCCATGGTTAGAATCTACCTTTGGAAGATCTCTAAGGGATATTGATTAAATGATAAAATTAAGCTTGATTTGCAATTCAAATAAAATAATTATGTGAATTCATTTCATATTGAAATCTATTACTTGTTCACATCATGCCAAGATGGAAATGCAGAATTGCTTAATTGATTCATTTATTTATTGAACTAATATATTGATCGATTAATGTTTGGTATGATTTGAATATTATCCATGTAATAAATTTTAGTTCAAAACAAACTTATGCAAAGAATTGGTTTTAGTATTTGTACCTTAATCTTCATCACTCTGCATGTTTTTGTGTTACATGTATAAATTTAGGTGTGTTGAGTGTTTGATTCTTTGATTATTTCAAAATATAAAAAAATTATTAAAACAATAGTTTCTGAGCATGCATATATATTTGCATTGCATCTTTTGTGAGAGTTTAGAATTTTTGGATTCTATGCCAAGTCTTTTCTGAATTTTTTTCCCTGACTTAAGTATTCTAGCAGAAACCGTCCGCACAGATGTGTTTTGGTCGTTCGCACAAAATTTATTTCTAAGGCTACTACCTCAATCCGTTTGTATAGATTGTTTTTTTTAGTTTCATTCATTTGCGTGACTTGCGTTCCTGAGTCCCGTTGAAGGTCGTTCGCATGGAGTTATTTTAGGTCCATTCGCATGGATAAGCCAAGCGATTGCTCGACTTCTTATTCTTATTTAAGGGTTTCAAAATCTCATTTGACACATTAAACCCCTTATTTTCTATCTCTATAAGTTCCTAAAAGTACTTTAGTTAGGTTAATTTGTTCCTTACATGAGGATTAAACATCTTTAGTTATCTGATTCAAGGATCTAGGGTTCCAAACCTAGTTTTGTAAAATTTGGGGATTTTTATGATTTTATCTCAAACTCTTAACTTAAAATTTTTCTGAATTCCTTTTAGGAGTCTTGATTTTGTTGATCCTTTTTCCTTGCACTCTAAATCCTTTCAACACGACCATAGAGTATTTGGAACTCTAATGAAGTTTTTACACTTTGATCATTGATTTCATTCTCTTTGAACTTGATTCGATGTTTTTCCTAATTGATTAGTTTTTTGGGTCAAAATCTATTGGTTTGGAGCTATTTATGACATTTCTTGAGTTTACATAACGAGGCTTAGGAAATTAGCAATCAATAGACCCTTGTGTGGTCCTAGTAGTGCCTCTAGATATCATAACTAGATTGTTGACCCCTCCGACATTTTGACTAGACATATGCACCGTCGTACTGAACGTGTCACTGATCCAGTCATTGATACAACCATTAATCCTCCCTCTACCCGTCTCACACGTGATGGTACTTCTCTTGGGATTGGCTTTGCCACACTAACTATTCACACTGAGCGCAATTTGATCTAGAGCATCTCAAGAGGACCCCTGAGGGCATCAATTACGAGGAGTACATTTGACATTTATCGAATTCTCATTTTCTTTCACCGCATTATACAAATAATTCCTCAATGGTTTGTGAGTTTTATGCAAACCTTATGGTGTCTTTTGAGGCCCCGGTGACTCTTATCACATTCGTTCGCGTTCAAGATATTGTTATAACTGAGGATGATATTGCATCTAATCTATGACTTTCATAAGTCAATGATCCTTAGTTTGTACGTTTTGTTGCAATGATATCACTCATCATGCTCTGGCTTCGCTCTTAGCCGGTGATATTAATTTCATTATATTTATCTTAGTGCTTGATATATTGCCATTCACTTTGCCATGGCCTATTATCTATGTCCTAGACGTAGGATTCATGATTTTCCTTTTAATCTACATAGGGTGATGCATGTTATTGTTTTGCAAAACACTATAGATTTTCCATACCTAATCCCATAGATTATTAGGTGGGGTGCTTCTTTTGCATACCATAAGGCTTTTCCTTTTGGTCAGATGATTACTGGATACCCGTATTCACTTATGGATACCCGTATTCGCTTAAGGTTCCAAGAGTTTTGGGTGATAATCTTGCACACGTCGTCAGTCCAATTATGAACACATTTGTGAATTGTTTTGAGGGATAGACAATGAGGAGACCTTATGCAAATCATGTCATTGATACATAGGATGATATTACTGCTCAAGCCGCCATACCCAACACCAACACCAACACCAACACCAGCTCTTGTTCCTAATACAGAGGGTCCCCGTGCTCATTAGGCATCCATAGCATACATGGAGTCCCAGTTTGTGCTAATCAGAGCCACACGTAGTACCACATCACGAGTCAACTTGATATTTTGGAGGAGATAGTAGATAATCATTTTATGATGATTCGTCAGAACATTTATTATCTGATTCGATGATTCCTGATGCCTAACGGACGAGGTTCAAATCCTACTATTCCAGCTTTCGAGGTTCCTATACCTCCAGGTTTTACGAATAATCATGCCAATTCTAGTACCTCAGCACCTGCTCATGTCACACAATGGATATTAATGATTCATATGCTGGTTATGATACCGAGGATACTCACATCGAAAGATTTTCACTTTATTAGTAATAAGATTTATGTTTGATCCTAATTTTGTATTGGTGGCGAGTAGTTGTATATTAGTGATTGATATCTTTTTGCATATATATTGTTATACTTGTTGTGGATTTTATCCAGTTTTGTTGGAGTTAACGTAGAGGTTTTTGAGATACTATTTGTTTAGAGATTTTATTACATAGATATATATACCATTCTTGCTCTACATTGTGATCTTTTAATATGATTTATTAATCCATATTATGATTATGTCATGTCTTATTCTCTTGTACCTTAAGTTTCCGATTTTTAAAATTGGTTTATTATATGCTTTCTAGCTTTTATTCTTTCTAGATCTCTTATAATTTTGATTATTGCCTTTTTTACCATCATATATACCCGTTGTATATGTCTTTTTACTTTTCTTTAACTCTTTCATGTCAGAAAAGGGGGAGACATTCCTAAGACAAGTAGAGATATATTTTACTGGATATTTTTGCTTTGTATCAAAGGGGAGAACTTGATTCCCGATTTTTGCAAAAGGAGGAAACATTTGAGAAAGGGGGAGAGTGTGATTAATGGGGAGTTACATCGTTTATATACACTTATGGTGTTGATATTGATATGATTAAGGGGGAGTTTTAACACCGATATACATTGCTCACATGCATATTTCTTGCGTTATGGTTCATATTGATTTTCTTACGAAGGATTCCTGAACAATGGGAATTAGTCTTTGTGTTGTCACACTTACATGATTGTTTGGTGTTTGTTCATGATTTTATATGTATTGACATTAGATTGTGACTCAACCTATGCGTGGACTCGACTTTTGTTATGTTTTGGATTATATGTGTATTGTAATATTCTTCTCTCATTATATCGATAATGTGGAGTGAGTTGTTTGTCATAATCAAGTATTTTGGGTTTGGGGGTTTTTACTATGGAATAACTAAAGTGGGATATTGAAAATATATGTATTACATTTATTTTAGTTTGGTCACCTTCTTCTTATGTTAAAGCATTTGAGTCATGCATTATAAAGCCAAAATTCTTAATTGCATACAAACATTGCTTGGTTGTTCATTAGACATTCGTGAACATTGAAGATCATATATGAATCTTTTACAACAAAGACTTCTGTTGCCGCTAAATTTAAGAATATCCATTTATGGGTTATCGGTTTGAATGTCTAAGGCTATGCACACATGCAAGCAGTTTCATTAACCTTTTAAAATGAAATAAAATATCTTGTAATATTGAGAAGTGTTGCTTTTAACCTAAAGGGAAAGGCTAAGATTTAAAACTAACCTCCATGGGTAAGAATACTTTTGCCTACATCCGTACGCATGGAAGTGTTTTAACCCCGTGTGCACGACCATCACATATTAAGCATGTTTTGACTTCTTCTTCAAACCATGCGCATATATGGGTTTTGTACCGTGCGCATGGAAGTCACGTTTTTGGCATGTTTTTCATACTGCCAAAAATCATGCACACGGAGGTCATTTTAATCGTGGGAATGATGCTGCCAGAATTTGGAAAATTTCTATAAATAGACCATTTACCTCCTCTTTGAAATGTAACGTATTCCTCTTTACTTCTACTATATTGAGAGAGTATTTTCTTGGTTGATATCATCATAATTACTTCTCTTTTAGAAAATTCACTTGTTTCATTCACAATTGGGGAATTAACTAGATCAATACTTGAATTACTTTTTGTGAGGAATTGTGAGTGTTTTATGATCAAATCCATATAGCCTAGATTCATTCTAACTTAATCCAATCATAACTAAAGATCAAAACTTAGATATAAATGATGGTTTTGAGCTATTGGCAAGTTCAAGCATGGTGTGATCCTAAGAAAGAGAATGGACTTCCTCATGCACTCGATGGAGTTTCAGGTGGATAAGAGTTAAATGTTCATCAGATAACTTCTTATTAGGGAACAAAAGAGAGATATTTTCCTTCATTGTACAAAAAAATTTCAAGCTAATGGGAGATTATGATGCATCAAGGTTTTTTTACCCGTATGTGGGGGTCTTTTCCTTAAAAATTTGTCTTGTGGGTAGTTTGTGTGTTTTTTATATTGATTTTTCCTCACAAATTGTAGATCTAAAGATTTCACCATCTCACTTAGTTGTATATTTAACTAGGATTTCTCAAATTGTGAAGGAAATTTAAAATTGAGTATTTTCCTAAAAGAAACCTATTCCACCCCTAAGTTTAATTGAGTGTACAAACTTACACACCTTCAATTTAATCGTGTGCGTTGAGCAAATGTACTATGTTGTAATTTTTACTTTTGTAGTTGAGACTTGTTGAGATTTTTGGAGTCCTATTATGGTTATGGTGGTGTGTGAGACTTTTGTTCATGATTGAGACTTTCGATGTTGGCATTCTTTATATTCCATATTAGATGGGTGATGATTCAGTGAGTATTTTATCTCGTCACACTCTTTACTATGACGCATCTTTATTTTATTATTTCTTTACATGTTGAGAATGATATTTAATTTGTTTAAGAAATTTTCATACGCTAATATTTGAACTTGATCAACCTAAATATTATAATATGGGTTACATTACATAACAATAAATGCTTGTGGGTTAATTGTAGTTATTGATAGGAAAGATGACATAAACTCTTGGCACTAGAGACTTGGTCAAATAAGTTAAAAGGGGATTAAGGTTATGTACTCTCAGGTAAAATTACATGAAATACAGTTAGTTGATATTGACTTGTACGAGAGTTGCATCTTTGGGAAGCAAAAGTTAGTTGGATTCTGAAAAAATGGCAAAACTTCATAGAAGTAAAAGGTTGAGCATGTTTCACGAACGTTTGGGAGCCATCCCCAATCTCACGCATTGGTGGAAGTCTTACTTTGTGATTTCATTGATGACTATTTTATAAACATGTAAGTTTACTTCTTGAGACAAAAATCTAATGTGTACAAGGTGTTTAAGAAATGGAAGGTCATGGTGGAAAATGAGACATGGTTGAAGATAAAGAAGTTGAGATCAAATAACAATGGAGTGTTAAAAGACACCGGGTTTGTAAATTTATATTGTGTGAATGACACCAGAGTGCCAAGGACACCACAACACAATGGCGTGGAAGAAAGAATGAACATCCTACTTAATCAACTGAGAACCATAGGTACCGTTGGAGCACAAGATACCAGAGGATATATGGAGCGAGAAAGAGATAAATTTTTCTCATCATAAAGTTTTTGGTTGTGTCTCATATGTTCATGTTAGTGATCACAGCAGGGGTAAGCTTGACCCTAAGTCACTAAAATGCACCTTCATCGGATACGACGAAGATGAACTTGATTATTGTTTCGAAAATGACTAAATCAAGAAGGGCATACGAAGTCGATATGTCATATTCAATGAGAGGGTGGTGTTTAAGGTTAAAGATGCAACACATGCTAGTGGGTCATCATAGGATGATTACATATACATTGATTTGGAAGATATTACTAAAAGAAGCATGGGAAAGTAAACAGTTGAGAATGACTCAGTAAGAAATTCTTACACCAGAGTAATACATAATAGAGTGCGCCACATAGTCCAACTCCTACTCCAGCACTCAAGAGGTCATATCTTGCTCACGTGTCAAATAGTAATTATATGTATCATGTGTTGCTTATTGATCGAGGTGAACTTGAATGCTATAATGAAGCATGTCAGGTAGGGGATGTGAGCACATGGAAGATTGCAATGGATGACGAGTCAAAGAGGGACATGACGATTCTAAGAGATGCAAGGCGGGACTCGTGGTAAAAGGCTTTCATCAGAAAGAGGGAATTGACTAGATTGAAATTTGTTTATCGGTTTTGAAATTGAATATTGTTTGACCAATTTTAAGCACCAATGCAATAGAGGATTTGCACCAGATTATTCAACATTTATATGTTTCGATGCAACAACAAGGTATTATTTGTGAAAAGTAGTTCTATTGGTTAGTTAATTGGTCACATTTTATTCATGAAATGGATTGGTTAGACGTCAAAATTGCCTTCCTCAATGGTGACATAGAGGAGGGATATATATATATATATATATATATATATATATATATATACACAGTCAAGCTCTCCAACATACCTCCTAACAACATACCTATGAACATACCCTTTTTTTTAAATAGTAAAAAAAAAATTGAGATGATATTTTTTATATAGGTTCATGATATTTCAATGTGCCCCTATAAAAAAAATCAATTGAAAATAATGCTTTTTTTATTTTTAAAAAATAGATAAAAAATTGATAGTTTTTAACGTTTAAAATTGTTAGTTTTTTTTACCTATTTTTTAAAAATAACAAAAAAAATATTTTGAGCTGAATATTTTTATAGGGGCACACTGAAATATCATGAACCGATATAAAAAATATCAACTCAATTTTTTTTACTATTTTAAAAAAATAGATATGTTCATAGGTATGTTTAATGAGGTATGTTGGAGAACGTGACTATATATATATAATTGGAGGGTTTCTTAGTGACAGGGAAAGATAAGCTAGTGTGAAAGCTAAAGAAGAGCTATATGATTTGAAGGAAGCCTTGAGACGGTGTCTAAAATACATGAAATTTGGTGGATTTATGTAGAAGAGTGGCTACTGCAAGTGCAACATTGACCACTGCTGCTATTTCAAGATATTTTCATCCAGTTACATTATTTTTCTACCATACGTTGACATGCTAGTGGTAGTTGGATATGAATGAATTCAAGAACTTGAAGAAGCAATTGTCAAATGAGTTCAACATGAAGGATTTGGGTGTAGCGAAGCAAATTCTTGGGGTAATGATATAAATGAACAAGTAAAATTTTACAACGATCTCACGATGAGTACATCGATTGTGTTAAGCAGAGGTTCAATATGAGCGATGCTAAGGCAGTTAGCACGACATTGGCTAGTCACTTTCGGTTATCTGAGGACCGATCCCCGAGACGGAGGAAGAGAGAAACTTCTTGGCTCAGGTTCTATATGCATCTCCCATTACAAGTTTGATGTATGTCATGGTTTGCTCGAGAGTATATATTGTTCATAAAGTGGGAGAAAATATATGATAAATCTTGGAAAGCTACACTCGAAACAACAAAGTAGATACTCAGGTATCTATAAGGTACTACTCACAAATGTTTATGCTTCAATTGAGGTGAGACTGAGACTGAAAAGATATCTTGACATTGAATTTGTTGGTGAGGTAGATCATAGGAGGAGCATTACAAATTACAATTTCACAATATGTAGTAGTGTTGTTAGTTAGGTTTCGCAGAAGATAGTTGCATTATCTACTAGAAATTTAAAGTACGTGGAAATAAAAATAGGTTAGAAAATAGATGATTTGATTATAAGGATTGTTAGGCCTGTAAATTAAGCCGAGCAGGCCCGAAGCCCGCCCGTTCGGCTCGCTATTTTCAGGTCGAGCTTTATTTGAGTTTGAGCAGAGTCGAGCCAGAGCCAAAATGTCAAGCCCGAATGAATTTGGGGCGAGCTTGAGCCAAACCTTGTCAAGCCCGAATTGGGCCCGAAGCCCAAACTTTGAATATATAAATAAATAAATAAATCATGTTATATAATATAACATATTTATGTTAACATTATTTAACATAGCATATCTATTTTAATTTTGCAGGTTTTCACTCTTATTTTTCCTTTTTTCAAATTTAATATATTTCATAATTATATATTTTATTTTATGAAATATAAATTAGATTTTAGCATGTAGAGTTTCTCCATGATGGAAATAGATGAAAACGAAAAACTAATTCAGACTTTTTTAACAAAAAAACTGAAATTGGGCCTGCTCGAAATCGGGCCCGAAGCCCGAAATATTTATAAGCCGAGTTCGGACTCAGTTGGGAAAAATTAATTCGGGCCAAGCTCGGGCTTGAGCTTGGGTAAGGTAGTTCTGGTCGGTCCTGAGCAACTCCAAGCCCGACTCACCCAGCCCGATTTACACCCTAAGGATTGTTATCAAAATTGGTTTTCAAGTAAGTGAATAATGTCTTGCACAATGATAGTGAGAGTATTATATATCTGGCAAAAATTTAGCATTTTATTCGAGGTCCAAGGGCATTGGACTTCTTTATGTTAACACTTGATAAGATCTAAGGAATCAATTATACATGTTAACCAAGATAGTGACTACAGATAAACAACTAAAGTTATACTCAACTTCCGAAGGACTTCAAACTTATAAGACAAGAAAGTCTCGCACCAAGTTCACAAATAGAATTGGGTCAAGGAGGAACAAGATGTTGCAAAATAATACATTTCCTTAGTCTTCAAGTGGGAGATTGTTTATGTATGTGAAGAGAAATGAAGTACTTGGTGTCTAAACAAACTTGGTGACAAAGTTTCAATGGGCAAATAATGCTCTTATCTAGGCATATAAATATGGAGTTAGAACATTAGAAAATACACCAAATGAGCAAGAGTTTAGTAGTGTAAGTAACCAAAGAGAGGAAATCAAAATACATAGTGTGTGTGAAAGACTGAGCAAAGACTGAGTATGTAACAAGTCTCAAATATTTTATAGGGAAAATGGGTGTGAGCTGTGGAAAAGGAAAAAAAATTCGAACCACGTAAATATATTTCTGGTGTCTTTATGCGCATTTTCTTATATTATTATTAACTCCGCCTGTGTCAGGCTTAACTTCTTATATATTTTTCTAGACACAGTCGGTCCCAAGTGCGAATAAAGGAGGAGGGTTGCGTTAGGTGGCTGACAGAGAGCGTAAAACTTTGTCAGATATTTATAAACATGAATCCTATGAATATACGCGCTAATACTAGAGAATTTCCCTTAAGCGATGCGTTGAGCCTACCACCGGGTGTCTCGAAAAATAGGCAAGGGGAGTCGCATCGCGCCTGTGTGCGATGAGAAATAGGCAAGGGTTCCTGCAATAATCTAAGCGTGTACGGGTAAAGAAAGTAGTCCAGGATAGTAAATTTAGGTTAGCGACTTAGAACATATGGACTATAACAAGTAAAGGAATGGAGTTAGTGGATACAATGATAAAAAAAAAGTTAACATAGCTTATTTATAAGAAACTAAATGGATTGGGGAGAAAGCTAGAGAAATTAAAAATACAAGGTTTAAATTATAATAGGCGGGAAATTATAGAAATAGGAACGGAGTCAAAATAATAGTAAATAAGAATCTTAAGGATGATATTGTAACCGTTATTAGGAAAGGTAGTAGACTTATAATTGTAAAACTGGTATTAGGTGAAAATATAATTAATACTGTTAGTGTTTATACACACCAAGTAGGATTAGACGAGCAGGCTAAAGTAAAATTTTGGGAACAAATGGATGAATTAATACAAGAAATACCCGTTGGTGAGAAAATCTATACAGGGGGAGATTTTAATGGCCATGTAGGAGAAGATCGTGTACGATATGAGAGAGTGCAAAGAGGGAGATAAGAAAGACGATGGAGAGTCTATCTTAGATTTTATGAATTTGTACTAGTAAATACATATTTTAAAAAGATGCTTGAACACTTAATAACTTATAAAAGTGGAACGCATAAGAGTCAAATAGACTTATTCATTACTAGGAAAGGAGACCGAGTAACATGTAAAGTCTGTAAGGTTATTCCGGGAGAGAGTTTAACCTCGCAACATAGGATAATGGTGTTAGATATAAATATTAAAAATCAATCATAAGTGCGAAAAGAGAAGATTAACCCATGAACTAGTTGGTGGAACTTAAAAGGAGATAAACTAAAACTATTTCAAGATAAAATATTAAATGAAGCATTATGGAATACTGAATAACATGATGTGGGATAAGATGACCACATGCATTAGGGCAATATCGAAAGAAATTATTGGAGAATCAAAATGCAGGGGGCCGCAATCTAAAGAAACTTGGTGGTGGAATGGAGAAGTACAAAATATAGTAAAAATCAAAAGGGAGTGCTTTAAAATATGGTAAACAACTAGAAATAAAGAAAATTTTGAAAAATATAAATGGACTAAAAAGGAAGTTAAGAAAATGGTAAGAGATGTTAAGTTAAAGGTATATGATGATCTTTATACAAAATTAGGAACACAATAAGGGGAAAAAATATCTATAAGCTTGTTAAACTTAGGGACAGAAAGATAAAAGATTTTAATAACGTTAAGTGTATTAAAAGTGATGATTCGAAAGTCGTAGTCAAGGATGATGAGATTATGTAAAGATGGAAAAACTATTTTGAAAGGTTATTGAATGGAGATAATGGAAGTAGATTAGATATAGAGGAACTTAAGAAGACTCGAGAAAATATATTTTTTCGAAGATTTAGAACAACAAAGGTCAGGATTGCTCAAAGAAAGATGGAAACAATGAGAGCTTTAAGACCAAATGGTATCCTCATTGAGATTTGGAATTGTTGGGGGGAAGACGGAATCTTGGCTTACAAAATTATTTAATAGAATTATAATGACTAATAAGATGCCCGATGAATGGAAAAAGAGTGTTTTAGTACCTATCTATAAAAATAAGATGGACATACAAAGTTGTTCAAATTATCGTGCTATAAAGTTAATGAGTCATATAATGAAATTGTGGGAAAGACTGATTGAATATAGACTAAGATTGAAAACAACAGTATCTGAGAATCAATTTGGATTTTAGGATGTTAACAGTGGAAGCAATTTATTTATTGAGGAGATTAATGAAGAGGTATAAGGAGAAAAAAGAACCTTCATATGATTTTTTTATAGATTTGGAGAAAGCGTATAAGATATCAAGAGATATGATATGGTGGATTTTACATAAAAAAAATGAGTAACTCATAGATATATTGATGTGATCAAGGATATGTATAATGGGGTCACGATTATAGTAAGAAAATCGGCCGAAAAAATAGTGAATTCTCAATTACTGTAGGTTTGCACTAAGGTTCAACATTAAATCCTTATCTCTTTGCTCTTGTTATGAATGAGTTGACTGGAAAAATACAAGATGAGGCGACATGATGTATGCCATTTGCAAATGATTTTGTTATAGTGGATGAGACTAAGAAGGAAATTAATGCTAGATTAGAATTGTGTAGAGAAACTCTAGAATCAAGAGGATTTAAAAAAAGCAGGACTAAAGCAGAATATGTTGAGATAATTTTAGTAATAATAGGAGGACAAACAGGGATGTAGTGATGATGTTACTCATAGGATAAAAACATGAAAATATCCAAAAAGATCATTTTTGTTATTTAGGCTCAATTATCCAAAAAGATGAAAATATTAGTGATGATGTTACTCATAGGATAAAAACAGGGTGGGTTAAGTGGAGAAGTGCTACCAACGTATTGTGTGATAGGCGTATACCTTTAAAGTTAATGAAATTTTTTATAGGATGACTATTAGACCTGCCATGTTATATAGGACTGAGTGTTGGGCAACAAAAAAATGTGCAAAAATGGGTGGCAAAAATGTGAATGCTACGATGGATTTGTGATAAAATTCAAAAGGATAAAATTAAAAATGAACGAATTCGTAAAACGGTAAAAGTAGCTCCTATAGAAAATAAATTGAGAGAAAATCGACTTAGATGGTTTGAACACGCCAACTGCAGACCAATGGATGCCCCCGTAAGGAAGAGTGGTTTAGTCAATATTGATGGTAACGAAAGAGGTAGAGAGGTAGGTCTAAATTGACTTTCTGAGATATTGTAAAAAATGACATGATATCATATGGTTTAACCAAAGATATTGCCTTAAATAGAATGGAATGGAAAAATAAAATTTATATAGCCGACCCCAAATGAATGGAAAAACGCTTTGTTGAGTTGACTTGAGCTTTCTTGCATTATTATTCTCCTGCTATTTTGCCAACAACATAATTTTGGATTCACACACAAATAGCGATGTTTCCAATAGAGTGGTTTCTTAATATTCTCTTAATCATTGAATCCTAAGGTCCTGGAAAAATTACTGACGGAATTAATAGTGTCTAATTTCCTAGCAATTGGTATAAGAGCTCTTTGTTTTATTGTTTTAGAACCTCGGGCAAACGAAAGTTGTTTGACAAAATTCTATGTGAAGTTAATTTTTCGTATTCAATATATTTGTTCGAGTGAGAGCATGGCATCAGAGAAGTACTTGGTGACCAAGTAAACATGGTGCCAAGTTCTAAACTTGGTGTCCTGACAAACATAGGCAATTAATGATCTTATCTAGGTCTATAAATATGAAGTTATAACACAACACATACACTAATGAGCAGAGTTGAGTTATGTAAGCAACCAAAGAGAAGGGAGAAAAATACACTATGTACAAAAGTGAACTGAGTACGAGTATGTAACAAGTCCCAAATATTTTATAGAGAAGGTGGGTGTGAGCTGTGAACATAGACAAAATTTGCTGAACCACGTAAACATATGTCTTGTGTGTTTATGTGTATTTTCTTGCATTATTATTCTCGTGTTATTTTTGCAAACAATATAACTTTAAATTCACTCCCAAATAGCAGTGTTTCCAAAAGACGGAATTTTATTATTCTCTTGATTCATTGAATACCAAGGTCCAACCAAAATTATTGATGGAATTAGTAGTACCAATTTTTCCCAACGGTGTGGGTGGGGGGGGCTTCAAATTCAAATGCCACATTAAACATAAAATAAAAATCATATCACTGATGCTAAGAGCCCATTTGGCTTTACATTTAGAAAACTCGATTCAAACGTTGTTTTTAAATACAGTTTTAAAATTCAATTTTGTGTTTATAATTATTGGTGCGCATGTGGTAAACTTATTTTTTGAAAATTTGACAAAATTGACAAACATATATATTTATATTAAACATATATATATATATATACACACACACACACACACACACACACACACACTTAATACAAATGTAAACGTACATACACATAAATGTACATACACATAAATGTACATACATATATATATGTCTATATAATGATATTGTATGTATAATTCACAAAAAATTATATACATATATGAATTGATAATATTTTTTAATACATATGTACTATACGTATATTTTATATTATTCCATACATTAATAATACATATATAAATATCATGTATCTATTGATAATAATATTTAACATATGAATCTTCGTATACTATATAATTTAATAATATAAATATACATAATTTTATATACATGTACATATGCATTTTTTATTTATAAGAATTACACACATAATAATGTATTATGTATGTATAATATATATTAAGGTATAAATGCTTTAAAATATTAAAAATGAGTAATTTTGAGTTGAAAAATATAAAATAGAAATTATAAAACACATTTTTGCTAATTTATGAAAAACTTGATTATAACACAAAAATATTATAATTCAATGTTTAAAAACATGTTGCCAAATGCAATTTTTTATCAAAATTTGTATTTAAACACAGAAAACAAAATTATAGTTACAAACCAAACAGCCCCTAAATCCATAGTATTTTTCCTTAATCAATGAATATGCAACCAATTCAGATCCCCGTGTTAAAGGAAAACATGTATATTAGCCACAAGGTCTTTCTTCTCTTGTATTTGAACATTCCCCGCTTTTTTATTTTGTATGATGTCTTGAATTTCCCACATCAGTGTGAAAAATAAAAATAAAAATAAAAACATTTCCCAAATGGTGACTGTCCTGAATGCAATTGGAACTCTGCCCATCTTTGTGAAAGATGAGTTGTGACTGGTGCCCTTTATTTAGCCTTTCAATTTCAGTAACTTCCATTTTGTGGGTGTCAAGTTAGTGTCTTGTATCATTATGATAAGAATGAAATGGTGGTAATTATGAATTGGCTCAAGGCAAACTAAAGGCAATATAGGAGTCTTGTGGTTGGTTGGTTGTATGTACTGGCAATTGGATGGGTTCGGGTGGGTTTGGGTGGGCCAAATTTGGGTTAGGCCATAGTTGGGCAGGTCAAATACGGGCGAAGTTAACAAATGGGGCGGGTTTGAGGTGGGCAGTCCATTTTTCTTAACATTAGTTCTTGAACTCGCCTGTGTCGGCGTCCGTAAGTGTTGATTCAACTCACAACACTGTTGAAGCTTTGGTCAAATTGTCAGGGGCATTGTTGGAAGTCATCCAGGCTATACCACCATATTTGTGTCATCTGAGTAGTTCTTGAACGGTATCAGCCCCACTGATTTTCTATTCAAAATTGATAAAAGGACAAAGTTGGCAAAGAGAAGAATACAGATACATACATATGTTTGTGTGTGAGAGAGGGGCCTGGAACAGTGATGAGAAGTTGAGAGGAGATGATGTTTAAGTTACTTCCGGGCATAAGAACTGGGTAGGGATAGATTACCCATATTTGGCCCACATTTTTCTGATGTGGGCCCCATTTTTACTTGTGAATTACAAAATGGGTCCAACGAGTTTATACGGGCTCATATGGGAGGTTTTAGCCATTACAGGTCCATATTGCCGGTACTAGTTGCATGCAAAAAAGTTGGGGTGAAATGGTGTTCAGATAGGTTTTATGCAATTTCCTCTAAAAGCAAGTTGGAGAGGCATAAAATGTCCTCCAAAAAACACAAGGATAATAAGGTGACAAAAAGACTACACAGCAGGCACATGCCAATCAACAACAAAATTTCACCCTGTAGTTTCATTAGGTGACAAAAGAAGCATGCTTGAGTGGAGCAACAGACATCAAACCCAAAATTGCTGCAGCCACCGAAAGTTCAATTGTTGAATGATGAAAACTCATAGTTGACTTAGATTACAAGATTTACTGACTAGATTACATCTTTTACATAGTTGTAGTGTATGGATTTGGTCTCATCTATGTAAAATTGCACTTTCTAAGGAGAGATTAGACGTGCCAAAGTTACGGTGCTTACCATCAGCCACATTGGTAAGTTGAAAACCTTGAGTAGGAAGCTGGTTGATAAGAAGGGTTTCCAGTTGGCAAGCCATGCTCTTCCCAGGGACTAAGAAATAGAGGAATGGGGCGTTCTGCATTCCTTCCTTCAAACGATGAGAACGGACTCGGCCCTCCAGATCATCAGTCTGAAGCAATACGTTATTGAAGAAATTTAATATTGGAAAATTAGATGAAAGCAAACATTAGTTAATTATACTTTCAACGGTAATTCGAAATCCAGACTCGTCAAAAGTAAAATGAGGCACCCTTTTCATATTTTCTTCAATGGAGCATCAGGTAATTTCGACTTGGTATATCGCTGGTTGTTATATTCTAACTAAGTGCCTTCTAGTGTGCAAAAAAAAAACTAAGTGCCTTTTTAAAAGCTTCTTAGACTTGGGTAAAACTTTAAACATTCAGATACGGAAGTAACTAAGTAATAACAGAAATAGAATGGTGCCTTACAGTCTAATTAAGTCAACTATCGAGCTACCTAGAACCAAAAAAAACTTTTCTTGCATCACATATCAAAAGTCATGATTGCTGAACTTTATATACTAAAAATACAAAGTAGTAGCAAATTAATTCTTACTGCTTTGTCAGATAAAAGTGCAATCAACCTGATACTATAGTGCAGCTTGATGCAATTCAAATTTTAATGCGAAAAGCCCTCGAACAATACCTTTCTGTTGCAAAGACTCCCAATGTGTCACTAGAAATGGTCGCTAAAAAGAAGTCCCCAAAAAGGGAGTCTTTACAACAAAATGACAGTTCAGGGAGAACCTTCAAAAATTGAATAGTTCAGTTATCTTTTTCTTTTTTTTCCTTGTTCTACTTTCCCCTAAATTTACACATTATCTTGGAATACCGGTAAACAACATACGTATACCAATGAGTATAAAGAAAGATGAGTACCTCTCCAACATAAAGTTTTCTATCAGGTCTAAACATGACATAAACACTCGAAGCACCGATTGCTGATGGAGGTGGCTGTTCCTTAGCAGCAATTAAAACACACTTCACAACTGCAAGTTCCAATGTATTTTTCTTCTTGTGGAATTCAATCAACTTTTTCTGACATAATATGGTGACAGCGTTCTTTACTTCGTTCTGAAGAATCTCCATTTGCTCCATGGGCCCAATCGTAGGAAGGATATTTCTTTTTCTAATACTACCCACTTGATCATAAGCTTTATCAGTCGTAAAGTTATCTAATTTTGTGCCATTTTCCCCTGAAAATGTATCTCTTGCATAAACTGAAAGATATAATTCTTCAGCCCTTTGGATTACTTTTTCTGGGACGCCTTCCCTCTTAGCAGTTTCAAATGCGAGGCTTTCTTTGCAGATTCCATCTATCAACTTCCATGTTGGTTTTGTTTCTCCATCAATACATTCTGTTCCCATTGCTTTATATACGGTGTTCTTTGTAGTAAGGGGTAAACTGAAGATATCATGTAAATGGGAGGATATGATACCGAGACAACCAAGTTTATCTAGAGTTTCGATAATGCTACCAGCAATGCACGTTCCTTTTGCGGTTTCTGTTCCTCGGCATATTTCGTCCACCAGAACTAGGCTCCTTGAAGTGGCGCTGGTTATTATAGATCGGATCTCTGACATTTCAATCTGAAACAAGTAACTTGGGTAAGTAAATGTAGGGCTGACCGCTGAGTGTAAATTCATTACATGCGATAAATGAAATATCACCATAATCAGTATGGAGTACGAGTATGAAATTCGGATTGTGAAAAACCCTCCTATAAAGGCGCTATATAAAATCATATAAAGAACAAACATACAGTTTAGTTTGGCTGTGCTAAAAAACTCACCTTCCAAGCATGGCATTTGATAATCTAGCAGACCCACTTTTATTAGGCACAAATGTAATCCTTTTTCCTTCGGGGGGAAAGAGTGACAAAATAAGAAGAAAACACAAATCTCAAGCCTACAAGAAAAATAAGGGTATGTTTGGGAATTCCAATTCCATGCCATGGAATTGTAATATTCAGTTCAAAATTTTCAAATTTTGATCTAAAAATATCCATTTCCAAGGAATGGAATTTGGGCTTCCAAACACGCCCTATGAGAATGGAATGGGAATTGGAAAGATATGTCCAGATCAGCTAAGGCTTGATATATGAATATTGAAGGTATGAAAAAACTCAAATGAATTATACGCGGGGGGGGGGGGGATTTTTTTTACATGACACCATAATAGGACTCGAACCCAACACGAAGTTAATAGGACTTAGGTTGGGCATTTCTTGACACAAACAGGAAAATGACACGACCCGCTAACACGAATAAAAAATGGGTTGGGTTAGTGTCAAACATGAATCACCAAAAATGATAAAAATAGACCCAATTAACTAATATTCTATGGAGAATGAATTGAATATTTTTTATAAAGTGATATGTTATAATATAAAAAAAATTATAAGAATTGCATTATTTTTACTTGTTTGTTGTTAGTATTAATAATTAATGAGTTTTAGTTTATGGTGGACCCATGTGTCGTACAATTGGTTAAGAGAGAACGGTGAATAAACAGGTCAGACAAATGTAATGCCATTTAACACGAATAGTTAAAGCAGATCGGATTAAGGTTGGTTAATACTTGAAACAAACCTAAAATGACACAACATGGCTCACTCGAATTGCCACCCCTAGATGATATGTTTTTTAGCATTTATTAGTGATGAGAGCTTGGTTCCAAGCTAGGCTAGGCCTATACATTAAGGCCATTACCTCCTTTGGTACTCACGAATTACTTGAAGATGAATGAATGAACGAGAATGAGAGTGAGTGAGGACCCTATTTTTCCTTAGCTGTTGTGTGTAGTTGCTTTTGTTGTGTAAATCATATTATTTTTAATTCAGAGATAAAAGACATGACAGTAATGAAAGCCATTGTATATGTGCTTCAATGGATCTCTTTTATATATTTTCTTAATTTTTAATTTAGTTTTGCTAACATTTTCAAATTCCCCTAAAATCATACTTTTTGTAAACAAAATGCAAGATAGCCTCAACAATATCCATGTCATAACCAAACTGTATCCAAACCATATACATGCCGCATCCGAAAGTCAGATTAGCTAATTAAGTCAACAGATACTTACTTGAAGAGGCGGATAAATATTGGGTGCCATTGGATGTGTATCTGAACCGTCTATACTTTATGACATAACACGACAAATGGCACAGAAGAGAAAGCACGAATAAGAATAAGCTCTCCCTCCCTCAATATTAAGTGATTACAATGAATGGCCTAAGGCCTTATTTACAAGCTAAGGTGTCTTAGCTAGCAAGATACCCTAAAAAGGTATAAAAACTAAAAGGGGCAACCTAAAATATTTTAAAGGAATATTACCCACTTTGCCACTTGACTAAAATACTAACTAAGCTAATTAAAGTAACGAAATACAATAAAAGAAAAACGAAAAATATTACAGTGCAATTTTGATATTACAACAAGCCTCCGTACTCCTCTGCTGTCGTGTCACTTTTTTTCTGCAATTTTGAAGTATAAAATGCTTCTTAGACAATGTAATACCCCGTATTTTTATGGCTTTTAAATTTAGGGATTTATTAAATTTAATTGAGATAAATTAATTTAATTTTAATCCTGAAAGTTGTTTTAAATATTTACTAGCGTGACGAGAGTTAGTAATTATTTAAAGTTTGTTAATTCGTTAGATATTACTTATTGAGTAAAGTAATATGTAGAATTGATTTTTGTTAAAAATTGTCACGAGTGAATAAAATGGCAATTATGGAAATTTAAATCGGGACGCGCCTGTGTCGCGTCAGGACTAAATTATTATTATATAAAGTGAACAAATTATAAGTTTCCCGTATGATCATTTTGAGTGCGCCAATGTGTCCGAAAGGGTCGAGATAGTCAGAAAAGTGTACCCGGGGGTTTAGTTTGGGTCTCGGGGCTTTTTTAGGCCTATTTGAGATCTCGGGAGGGTATTATAGACATCTTGCATTTTTGGGTAATTAAACCCACGAATTTAATTAGGTTCTATCAGCCATTCGAAGTTATCTCTTAGGGTTAGCAAACACAAAATCAAAGAACGGCCATTAGAGAAGGAGTTGGAGAGCTTTCCAAGCAACTCAAGGCCAAGGACTCACCCGTTTGCACCGCCACCACCACCAAAACGTAGACCGCACGACAAGGAACGCAACCATACCATTTCATTCACGAAATCAGAACCTTGAATTTCAGGCAAGTATCTATCTTGCTTTATTTTTGGTTAATGCCTCACCCATGTTAGTTTAGGATTACCAAGATCATGTTTTATGAAAGAAATTGTTAATTTAGAGACTTTAAATCGCATGTTTAGAGAGATTCCATAAATTCTGGATATACCCATCATATGTAGAGGATTACCAGCGAATTATTATGAGTTTAGAAACAAGAAATCTGGGAAATAATTAGAGGAATGCATATTTCTTTCAAAATTAGGGTTCTTAAAGATTATGTTAATTTTACCCCATTAATCCGATATCGTTGATGAATTTATACATGTTTCACGTAGGAAATCTTGTATATATGTATATAGAACTTGTAGTACCGTTATTTGAGAATTCTAGAGTTGTTAATGACATTTTTGGAGAAATTGGAAGATGAAACCCGTAGGTTAAATTTGCAGTTTCTGGGCAAGAACTGCTTGATCGATCGATCGAGCCAAGAGCATCGATCGATCAACTGATCGATCGATCGACCCACTTTCTTCAATCGATCGACCCTTCCTGGAAAACTGCATATTTCTCATTCATTAGTTTAATCCAATTAAGATGTATGAGAATCCTTGATTGTTGTTGTTGGAGTATAATGGGATATAGAGATGACCAGTAGGGCCTAGGTAGACCCCGTTGAGTAACTTTTTAGTGTAGGATGGGATTTTGGGTTAACGAGGAATGATTCATGTGTATAAGAAATCATGCGTATATTTAATAAAAAGATCGGGACTCGTGAGAGAGTTAGATCGGAACGGGAGTGAATGCATACTGAAATTATACTTAGAATACTTCAAGAGAGGAGAAGTGAGTATGAAGTGAATAATAAATGAGAATACAAATAACGAGTCCGTTATACGAAATAATCGAGTAAAATGTGTAATAACGGATAATTATAATTATGGGTCGTGAGCGCATCTAATTTAGCAATGTGGATGTGTATATATATATATGACTGTGTGATTGTGCATATAGTATATCTGTATAAAAATCATACTCGGGCTACTTGCTATCATGGGGGGTTTCCGCGCCGGGACGGTCTTATCTCGATTGGGCCTTTATGGGGGATATTGACTTGTACCCTAGAACATAGGATTCCTTAGTACAGGCTATCTGATTGATAGTCAGACGGTCCTAAGAGACGTGAGGGTATGTGCTGACCTCTTAGAGACTTGGAACTATGCTTCGCCTCCATTTATATGTGTTTTTGTGTTAATACAGTTCGAGAGTGATTCCGAACTAGTGTTTCCCTTAATACGAGTGATACGGGGACTTGATAGCAGAGTATGCCAGCACCATAGATTGTATGTGGGGTGCAGATAGTATATATATATTATACGAGTGATTGGTATATATATACTTATATATGGAAACCTTGCACCATAGATTTTATGTGGGGTGACGTTAGTATATATATTATACGTGTAACTAATATATATACGTATAGCTATATGAGAACTTTCTAATGTGCGTAATAGTAGTTAAGTAATGAATAAATTCTTCCACTCCACTATAAGTATTCGAAAACTTTATAACAGTACAGATTTATTCTAAATAACGTAATAAATCTTGAAGAGATTGATTTTTTTTTAAAGTGAATATCATAATCTTATTTTCAAGTGATAAAACCTTATGGAGAATAAGTTAGTGAGACTTATGAGATTCATTAGTACGGTAGACGTGCACACTAGATGAGAGGTGAGAATTCTCAAGAGAGTGTCGCATACTAACATGGTTGTTGCATTAGCAGGTAAGCATTTTAAATACTTGCTAAACTACTTTTAAAACTGTTTTACAATCGGGCTCTGACCCGTTTTCTGTTATCTTTTCTCTCTTGTATATATATGTATATATTACAGGTGCCCAGCCACAGGGGCGTCATGCATAGGTTCTTTGGATTGGACGCGTTGTAGCTTATGTGGGAGTTGCAGGTCTTTGTTGTAGACGACCTCTCCATTGATTCGGTTCTTGTTATAGTTCTTCATAGTTAGGGCATGTGTCGCTCATTTCCCATTCAGTATAGATTTGTCAGAGATGTATGTTCATTTATTTTCAGTATTCGGTACCCTTTAAGTGTTAACTCTTGTCAGGATGATTTCATTTGTAGTTTAAATTTGGTTTAGTTAATCTAGATGGATTAATTCTTTTGTGTTGATTGCTATCCGTAGCACTTAGGTGAATCTTAAGCTGTTGGTTATTTAAAAGGTTTTCAAATTGGAATTTAATAAAGATGGAAATAAAGTTTTAAATTGTTTTGACACTTAGCTTAATTATTTAGGGTGTTTAAATTGGAAAATTTTATTTTGCGACAGTGATGCTAAGAATGAACCAACTGTTCACCTTGATTTTAATTTAATAAAGGATTGATCGCCCGGTATTTAATTAGGCGGGGTGTCACAGACAATAGATTTGCATATGTTTCAAAAAAAGTTCTACGTAGGAACTCCGCACTCCGTCAAAGTTCCAACTTGGGGAAGCAGCCTAAAGGAGCGTACTGCTTTAACAGCTCAGAAAGAATTAGAATTTTGCCCTCTGAAGATGATAAAGGACTTGCAACGATTCTGAACCTCCAGGTAATCAATTTGGTTGTTTTCATTTGTTATTATCATTATTATTACTATTATTATTTATTTTACAGGAAAAAAGTCCTGAACGCCAGTCATACCAACCAGAGATATAAACATCACTGATGGACTTGAGCAAAGTAGCAAAGATGTGAGATTTCAGCATCTCAAACCATATGATTGACTGCCGCAGATATAGCACATGCCTTTATAATAGTAGCCAGATCCAGTAGAGAAAAATTGTGCACGGATTTGAAAAAAGACATTTCACATAAGAACATGCAAGTAAAGTCAACATTGACATGGTTGTCAAGAGGAGAGTAAAGGTATAAATAATTGCAAATTTGCAACCCATGCGCACTATCATCTAAGCATAGGCCAGGCACTACTAAGAGCAACAGAAATTAAGGTTTCTGATAAGCATAAGACAACAGACAGAATTATCAAGTAACACAGTAAAGGGGCAGGTCAATCCTAATTTTAGAGACCCATGTTTGTTACTCTGTTGTGCTGCATGTACAGTAATAAAGGGTAGCTCTTTTTAGCTCCAACAAAGCTTGAATAGAAAATTTTCTCGATCTGCTCCATCGCGAGCGGATCTACAAAAAACTAGGTACTCTGATACTAAGTGTCAAATAGAAAAATCTAATCTAGAAAAACAAGGAATTGAGTATGTGTGTTTATGAGTACTATATATATAAACTTCATATATATATAGCACTGCTATTGTGCGGACTGTCCCACATTTTAACCGTGCGGACATGGCTGTGAGCTCAGAAAAGAGAGAGAGAGTGCCTATAATTTAGCCGATAATTTATGGGCTCACAGTCAGGTGACACATGTCTATTCCGCACGATTAAAATGCGGGACAGTCCGCACAAGAGCACTACTGTGTGTGTATATATATAGGGGTATGTATGATATTTTGTGCATGATATTTTCATGCATGACATTTTTGGGTGCATGGTCATGCATGAAATGTCATGCTAAAAGCAACTTTTTATTTATTTATTTATTTATTTATTTTTATAAAAGGGATTTTTTTTTTTTTTTTTTTAAAAGGGGGGGGATAAGGATGGGCTGGGGGGGGGGCACGTGTTTTTTTCGTGCCATCAGCAAGGGCACGGGCAATACTAGTATCTATATATATATATCAGGAGGGACTTTTGGTCTAAGACTATCCAACGGTTGGTATTGAATGTTGGGGGGTTATATCTCATGGTGAAATATGATGCCACGTGGCACCCACGCTTCAATTAAAGTCTGCACAAGCATGGGCAGAGCTCCAGCATGGGCACCTCTGCAAAAGCAGGTTCACTTCCACACCTCAGTTCACTTCTACTTCTCACCCGAGCTCCACCAAAACTGGGCTCACTCTCTCATAACTGGGTTCACTCTTTCATGAGGTACATAACTGTGTTCATCTGGATTAATTTTGTTCATATATGTTACCGTCTGAGTTTATAGTTCAAAAACGTTATTCTGTTATTATATGTGTTCATATCATCCGCTCTGTTAATTTTTCATACTCTCTCACAATGTGTTTGTATATAATATCATCTGCGCTGTTATTATCTGTGTTCATAATACCGTCTGAGGTTTGTTCATATTTTGTTATGAACATTCATAATATCATCTGAGTTATACAATGGTTCTCAGACAGGAAAACAATGGTTCTCAGACACAAAAAAAGAGAGAACATTTTCATACTCATAGTTAAAAACATCTCGAGTTTGTTTGTTTCACAAACTGGGTTTCTCATACTCCCAATTAAAAACATCTCAGACAAAAAATCTCAGATTAACCAAACCGAACAACAATCCTCCCAGTTACCTGCTAAACATCTCAGACAAACCACTCCTCCCATCTCCGGCTACCTTCCTCTCAGTTACCATCCTCCCATCTCCAGCTAAACTCTCAGTTACCTTCCGAAACATCACCATCTCCGGCATCTCCAGCATCTCCAGCACATTATCTCCGGTGGTTTTTCTTTGGTACATCTGCCAGATCATGAAATCGGTCACATCTCCGGCGGGTTATATTCATCCATATCCGAACATGAAACCTGCCAAATCATACAACAACCGAAAATGAAATCTGCCAAATCATGAAATCTTAATCCATCAGTCAAATCATGAAATCTGCCCAAACCCATCTCTGGCATCGGAATTTTCTCCCCATCACCCAATCAAATCTGCAATCCCCGGCATCAATATTAAAGATGGACTCCATCTCTACTGGACACAATATTAAAGATGGACTCCTTCCCCATTTTGAAACCATCCTGCCTAAAGATGGACTCGAAAATCAGCCTCGATATTAAATTTCTTAATGAGTAGACTTAAAACACTTCACACAGCACGAAATCACTTTTACCTGACTTCTTCAAGTGCGAACAGCAGTAGACTACTGCCAGTAGTGGGAAGTGGTTGGTTTAGTATTATATTTGAACCTTTTTTTGTCCGAAGGTTTATCATTTCTTCTATTATTTAGTTGCTCATTTGACTAACTAGCATTTTCAGTCTATGCTCCAGAGCTCCTACGAAGTAGTTGAAGGGTTCTTGGAGTCCAGATATATTGGCTGTTGGTGTTAAAAGTTGTGTGAAAATTTTGGGTTTAGGATGAAGTAAATGTGTTTGTGTTTAGAGAGTGAAGTAAAGAGATATTTGTGTTTTTTTGTAAGTTTTATTCAAGTATCGGAGGCTCAAGTTTGTGGGTTTAACTTGCAAGAGTGCTTTGTAATATGTGTTAGGAATTTTTCTTTACCACGAATGTCTTTTTCAGATGGTACTCTTTAATTTAATGCCCAAATATGAGGAAGTTTGAAATTGTTCCATTTTTTGTTTTCCAGATGGTACTCTCTAATTTTAATAGTACTAGAGGATCTATGGTGATATTTATAGAAACAAATTTGACTTTGTATCTTTTGTTTACATATCGATCAATATAACAAAAATTCATACATTTCAGGCTCTCTATGAAAGATGAAAAGTTGATTTTGACTTGCTGCACCATGTGATCGTTTTGATAGCCTCCAGTGAAAAAAAATAAGAGCAATGAACCTGGCCCTTAAAAACTGGAGTATCAGTCAACTAACAGAGAATCCCTTGAATTCATGGTTATTGATAGTCCTATGGGACAAACTATCATACACTTATATATTATATAGATCAATGGAAATTCTTTTAGTAAAAAGTAACTTTGGTGAACATTATATAGCAAATGACCCAATGTGGCTTGATGGACATTATTTCGATAAAAAGTTAAGTCTCAAGTGAATTTAACACTTCATCCAACCTGTCCAATAATTGACGTTGAGGTCTGATTGTGTGATTTTACCTAAAGATATTCGATTTTTTCAAATGTTAGGGTTGTTTTACATTTATTTTATCAAAATTGTTTATTTGACACTTTTGGAATTGTTTTGAGTTGGGAGTTTCTTTTTATTTCAATATAAATATAGGATGGAAATGCTGGAAATTTTATCATCCTCTAATTTTATTCTGTTTTTGTTGGTGAATGAAATATTATCTAAATAGTTTGTTGTTTCTGTAATTTTAATTATATGCATTTTTGTGAATAGTTAGAATTAGATATTTATGTTGACCGTGCCTATGGCACGGACACACCCTAGTGTATATATATCATACTTGATTCACGATTCGATTCATACGATTTGATCCGATTCACATACTAATCGATACGAATCGGGAATAGATATGGAGGGGTTCCAAAAATCGGGTTGAATCGGCCAATTCGGGGCTGAATCGTGAATCACACCAATTCACGATTCAAGTGCGATTCATGCTTCTCGGAGGATGTTGTGTATTTTCAACCAACTTAAAGCTCGTGCTCCTTTTTTGTTCATTTTAAAATAACCCTATAAATATTTTATTTTTAAAATAAGAAGAAGAAGTTAGTACAAACTTAAGTTACCCTTTGCGAAAGAGAGTGACTGAACCACATACTAGAACAAAACCTAAATTGCGATCACTTTTCTTCTTCTCCTTAAACATGTTCGAAGCTGCAATTTCCTCTATTTCGTGTTGCGATCACTTTTTTCTTCTCTTCTAACCTGTTTGAAGTTGATCGAGAGAGGGAAGTAGCTTTGCATTTGATTGAAGCCAACAAATCTTGTGTAAGGATTTTACACGTTATATTATATGGTATTGTTATTATAACGTATTTTTTATAGTGTTGTGTTTAATCTTTATTTGTGTTATTATATTGTATAATATATTGTTGTGTTTAAATTTGGACATTGTAGGTGGTGGTATTGTTAAAATTTGGTCATAATTTGGACATGGAAGTTTATTTTGATAGTTATATTTTAATGAAATCACGTCTTATAATTGGTTTTAGGTCATAATATATTGTTACATATTCTTAATGTGTTCTCTTTGCATTTATGTATTATTTCGTACATATTTTACGTTTATACCGATTCTTACGATTCGATTCGCGATTCGATTCACGGTTCACGATTCATAGGATTTTTTATTCATGATTCGATTCACGATTTTACAACTATGATATATATATATATATATATATATATATAGAGAGAGAGAGAGAGAGAGAGAGAGAGAGAAGCATGATCTAAAAATTAATAAGAATGTGCGGACTATGAGTCAACTATAACAAAGGACCATAGCATGATACAAGAGAAAAGAGAAAATATCCGAGTGCATATACAGTACACTTTATATGGCATCCAAAATGATCCATATAAGAGTGCCAAGCATTCCAACTAAGCTTAACCCCCTAACTACCAAGTACCAGTACTCTTACCAACTGAAGCGATCCACATTCCATTGCTTAATGCTAACATCTTTTCTCAAAATTTAGGAGCGAAAAGTCTTGTATTTCTAAGAAATGACTTGTTTAAAATATGTTAAGTCATTTTCCTAAAGCTGAGGGGGACAATTTGCCTTTCTTGAGCACTTCCAGATTGTTGCTACACGTATCTCTCTCTAATATAATAGGTACTCTCGATTTTACACTTCTATATGAAGCATCAAGCCATTCCAAACTTCTTAAAATTATCAATATGATTCTACAAGTACAATTTGATGCTTGATACAAAAACCTGAACAATTAAGTTGTGTAGTGAGCGTAATAACCTGAAATGAACTTTTCCCATCGGCAGGGCTATCATAAGATTTCACGTGTAGCATAATGGAGTCAAAATGTGGAATCAAGGCTGACTCGGCAGGCACCATAAGCCCACATATTCCAAGTAACGCAGCTGCACAAATTGATCGAAGTAAGCTCGATTTACCACCCCCATTTGGTCCGGTCAAAAGAAACATTGACTGCATGTTTACTGTATTTTTTACAGCAGTGCCCTGTGCTGCATCAAACCAATATGGTGATAGACCAGTTATCTTCATCGTATCAACTCCATCTAATGGTTCTAGTTCCTGCAATTAAATTGTCATTATAAGATGAGAACCCTATTTGATATAGTTTAGTCCTATTAGGTCTCAAAGACCTTAAGTAGCCTTGTTTTGTTTGGAAAAACCCCCTGCCTAAAAGGAAAAATTAAGAGTTATGCTTTTATTTCTAAGACGTCTCAAAATTAAGAGTCGTATCTTAGAAATCAATGTACCAAATTTCACAATAGTTAAATACGTTTTGATCATTACAATTGATTAAATTAATATTAGCGTTTTCTTGAAAAAGAATAAATTTCAAATAGTGACTCTTCATTTGAGATGGATGGCATATTGGAAAGTGTCTGTAAAATACAACTGCATCCCAGAAAGAAACAACTAATACTACAATACAACAGGTATGCGTGTTGAAAACTACCTCGGACCTACAAAACTGAGTGAGAGTGGGGAAAACCCAGTTCCTTCTTCTCCCTTCACTGGATCCACAAAAATCAAGTTATAACCATAAATGTCTTCATAATAAGAAATTGTCGATGACTGTTAACATTTTATGGAAATCTAAGGGTCATTTTGGGTTTAGCCCCCATCTTTTTTTTGATATTCAGTCAAATCACCGCTATTTGACTTTCTTAGCCTTTGGCCCCCATTTCCAATGGAACCGTTAAGTCAACCGGTCAAATCGTTAGCCACATCATCAAATTTGTGTTAAAACCCCAAAATGCCCTTATTTGGACCTGTTTGGTTTGCAACTGTAATTCTGTTTTCTGTGTTTAAATTCAATTCTGATTAGGGGTGCAATCAGTACGGATTCTTACCGTATCGTACCGTTTTGGTCCGGAAAAAAATGGTTTTGGTTTCATATTATGAAATACCGAAAACGATTTTACCGAAACCGAAAATACCGTCAAAAATTTGGTTGGTTTTGGTTTTTAGATACAAAAAAACGATTTACCGAATTTACCGTACCGATATCGTACCAAAATTAATGTACCGAAATACCGTACCAAACTTTTTGTGCAGTGTCAAATTATTTTGGGTATCATACTACTTTTATTTATTTTATTTCTCATGAGTGAGTTTTTATATTCTCTTTGAATTAAAATTTATTTATTTCAGTATTTGGTTTAAGTGTTAAAAGCAAATCGGTTAGTTTCGTCTCGTATATGTTTAAATCTATTGTTCCAAAGGCTACAAATGCTAGAAATTGTACCTATTTGTGTATGTTTCTAATTGTTCCAAACAACTAGCAATGCTAGAAATTGTAATAGCTAGAAATGCTAGAAATTATAACAGCTAGAAATGGGTATATCGAAATATATACCAGATTTACCGAATGCATAAACCGATTTGAAATTTTGGTATTTACCGGGAAAAAACCAAACTTACCGAAACCAAAAAAATCCGAAAATACCGAAAAACCGGTCGGTTTGGTTTTGGTTTTTGTTTTTGTTTTGATGTACCGGTCGGTAAATTGGTACGGTACAGTTTTACCTTATAGAATGTGGTTTTGGTATTGGTAAGGGGTCGTTACCGACCATACCGTACCGGTTGCACCCCTAATTCTGATAAAAATTTGCGTTTGGCTGTCTATTTTTAAACACAGAATTATAATATTTTTGTGTTATAATCAAGTTTTCAGAAAACAGGTTTAGAGTGTTTTATAACTTCTTTTTTTTTATTTTTCAACTCAAAATTATTCATTCTTAATATTTTAATGCACTTATACCTTAATATATAATATACATTCATAATACATCAATATGTGTGTAATTCTTATAAATAAAAAATATATATGTACATGTACATAAAATTACGTATGGAATAATATAAAGTTAAATAATATTATCAATAGATACATGATATTTATATATAGTTTTATACATGTATTATTAATGTATGGAATAATATAAAATATACATATAGTATATATGTATTAAAAAATATTATCAATTCATGTATGTATATAATTTTATAGTATATAATAAAGTATGTATTGTATATAATAAAGTATGTATTGCATATATGTATGAATGTACGTATACATTCATGTATCATGTATGTATGAAAGTTTTATATATATATATATACACACACATATATATGTACAATATAAATATACATGATTGTCAATTTTGTCAAATTTTCAAAAAACTGTATGTAAAATCAAGTTTACCAAACGCATACCAATAATTATAAACACAAAAAACTGAATTTTAAAACTGTATTTAAAAACATCGTTTAAATCGAGTTTTCTGAGTAGCGAACCAAACGGGCCCTAATACCTAAAATTTTAATTTAGGTTTGGTACTTCAAAATTGCGGGTCAAAGTAAAAAAAAAAATTAATTTGTTTTGACACGCACATATAGGAATATTAATTGAATAAATAAATTAATTGTATATTTATTTGATACATTCATATATATATATATATATATATATATATATATATATATATGTGTGTGTGTGTGTGTGTGTGTGTGTGTGTGTGTGTGTGTGTATGTATACATTTCTGTTGTACCAGTCTTTGACGAAGAAAGAGGTCAGCACCATTAATGACCTCATGGCGCATATTGAAAAATACGCCAAGGTTGAGGACGTGGTTCACTCTACCGCAGGGAACAACTGTCGAGCAAAAGCAAGTAAAGGAGGAGAAGAGTGACACTCCAAAGAAAGAGAACAAGAACGGGGGCAAGAACGGCTCTAAGAATGGGAGCAAGGATGACCCTTAGAAGGCGTCCCAGGTTGTTAACACAGTCTTCAAAGAACCAATCTAGCGACTGGATATTCTCTCCGATGGTCCCAGAAATTCTCTCCGATGGTCCACCAACCAGCTAGCGACCAATCCTTGGCCATTTACGCAATAGCGACTGGATATTGTGGGATCACTACCTACCGCACCTGGAAATCGCAAGTAACTGTTGTTCGGTACAGACTACTTCACTAAGTGGGTAGAGGCAGAACCACTAACGAGCATCTGTGACGCCGACATGACAAGGTTCATCTAGAAGAGCGTCATAATACGCTTTGGGTACCAGGAACTATCATCACCGACAACGGCACGCAGTTTGAAAGTGGCTTCTTTCAAAGCTTCTGTGATGAGCATAGCATTAAGCATCATTTCAGTTCTGTGGCATACCCCAGAACAACGGTCAGGCTGAAGCTTCCAATAAAACTATGCTCGACGGCTTAAAGAAGAGGCTGGAAAGAGCAAAGAGTGCCTGGGTGGATGAGCTCCCCTATGTCCTGTGGGCCTACCTTTTGACTCCTAGGAGACAAACTAGGGAAACACCCTTCGCACTCACCTATGGAATGGAAGTTATTATACCTCTTAAAGCAAGTCTCCCTACCATGAGAATCAACTTGGTCGACCAAGGGCTAAACGACGATGCATTGCGCACCGAACTTGACTTAGTAGACGAGCGAAGAGAACAAATCATATTCAAGCTGGCTTCGTATCAGCAGCAGCTGGCAAAACAGTAAAACAAGAAAGTCGATCCGAGAAAATTCCAGGTAGGGGATTATGTCCTAAGGAAAGTCCTCGGTAGTGCCGTAAAACTGTCCGACGACAAGCTGGGACCAAACTGGGAAGGACCATTCAAGGTGATCAGGGACGACCTTCAAGGCGCATATAATTTGGAAACGGTGGAGGGCAGGGAGATACCAAGAGCATGGAATGCAGCCAATCTCAAGAAGTTCTACTTTTAGTCTTCTTAATCTTTTTCGGCGCATTTGGTTTACGCAAATTTCATTTCAAGCGTATGTTGCTCTCAAGTTATTGTTAAATGAATAAAGGCCCACTGGCTCTCGCATTTCGCTTTTGCATATTGACTGTCTCAATTTTATGTTATGTATCTCAATATCATGCACCATTTCCAAACGATAACTCCATTCTCTTAACATAAAGTGGAATCACCTTTGGTTACAATAAGCTGCTCAGCTTATTTCAACCGAGAAACTTCCTCACATAGAACATAACTCCTCTGGATTATAATCGGTTATTCAACTTGTTTCAATCAAGGAATCTCATTATGTCGAGCAGGGTTCATAGTAATTACAGTAAGCTATTAAGTTTATTTCAATTGCTACAATCCTCAGGTCTTTGTCATTAACAAACACAACAGACCTCATGAGTTGTCCCGACAAAAGCAAAAACCCTACAGGGGATCCTTAGGCAAAAAGCCAACCTAGGTTGGTTCTCACCTAGGCCTAAGGGAGTGTGACAACACAACCTAAAAGGTAAGGCAGATGGAATGATATTGCTAAGGCATATTGGACTGTAAGAATATTTGACATAAGTTAAAAACTCATTTAGTCGGCAAAGGCCCAAAATGATCAACACTTGCCACTGCTTCATTTAGTCAACAAAAAGCCCAAAATGATTAATCGTAGATACCAACTCATTTAATCAGCGAAAATGATTAATAGTATTATTTGGTCAGCAAAAGTCCCAAGTGATTGGTAAATATCAACTCTTCCTAGTCGGCAGCTAAAATACAGAAGTAACAGATCTGATTCCTTTTGGGTCTTGAGCTCCCTAAGGCAGGCAACCACCCACGCTTGAATGCCACCTCCTCGGCTTCTTTTAGCCTTGCTGGTGCATCAGTCCAGCCTTCATCGTAGCCTGCTATCCATGCTTCCGAAGGCCCATTCTGAACAGATGCCTCAATCTTGTGACATCTCTCCGGAGAACAGCCCCAATGTCATACCCTCTTTGGACGTCTATCTTCAGCTCAGTGACCTCCTTCTTCAAGGCATAGTTTCGGCCTAAATCAACTCGCCTACTTGGCCCACATCCTTGTTCACTGAGAATTCGGCCCTCAAACCATTTATTTCCTCTGGCGCTAAGGAGCCAATTTCCTCCATAACTTGGAGGTCATCCTTTAACTTGGCCACCAGCTCGGACTAGTCCTTGTATTGTTCAGTCCTTATTTTCACCTTCTTGCAGATATTCAAGAAGACCTTGTGAATCTGTCCACTCACACTTGGACCCAAAAGCTTTCCCAAAATTAAGAAAGGAGGAATGTAGTCTTCTATGACAATAGGCTACAAACAGCAGAACATATAACAAATGCAATGAACATCGGCATAACAAGAAGAACAAGAACATTAACAAAAGAGGAAGTCTTTTTCATTGACAATTAAGGGGAGGCAAAAGCCAGTATAACCATAGAAGAGAGAAAATTACAAAACATGAACAAAAAGGAAAAAAAAGCCCTAGAACTACGGGACTTTACTCCTTCACCTGCTCAGAGCTTTTTGGCGCTTTCCCTTTCTCGTCAGCCCTCCCCTCTTAGTCGGCAACCGTTTCGACCTCAGTAGAATCTTTCTCAGAATGGTCGGCAGGCTGACCAACTGGAAGCTCCTCATCAGCAAGTGGAGAAGGCCCTGTAGGATGGAGCTGGTACAGGTCGGACTCTGAAGGGACTCTCGCTGCACCCAAGGCTTGGTCCCATCCTTTCTTAAAGGACACCTTCTTGGCGTAAGCAATATGGATCTCAGCGTCGTCGTAGGCCGAATTCCAACCTTCCATGTAGCTGTTATCCTTCATGCTAGGGATCTCATCCTCCAACTTCGGGACCTTCTCGACCAAGCCCAGGTTTTCCTCGGCAAGCGTCTCCTTCTCTACAACCACACGGTTGCTGGCCGCCTGAAGATCGGCATAGGCCTTTGCCGAATTCTCTCTCCCGATCAAGTGCAGCACGGGCATCAGCTAAGTCCTGATCGAAGTTCTTCAGGGCTTCTTTCAGCGCCTGATTCTTTTTGGACTGGTAGGCATGATTGCAAGGACAGAAAAGGAAGAATTAGAAAGCAGAAGACGAGCTCAGAGAAACGATGAAAAGAAGAGAACATTTACCAGAGCAAGTCCATGTGTGGACTTGAGTGCCAACTGGTCTGACCCCAGCTGTGAGGAGCGCTCTCGGCCAGCCACAAGCACTTCCCCCTTTAACAAATCAGGGGCAAGTGCTGAAGTGTTGGCCACACTGGACCCCTCAGCAGCAAGAGAAAGGAAGGGCTCAGTAGGGATAGCTTCTTCTTTCCCTCCTTTCTCTTTCTCTTTCCTCTTCTTTCTTTCTCTTTCTCTCTCTCTTCTCTTCTCCTCCTCTTTTATCTTTTTCTCTATCACTTTCTCCTTCCCCTTGGTCCCTAAAGTGGAACTACTGACTTTTAGAGAATCCCCCTCAGTTTTTTTTAGAGATTATCCTATCAGACAGCACGGCCTGGTCGTTGTCATCAATGTTTAGCACTCTCCTCTTCACGTGGGGAGCCATCTCTTCTTCTTCTTCTTCTTCTTCTTCTTCTTCCTCCTCCTCCTCCTCCTCTTCCCCTTCCTCTTCCTCTACCTCAATTGGCTCAAATTGGCCACATGACTAAGGAAGCTCTAGAACAGGGATTTTGTCAACTGGTTGAGCAATGAAACTAGCAATGGTGTTTCTGTACTCTAGTAAGTTACAGCACGAGGGTGCTCGGCGTCGGGCAATCTTTCTCGGACCCTCCAAGATTTGAGGAGATCAGCAACTCTCAGCTCGCGAAGGGTAGGTTCTTGGTTCTTATCACGAGCTGCAAAACAGAGGAAGAAAACATGAATCATAAGATAGAAAACAGAAATAAAAGAAACAGCAAACAGAAGAACAAGAGATAGCGACCTATTTGATCCTCCCGCCAGTCAGGGATCACGCACTCAGGTAAGGAAGGATGCTGTCAATTTCTGGCAACAAACCTTGCTCCCAGTAACCCTTGTGGGAGTCAGGTAGGTTCACAACCAACATCCTATCAGCTTCCCAAGTTTTCAGGTACAGAACACCGCATTAGTGTGCGACCAGACATAACGGTAACAAATCTCAGGGAGCCCTAAGTTGGTCCCATACAATTCGTTGATCCTATGTATCCCATTCACTATTTTCCAAACATTTGGGGCACATTGGGCAAGAACAACATCAAAGTATTTGAAAAATCTCAAAAAAAAAAGGGTTGGGGAAAAAGTTAAACCCCTTATGTAATGAGAAGAGCGTGGATCCAGTGCCCATCCTCTATATCACGGATATCTCTGGTCATAGGGGCACAATCGATTTTCACCCACTCTGAGATATTGTAAGATTTCCTAAACTCTACAACAAATTTGTTATCGAGAAGAGCCGTGAAGGAAAAAGAATTCAAGTGAGAAAGATGACTAATTGAAATGGTGAAAACAAACAGCAGATTAGAGAGAATTACAGAGATAATGATGAAGGAAACCACTGAAAATATGAAGAACTGGAGAGAGAACGCAATGGAAGTTTGTGGACGAGAAATGTCCGGAGAAATGACGGTTGAAGCTGATGAACCTAGTTTGAATCTCGCGCTAATGATGAAGCGCGGTCTCAATAAAGATCCTTGCACTTCACTTACCGGCCCGGACCAACGTACCCCCACCTCTTCGACAATATTACAAGTCTGCCATGGTGTTTATCCTCGAACAAGCGTGTCCTCAGAAGTTCACGAGTATTACAAATATGCCATGCCGGTTTTAAAACAATTCTGGGCCTTGGACCTTGAACTTACTTAAAATTTGTTGGTCAAAATTTTTAACCCTAAGATTTTAGGGGCAATTGTGGGGGCTTATTTATTCAAGCCCAAAAGTGCAGCCGACCAGCCCAGCATACATAATGGACAATCCGGCCCAACTCAGATATTTATTTAGACTCGCGTATTTAACGTGTGCTTAAATGCATGGAGATAGACCCAAAACGGTTACCAACAGTCTCGGAGGAGATATTCACGGACACCTCGAGTTATCTACAAGCTGAGTGAGTTACTTGTACAATTCAATCACTTATATCTACAACTATAAATTGTAAACCCTGACCCGGGGCAAAGGGATGTAACTTCGATTATTGAGAGACACTAATAAGAATAAAGTAACCTCTCCGTGGACGTAGGCAAGTTGCCGAACAACTTACATCTGTTGTTTGCGTGTGATTATTTGCTTTCATCTCGATATTCATTTCTAGATCTTTCATTGTGATATTTCTTGCACTCACATGTATATATAATATTTACATTTATATAGGTTAATATTTCTAAAAAATAGTTTTTATTTTAAAAAATGGTTTTGATTTAAAAAGCAATTTATTTAAATTAAGAAAAAGTACGTTATCAATATAAAACTGTTCATTATTTTTTAAGATAAATTACATCAAACCACCCTGAACTACTGATTTTTTACACCCAACCCATTTTCATAAAAAAAAAAAGTTGATAAAACATGATTTTATGCAAAAAAAAATATTGAAAATGCGTTGAGTGTAAACAATCAATAGTTCAAAGGGGTTTATTGTAAAAGAAAATAAATTTTTTTAATAAAAAAAAAAGTGAAATAAGATTAAAAACAGTTAAAAAAATACCATTAAAAACGTGCATTTTTCAAATAAAACTTAACAGTTTTTTATTTTATATATACAATTAAAGCATTTTTCAAATGATGTACATCTTTTTTTTTTAAAGTAAAATTAAAGTATATTTTTCGTAAAAATGAAAAATACTTCACGTATAGTTTTTTATAAAAAATAACATACAATTTTTTTATTGATAATGTACATTTTTTTAAAATTTTCATAACTTTCTTTTTTAAACTAAAACTATTTTTAACGGATCTTAAGTATTTAGTCGTATAAGAGATGATTTAGTTGCATCCGATCCCATATATTTTTGTTTTTAGTTGTTGATCCTATCGAAGGGTAGTTAATAATTTCACGGGACTTGGGTCATTTTCTAAGAAAATGAAGAAAAGCGATTGAAGGCAGTTATGGGCATATATAGGAGTTATTATAATTTAAAAAAGGAATAAGATGGCTGCCCACTAAAACTTTTGAAATAGGACTAAAGCCTAAAATGCTATTTTTTTATACCAAAAAACTATTTTTTTATAAATATTAACGTATATAAATGTAAATATTATATCTCTATCTATCTATATATATACATATATATAATATGTGCGTGTGTGTGTCAAAAACAAAATTTAAATTTTTTTGACTTCAACTTCCAATTTTGAGGTACCAAACCCAATTAAAATTTAGGCATTAGTTAGGGGCATTTTGGGATTTGAACACAAATTTGATGATGTGGCTAATGGTTTGAACGTTGACTTAAAGATTCCGTTAGAAATGGGGGACAAAGGCTAAGAAAGTCAAATTGCGAGGGTTTGACTAATATGAAAAACAAAATGGGGGTCAAAACCAAAATGACCCAAGATTTAACAACATGAGTACTTTCCAAAATAGTTAAAACCAACTAAACATATTGGCAAGAAATCAACTACAAGTGAAAAGAAGAAATTAATCAAGAGTTATGTAAATAAATTATTTCAAAGGTTTCAAGGTCAGTTTATCATTTACTTTGCTTTACTTTTACCTTGTAATATCTAATCCCTAAATTGCTCTACTTATTTCCTAAACTAAAAGAGCTAACATAGGGGAACAAAAAATTCTGAAGATAAGTCTCTCTAAAATCCACCCACGTAGTCCCCACATAATGCCATGCATCATATAATTCCTGAAAGTGAAGATGATTAATAAAATATCAAAAGAAAAATTAAATCTCATCAGATCTCCATCCATGCTGTTCCCAATTTCTGTCGATCAATCACTCAACTATGTTCTCGTTAATACAGAAGAGCGTTTATACCACAATAATCAAACTTTGGCAACGACCTTATGACACAACTGATGTATCCGTCCAACAGTCAAACTAACACATTAATCAGGCAAACATTGAGAAAAAGGAAACATGTTAATGTGATTGACAATATATTGACATAGATAAACACTACACAGACAAGTTAATTTAAAGAACACAAACTCAAAATTTTCAAACTTGAACTGTCTTTAAATTGATGGCTTTGTAACGAATAAGAACCATATACTAAATATTTGTTCCAGAAAAATTGAAACTGTTCTCGCAGCTCCATCTTTCATTCCTTTTACTTGGTCCAATTTATGCCAACATTGTTAGATTGTTATGCCGCAACAGGTTTTAGGCAAGATATGAAAACTCAACCTCCGATGAATTTAGTATAGCATTTCAAACGTACCCCATCTTTCAAATATATGCATACATTGCCAATAATAAACCAGAGGAGAACACAACCAATATGGATAAAAATTCAAGAATGTCCTTAACCTAGTAAGAAACCCATGGCCGTATCATGGATAAGAATAAATATAGTATGAACAAGAATCAAATAATATTGCTAAGGGAAAATGGAATGTATATAAATAATATACTTCTCAAGAAAGCAATATTAATTTGTGTACCTAACCTCGCATGAGCAAATAATGCCTTTGCAATGACAAGTAACATGGACGCAAAGACAAGAATATTGATTTTAACTTGTAATTCCGCAGAAAGTCCCCTTAATAATTCTAAGACCTTGGCCTTTGCCTTTGCACCTGCCTCATGGTACCTGGTACAGAAACCAAACATTCGACTTAAAAAAATAATAAAATAAATAAATAATAATAATAATAATAATAAGGGGAGAGAGAGAGAGAGAGAGAGAGAGAGAGAGAGAGAGAGAGAGAGAGTAATTAAATAGGAGAGATCATGAAAATGACTTCCATAATTATATACAAACTGTCAACCTTGTTAGTGCATCCTCCACCTTCATCGTGGTAAACCATTCCTCTCCAACCTTTCTACCCTTTGAATCTATAGCGGGTTTGAGCTTCTTTATTTGTTCTTCTCCACGAGTACCACCCCAAACAGTCGGTACAAAACGTTTTCCCTTGAACCAAACAGCTCCATGCTCCCGAGCATATAATATTTCTCCCTTTGGTCCTCCGAGTGGTGCTGTGGAAGCTTTTATTCTTGAAATTATGGGAAGAAAATCTTCTGCAACCTAGAAGAATGTTAAACATCTGTCCATTAGAGAGTAATTTATTTTATTGTATTTTAAAAAAAGAAAAAAGAAAAAAAGAAATCCAATGAGATTACGAATTTAAAGAAGTTGGATAGAAAAAAACTTTAAAGATGAAGACTAGAACATATTAGCCATCAGCGCAAGTCGTCTCAGACTTTGACTAACACAGGCAAACTCATCTTCTCTTTCCATCATCATCCTCCTTGCCTAATTTTTTGACTTGCTCTATCTTTTACTTTTCCTTCAGTTTGTCTAAATTTTGTGATCGGTACATCTAATGGTCTATGTTTCATATGTCCATAACACCCAAGCCTGCTTCTTCTTAGGTAATCATTAGGTGTTACCCTGAAACATCTTTCCGCCACAACAGTTATTAATTTGTTCTTTTCTAATCACTCCTACCATCAATCATAACATTCCCATGTCAATTACATGGACATGTAGCTCTTGGTTGCTCATTAATGCCCAACATTTTTCTCTATATATAATAGTTGGCCTAGTATGTAGAAATCTCCTTTTGAGTTTTATGGTATCTTATTATCACATCGGACGCTACTAGATTATCCCCATTCATTTGTCATGTTCTGATTCTATTCATTAATATTGATTTTAAATAATATAAATCATTATTTTTAATTATACAGTTGCATTCCATATATTACGTGTTTGTTCTAACTAATGATCTGGTTCCGGTTTTGCATAATCAACATCCCACTAATTGTAAGTAAACCAATTGTTAGGTTGTCTTGCTCTACAAGCTTGAGTAGTTAGAGAATGGAGCCAACAATGAATATCATGTTGCATAAGGGAATGAAAGAAACAAACATCCATAGATATATATTATATATAAATATATAGGGGGGGTGGACTCAGGAACGGATGGAACATCTGAAGAATGGACGCTGCATCACTATCAATTTCTTTCCATTTTAATGTTCCCCTGTTCTATAAATCAAATTAACTTCATTCTGATTGATCTGATACTCTATGTATGCAATGTTTAAAAAGGCGTTCGAGGCGCCTCGAGGCCTCAGGGTTGAATTTGAGGCTTACGCCTCAATGCTCCTCGAGGCTTACGCCTCTGTGCGCCTCACGCCTCGCGCCTTTTTGCCGAGGCGCGAAAATAAAAACAACTCTTGATCTTTATTTTGTTTTAAAACTGCACTTAACTTGTACTATCTACTATTGTAACTTGAGAGAAAATTTTAAAAAATAAACAATACGTTAATGAAACTTAAAAAACTGATTTTGTCAATTTGATTTTGTTCAAAATAAATGTACTAAATTAACTTCAATATGACTTTTTTTTTTAAGTTTTCTGTTTTTTGGTTTTCAACTTAGATTAATATGTTAACTTTAACTAAACTGAATATATATTAAGAAACTAATATATTTTAAAGGTTGCTGTTTTTTTAATAAACTTAGGTTGATCTGTTTTATAATTTTTTTAATAAAAATTGCTGTTTTTTTAATCTTAGCTTGAAAATCAATGTTTTTTAATAAATTTGCTTGTTAAGTTGCATTGATTAATTTACTGTCGTATTATAAAATAACCAATATGTGAATGAAGCTAAAAAAATGATTTTTCCAATATGATTTTTCATTGATTAATTTATTGTCATATTGTAAAATAACCAATATGTTAAAATTGATTTTCTCAAATTACTTTTTTTTTTAAAGTTATCTCGGGGGAACAAAAAAATGTCAAACTATGAGAGAAAGTCCTCAAGGATGTTTTTTTTTGTAGTTTTATTTTATATTTCTTTGTTATTTTATTTTTATGCTTTTATTATTATTTTTTTAATATTATTTTGCTCTTTTTTTTTCTTTTCAGTGAGGCTTAAGCCTCAAACGCCTCGAGGCTTACGCCTTGCCTCTCCACGACTAAAACGCCTCGCATCGCCTCGCCTTTCGCCTTTTTAAGCAGTGTATGTATGTTTCCATTTATGTTAAAAAAAAATTCAAAGAGAAAGGGGAGGAGAGAGAAGAGAGACAGTGGAGAAGGACACCCATTTTCTGTTCAACAGCCGAAGAGGGAGAGAAATTTGAAAGAATGTGAGAGAGAAGAGAGAGAAAGGAGCTGTGCTAATTCTTGAAACAACTGAGTTGTGCCAATGTAGACCTGAAAAGAGAGAGAGGAGAACTGGGTATCACTATTTCGGCATTTCATGGCTGTCACGACCACCAGGGTGATGGTCTTTGGTGGTGCTCTAGCGGTGATAGGGGAAAAAAAGAGATATTTTTAGAGAGAGAACAGGGAGTTCGAGGGAAAGTGAGTCACTTAATAGTTGGGGGCGGTAGCATCGTGGTGTGATGCATTTATGAGAAGTTATATCAGCTCGTCTTTGTTTTACCGTAGCATTAATTAGATGACCCTGATTATTTGGTTTAGTTTTATTTATTTTTTGCGCTTACTTGGATTTATATGTTTTCTGTAATGTGCCTGAAGCAGTCTACTTGCAACAATTAAGGGGTGTTGAAGGAGTCAAGAAATCATGAAGGCTTGTCTCTTGGGTTGCTGATATAGGTATTATAAGCAAACAATCCAAGATCTAATTTTTGAGTCAAGACCTTGGTCCCACATGTAACTCATTTCTTAACTAACAAAACTGATTCCCTAATTAACACACAACAGGCATCCGCTTTAGAGCGGTTATATATATATACATATATATGATCATCAGATAGGCGAATACCCAAAAAAGTCAGGGTAAGTTTTAGGACACATTATACATGAGTAAACAGCAATGCTACTTAATTATGACAAACAAAGGAAAAAACATACAGATAACGATAAAGCCTCAGCTGCCTTTTCCACGTCCGCAAATACTTCCTCTAAATGAACCTTCTTCACACGACCTTTCCATGAAGACTCCATCTCATCAAAAAAATCACTTGGGATGTTGGAATAGGAACTTATCTTTTGATCACTTTCCCCATCTAAGGAGATAATATCGCCAATTCTTTGAGAAACCCATTGACATTCATTCACCTGGAAGCAAACAAGGAAAAAAAATTGTGTGCATTAGCGCTTAGTTGTATGAGAATAGGGTATTTCAATAATCAGAGTTCATATGCCCAACATAGTCATGCAGCATGTTAAGACCTGAAACTGGAAAACACCTGCATTTTTAGGGGTCTATATACGTCACTAGAGAGACTTTTCATTTCTTAAAGGACATATTGTTCAAGGATTAGAAAAAATGAACAAATGAAAAAATAGAAGAAAAGATAGGCGCAGCTGAACCAATTACATAGTATTCTATTGGATACGGAGATTTTGCCAATAATTTATGCATTTAGAGTAGCTTCATCTTAATTTTAAGGAGGAGATGATGCACTACTCCTTGTGTAATCTCTGACCACTCCCAAATTATGTCATTCAAAACTGTCAAGTCTCTAGTTCATGAAAAGGAATAAAGATCGTACCGAATGACAAGGCATTTGCACATGACAGCATGGCTTTAACTATCCGTATCCGGAGATAACCGGATATGTAATGGACGTGATAGCGCTATAACAGCATTGGGATAACTAGATGTGTATCATCTTCTGATTCATCAATAAAAATATAACAGCAATTCATAATAAGCTCCGGTAAATAACATCCCGTTAAGTAATGGTCCTTACATTTTTTGATACCATGCATGACAGTATCTGCAAAAGTAAAAAAGGTAGACTATCTACCCTTAGTTGTGGAGAGACTGGTTAATGGGGATCATGAGCTAAGGCTCGACATACGCGCAGAGGAGCAGAGGAAATGTGAAGGAAAATATAACTTTATTATAGTTATGTTATTTTTAATTATTTACGCTTTTGGGGTTTTAATTAGAGTTTTAGTAGTATTAGGGTATTCAGGATTAGTTTCTGTAGATGCAATTATTATGCAACACAAATAAATACGAGTGAAGCAATTATCAAGAAAAGCACAAGGAATATAAGATGCCAATCACACAACAAAGGATGTACGTGGTTCAGCAAAGATGTGCCTACGTCCACGGTGGTGCAGTCGATATTATTTCTATATACTCCGGAGAGTGATTACAGAGAATACAACTTGTCCCTTTGCCCTGGACCTAGGGTTTAATATATACATGTACATGTAGGTAAGTGGAGGTGATGGGTTTCTCCACGTTTTCCATCTCCCGTGTCACTTCCGATTGTCGGAACGTGGGGGAGACCGGATCAATATAAGAGATGAGGGGCCCGGACTTTGGGCCGTCAGGACTGGGCTACTCGTCCGGGCCCATGGTTCTAAATTTCAGGTACCCACAGTTTCCTTTTCCCAGTCTATTTCTTAAAACATGTAAGGCCTATAAACTAAAGGCTGAATGATGGAGAAAACAAGTTTGTTCTGAATGACATTGATATTGAGAGAATAAATATTGCAAAGAAATATTTTCTTGTTGGTTCTTTGTTTTTTTTTCTTGATTTTACACTATCAGTTTGAAGGACTCGAACCCACGCCACTAAGTCGTTCCTTAGTGAAAGATGGCCAGCCTTAGTCAGGAAGGTTCGGAGCTTCTGAGTTAATAACAAATGACGAACTAAAGGCTAGCCAACAACACATAGCTAGCCCCAGTACAATTATAAAACAACACAGAGCTCAACTTCTCAAACCCAAACTCGAAAAGACTACCACATAGTTAAAAACATGATACAAAACCCACTATAGAATAAGGGCCGTATGATACACTCTGCATCTAACATTGATATCCACATGACAATTGGCATTCAATGACCCCAACAACAATATTCATTATTTAAACTTAACTGTTCATCTTTTAATGTCTGCTTTTACTTCTACAATAGTCCATGTGAGTGCTCCAATGTTTCTTTTATTAATATTCTAATTGCCAACAAATGATTGTATATGATATAATCCACACCATCGTTAACTCCATGCCACTCCCCTCTCAACATGCCTCAAGTCACAGAGAGACCAACATCACACAAGCAACTAGCATGAAACTGCAAATTGTAAATATTTTTTCTTAGGGGTATTTTTGTCTTTGGGTAGTTTAAATATTACTATACATCTTTGTATTATACTGTTATTCTTGTCATGACCTGCATCCAGTAGTGTAAGGGAGAAACCTTTGGTATATAAGTATATATGTAAATCAAGGGAATGGGAATGGGAATGGGAATGGGAATGATTGATCCAGGTAGCATTTTTTGGGGAGAACCTCTGGTATTACATTTGGTATCAGAGCTAACCCAATTTCATTGCCATCTTGGTGCGTGGCCACTGTGAGACCAAGTACAAGACAAAATTGTTGGTCTTAGTCTACTCCACACCAGGGGTTTAATGGGGAGAGTTTATCATGACCTGCATTGCACATCAGTAGTGTCATGACCCGCATTTTTTTGGGTTGCTTCTGATGGTGTTCCAATGGATGATCCTCTCTTGTATCATGAGTTTGTTCGTTGTTTAGGTACTTGATAATTACTCAACCTAATATAGCTTATGGTGTTTGTATTGTCAATCAATTTGGTTTTGCTTCTTCAGCTATTCATTGGCGGAAATGGACTAGTCTTCTACTAATGTCAACACACTCTCCCTACTACACTCATTAATATTGAATGATCAGAGTGGGTGGACAATTTTATAGTAAGAATTAACTAGAATCCTTAGTCTAACATGTAACCAAATGATAATTCTTGATAAACATGATGAGAATTAGGGTTTATTTTAATATTTTCTTGCATTTTCTTGTAATTTTCCTTTATTTTTAGTGTCTAATTAGTTTCCAAGTATGTTTGGGGCTAATACGTCATTTTAAATATTAGTTACGTTTTGTAGTCTTTTTTGGTAATATCTTTATTAGCAAGCTAATCTCTCCTATAAATAGGCCCCTTAGCCCTCATTTGTAATCAACCTTAAATATTGAGAATAGAGAAGAGAGAGACAGAGACAGAGAGAGAGAAACCCATTTCATTTCTTTAATTCTTGTTGTTGTTGTTGTTGTTGTGTAGTGTAGATGTTGTGTAGTTAGTTGTTGTGTAGATAACTTCTTTTTAAGCTTCCGCACCCAAATTCACATCAAAATAATAACTTTAGATAAGAGTTTAAAATAAGAACTAATAGCTAAAGATACACCAAGAGATAATACCAAAGTAACAAAAAAAAGAGGTTTTTTTTAAACTTTAATACATTACTAATTTTCAATTTTAGACTAAAATACATTTTAATTTAAAATTAGACTTTGCCCAAAATCGTTAAAAAAAAAACTGTTAGCTTTAACTGTCACGTGGTATTTTCAATTAAAATAATTTAAAAAATCCAAAAATCTAATAAAATTTCAAATCAAAAATGAATTTAAAATAAAAAATAATTCAAAGACCTCAAAAAAATCATCACAAACCTCAACACCCCCAACCCCCCGGGCAACTCACCCACTACCTCCTGCCACCATGGACGAAGCCGGGCAAGGGGGGCCATGGTACCCCCCAAGATTTTCAAATTTTAGTGCAGTGCTATCTTTTTTAGAAGTGGAATGTGAGTAATGTTTACTCAAAGATCTTTAAGTGTGAAGGTTGCTTTTGCTAGAGTGCATCTGATCCATTTAATATATTTTTTCATGTGGATGAATACACAAAGCTCACTAAAGTTATTTATTTAATAGGCCTCTTTTATGAGTTGGCATTTTAACACATGTTAAACCTAATTATGTTTCCATTTTACTGCCAAGAGAGGGAATAAACCCACCTCCCTCTAACACAAGCCGTCAACAAGCACTGAGTGAGGGGTTTTCAAATTTTCATTTCTAAAAATGAAAGGCAAGTTATCTATCTCCCTCTTGTCTGATGAGTAATTTTTTTATATTTGTTGCTTATTCTAGTTTGGAAAGTAAATCTTTCCCTTATTATTTATGGTAAATTATAATTGTAATTTTGACCCTAGAATTTATCATATTTGTCGATTTCTTTCCTTGCTTCAAATTTATTTTTCTACTTCTGTTGTTTATTTATTTTTCAAACCTAATTGCAGACCTCTAAATTAACTCCAATGGCATCTTTTTGGTAGTTAAAGCAAGATTTAGAGTTAGTTAAATTATACATTTAAATCGGGTAACTTTTACCATTTTTAGGATGAATTTATATTAGGGAACGTTTCATTTTAGTCCTTACTCAATAATTTATTTTTACTCTAATATACTTGCATATCTTTTGATAACTAAAGTTATGGTATGCACAACTTTAACATGTGTATATAATTAACCCCAAAAAAATTATAGACGAGGGAATTAAGCCAAAAAATACATTATGGTGCTGGAGAAAATTACGTCTACTTAAATTCGGCTTGGCCCCCTCCACGAATAAATCCTAGCTTCGTCCCTGCCTGCCACCCATAGGCAACCCGAACACCCGCTCACCACCCATCAGAACAACCCCTCAACCCCTTCCGTCCCCTGCACTACCTATAAAAACACCAAAATCCACCTCCACCACCACAATTCTCTCTCTCTCTCTCTCTCTCTCTCTCTCTATATATATATATATATATATATATATATATATATATATATATATACACACACACACTCAACTCAACAAAGCCTTTTCCCAATTATTTGGGGTCGGCTACATGAATCTTATTTTTCCATTCCATTCTAACCACATGACATCATGTCATTTTTTATAATATCCCACCAAGTCAATTTAAGCCTACCTCTACCCCTTGTGTTACCATCAATACTAACTCAATCACTCTTCCATACAGGAGCATCCATTGGTCTACGCTTGACGTGTCCAAACCATCTAAGTCGATTTTCTCTCAATTTATCTTCTATAGGAGCTACTTTTACCGTTTCACGAATTTGTTCATTCTTAATTTTATCCTTTCGAGTTTTACCACAAATCCATCTTAGCATTTGCATCTCCTCCACACTCATTTTCTGCACATTTTGTTTCTTGGTTGCCCAACACTCTGTCCCATATAACATGGCAGGTCTAATAGCCGCCCTATAAAATTTTCCTTTTTAACTTCAAAGGTATACACAAACAAACAACGCCAAATCGCACCCAACAAACACCATTGTTTAGCTAGGGTTGAAATCGATTTTTTTAATGATGTATTTAGTTAAATCGAAATCAAAATCCTGAAAAGAAAAGCAAAATTGAATATGAACAAATCGAAATTGAAGATCTGCAACATATCATTAAATCGGAATCAGGGAAACTCACAACTTGTAAGCGAAGACAAAGGGGCCAAAATCGAAAGAACAAACCTTCTGCTCAAAAATTAAATCAAACACTCGTCTCCATTGTTGGGCAGCTTTGAGGTTCATCTTGAGAGAGAGAGAGAGAGAGAGAGAGAGAGAGGACGACGGTGAGTGGGTGGTGGTGGGAGCAGTCGGTGCTTTTGTTTCTCAGTTTTTTTTTCCAGATTTTCTGATTTTTATTTTTTTCAGTTTTATAGATTTTTTGGATTTCTAATTCATTACATTTTTTTTTTTGTAATGACACGTGGACGTTAACATTATTACTTCAGTTAACAGAAAGTGTGCAGGGTCTAATTTTTAAATTAATATGTATTAAAGTTTAAAATCAAAATTAGTAATGTATTAAAGTCCAAATGACCCAAAAAAAAAAGATTCTCTCTCCAATCAGGTTGCCCCTTAAGCGGGACCCGCGCACCAATCATTCCCCCCTCTTGAAAAGAGTTTGCCTCAAACTCAAAGTGGCGAACGAAATAATGCAGGAGACAAGGGTTGCAGTTGCAATTCTTTTGTGTCGTCCTCGGGTGGAAGTTCTTCACCATAGGCGAGCAATGTGGGGTGAGTTGGACAATCGACAGCACGATTCCAACCTTGTGGCAACCGCAGCACTCCATGAAGATCATGGCAGGGCTCGGAGAGGGGTGATATTGTTTTGGAGTAGCCGATGCAACGGAAGGAGGTATCCTAGCGGGGCCTGGGGTGCAGTAAAATTCCTCTGAATGGAGAGCATATCCATTGGCAACCTCGAGAGTGGGAACCTCATTGGTGAGAAGATCTTTGCGGATCCGTGATTGAAAACTGTTAATCTGATAACCCACTTATAGCTCGTTGACCACAATGAGTCGTGCACGATTGCAAAGGAGTTGGAACTGCTTGGTATAGTCGGTAACGAAGAGCATGTCCTGGCTGAGATTTTGAATAAGCATGAAGTGATCACAGAAATACTTGCACGGGAGGAACTGTGCGCACATAGCTGCCTTTAACTCGGCCCTAGTACGGAGAGGTGGTCAGTGATGTGCTGCGGTGGGTGAACTCCTATCACCAAACTTGTGCAAAACCCTCAAATTTAGTGGCGGCAAGGTGAACGCAAGGGACACCCAAAATATGCTTATACACAAAGATTAACTCTAAGGCATCGAGTTAATAAATGAAAGCGTCAGGCGTAAGACATCCATTAGAAGTGGTACATCAACATGAACGTTGACCGCACGCTACACTCCAAAATTTGCAAAAGCTGCTCCCTATTGTTGTCGGCGGGAGGCTCATCAAGACCGCGAGACTCAAAATCATCGTCGGCAAACGCCACTCGACCACCAGCAGTTGTCGGGCTGATGGGGGCCGTGGTAGCCTGGATTTGAGCTGGAGCATTGTCCTCGTCACAGCGACAGGGTGGACAAACAGTCGCATTATAACTGAAACCCTTGTGGGTGGTGCAATGGTGGGTACGGGCGAGTTTCCTGGTGCGTTACAGCAATCCCATGTCATCGTTAAGGTTGGATAAGCCCTCACTCTTTTTCAACACAAAAGGCCTCTATGTTGTTTATCACCCTCTTGGTGTATCCTGTGTGGGTATGAGAATGAGTCCATTGACCATATTTTGATTTAGTGTTCCTTTACTAGACTCTTGTGGTATAAGGTGCTTGAAGAACTTGAAATTGTTGTTTTTCAGAAGAGCTATAAAAGTTTCTTCTCAATGGAGTGGGTGCTCAAGGGAGATAGGAAGAAGGCCAAGTGTTTGTGGAGATGTATCTCCATGTCCTTAATGTGGAATGTTGGTTAGAAAGGAATAGAGGAATTTTTTAAGATTACTCGGGGGAGAAAGAAGAGTTATGGATGAGGATCCGCTTTGTCGCATCCCTTTGGGCATCTTCGTCTTTGGTTTTCAACAGGGTTGGTTTATCCTCTATTCAAGGAAATTGGGCTGCTGTGTTATTATAAGATGGAAGTCTCCAGAAGGCTAGAGATTTCCTTAAGAAGAAGGGGTCCAATGTTTTTCGAGGAACAGCTGATTTTCTGTTTTTCCTTTTTGTTCCTATCTTTTATTAGTCTTTTATCTCTGTTATATTAATCTTCTGGAGCACCTAATTTGTATTGTAATTGAGACGGTAGTTGATATAATAAAATTGGGTTTGTTTCTGAGTAAAAAAGAAAAAGTATTTTCAGATTAGACTCTGGCAGATCCTTAAAAGATCATATTAGATTCATATCAAGAAGGCACTGTAACACCTTGTTTACACAGAGACGATAAACCATAATTATCGAAAATTGCTGCTTCTTTTACACTGTGGTCCATCTCATATTGCTTAAATTATTACTCCTTTTTTCATAATAATAAAAAAATACAGAACATTCCTGAAACTTCACAGGAAAAATTTAGAATGAGAGAGAAACAATAAACAGTCCCTAAATTATCACTTACTAATGTCTCAAAATCAATTTTCAACCCAGTTGCCACCCAAGTAGGATCCATTAATAATTTCAGGATGTCATTGAGCTCAGAATTTCTATACATCTGCAGTATTTCATCAACCACGCTTTTGATCTTGCAAAATTCGATATGATTAGCCTCCCTCAACTCAAGTAGCTTCACAAGCTGCAAAATAGAAAATAATTTAGTCTCAACTATATCAAGTATGAATGGGGATAAAAATATATGCTGTGAGAAAAAGGAAAAAAATAAGATGTCTTCAACCAAATATTTAAGTCTATGAGTTCCTCAATTAAATATGAGATAACTTTCACCATAATCGCCAAATAAATTATTCAGTAACAAAGCTAGTGATGATGGCAAATGCAACGATTGCCATATGGGCTCCACATTCTTTCTTTGTTTTTAATTCTTCAAATTTTAGAGTGTGGAAACCAGGAATTTGGCTCTTTTTATTAATCTTATTTTACATACTATTGACTAAACTTCAGCAATCAATCACTCAATAATCGTTTATATTACAGGACTCCCCCCATCCAAATCGACTGAGTCAGGCCTGAGTTTTAGGCAGTTCAATACTTATTTATATATTTTGGGGTCGAGAATTTTGACAGGAAAAGTAAGTTTATTACTCATATAAAGAAATAATAAATTTATATATACGACCGTAATTTAAAAGAAGGTCATTCTCACTTTCATATGAAGTACGTGAGATTTAAAACTGATGTGAATAAGGGGGTTTTCGTCATTTTTTAGTATTTATTGTATTTCTCCTTTTGTTTAGTATTTTGAGGAAGGAAGGTTAATTGGCACTTAAGGGTATAATTGTAATTAGATTCTTAACTTAGAGGCCAAACAACCTCCTTCTTATAAATACTCATATGTAGCCTCATTTGAGGCATTCTACCATTCTAAGATATCGATATTAGAGAGAGTTTAGACGAGAGTTATTTTCTTCTTGCTTTCATTTGACGTCATTTATATCAATTGGTATCAGAGCCTCGTTGGTTCTACCTGTTGTTGTTGTTGTTGTTGTTGTTGTTGTTATGTAGACAAAATCGTAAACAATGCCAAATGGGACCGAGAAGAAGATACACGCCCGTGGAGAGTCATACCGATCATTTCGAGGAGGTTCTCAACCGATTAGTGGCTCGGATTGATGCCATTAATTCCCGCCTACCACCACCGGAAACAACCAACGACCGCCCTCGCAGCGGCCCTACACCATCTCAAAACCCTAACACTAGTTCTCCAATTTCTACCCACTCCACCCCCCTTCTACAAAAAAAAAAACAAATCCAGCAAACCCTAATACCATATCTACTCCCCCCCCCCCAAGGCAGCCGATGGTGCCAACAGAGGTGACCGACCTCCGGCCAGTCATCTTGAGACAATTTTGGAGCCAGAAAATGGGTTTACAGCACAAAAATCCACGGATCCAGGTAATACCACTTCATCCCAAGGTCGAACCGCCTTGGCGGTGGACGACGAAGGCCCATGTGCCCCGATCTTAACCCATCGGCAGTCGAACAGCCCTTCCGGCAGTCGCACTCAATTTGGCCGAGTAGTTTCCGACGTCAAACGAACCCAACTAACTTCCAATATCTACCTATTATTCATCGACAACCCAGATCCGATTCCCAATCCATCAGATCTGTTCCGCCGGAGTCCGTCCAGTGCCGGCCGACCAGCCCTGCCCTTCTCCGAGACAATCCGCCTCTACGGTGGCCTGAATACACTCCCCAACGATCGCAGAGATCATCCGTAATATCCGACATCCAAAGAGGGCAGATCCGACCCGGTTACAATCAACCGACGGTGTTCAACGATGTTCCAACCTCAATCCGGTGTTAGATGACTCCGTAAGGGTCATTGACAAAGAGTTTGAAAAGAAGCCCTAGGGTTTCAACTCCCATATGTCCAAAAAAGTTTAGACACAAACCCTAGTCTCCACCAACATACCCTTACCCTCCAAAATCATCAAGAATCACCCAAAAACCCTCCACCACCACCCAATTTGCCATAACACCTCCATCATCTCCCATCCCTACACCTTCCCCCGCCTCGCATTCTTGTCCCACCCCATTTATCCCCACAAATTCACCACGCCTGTCCCACAACCCCTCATCATGACCCAACCCTACACAATATTTTAACACACCCTCGCCACCACCCACAGACACCTTGAGACCCATCATCTTCCTCCCATGCCACCAACCCCACCCACTACTATTGACCCACATCCCTCTCATATTGCCTTCCCCACGCTTCCTCCCCCACCCATACTACACACTTCCCCACCCACGGGACACTAGAGACATGTTCCCCGCCCCCATTCTGTGTGGGATGCACGCTCCGCCCATTCTACCCCTGTTGATTCATATGAGCGGGTACGGGAGTGGGTTAGTCTCCCTTTACTTGACAATCGGCCCTCACCCCGAGCCCATTCTCTCCCAAATACTGAGCCTCCACAACCCACTGAATGGCACACCGATATGTCCCCTTTTGACTCATTGAATCCGAAGGTCACCCCATATGTGCCTATCACTGAGAGGCATTGCTTTTTGTGCTACCAGAGAGGGCATCTGATGGACCACTACCCCTACCGACAGCCTATGGCTCCTGCTTCCCCTCATTCCCCACCTAGGGAAGCCGCACCACCCTATATTCCACCCCATCCACCAGTCCCTTTAGAGACACCACCACCAGCTCCTGATCCTCCTCGTCCACCGCCTCGGAGACAGCGACAGAGAGCCCAGATTGTTGAGCCTCCATTAGGCGATGATGACTTGGATGAGGATGCCCTGGCCCTACAGGGTGGAGATGCCATCACACAGTTAGCCCTTCAGTTATTATTAAGGAGTATGCAGGGTGATATTTGGGTAGATGTTCCGATGTTCAATGGTCACTTACAACCCGATGCTGTTGTTGATTGGCTTGCCGCCATGGAGCAAATTTTTGAGTATAAACGGCTGACGGGTCGTCGATGTGTTCTGCTAGCAGCGAACAAGTTTCAAAGTTATGCCAGTGTTTGGTGGAATGATTTGGAGCAATGACGTGTCCTTGAGGGTCTACCTCCTCTCCAATCCTGGGCCGAGCTCCGAGCACAGTTAATGGCCGCCTTTGTTCCCGCTACCTATGAGCACGGCCTCTTCCTTCGAGTACAGTCTCTCCGACAGTACACTTCAATTTTAGACTACACGGCGCTTCCAGCTTTTGTGTACTCGTGCCCATCTCGGCGAGAGTGAGGAGCAGTGGATTATTCGTTATATCCACGGGCTACAGATTTATATTCAGCGGGATCTCGCTTTACATGACGTCACCTCCTTTGCGAAGGCGGTCGAGTACGCCACTAAAGTATAGTCCTTCCATCAGACTGCCCCTCCGCCTCGTGGCCGCGCCACTCCAGCTCCTCCAGTCCCTGTGGTTTCTAGTGCTCCTGTGGCCCCACCTACTTCAGTTGCTCCAGCATCCATTGTCCCACCTCCTGCACCCTCTCATCCGATAACATTTAAATTTTACAATTGTAGAGTGATTGGCCATAGAGCTTCGGATTGTTCCCTTTCCCGTCGTCGTGCTCTCCTAGCTTCAGGCGATCCTGAGTATCTTGAGGTGACAACAAAGATTCCACCCCAGCCAGTTCTCATTACGATCCTCAATGGTGACACGGACGGCCTTCCCCTCTGAGTTCGAGGACGAACTCTTTCATGGGGGAGAGTGATGTGAATAAGGGCATTTTCGTCATTTTTGTCATTTTTTAGTATTTCTTCAATTTTTAGTATTCATTGTATTTTTCCTTTTGTTTAGTATTTAAAGGAATGAAGGTTAATTGGCACTTGAGGGTATAATTGTAATTAGATTCTTAACTTAGAGGCCAAGCAACCTCCTTCTTATAAATACTCATATGTAGCCTCATTTGAAGCATTCTACCATTTTGAGATATCGATATTAGAGAGAGTTTAGACGAGAGTTATTTTCTTCATGCTTCAATTTGACATCATTTACGTCAAAACAATAAATTTGAACATTTTAGGATCCAAAATCAATTTCTCAATGACACTCACCAATCAACGATCTTTTAGAAATTCTCATAGAGCTTTTGAGGACTTATCAACCAAGAGTACCAAGGCAACTTTGTTCCCCATTTCATGAACATTTCCATAAAACATGATTTGGCTACTTTTGTTTGAAAATACAAATTCATTACTTGTTCTTGTAGAAAACACCAAAAAAGTGGCCTTTAAAATACTATGCAAAATTCCTTAAATGATTAGTGATTTGTTTAATAAACATAGTTTAGACTTCACATGGATCTATTAACGAATATAACAAAGAGTTTTGTTTACGTTAAAGTATTGAACGACATTGGATAACCATTTAAGTAGCGAATAGTCTTTTTATTACTAACAAATAGTTAAATCAAGTTTTTGCATCCATACCCATTCATATTTATACTTCATTGTGTATACGAACCAATGCAAAGAAGGATATTTTGGTTCCAAGTCAAGAACTGAAGCGAAACAGTTTCTTTATAATTTAGCACCTAAGAATTAAAATCGTCTGCCCTGCACCCGCCCCCCAAGTATATGCTTCAACAGGAATCACACAAGGGTAGATTAGAAACCTAAAGATCCTTCTGTTATCCCTATAAATAGTATAATACCCCCATTTGGGGAAATCATTCAAGTAATAGATAATTTGAGTACTACTACTTTGTTTGAGAGTAATTTTTTTGTGTGCCACTGACACCGCTTGCGTCAATTGGTATCAGAGTCTCGCTCCACAAGTTATTGTTGTTGTGTAGAAAAAAATCATAAACAAAGCAACAATGGCGCCGAAGAAGAATACCCAAGCCGACCATCTTAACACCTGAATAGACGAAACCCTCGCTTACCTCATAAAAAAAATGGAACTCCTTCTCAACGATCGCCACCAAACCACCAACACCCGCCAATCTCACTCCACCATTGTTGCGAGAGGTTCCTCCATCATCACCAGCCACTCCTAACCACCCCACCATCCATCCTGTTAGTAAAACCCCATTCCCACCCTCCTGTCTAGACAGCAGCCACTCTCCAACCCGAATCCCCCACATCCCAACACCACCGACCTGGAAAAACTTTTCAGCCTAATGTGAATCCCATCCCCTAGTGATGCACTATCTACACCCCAAACACTACTGACCTTCCCCTTACCCCTAAAACCCTAGTCACAACCCCCGTATGGCACAAACCCTAGGTCGAACCCACCTTCTCGACCATCTCTCTCTCTCTCCCCCATCCCCAACCCCCCTCACTGCCCACCCACCTAGCTGCTGCGACCTAACTCCAACCCTACCCAAACACTACCGCCCCAAATCAGTATCACATCCACCTCCCGAGGTGCCCCCAACAGTCGCCTCCACCTATAGCTATTGTCCAGCGGCCCTACCTCCTTCCAAAACAATCCCACCCGTTGCTTAACACCCAATGGGATGCCCCTTCATACCATGTGAACGCCCACAATATTAAACAAGAACGCAAATTACGGATAAAAGAGTGCCTCCAACCACTCACTTTCCAACCCTGGATTCAATTTGGCAACAATGTCGAAGTGGATGAGTTGGCTCCCATGCACGGCTTACTCTATAGAGATGGACGAGCACCCGTGCCTGAAGAATGGAGGACGGATTTATCACCGTTTGACTCTCTCAACCCAAAGGTGACACCATTTATGCCGATGGAGGAATGCAATTGTTTTTGTGCTATGAAAAAGGTCACCAAATGGATTATTGCCCCTTTTATCAAACGAAAGAAGATAACCCACCTCCCGTTGATGAGATGCCTCCTCATTATGAGCCCCCACCCCCGACTCCTATGCCAGTGGCACATGCCCGTCCCCCGCTTGATGATTTCCACGATGAAGATGATGTTATAGATCCGCCATCGAGAAATAACCATTTCACATATGCGTTACGGCTACTCTCCAAGAGCCTAAATGGAGACATTAGGGTGGATATCCCTATGTTTGATGGTCACCTCGACCCCGATGACTTCATTGATTGGTTGGATGCGATGGAGAAAGTATTCAAGTCTAAACGCATATCCAGGCGTAAATGTGTTCAATTAACGGCGACCAAACTTCACGGTTTTGCTCGCGTTTGGTGGAATAATCAGGTTCAGAGGAGCGCTTAACTCAGCAACCCCCGATCTCAGATGAAGGATGAGATGCGCGCATTTTTCCTTCCCCCCACTTACGAGAGGGATTTTTTTCACAGGTTCACGGCCTCTGACAAGTTTCAGTTGCTATGCAACCGAGCACGTCTAGATGTGAGTGACGAGCAACAGATCATCCGCTTCATTCATAGTTTGTTGCCCTACATCCGCAAAGATTTGAACCTCAAAGAGATATCAACTTTTGTAAAAGTCGTTGAGTACGCCATCAAGGTGGAAGAGCACCACAGAGTTCAACCACCTTTCCTAGTCCTCCGACCACCACTCCCCAAATTCTAGGTTCAAATATCCCACCCACTGCTATGAAATGCTTCCCATGTGGAGCAGTTGGCCACTGAGCCTCCGAGTGCCCCAATGGGAAGGAAGAGGGCCCTCCTAGCGACTGATGAGTTTGAGCCGCCTCACGTAATTCCGATCGACCCCGACTCCGATGGTGTTCCCCTTTGGGAGAGTGATGTGAATTATATATGGGGGAAATTTCGGCATTTCCGTATTTTTAAATTGTAATTTTCCTTCTATTTTTTAATTGTAGTTAAAAGGATTAAAAAGGGCTAGAATAGGTATTTTATAAATGGAACGTCCTAGTCCATGTGATGTCATTAGTGATGTCACCCATGACATCACATGTGACCTAAGCTAAGCATTCCTTAATTGGCAAGTAATGGGCCCTTTCTAGTGTAATACCCCGTACTTTTGGCTATATTTATTTTTGGGATTAATTAATTAAATGCGTATTAATTGGAAATTAATCCGGGTTATAAATACTAACGAGATGCGAGTTGGTATTTGATTATGTGCATATATGATTATATATGAATTTGGAATTATGAAATTTGTCGTGAGATTAATATACGGCAATTTGAGAATTTTGTTGAGACGTGTGTGACCGCCGCGTCATGGTATATTATTTTAATTATAAAAGTGATTTTTATTTCTATTATCCATATGGTCGTTTTGAGTGCGCCAACGCGTCCGGAAGGGTCGAGATAGTCAGAAAACACTAGCCGGGGGTGTAGTTTGGATTCCGGGGTATTTTTAGGCCATACCGGCATCATAAAGGGTATTTTGGTAATTTTACATTTTGAGGAATTAAAAGTGACGAAAATTGGGAGTTTTAATCTGATTGGGAATTGACCCACTAAACCCACTAACCAACCCATATTAACCCATTAAGCTACGGAGGCTATCATTAGGTTTACAACTTTCCCAAAGGAAACCCTAGCCACCTTAAGCCACCATTGGAGAAGAAGCTTGGAGAAGAGAAGAAATTCTGCAGAAATCTTCATCAAACCATCATCCAAACTCAGAGACAATCAAGGCAAGTGTTTTAATTATATTTAAATTCGTAGAATGTTTCTTCCATGTTAGAAAATTGAAGAATATCAATTGTTCTTGAAAGATAATGAAAACCCATGTATTTTGAAGCTTAGAACTTGAAATCTTGAGGGGAATTGCATGTAGAATGATAGGTAGATGATTATTCTCATAATATTTGTGATTTGAAGAAATTAAAACGAATTCATATTCGGTTAATTCATGATTTAAAAAGTTAGGGTTCATGTTCTTGATAATTGGGGAAAAAGTGTAGAGATTTGTAAATTTGGTTGATGTTAGGATGGATTAATCCTTCAAAACGTGTTAGGATGTGATTATAATATGTTTAGGATTGTTTAGAGACCTTAAAACGATTGTTGGGACTTAGTTTAGAAGAGATTTGAGGAGTAAGAATGGTGAAAAAACGAGATTAGACAAATCTGGGACGAATCTGGTAGGTCGTTAGAAGCCCCTGCCCAGGTCGTTCGAACGAACTCGTTCGAACGAGCTTCTAACGAATTGACCAGTCGTTCTAACGAAAGGGAGCCTCGTTCGATAACTTCGTTCGAACGAGATCTCGTTAGAAGGTACAGTTCGTTCGAACGAACTGGATCTCGTTCGAACAGCCTCGTTCGAACGAGACTTCTAACGAGTTGACAGTTTGGGCCTTTTTGGACTGTTTTGATTTTTGGAGTCCCGTAAACTTGTTCGAGAGTATAGATAACATTCCGATGTTGATGTAATGATAGAATTGGGACTTTTGGGTATTTATGAGAAGGAAATTATATACGAGAGTTAAATTAATTGGACGGTTTGGGTTGAGACGTGAGTGTCTACTACGACGTGAGTAAATTATGGCGCATATGATTATAAACCGGAATAGTATAAATTGTGATAATTATAAGTTAGTACGAGAAAGCGATATGTACTACGATTAAACTACGGGATTACTAAGATGTGTGTTTACTTAGTATTGGTATATGAATTGTGTGTATGACATACCTACCATACTTGCTATCACGGGAGGTTTGCGTTCGCTTAGGGCCCTCTAATCCTTGTGTTGCCCGGATTTAGACTGGTTACCTTGATGAACATAGGTCATAGAAAGACTTATTGGGATATTAATAAGTCCGCTGATCGTGGGAGCGTAGGTATGTGCGTGACCCATGTGATGTGACCGTGTTCGCCTCCATTATTTGTGATGTTGTTATCTGTGAACTATTCCTGAGAGATTCGGAATATGTAATCCTTATGTACGTGATGTACCGGGATGGATAGCAGAGTATGTGTGCACCGCAGCTTAGTTCTCGGGGTGCTTGTATTGTATATTTATGATGTGAATAATATACACTTAATTAATGGGAACCTTCATGTTGATGTTGTGAATATAATTACGGTATTGTTTCGAGAAATATAACGAGTTAACTGATAGTGATATATATATTGCATATTGAGCATCTGAGTTTACGTTAAACCCCTACTTAATTACGAGCGTTATAATGTTAATGAAACCGAGTAATATGGGCAGGACTTATGATAGTCTAGCTAGAGATGATGTCACTTAGCTAGTGATTTGTGTCGTTATAGATGGGTACTTACGTTAGGAGTGCACAGTTAGACGAGAGGTGAGAATATCATGTGAGTGCACGTCCTAACATGTACTTTGCATTTAATGTTTTAAATGTTTTTAAAGCACTTGCAGGTTTTTAAAATATAACTCCACATTCGGGCTCTGACCCATTTGCTTTTCAAATCTATTTTTCTTTGTAAAACCATTTTAGGTGCCCAGCCACAAGGACACCATGCATAGGATATTCATTCAGGTGACGAGCTGTAGCTGTTTGTGGAAGCTACAGGGATTTGCTTGTAGACGCTTCTATCACTTGGATTCCAGATTCATCATCTATCAGTCGTAGGGCATGTTGCCCATTTCCATTAGAGTTACATTTCCATTACAGTTTTCAGACTTTGGCATGTACTGTTTTAGTTTTCGGTTTACTTATTTCCGTTGTGGGATTGTAGTGAGGAGTTTTTCCTCCATACTTTATTTACGTTATATGATAGTTATTCTATTTACTTCATTATGGTGAATGGTGTTATTATTCTTTATTACACTTGTTGCATGTTAATCAGACTTTAAATAAAATTTGGCACTTACTTTTTAAATACTAGGTGGTTAGTAATAATAAAAATGTTTTCGACAGTGATGCTATTAACTGAGCCAACTGGGCATTTTGAATTAATTTAATAAAGGAGTAGCTACCCGGTATTTAATTAGTCGGGGTGTCACAGGTGGTATCAGAGCATCAGGTTCTAGTGTCCTTTATGATCTGACGGCTTATTATGTTTCCGCTAAGTTTCTTTGATATAGAGCACTACATTTTAGGACTGTTGTACTCTTTTTGTGTATGCTTCGTTCTTCAGCTATTTTAAGTTTATAAACAGCGAACTTATAAACTTTGTTCTTATTTCAGATGTCTCCACGACGTGCACGACGAGTTCCCAGGGATGCAACGCCCGAACCCCAGCCCGCTCCAGTTCAGGGCATGATGAACGCCGCTGAGGTTGCAGCTATAGTAGCCCAAGCGGTAAATGCCGCCATTGCCGTTGTTCAGCAGGCACCACCTCAGGCGCCGGTTGCCGCGCCAGTACAGGCTAATGCATTCACGTCTGCTTGGGAGCGTGTACGTGACGCTTTTCAGAAAGCGCATCCGCCAGAGTTTGCAGGTAGCTCAGATGTGGTAGTCTCGAGCCAGTGGAGGAAGGATATGCAGAGGCACTTAAGGATGTATGAGTGCACGGATGTTTAGAAGCAGGTGCTAGCTACTTTCAAGCTAGTTGGATCTGCGCTACAGTGGTGGGAGTCTATTACCACCATGGAGGAGAGGGATACTCTCACGATTCAGGAGTTCTGGGTGCGGTTCGACCGCAAGTACTTTCCGTCAGCTGTTCATACAGAAATGAGGAGATTGATGAGTCTGAAGCAGGAGAGCAAGATTGTGGCCGAGTATGAGGCCGAGTTCACAAATCTGTTGAATATCGTTCATGATGAGATACCAACAGAGAAGAAGAAAATTGAGAAGTTCACGGACGGGTTGACTTGGAGGATCCGTCAGCATCTGCTAGGGAACCTATCGTTGGCCACCTATTCTGATGTGGTTAACGCTACATTGTTACACTGCCAGGACCACCGTTTTCATATGGCCGAGGGCAAGAGGTCGGGGGAGTCTAGCCATCAGGGCAGGACTGGAGGACATGGTGCCAGCGGGGCACAATCTGGTCAAGGGCAGAGACAGAATGAGCAGGGCTCCCAGCAGGGGGATAATAAGAGGTTCCGGTCAGGGAACTACAGACAGGGACAAGGAGGTTTCCGTCAGGGCCATCAGGGTCCAAACGGCCATCAGGGCCAACAGGGACAGAATGGGCAGCAGTTTCAGCAGGGCCAAGGGAGGAACGGTAACGGCCACCAGGGCCGGGGACAGCAAGGGCAGAGAGGAGGGAACTTCCCAGGGAAGTGCTTTGTTTGTGGCAAGACTGGCCATAAGCGACAGGATTGTCCTGATAGGGGCAGGGCCCCACAGCAGCAGCAGCAGGGTGCTCGCCAAGAGCCACAGAGGCCTATGTTTCCCGCCGCTCTTCCCGCACCGCCACAGATGGCAGCATTGCTACCCATTCCAGCAGTCCCAGTTCAGCAGGGGCAGCTACAGTATGGACGTGTCTACAACGTCCACCAGGTTGCAGTTCCACAGGCACCGCCCGCGATTGAGGGTACGTTTCCTATCCATGGCACTATGGGTCGGGTGTTATTTGATACGGGTGCTACACACTGTTTTATAGCTACACACTTCGCGAAAGCTTTAGGATTGTTAGCTACGGCAGAGAGCACAGTGACGTGTGTCGACTCACCATTGGGGAGTGGGTCACTTATTTTCTTTATATGCCGGGGGGTGGGGGTAGAGATTGGTGGTTTGGTATTACCTGCAGACATGTTAGTATTAGATATGCATGTTCACGATGTGATTATCGGTATGGATTGGCTCGTAGCTTATAGGGTCATGATTGATTGCTTCAGCGGGAGCATTGTTTTTGCCATTCCGGGGCAAGAGATGTTTATAGTGGTGATGTCTCGCCCAGAGGGAGGATCGACCGCTCATCTGTATTACATTGAGGAGGATACCTCTAAGGAGGTAATGATTCCTTTAGATTCTATCCCAGTAGTCAGGGAGTATTCAGATGTGTTTCAGGAGATACCAGGCTTACCCCCCAGTCGAGAGATAGACTTTGTTATAGATTTGCTACCGGGTACGAGACCTATAGCACGCGCACCGTACCGTATGGCTCCAGCTGAGATGAGGGAGTTACGGGATCAGATAGAGCAACTGTTAGGTCAGGGCTTTATTCGCAGGAGTACCTCACCTTGGGCTCCAGTTCTGTTTGTGAAGAAGAGGGACGGTTCACTGAGATTGTGTGTGGACAACCGAGAGTTGAATAAGGTCACGATACGGAATAAGTATCCGTTGCCTCGAATCGATGACTTATTCGACCAGTTGAGAGGAGCTTCTTTCTTCTCGAAGATTGATTTGAGATCGGGGTACCATCAGTTGCGTATCAGGGAGGAGGATGTCTCGAAGACTGCGTTCTTGTCGAGATATGGTTCTTACGAGTTTCGGGTTATGCCTTTCGGTTTGACCAACGCTCCAGCAGTGTTTATGGACTTGATGAACAGAGTGTTCAGGGATTTCCTAGACCAGTTTGTCATTGTCTTCATTGATGATATTCTGGTTTACTCCCAGACAGAGGAGGAGCACGCCGAGCATTTGAGGCAGGTTTTGCAGACACTTCGTCAGAACGAGTTGTATGCAAAATATGAGAAGTGCGGGTTTTGGCTGAAGGAAGTCCAGTTTTTGGGACATATCATTTCCGACCGGGGAATATCTGTTGATCCGGGGAAAGTATCAGCGGTGAGGGAGTGGGGACAGCCCACGACACCGACTGAGATTCGTAGTTTCTTGGGTCTAGCAGGATACTACAGGAGGTTTATTCGGGGTTTCTCGGAGATAGCAGGTCCTTTGACACATCTGACTCGTAAGGGTGTGCCATACATCTGGAGTGATGCCTGTCAGTTGGCATTCGATGAATTGAAGGACAAATTGACCTCAGCACCTGTGTTAGCATTGCCGAGACCGGGAGTTGAGTATTTGGTTTACACCGATGCGTCTTTGCAAGGACTGGGAGGTGTATTGCAGCAGGAGAGACAGGCCATAGCTTATGCTTCCCGTAAGCTTAAGCCTCATGAGAAGAATTACCCCACGCATGATTTGGAGTTGGCGGCAGTGGTATTTGCCCTACGGATTTGGAGGCACTATCTTTTGGGGGAGAAGTTCCAACTGTTCACGGACCACAAGTCCCTACAGTATCTGTTCACGCAGAAGGAATTGAATATGCGGCAGCGTAGGTGGCTTGAGTTTGTGAAGGACTACCAGTTCGACATCCAGTATCACCCAGGTAAGGCTAACGTGGTAGCAGACGCGTTGAGCCGTAGACCAGCAGATGAGGTGGCAGAGGTGTGGAAGGCTAAGTGGAAGGAATTGGGACACCAGGATGCAGTGGCCCGATCTTTCATGTCTGTGATGACCGTTACACCGCAGATTGTCACGAAGGTAATACGGGCACAGGCTAATGACTCGTTCTGTCAGGAGCAGATAGTTCGATTACTAGCAGAGGGAGCCGAGTCCTATACCGTTAGCTCAGACGGGGGATTACGCTTCAATGGGAGATTGGTAGTTCCGGAAGGGGAGGAATTGCGACACGAGGTGATGGCAGAGTCGCACGGTTCACGGTTCGCGGTACATCCCGGAGAGGACAAAATGTACCAAGACATGAGACGCCAGTATTGGTGGAGCGGTATGAAGAGAGATATCGCTGAGTTTGTTTCGAAATGCGCCACTTGTCAGCTTGTAAAAGTGGATCATCAGAGACCGGCAGGATTGCTACAGCCATTGGAGGTCCCGGTGTGGATGTGGGAGAGCATATCCATGGACTTTATCACGGGGTTGCCTACGTCGCAGAGGGGTCACGACTCCGTTTGGGTAATTGTGGACAGGTTGTCCAAGGTCGCTCACTTTTTACCCGTAAGGACTGACTACACTACGGGACAGTATGCCCAGCTCTTCATTTCAGAGATTGTGAGACTTCACGGTGTGCCCCTAAATATCGTGTCTGACAGAGACAAGATATTTGTATCGAGGTTTTGGGAGAGTTTCCAGGAGGCCATGGGCACGGAATTGCGGTTGAGTACGGCTTATCATCCGCAGACTGATGGGCAGACTGAGCGCACAAATCAGATGTTGGAGGACATGCTACGCATGTGCATTATTGACTTTGGGGGTGGATGGGAGCAGTACCTTCCACTGGTGGAGTTTGCTTACAACAACTCCTATCAGTTCACTATTGGCATGGCTCCGTTTGAGGCATTGTACGGTAGGCCTTGTCGTTCCCCAGCATGTTGGTTAGAGGTGGGGGACAACAAACTACTTGGGCCGGAAGTGATTCAGGATACTTCGGCAAGGATTGAGTTGATTCGGAGTCGCATTCGGGTAGCTCAAGACAGGCAGAAGAGTTATGCTGATGCGAAGAGATTTTTCAGGGAGTTCCAAGTAGGGGACCAGGTTTTGCTCAGAGTGTCTCCTATGAAGGGGATTATGCGTTTCGGGAAGGGGAAGTTGGCACAAAGGTATGTGGGGCCGTTTCCTATTATTGAGCGAATCGGACCGGTTGCGTATAGACTTGGGTTACCGGAGCACTTGCATCGGATTCACGAAGTGTTCCATATTTCCTCGCTGAGGAAATACCTTAGAGATAATTTGGCTCATTCTCACATTGTTGTGGAGGACATCGATCTCCAGACGGATAGCTCCTACGAGGAGGGGCCGATTGCTATTTTGGACCGAAGCGAGAGGAAACTGCGGTCAAAGATAGTCCCGTTAGTGCGTGTTCAGTGGCGACATCACAATGTCGAGGAGTCCACATGGGAGCGCGAGGATGAGATGCGCGAACGTTATCCAGAGTTGTTTTTAGCAGGTATTTTCTAGTTTCGAATTTAGGGACGAAATTCAGTTATTAGGGGGGAAGTATGTAATACCCCGTACTTTTGGCTATATTTATTTTTGGGATTAATTAATTAAATGCGTATTAATTGGAAATTAATCTGGGTTATAAATACTAACGAGATGCGAGTTGGTATTTGATTATGTGCATATATGATTATATATGAATTTGGAATTATGAAATTTGTCGTGAGATTAATATACGGCAATTTGAGAATTTTGTTGAGACGTGTGTGACCGCCGCGTCATGGTATATTATTTTAATTATAAAAGTGATTTTTATTTCTATTATCCATATGGTCGTTTTGAGTGCGCCAACGCGTCCGGAAGGGTCGAGATAGTCAGAAAACACTAGCCGGGGGTGTAGTTTGGATTCCGGGGTATTTTTAGGCCATACCGGCATCATAAAGGGTATTTTGGTAATTTTACATTTTGAGGAATTAAAAGTGACGAAAATTGGGAGTTTTAATCTGATTGGGAATTGACCCACTAAACCCACTAACCAACCCATATTAACCCATTAAGCTACGGAGGCTATCATTAGGTTTACAACTTTCCCAAAGGAAACCCTAGCCACCTTAAGCCACCATTGGAGAAGAAGCTTGGAGAAGAGAAGAAATTCTGCAGAAATCTTCATCAAACCATCATCCAAACTCAGAGACAATCAAGGCAAGTGTTTTAATTATATTTAAATTCGTAGAATGTTTCTTCCATGTTAGAAAATTGAAGAATATCAATTGTTCTTGAAAGATAATGAAAACCCATGTATTTTGAAGCTTAGAACTTGAAATCTCGAGGGGAATTGCATGTAGAATGATAGGTAGATGATTATTCTCATAATATTTGTGATTTGAAGAAATTAAAACGAATTCATATTGGGTTAATTCATGATTCAAAAAGTTAGGGTTCATGTTCTTGATAATTGGGGAAAAAGTGTAGAGATTTGAAAATTTTGTTGATGTTAGGATGGATTAATCCTTCAAAACGTGTTAGGATGTGATTATAATATGTTTAGGATTGTTTAGAGACCTTAAAACGATTGTTGGGACTTAGTTTAGAAGAGATTTGAGGAGTAAGAATGGTGAAAAAACGAGATTAGACAAATCTGGGACGAATCTGGTAGGTCGTTAGAAGCCCCTGCCCAGGTCGTTCGAACGAACTCGTTCGAACGAGCTTCTAACGAATTGACCAGTCGTTCTAACGAAAGGGAGCCTCGTTCGATAACTTCGTTCGAACGAGATCTCGTTAGAAGGTACAGTTCGTTCGAACGAACTGGATCTCGTTCGAACAGCCTCGTTCGAACGAGACTTCTAACGAGTTGACAGTTTGGGCCTTTTTGGACTGTTTTGATTTTTGGAGTCCCGTAAACTTGTTCGAGTGTATAGATAACATTCCGATGTTGATGTAATGATAGAATTGGGACTTTTGGGTATTTATGAGAAGGAAATTATATACGAGAGTTAAATTAATTGGACGGTTTGGGTTGAGACGTGAGTGTCTACTACGACGTGGGTAAATTATGGCGCATATGATTATAAACCGGAATAGTATAAATTGTGATAATTATAAGTTAGTACGAGAAAGCGATATGTACTACGATTAAACTACGGGATTACTAAGATGTGTGTTTACTTAGTATTGGTATATGAATTGTGTGTATGACATACCTACCATACTTGCTATCACGGGAGGTTTGCGTTCGCTTAGGGCCCTCTAATCCTTGTGTTGCCCGGATTTAGACTGGTTACCTTGATGAACATAGGTCATAGAAAGACTTATTGGGATATTAATAAGTCCGTTGATCGTGGGAGCGTAGGTATGTGCGTGACCCATGTGATGTGACTGTGTTCGCCTCCATTATTTGTGATGTTGTTATCTGTGAACTATTCCTGAGAGATTCGGAATATGTAATCCTTATGTACGTGATGTACCGGGATGGATAGCAGAGTATGTGTGCACCGCAGCTTAGTTCTCGGGGTGCTTGTATTGTATATTTATGATGTGAATAATATACACTTAATTAATGGGAACCTTCATGTTGATGTTGTGAATATAATTACGGTATTGTTTCGAGAAATATAACGAGTTAACTGATAGTGATATATATATTGCATATTGAGCATCTGAGTTTACGTTAAACCCCTACTTAATTACGAGCGTTATAATGTTAATAGAACCGAGTAATATGGGTAGGACCTATGATAGTCTAGCTAGAGATGATGTCACTTAGCTAGTGATTTGTGTCGTTATAGATGGGTACTTACGTTAGGAGTGCACAGTTAGACGAGAGGTGAGAATATCATGTGAGTGCACGTCCTAACATGTACTTTGCATTTAATGTTTTAAATGTTTTTAAAGCACTTGCAGGTTTTTAAAATATAACTCCACATTCGGGCTCTGACCCGTTTGCTTTTCAAATCTATTTTTCTTTGTAAAACCATTTTAGGTGCCCAGCCACAAGGACACCATGCATAGGATATTCATTCAGGTGACGAGCTGTAGCTGTTTGTGGAAGCTACAGGGATTTGCTTGTAGACGCTTCTAGCACTTGGATTCCAGATTCATCATCTATCAGTCGTAGGGCATGTTGCCCATTTCTATTAGAGTTACATTTCCATTACAGTTTTCAGACTTTGGCATGTACTGTTTTAGTTTTCGGTTTACTTATTTCCGTTGTGGGATTGTAGTGAGGAGTTTTTTCTCCATACTTTATTTACGTTATGTGATAGTTATTCTATTTACTTCATTATGGTGAATGGTGTTATTATTCTTTACTACACTTGTTGCATGTTAATCAGACTTTAAATAAAATTTGGCACTTACTTTTTAAATACTAGGTGGTTAGTAATAATAAAAATGTTTTCGACAGTGATGCTATTAACTGAGCCAACTGGGCATTTTGAATTAATTTAATAAAGGAGTAGCTACCCGGTATTTAATTAGTCGGGGTGTCACATCTAGATCCTTCTCTTATCCCTATAAATAGTGCAAAACCCCCATTTGGGAAAATCATTCAAAGGTAATAGATAATTTGAGTATTACTACTCCTCGTTCGAGTGTAAATTTTGTGTGCCATTGACATCATTTACGTCATTATAAAAGGTGATGACAGGAACGTATCGTTGTCCTTGGAAATTCATATCTCAAGGATCGGTTTCCCAAACTCGTGTGGTTGTTGGTTGGGGCAACAATATTGGGTTTGGGGAAGATACTTGTATTCATTTTTTTAGTTTTTGTTAACATTTTCCTTGCCTTCATAATGGCTCAATTTCAAGTATGATTACTTGGGATTACATTTCTAATTATTCTTGGAATTTATCCTTATTCACGGGGATAGGGAGCCTAGGGAATTTGTCTGTTTGCTTTCTTTGATTGAGTGAGTATACATTTCTCTGGATTCTCCTGAAGTGCAGGTTCATAATAACATGGAGGGTTCTCATGCAAATCTTGATTCGACTCTCTAGTAAACCCTTTGCCTATCCCTAATTTGAACCATACAAGACAATTTAGAAGACTCGTATACCCTCAAAAGTCCAAAATTTGCATGATTATCTGCAGGGAGGAGAGTCAACACCGCAAGATTTTGTTAATCACCCTCTTCTCTGGGTGTTCTTTGTGCAGGAAGGGTAAAGAGTCATCAACCACGTTATGCGTCATTACCACTTTACTAGATTCCTTTGTGATAAGGTACTAAAAGAGTTTGCTCTTGCTGCTGTTTTTCCTAAAAGCTAGAAGATTTCCAATCTATGGAATGGAGCCCGAAGGAAGATAAGAAAAAAGCCAAGATATTGTGGAGCTGCATTTTAATGGCCTTAATGAGGACCGTTTGGCTGGAGAAAAAGAGTCGCATCAGAGGAAAGATATGGATGAAAATCAGATTTTTTTTTTTTTTGGCGGGGGGTGGAGGCATCTTTGTCTATGGCCTTTGAGAAGGTTCTATTGTCTTAGATTGTGGAGAATTGGGCTGTGGTGCAGATATAAATTGGAAGTTCTATATCAGATTGGTGCAGTTATTAAGAAAAAATTTGTGTTACTTGTTTTAGGGGATGTTTTTTTTTGTCATGTCATTGTTTCATATTTTCTTTAGCAATGAGCTTATGTTTCTATCTTTTCAGAGGTGCTCCTCTGGATATCCTAGCTTGAATTGTTTGTTTTCATGATGTTAAGCATTACGAAGATTAGTTTTTGTTCCCTATGAAAAATAAAAGACATGACATCAGCACCCCTAACGGGCGGATGATCCAGCTCCTTGGTTCAACCATTACCAATTCCATCATGACATTAATGAAGTATTATGCTTTCAATTAGCCATTTCTTGCAAACAAATTTTTTTAAGAAGTTATATAAGAAGATCAATTAAAGTAAATATCAAATCACCTAAGATATTTCATACTTCCGATATTAAAATATAACAAAATAAAGCATCTAACTGAGGATTTTGAATGTGAATAAATATCATCATAATATGTCACTGTCATATTTAAAATAAACTCATTTTCAATACAAGAGAGAAACGGTACTTCAAATATGTATTTGTATGTAAAATTCATGTAAAAAGGAATATGATGTCTGTCACACAGACATAAAGTTGCAATGAGTAAGCAAATTCATCTTCAATTTCAACCAAACTTCAAAAGTTTAAGATATAAAATGTAGAAAACTTCTTCAAAACTATTAACAAGCTATACGGAATACAACCTTTGCAGATGGAATGCATGTAAACTCAGGAATGGAACATGTCACTTTGCTCATAAGTTTGCAAATTGCTGCAACACACAAATACAAACACAATAAAGATCTTTCAGCACATATGTAGCTGCGAAACATGAATATGTAAATGACAGCGTCAGATAACATCCATAGCGAAAAAGAATCAGATTACATATGAACATGAATGCACATGACTATCATATATTAATTAGAACACAATATGAGAAAAGACCAGGAGCCGCATGGAATGGGACTGTGGGAGTATATTGCTGGTGGTTGGAACGACTTTATTAAGTCCGTGTCGTTCCGGATGGGGGATGGTAGTAGGCTGAGAATCTGGCTGGATCTGTGGTGTGGTGATGTTTTTTTTAAAGAAATGTGGTGATGTTTTGTTAATGAATAGTGGATCTCGAATTGGGAGCTGGAGGAAGTGGAAGCTTTTATGGAGTTGTTGGAAGGGGTGAGCTTTCGCAGGGAATGGAGGGGGAGGTACAAGTTGCGGTGGAAGAGCAGAGGAGGGGGGCAGTTTGAAAATAATTTTTTTTATTATTTATTGACTGGCAACGTTGCCCTTGGAAGGCGGTATGGCGCATGAAGTCTCCTTTAAAAGTGGCCTTTCTTCACGTGGACTGCAACTAAAGGGGCAACTTTGACCATTTACAATTTGAGGCATAAGAGGAAGGTGATTGCTAATCATTGTTGCTTGTGCAACTGCAATGGCAAGTCGGTCGACCACATCTTGCTACATTGGACTTTCCCTATAATATTGAGAAGTGTTGTCGCCTTTTCTTGGGATTCAGTGGGTGATGCCAAGATTGGTGGGAGGGATGTTGGATAGGAAGGCCAAGCGATATGCTTGGTATGCTACCACTTTAAATCATGTGGTTGGTGTGGAAAAAAAGGAACGAGAGATGCTTTGAGCATTCGGAGTCATCGACGCACGATCCAGGCTGCTATATTATATAGAAGATTTATGTGATGTGATGGCTTGCCCAATTGGGGTCCTAATAAATGTATATATACTAAAAATATTACAATTCTAGAAGTAACTAGAGACTACACTATTAAGACCCAATACACGAAGGGACCATTACAACTAGAAAAATAGTAAACATAAACATGAAATCCAACTCCCCCTCAATCTGGAGCGACGATATCAATAAAGCTTAACTTGACAATGGAAGATCGAAGAAGAGAGGGCCCGACTGATTTGGACAAAAGCTGAACGAATGATGCCAAACCTCACAGTTTCCCGCATAAAATGGATATCAACCTCAAGTTCTTCGTCCTCTCATGAAGCACAGAATAAAATGCAAGCATAATAGTCAACTTATTATCGCAATATAACATCGATGATTCTATTCACATAAAAACCCAACTCCCTCAAAATCGATAAAAGCCATAAAGATGACAAGTCCCCTGAACCATCGCACAATACTCGACCTCGACTGAAGAGCGTGAAACCATCGCATGCTTTTTGCTCTTCCATGAGATGAGGTGAGAATTGTAAAAAGTACAAAAGTCCGAAGTGGAGCCTCTATCTATCTGTAGGGGGCTTGAAGATAATCTCGAGATTAGAGGTAATCCCCCCAGCTAATACAACAGACTCAAGGGATTAAGGCAGCGATGCAGCTCAGTGATGCAACCCAGCGAGGCAGCTCAACCGAGGCAGCTCAGTGAGGCATCTCAAGCGAGGCAGCTCAAACAAGGCAGCTCAAGCGAGGCAGCTCAAGCGAGATAGTTCAGCGTGGCAGCCCAGGGAGATCTTCCAGCGAAGAAACTGGCCGAGAGAACTCATCCTTTAGTTCTGTTGTTTTACTTAGTCTTGTTGTATCCTTTGTTTATATTGACTATGAGCTGTAACGATTATAATGTTATTTAGCGTGAGGTCAAACGGTACTCGCGAGCTATGAAGCACGGACTCGACACGCAATACGTGTTTCGACGCGACACGCGATACGTGATTTTTCTAAAAACTAAGATACGACACGCTAGGATACGTATAATATATAATATATATTTAAATATATATAAAAGAAATAAAACAGATTTTTTTCCATAAAATACATTATTAGAGCATTCTTAACATAAAATTAAGAAAATTGATCATACAAAACAATATTCAAATACACATTAACATTAAAAATCATAAATAAAACACATTCATCTAAAAATAAAAAACAACCAACGTGTAAAAAACGGGGCAAGATCAGAAGGGAACAAAATACAGTGGCATTGTTTTTTGTTTCTTTACTTTTTTTTTTTTGCTGTTTTTTTTTTTTTTTGCTGTTGCTTATCTTATTTTTTTGCTGTTGTTGTATAACATAAAGAGGGAGAAACAGTAGCATAACATACCATTGTGGTATGTGTGGGAAGAGGAAACAACAAAGAAAAAAGCAAAGAAAAACAAAGAAACAGGAGGGAGAGAAAGAGAGGACACAGCGTGTCCTCGGCATGTCGGGAGCGTGTCCCCAGTGTGTCCGACTAAAAAAAAACATGACACTCTGGGACTCGCGTGTCAGGGGCGTGTCCCAGCGTGTCACGTGTCCGACACGTGTCAAACAAGATTCGTGCCTTCCGGGAAAGTGTCGGTGCTTCATAGCTCGCGAGAGACTAAGCATGGCAGGGCCTGGGAGAGCTTTTATGCTCTATTGAATGCCCTCGCCGTGGGAACTTCAGAAGGACTTGATTTGGAGGATTGAGAAGTCAGGCAACGTTGGGACTTGTCCTCACCATCTTAAATATACCTGGTAAAAAACTAAAAAACCTTGATCGTGGAACCTTGGGTAGAGCAGCCTTGAGTCCCATCGTGCGTTGAGTTGTGAACCACTTGTACCTTCTACTTAATGTCACATCTACTGTAGGCAATGTCAAATCCTCACTTGAGTAAACCACTGTGGTATTTAGGGGCTGTCAGACAGTTGGTGGGCCACCTCTGTGATGACAGCCACTTGACACACAGTGGTTAGGCAAAAGGCATGTCTTGGCATTTAATGTTTATGACGTGGAGTTGACTAGTCCATCAGGCATTTAATGCTTGTGACATAAAGTATGAAGGATGTCTTTCACAGTTGTAAAGGATTGGGGCATCTCGAGAGTGGTGTGGGGGGTATTTATTGGCCTCAACCACTTCTAAGAGAGAGAGTACTTTTCTGGAGATTTTTGGCTAGAGAGATTATCATCAGAGAAAAAGAAGTATTGCAAAAACCAGAGTTCTTACTTACCCACCATTGTCATTTACTACGAAGCTTTTAATATCTGACTGGAGACCTTTGAGGGTTGGCGCGTTTGGCTACCTGCCAAGGTGTATCTAGGGTGCTTACCTCTCTCTCCCTTAAAATGAGTTACTTCTGAGTTCATTATTATCTTCTGAGTTATACACGAGATATTTGTGAGTTTAAACTGAGTTTATCTTCTTTGGGTTGTGATTGTGCGTCCTGTAATTAATCAGGAGTGTTCTTGGTTAACTTATCATTACTATACTCAAAAGGGGTTACGCCTCCATCTAATCTAAACTACCCTCTTACATTTTGCGACTCCGCTGGGGAGGTATTCTTCTGGCAAAAGAATATAGCGCAGGATAATGTTAATCGTAGACTCAATTTTGATGATATCCAACGCAATGAGGAACAAGCGGCGAGAGAGCAGGAAGCTCCCAAAAGTGGGGTTCCTCCTCAGATAGAGGTTCCCCAAGATACAACGATGGCTGGAGTCCCAACGGTAACCCAAGCCTCTACTAGTGTTGTCCTAGGACCAGTGCAAATGACCCTCCTCAAGGGTAAGTTTTTTGAGTTTCTGCAAACACCTGAAGCTGCCACTGTTCTAGGAGGGGGAACACATCCCAGCGCTTTTGTGACACCTGGGGTGGTCCCAGTAGCTCTGATGAACCCTACTTCGGTTATTCCCACGAGGGTTGGACCCATAGGCACAGCATCCACTCCTGCCTCTACGACCAGCATTCCATCAGTGGTCACTCCAAACGCCACCAACCTTCCATCAGTGGTCCCTCCGGCCACTCCCTTCACGATTGAGAAGACGTCGGCGTCTGCGTTAGAAGAAATGAGGAAAGAAATGCGAAAAGAGATGCTGAAGATGATAGCAGCCTTCTCGCAATCGGCCAGAGAGGTAGCTTCAGTGTATGATGATTTTCGCACGCCCTATCCCCAAGAATACAACGATGAGCCTTACCCGAGGGACTAAATCCCTCCCATCTTTGAGAAATACACTGGAAGGGGGGGAACCCGAAGGAGTCATCAAACGTTTCATCGAACATCTAGGGACTCACTGCAACAACAAGAAGCTCAGGCTGAGGGAGTTCTCAAAATCATTAACCGATAAAGATTATACGTGGTACTAGGGCTGTCAATGGACCGGGTCTGGACCCGGACCCGACCTGAATTAACGGATCCGAGCAAATTTTATAAACCCGATTATCCGATTACCCGATTAGTTAATGGACCGGATTTGGATATACATGACTCCGATGCGATAAGGACCCGACCTGAATATGTATATATATAATATAATAAATATATATTTATATATAATATTATATATATATAGTCTTATATATAGTTACTAAATATATATAACTAACTTATATATATATATATATATATAAGTTAGTTATATATAACTTATATATATATATATATATATATTCGAGTCGGGTCTCCGGGTCCTTAACGGATCCGGAGCTGGATCCATTTTCTGAGACCCGTCGGGTAAGACCCGACCCGCTAAAAATATACCCGGATCGGATCTGGATATACCCAGACCCGATCCGTTTACACCCCTACGTTGTACTCTCATTTGGCGCCAAAGAGTGTTTCAACGTGGGAAGAGATGCATGTTTTATTTGTCTGGCAGAAGATGAGTTCACGTTAACACAATTGGGCAGGGAAAAGCAACGACCAGGAGAAGATGTGGTGGCTTATGTTCGAAGATTTAAGGAGAGGTCCCTCGACGTGAGGGAAGAAGCCAAAGAGTCCAAACTGTTACAACTCTGTGCTGAGGGTTTGCTCCCAGAGTATATTTGCCACCTGATTAATGAAACTCGCGAAGGGACTTTCGCAGCATTTCTGAAAGCAGCAAGGAATATATCATTGGTAGTTCGGCCGAACCTTGTTGCGGTACCACTAGCGTTCAGACAGTCCGGGCCACCCGTTGCAGCACGCGGCCAGTCCCCACGGGTGGGATACGTCGATGGAGGTGAAGGAAGCAAACAGTCGAAGAAGGATAACAAGAGAAAGTTTGGGAGAGATAGGGAAGACCCACCACCGTTACCCTGCACAGTTGAGGAGGCTGTTAGCTGTTACAATTGCCATGGTTCAAGGAGGAACAGTGTATGAACCTAAGGGCATTCCCGCCGTGGAGCCAGATGCGGTAACGAGAGCGGACCCTAAATATTGTCAGATCCATCGAAAGGTGGGTCATCCAACGGAGACCAGTTTCACGTTGAGAAAGATTATCAGCAAACACATGAAGATAGGGACTCTACAGATCCCTCAAGAGAACAACGTGAGCATCAACCCCCTCCCACCGCACGGGACGAACTTAGTGATTACCTATGATGAAGAGGCAGAACGGGAGACGAGGGAACTTGAGTTCCAACTGGAGGACTTTGAAGATGCTTTAGAAGATTCCACAAAGGGCATGGTCAATGTGGTCATTGCCTATGATGAGGCAAGTTCAAGGGACGCGGAGGAGGTATAAACCTGGAAGGGGAGGACATGGACCCAAGTTTAGAGTATCAAGCTGTTTCGCGGTCACCCAAGTTCTCGTGGTTCTCAGACCAAGTGGGGATACCGAAGGAAAGCCGTTTGGAGATAACGCAGGCAATTTTGGATATTGCAAATAAGAACGCAGTACCCTAGTTAAGATGGAAAGGGTCCATGGCCAGACTGGTGAGAAAGTTCTTGTCCGAAGTAACTTTTAGTGATGCTGATAGGACCGTGAGATTCCCACACAACAGGCCCTGTACGTAACGGCAAGTATCAACGAGGTAAGCTTCGCGAGGGCACTAATGGATGGAGGTGCATCGATAAACATCATGCTTATCAGTTCCTTCTAGATAGCTAATATTCCAGAGGAAAGACTGATACCAATGCCTTTGATGATTTCTGGTTACGACAATCAATCATCCAAATCCATCGGGTACGTGAATGTGGGGATCGTAATGGGAAACCTTACCTCACACATAAAGTATCATGTGATTGAAAGTACCACTTACTGATAGGAGAGTATGGATGCACAATCAGGGCCTGGTCCCTTCGACATATCACCAATGTGCAAAGGCAAGCGTTAAAGGGACTGAGATCGTCATATGGGCCACTAAGAAGCCTTTTGCCACTGAAGATGCTCATTTGGTAGATGCAACCTTTTACACAGAGTTGGAGGAAGATGCCAGGGTGCTGACAAGAAGGGTGGAATGAGCAAGAGTTCCCTCTATCAAGGAATGGATGGGGACTGTGAATAGCCAAGGCAACGAAGGAACAAAGGAAATGGTAGTAACGGAAGAAGTTCACTTAGCTAATCCCAAGAAGCAAAATCTGCCGAAGCAACTTAGAGACAAGATGAGACTCAGAATGGATCCGATGGATCACGAGACCCAACGGCAGAGTGTGCTGAGCAGATTTTCAGGAAATAGGTTGGCTGAGGTTTCAAGAGAAAGGAAAAGAAAGGCAGTCGCAATGACGAGCAGACAATGAAAGAAGAAGATTACTGAGGATGGGAGAGTGATCTACCTTTTATAAGGGTGTGAGCGGACAGTCAAAGAAGCCGATTTAGAGGCTGACCCGATATATGAGTGCTTCTTAGTAGACCAGCAAGGGCAGTGCATGGTCATCGACAACTCAAATATACAGGAGTTTGTGGAAGACGTAGCCGAAGAACCAGACTCTAAGACGGATCGCCCGAAATCCCGAGTGCAAGAGTTGGAGCAGTTGAACTTGGCCGAAGATGGAGAAGATGCGAGGCCCATCTTCATTTCGACGGATCTGAGCGCAGTAAAGAGAGAAGCCTTGATTGAGTTGATTCGGGAATTCAGGGATGTCTTTGTGTAGAAGTACACCGAGATGGAAGGGTTAGACGAAGAGGTTAGTTGCCACAAACTAAACATTATACCTTCAGCCATACCGGTGAAGCAAGCCACAAGAACATACAAGCCAGAGCTGGAATTAAAGATCAAGGAGGAGGTCCAACGGTTGCTGGCAGCAGGGTTTATTAAGCCGATCCAACATCTACTATGGCTTTCAAGCATCGTTCTAGTAGGAAAGAAGGATAAGAATCAAATAAGGATCTGTGTGGACTTCAGGGACCTAAACAGAGCTTGTCCGAAAGATGAGTTCCCTCTACCTTCCATTGATAGCCTCATTGATGTGACGACTGGTCATGAAATGTACAGCTTCATGGATGGGTATGTGGGGTACAACCAGATCAAGATGGATCGAACCGACACAGAGAAAACGACATTCCGGACCCCGTTGGGCAACTTCATGTACAAGGTAATGCCGTTTGGATTAAAGAATGCTGGGGAGACGTATCGAAGGACGATGATGGCCATTTTTCATGATTTCTTCCACAAATTCCTAGAGTTCTATGTGGATGATTTGGTCATCAAATCGAAGAAGGAAGAGTCCCATCTGGACAACCTAAGGAGGGTGTTCGTTCGCTGCAGAAAATACAAGCTGAACCCACTAAAGTGTGCCTTCGGGGTCACAAGTGGGAAGTTCTTAGGATTCGTGGTAGATCGGCAGGGAGTACAAATGGACCAGGACAATCAAGCTATCCTGGAAATGTCGTGCATAAAAACGACAAAAGAGCTCAAAAGTTTCCTCGGTAAAGTCTCTTATCTGATGAGATTTGTGCCGGGGTTGGCCGAGATAACTCACCCGTTGATGGAGCTACTGCGAAAGGGCACGAAGTTCAAGTGGGAGGAAGCACACCGGGAATCTCTGAACAGGTTGAAGAAGCTGCTGACCTCCCCACAGACAATGATTCCTCCAAAACCTGGAACATCGTTGCAGCTCTACCTTACATCTACCACCAGGTCCATCGGAGAACTTTTGGCACAGGAAGTCGATGGGCAAGAAAGATCAGTCTACTACTTGAGCAGATTCATACATGGACCAGAGGCAAGGTACAGTAATGTAAAAAGGCACTGTTTAACCTTGGTGTTCGTAGCACAAAAACTTAGGCATTATATGCTATCTTTCACAATTCACATTGTGACAAGATGTGATCCGATTAAGTTTTTGTTGACAAGAACCATCTTGATTGGAAGAGCAGCTAGGTGGTTTCTCATCCTCTCGGAATATGACTTAAAGTACGTGGTTCCTCGAGCAATCAAAAGCCAGGCATATGCGAACTTGTTGGCAATTTTCCCATCTGGAGTATTTGAGCCACCCCGAGAGGACATCCCAGGGGACGACTTGCAAGCAAATTTTCTGGAGGCTGACCTTGAAGAATGGACGATGCAATTCGATGGTTATTCGGCAGTAAAGAAAGGAGGAGCAGGGGTTATTTTCTCTAAAGGATAGAATGAATTTTGCCTTTCCTATAAATTGGATTTCCCTTGCTCCAACAACGAAGCAGAGTATGAGGCGTTAGTACTTGGGCTACTAGAGGCCCTTCGAAGGAGCATCCGTTCACTATATATCAAAGGTGATTCAAACTTGGTAGTTCAACAAGTGAATGGGGAGTATGCGTTGAAGCACATCAGTTTAACGCCCTACAAAACGATCATTCAACGGCTAATTAACCAGTTCCATCAGGTCAAGATATGAAGACATCCTAGAACGATTAACCGGCATGTTGATGCCTATGCCACCATTGCGCAAAAAACTGATTATGAAAGCCGATACAACTACTGTTATGATTCAACGAAGAACAGCCCCATCGATGATACAGTCAATCCTACCTATGGAGGGAGACTCAGATTGGAGAGGCGAGATCAGAAAACAGTCTGGGGAAGGCAAGATGGAGCTGAGAGAGCTAGCGTAGTACTTCGTCAATCATGACAACTTATACTTCAGGGACACGGGAGGATGGTTATCAAGGTGTGTTAGCCCAGAAGAGGCAGAGCAAAGACGGAGGAAGACGCACGAGAGCCATTGCGAAACATCAGAGATTCCTTTGTACAGGAGAATCCAAAGGGAAGGATACTTTTGGCCAACGATGAAACAGGACGCATCTGAATTACAACGAAGGTGTGATAAGTGTCAGCTCTTCTTTCAAGCAGCGGAATGTCACTTCATTGAGACTCAAACAGACTGGAGGCAGCCTTACATTGACTTCATCAAAGACGGAGTTGTTCCTACAAGAAAAAATAGATGCGATGGGACTCAAATGGAGGGCCTCACGCTTCTATATCCAAGATAAACAGCTCTATCGAAGAGGATACTTCAACTGGCCGTTGAGATGCATCACGAAAGAGGAGGCAGCTGAAGTGTTGAAATAAGCTCACGATCCAGCTCACATCTTAGGGGCAAAGCCATATGATTAACTAATGATTTTGGGGTACTATTTGCCAACTATGGAGAAGGACTCTGCTGAGTTTGTGCGAAAGTGCAACGCGTACCAGCTGCATGGGAATATGATCCATGCTCCTTCGGTGGATCTACATTCTTTGGCCACTCCCTATCCGTTCCACACTTGAGCATTCGATCTGGTAGGAGAGATACACCCTTCATCAAGAGGAAAGATCTGGATATTGGTGGCAACGGAGTGTTTTACAAAGTGGGCCGAAGCGATACCTCTCAGAAGAGCAACGACGGGTGTGGTGGCTAACTTTATTAGAGAATACGTGATTTGTCGTTTCGGATTCCCGAAAGTCATCCTCTCCGATAATGGAACCCCCTTCGTCAACAAAGAGGTAACGATGCTCACTGACAAATACTCCATCGTCCATCATACTTCAACGGTGGCATATCCTAAGGGAAACGGCCAAGCTAAAGCGACTAACAAGACTTTGGTCAATATTTTGGCCAAAACGATGGAAGACTTCCCAGTATCGTGAGATGACAGTACTATGGCCCTACCAAATGACCAAGAGAAAACCCACAGGATACACGTCGTTCTCCCTCATGTACGGAGCCGAAGCAATCCTGTCAGTAGAGTTGGAGGTTTCTTCCGCTCGTTATGCCCTGCGAAGCAGCATGCTCCCTCAGAGTAGACACGTACAGTTAGAGGCGTTGGACAAACACAGAGACAATGCGATGCAACGCTTCCAAATGTACACGAAATAGCTCTCAAGGGCATATGATAACTTGGTGAGACCAAGGAAGTTCGTTGAAGGAGACCTCGTTCTAAAAGCAGAGGTGAAACACATCAGAGGGCTTCCTCTACCTAAGTTTGCAGCGAATTGGGAGGGACATTTCATCGTGAAGGAGGCTCACGATTCAGGTTACTGTTTAATTTCAAAGATAGAAGAAGATAAACCATTTAAGATTAATAACAAATGGTTGAAGGTCTATCATGTATAAGCGAGTAACCTTAGAAAGATGATGTATCTAGTTTTTATGAATATAAAAGACGTTTTTGAAGTTATATTGTTTGTTGCAACTAAAGTGAGATGGAAAATTGTAAAACTTTTTTTGCAAGTAGTTATAACACAGAGGTGATAAGAAAACAGGATAAACTTCTCTTTCATTCATAAACTGGGGAGTGTATTACAAAATTGGGAACTACAGCCCAAAAATTACATGAGAAGAAAAAAAAAATTGTACAAGTGTTGTGGGGGGGGGGGGGGGGGGGGGGTCATTGGCCTAGGAGAAACCATAAGTCTGGGGTAGAGAAAAAGTCCCCAGGCAAGCCCGAAAAAGCTGACAAGCACGCCTGCTAGGCGTCGATATCCAGCCTCGTTTGAACTTGACCCCACTCGATAAGCAATTTCTCTCGTTTCAACTTTGCCAGACGAAGAGCTTCCTCGATATCCTTTACCTCTCGATTTGCAGCTTCTAGTAGAGGTATTAACTCAGCCAGTCTTGCCTCTTCAATCCGCTAAGTTTCCAAGTGCTTCTGCAGCAGCTCCCTCTGACTTTCCAACTGCCGACTCTTCAAAGTTTTCAAGTGTCCAATCAGCCAATTGAATTGGAAGCCAACTCTGCCCAACTCCTTCAAATAGCCCAAGAATTGATTAAGAAGGGACCTAGTGACATTTGCAGTCGGGGTATTGACAAGCTCAGCAATAACGGTTGCCATGCCCTGAAGCCTATGGCTCTTCACTTAAATGTTTGAACGAAGACAGTCAATGGTAAAAGTGTCAGGATGGTGAGTAGCAACTCGTTCAAGCACCAAACGATGGCAGGCACGTATTTGAGGCGAGTGGTGAAGAACCATAAGGCAAAACTCATGAGGAGCCAGTGCAGGCAAAGGAAGCTCACAGCCGGATTCACTATCAGCCAGAGCACCCGTCGTGGAACCTTGGTCATCATGACTTGATTCCTCAGATACAACTGGTTCTGGATGAGGGGAGGCGATAGGCAAAGGAGCTGGTCGAGATTGCTCTTCAGCACGAAGAGACTCACTAGCAACCTGGGGGCAGACAAGTAAAATAATGAGTTTAGAGTTTTTCATTGTTAAGTCACCGTTACTGGTGGAGTTTGACGAAAAACCTTAACAAGTGGTTTTCATTGGTAAGTCAACGTTACTGGTGGAGTTTGACGAAAATCTTAACAAGTGTTTTTCATTGTTAAGTCACCGTTACTGGTGGAGTTTGACAAAAAACCTTAACAAGTGGTTTTCATTGTTATGTCACCGTTACTGGTGGAGTTTGAACGTTTGAAAATGAGATTCTTCAAAACAAAGAGATTGCACATTGTCAAGATAAAGGACAAGGATAAAATGGCGAAATACCAAGAACGGGAGATATGAAAAAAGCTGCAACGGTGGGCGTGTAATATCCGCACCTTTAAATTGTACTTGCACGATTATCCTTTTATTTAGCGACGCTTCGTTCATAAAAATTTTACGTCGCATGTTCCCTCATGAGTTATGATTTGTGTTCGTATAATTATTTTAAGTATTTCGGTTAAGTTTCACGTGATTCGGCTGTGTACTAATTGTCTTACGACGCGCGACACAGCGAAAGTCTAGTTTTGCGCGTTAAGACAATCGGCAAGTCAAAAAAATATTCCAACCATATATTTAGACTCATAAAAATATAAGGAATATTACCATGCGAAGAAAAATCGAAAAAAAATATGTTTTGCGCGGAAGTACCGCTTCTTGCGCGTATTGTTTAGGACAATCGGCAAGTCAAAAAAATATTCTGACCATATATTTAGACTCATAAAAATATAAGGAATATTACCATGCGAAGAAAAATAAAAAAAATATATGTCTTGCGCGGAGGTCCCGTTTCTTGAGCGTATTGTTTAGGACATTTCGGAAGGTCAAAAAAATATTGTGAATATGTTTTTTGACTCACAAAAATATAAGGAATATTACTATGAAGAGAAAAATCGAAAAAAAATATACTTTTGCGCGGAGGTTCCGATTTTGCGCGTCTTGTACAGGACAATTCGGGAGGCCAAACGACTATTGTAAATATGATTTTTTAGCCAAAAATGCAAGAAATATGAATCTCAAATTAAAAGTTCAAAAAAAAAAATTGGGCAAGAGAGAAAGTGACAAAAATACCCCTTATTTATGGTGTCAACTTGTGTGTGAGAAATGAGAGATTTGATGTGGTGGTGTAGTCTCTTTCACCCATCAGATTTTAGACCTTAATACACTCTTTCACTCTTTTGGAAAGTGCCTAGCTCTTAGCCTTTGGCTATAGGATGGAAGACAACCATCTTTGGCTTATAAGAAAGCAAGGGGTGAGGGTTCGAAGCCAAAAAGTTCTCTCTCTCCATCAGATTTCTTTCTTTTTACATAGTCAAAGTAAGGTGGTTCTCTTCCAAATTCGTGGATCTCTTTTACCACCCATTTTCCACCATTGTTGCACCATTTTGGAGGACTCAAACTCCATTAAAGTTTGCTTAAGAAGTAGGACAGCCTGTTGGAGCAAAACAGATGTGGTTGTGGAGCATTTGGATGGTGGCTTTGTGGAGTTTTGTGGTGTTCCTCTTCCATCTTCTTCAACCTCCTCCTCTTCCTTTTACCAAGTAGGGTTTTCCTCACTCTTAAACTCTTTTATTCCAAACGCTAATATGAACAAGATGATGAGAAAAAAAAATGTGACGTTTTAGCTCTTCTCCCTTATTTTCATTTGCTTTGAAAAACCCATTTTGTGAAAAATGATAAATGGAGAAGATGATGTTTAGAATAAATTTTCAGATGATTATATATGTTGAAATCATGCTATAAATGTAATAATCTCATGAAATAAACATAGAATAAGGAATACTACAGGAAAATGACTAGTTAATGCATTTGTTGGGTTTTCCAAGGAAGAAGACTCGTTTTCATGAAATAGTGTATGTAGTATGTGTTAATCTTGACATTAACATGATTATTGTTGAAATATAGTGGTTTAAATATGTGATTAGTAATCTCATAAAAACAGCCCCAAAATCTAATATGTTGAAATATTAGTTAAAGTCTCTTGAATGTGTTAAATAAGGCTTATAATCATTTAGATAAATTTATATGTAAAATTGTGCTAAAATTGGTTGTGCATCACTAATAAAGGTTTAAATGTTGGTGGAAACCTGTAGTACATTAAAGAATGATTGTTTTACATAAACTCCACTTAAAAAATGTGATTTTTGGTTAGAATTGCCTTAGTGGCAGATTTGGTAAATATGAGAAAAAGTCACTTAAATGGTGTTCTTACATGAAAAATACTTGAAAAATGCTAAGGAAATGCTTTTTAGATAATAAAAGTGTAAGATGGCATTTTGGTAAATCAAAGTGTAGTAATGGTGACTTAGTATATTTTAGTGTTCGGCGTTGACACTAGAATGCCTCCTCGGCTCGTAGGATGCAAAGACTAATAACGGGTTTTAATAATAAAACCGGATAAGTTGAATGTGAACATTGAGAATAATGTTAAACATATGAAAGATATGATATTCGGATGATGCCGAGAGAAAATAATTAAGGAGGGCATGACGTCCCTAGTGGTGAAAGACCCCAAACCAACTGCAGTAGTATATGGCGGCAGAGACCGGTGGTGTGAGGCCACGAAGTCCGCGAGTGTTTGTTGGCAAAATCCCAAAAATAATGTTAAGTAATGAATGAGAAAAATTCATGAAACTTAAACTAATGAATGAATAAGAATTCATTAATAATTATGTGGATGAAATAATTGGAATTAATTACGTCCCTGGCATGGGACATCGAAAATGCTAAGTGTGAGTGGGCACGTAGCCCAGGGCATTGCATATAGGTGCATTTATGACCAAGTTAAAAGAATCTTGTTAGTATAGACACATGGTAACTTAGTTGAATATAATGATAACTTAGTTGAATATAATGAAGACTTCTTGAATATTGTTAGCATAGTTAAATGTTAACTAAGATAATCATTAATGATAATTAATGAATATGGGACAGTGATGGTTTTCGGAATCACTAAAATGCATTGTATATGTGTGGTATTTTGCTATGAAAATTATTGCTTAGTATTTCCCACCCTACTGGGCATTTCGCTCATACCCTATTTTCCAAAACTCCAGGTACAACAAGTGGTATGTCGAGTAACGACGTTGGAAAGGCCGCGGAAAGTGCTAGTCGTCGTTAGAGGCTCTGTAACCGATTTTTAATCCATGGACTTATGTTGAACCGTAATCCCTTATGTTTTGTTAAGACAATTTGGTTTGAACTTAAACTATTTGGAAATTGTAATAATACAGGGATTTATGCTTTATTTATGGATTAAATCTTATCAAAGGTTTACTTGTTAAATTGTTAATTGAATATTAACTTGCATAATATGGGCCTCACCTTTTCACGATAAAAGAAATCAAAGATTTTCTTGAAGTATAATGTGGCAACTGTTTTCCAATTTAATAAAATATTTTATCCCCCTTCCCCTTAACACCTTGGTTCGGATACGAGTTATTCCAACGGTAACTCTAATCCAGATCGGGGCGTTACAACTTGGTATCAGAGCATCAGGATCCTCGTGAGCGTCGGAGTGATTCTCGTTATAGTTCCCTTTCGTTCTGCATATAGGATTATCGTAATAAACTCTTATATCTTATAAGATGGCCCCTACTCGCAAAACCGCTGCTAGTGGAAACAACGAGTTACAGAGGATGTAGGAGGCAGTGTGCTAGTTAGCTGAGACTATCTCTCATCAGTAGAGAGGTGACACTGTAGTCTTGTGTGAGGTACATCATGTGGAAATTTTATAATTAGAGAAGACTAAGTGGTAATAGCAACGTCTAATAATTTTCGTTGCATATTAGCTAAAGAGCTTGTAAGTCCATCTATGAGATTAGGTTATTAGGTAGTACACTTATAAGTATTGATTCAATGGAGATTAGAATGCCAAAGTAACTTGATTTTGATTTAGGTTTAGATAGTCACACTAATTCATAATAACTTACGAATGAATCTATACAGTCCTCAGGACTTAGCATTAGAAATGATGGTATTAATTTATGGTTTTAGAAATTTATGGGATAGCTTAAGGCTTAGCATGTAATGCGATGGTTACATAGTAAGATAAGTTAGTTGTCGTGGTGGGATAGTCATTAAAGATTAAATTATGTGTTATGATGAAGTTTGTTTTAGGTAGCATTTTAGATAGGCATATGAATCCGTATCAAATTGTCCTTTGGAGTCATGTGCTAAGAATTATCTAATGATGTATTAGTACAGGTAGTAGTTATTGACTAATAATGGTGAACTTTAGATTGTGCCCCGTGTACTATAGTGACAAAGGTGTCCTTCGAACCTTCGGGATTCCTTATGATGCCAACAATATAAAGTTATAGTTGGTGTAACACGTAGTAAATAAGATTAGTGTTTGAACCATTGAGGAATTAAATTAGTGGCCATGATCGGTGTGGCACCCCGACTAATTAAATACCAGGTAGCTACTCCTTTATTAAATTAATACAAAATGCCAAGTTGGTTCAGTTCATAGCATCACTGTCGAAAAACGTTTTAACAATTACTAGTCACCTAATATTTAAAAAGTGAGTTGTCAATTTTAATCAAATACGATTAACATGCAATAATTAAATTATGAAATGCTAACATAACCACCACAACATAATGACAATGGAATAACCATAAAATAGAAATGAGTCTAGAGGGATACTCCTCACAACAATCCAAATACAGGAATAAACAAATACTAAGTCTGCATCACTAAATTAATTACAACCCAAAAATCGGCTATAACTGGATAAATAAAGTGTCTAAAAGAAATGGGTCGACATGCCTAACAGATGAGGAAAATCTAGTAACATAGAATCAAGATCGAAAGTGGAGGCGTCTACTGTCAAAGTTCTGTAACTTCCACGGCAGATACAGTCCGTAACCTGAATGAAGCTCCTATGCATGGTGTCCTTGTGGCTGGGCAACTAAAAGGTTTTTACAAAAATATATTTGAAAGCAAACGGGTCAGAGCCCGATTGTGGAAAACAGTTTAAAATATAGCAAGTGTTTTAATGACATAAAACAATGAATGCAAAATACATGTTAGGATGTGCTCTCACATGAAATACTCACCTCTCGACTATCTGTGCACTGCTAGCGTATCCGTAATCGAATCTAGTTATTCCCGTATCTAACTGGTTCAATATAAAATCTAACGTTACTATACGATTCACGATTTAATTCCCGACATCTTATTTTACACAGAGTGTTTTACTCTTCTACACAGTTTCCCATTTTTGTACTACTAATCACTAGGGATCTTCCATTTTATCTTTTACAAAACGTTGATATTATAAATACTCACATTTATACATTACAGTTCATTTCAATTAACAGTATATTATTCTCATCATAAATATACAATACTAGCACCCCGAGACCAAGCTGCGGTGCACACATACTCTGCTATCCAATCCCGGTACATCACATACATAAGGACCACGCATTCCGAATCTCTCAGGAATCGTTCTCAAATAACAACAATCACACAAAATGGAGGCGAACATAGTTCACATCACATGGGTCACGCACATACCTATGCTCCCATGATCAGCAGACTTATTAACTTCTCAATAAGTCCTTCTCTGACCTATGTCCTCGAGGTACCAATCTAAATCCCCCCGTAGGCACACAAAGATTAGATGGCCCTAATCGAACACAGACCTCCCGTGATAGCAAGTATGGTAGGTATGCTTTACACATAAAACCACATATACTAAGCATTCGCACATCTTAGATATCTCGAATTATTAATATAAGTATACTTCTCGTTCTTATACCGTCATTTAATGTTATATGATTACAAGTCCCCGATTTGTATATTAACGTTGTCAACCCTTCTCACATCGTAATTAGGTATTCGTTTCCTATTCCACAAATGTCATCCGGATTACTATAAGGTTCTAAGTTCTACTCCTCGACGTACCCCAATTCTCACAATTATACCCACTAGTCAATAAGGGAAGGTTAATTCTCAATTACTTAAGTCTACGGGACATTTGAAATAAAATCAGGCCAAAAAGGCCATTTTGTCAACTCGTTAAAAGTCTCGTTCGAACGAGGTCGTTCGAACGAAAGGCTTCGTACAAACTACTAACTCGTTAGAAGGGCTACTGTCATCTCGTTAGAAGCTCATTCGAACGAGGTCGTTCGAACGACCTGGGCAGGTCTTCTAACGAGATGGCAGACTGCGCCCAGAATTTCCCCCAATTCGTTTTTCTTCAAATTTCTCCCCTCTAAATCCCCATTAAGATCATCCCAATTTAGTTTTAACGTTTTTAAACTACTCTTAGTCCTCCTAAGTCATCCTCTAACATATATTTAGGGTCAATGCTTCCTAAATTAACATGTAATCATCAAAATTCCCAAACAATATCCCAAACCCTATAAACATGAAGCCAGAATTTTAACGTCTACAATTTCTTCTTATAAATCCGTTTTTAAACCATCAAAAGATACATTTTGGATATGAAATTCATTCATTACCATTCTACATGCAATCCTTATGTAAGATTATGAGTTCTATCTCCAATTTCATGGGTTTTTCATCAAACTTTTAATATAAGACATATATTCAATTCTAAGCATGGAAGAAACAATCGCTTGAAATTATGTAAATAAACCACTTGCCTTAGATTTTCTGATTCGATGTTGAAGGATGAAGGCTGGTTCTCCTCTCTCTCTAAAGATTTCTCCCAAAGATGGTGATGGTGGCTAGGGGTTTCTTTTGGAACCTCTTAAGACTTTCCCTATAACTCCTGTAGCCCATTACTTGTTAAATGCTGATATTGGACTTAGTGGGTTTATTTCTAATATAAAATTAACCTCTAAAATTCGTGGGTTTTAATTCCCTTATTTTTAAAATTACCAAAATACCCTTCTAGGTTGCCGGTATGGCCCAAAAATGCCCCGGGACCCAAACTAAACCCCCGGCTAGAATTTTCTAACTATTTCGACCTTTCCGGACACGTTGGCGCACTCAAAATGACCGTTCGGTTGATAAAAATATAATTCACTTTTTAATTCCATTAATTACATTCTTGGCGCGACTGACACGCGCGTCCCAATTAAATTTCCAAATTGTCGTGTTTCTGTCTCGCGACAATTTTAACATTTTCAATACATGAAATTTTCAATTTTAACATCATAATCAAATACCAACTCACATCTCGCTAGTATTTTGTACCCGGATTAATTCCCAATTAATTCTCATTTAATTTAATTAATCCCTTAAATAAAAATCAATAAAATTACGGGGTATTACAATCGGTTGTTGCACATTAAAGGAATATGTCATGACGATTCTCGCACTTGCATGAGTGTGTTTAATTGGAGATGATTGATTTGGTGTCTTTAGGAAATTACCGTGTTGAGGTTTACATAATCGACTATTGATGGTATTAGCACGATTGAGTCATATTGATATTGTGGCAATACCTTGGAGTTGGTGCCATGGCTTTGTTTATAAACATGTATTACGGTATGATTTTTATGAAAAATGTCAGGTCGATAAGTGTGGGTTACGCACTTGGGAAACTTAGAACACGATGATGCTCATCATGGGTTTAGAGATAGCACTCAAGATGAAGTGTTAAGCTTGATTATAGCACATGTGCATGCTACCTTTACGGTTTAGTATGACCCTAGTGAGGAGACTCATTAGGTCTTCCAAATGGATAATGCTTGAAAAAAAAAAATAAGGTGTCATAGTAACTCGTCCGATAGTTATGAATTGAGACCACATATGATGTTGCTAAGGATTGTAGCGATGGTCGGTAGGGTAAATTTATGTGAGTTTTGTGTTTTGTAAGAATGAGGAGGATCTTGAGGTTCAAAAGTTAGAAATCGCATATAGATATTGTGGAGACTTAAGTATGTAGGTCAGTGACTAGACTAATACTTTAGCATATATGTAGGTAAGTGAGAATTTTAGAGTTTAAGTGTACATTGTGGTTCACACTTCCTGTGGCATGGTTCCTTGCCCGAATTCAATTATTTCATTCTGGCATGGCAATCGCCTAATTTGTTGCATCTTCTTATGTCTTCATTGATCCCGATAATGGGAAGTTGTTGTTTCAATTGTGGGTCTATATTCAGTTGTGCGTAAAGCTCAGTAGTAATGCGAGATATGCCAGGTTAAGGCTAATGCGTCGCGGTACTTGAATACGCTCTTCTTAGGAAGCACCTTTGTTTTACACTGGTGGGTGTGTACGCGTGGTCTCGCGATTTATTGCATGTAGTCTGCATGTGTAATTGATAATGTTAGGTTGACAGACTCGTTAGTTAACATGTATAGCTAATTACGATGTATATTGTGGATTTGAGGTCACGACTCTAAGACATTATGAATATTAGAACTTGACGGGACATTAAATATTAGTGTTGCACTCCGTATGAAATTTGCAGATTGAGAATGTAGTGTTGCATCTGTATTTGGGTTGTGATACCTAAGATGACTCTATGATAATGCATAGTCTCGTAGGAAGTATCGGTCGGATGGGCCATTGGGATTAAATGACTTTCTTGAAATCATTGATGAGAATAATTATTGATGTGGAGGATGTGTGTGCCTAAGCTTGGCAAGATTCAAATCATTTGATGAAACACTTGTAAATCACGATGTTCGGAATAAATTCATGATGATGAGTTCTTTTGCGCGGAGGTCCCGATTTTGCGCGTCTTGTACAGGACAATCCGGGAGGCCAAACGATTATTGTAAATATGATTTTTTAGCCAAAAAATGCAAGGAAGGTGAATCTCAAATTAAAAGTTTAAAAAATAATTGAGCAGGAGAGAGAAAGTGACAAAAATACCCCTTATTTATGGTGTCAACTTGTGTGTGAGAAATGAGAGATTTGATGTGGTGGTGTAGTCTCTTTCACCCATCAGATTTCAGACCTTAATACACTCCTTCACTCTTTTGGAAAGTGCCTAGTTCTTAGCCTTTGGCTATAGGATGGAAGACAACCATTTTTGGCTTATAAGAATCTTGCCAGGGGTGGGGGTTTGGCTATGAAGCACGAACACGTAATACGTGTTTCGACACGTGATACGTGACACGTGAGTGATCCAAAAACTAGGATACGACACGTTATGATACGTATAATATATAATATATATTTAAATATATATTAATGAAATAAAACAGATTTTCTCCATAAAATACATTGTTAGAGTATTCTTAACATGAAATTAAGAAAATGAACATACAAAATAAAATTCAAACACATTTTGACCTTAAGAATCATTAAAAAAGCACAATCACCATCACTTGAGTCAAAGTTGACTCGTGGCTTCCGGGAGAGTGTTCATACTTCATAGGTGTTGGATACGTTGTTGGACACGACACGTTGGCTTCCGAGAGTGTCCGTGCTTCATAGGGGTTTGGAGCCAAAAAGTTCTATCTCTCTTCATCAGATTTCTTTATTTTTCCATAGTCAAAGTAAGGTGGTTCTCTTCCAAATTCGTGGGTCTCTTTTACCACCCATTTTCCACCATTGTTGCACCATTTTGGAGGACTCAAACTCCATTAAAGTTTGCTTAAGAAGTAGGACAGCTTGTTGGAGCAAAACAGAGGTGGTTTTGGAGCATTTGGGTGGTGGCTTTGTGGAGTTTTGTGGTGTTCCTCTTCCATCTTCTTCAACCTCCTCCTCTTCCTTGAAGTATAATGTGGCAACTGTTTTCTAATTTAATAAAATGTTTTATCCCCCTTCCCCTTAACATCTTGGTTCGGATACGGGTTATTCCAACGGTAACTCTAATCCGGATAGGGGCGTTACAGGGCGCCGTAGTGAGCAAGTTCATCTCCTCAGGAGCCTTCGCAGAACCCTCAGCTAGACGAACCTCAGCTAAAAGGACCTCAACGCTTGATGAAGCTCATAATTCAACAAAAAGGAATTAGGGACAAAGTTGGGGGAGAGCTTGAAGGAGCCGTTCGATCTTCCACAGATACATCAGCCCTTGTAGGGACAGAAGGACCAGGGCGAGTAGAAGAGTCAAAGGCAGCCTTAGAAGTGGGTGGAGTCCCGAGGTATAACGATGGGATCAAAACTGGAGAAAGCTGCAGACACAAAGCTAAGTGTTAGGCTTAGGCGCAAAGAACAACAGGGAAAGTAAGGGTACGCTCTAAATTTAACTTACCTCAGCGATATGGGCGAAAGGGGATAATGCAGCAATGGGCCTTAATAGTGGAGGCTGAAGAAGGAAATCAGCCAGCGCAGAAGCTAGTAACGAGGCAGCTTCAACCTGAACAAAGTGAGAAGGATAGAAAAGAAGTATCTAAAAGTGTTTAGAACTTGTTACCTCGGGAGAACTGGGCAAAATTGGAATGATATGTAGAGGAACTTCCAGCTGAGGCGATGACTCAGAAGAAACTGGGGGAGCTCCCTCTGGCTGAGAGGAAACTTCCACAGGGTAAATGGGGGAAACAACCTCCTTAGCAGCCTCCACCGTACGTCGGGAGACCAAACGACGGGAATAAGTGAGCCCAGTCATGGGAGAACGGGGGGAGTTGCATCAACGGAACCACTACCGAAGCGTCCCCCCACGAAAGGACTCACAGGAGGGTTGGGTCTTTCTTCTTCAGCTTCCTGTGCCAAGTTGCTAAGAGTTAGACAAATACAGTTTGTTATAGAAAAATGAGAAAAAACACGTGTATACCTCTGATCCAAGGGGAGAATGGGACGATATCACCATTGGCGAGGAAGGAGGAAAGTAGTTGGTGAAGACGTCTCCATGGGATGGTGCTCAACATTAGGA